>CM062255.1:2793194-3482118 GCA_031216405.1 Syzygium malaccense
TTCGACATTTTGAAAGAATTCTTGGTCAAAGTTAGGTTGCTCATTAAGTCTCAGGGTTTGATGTAATTGGTCAATTCCGAGGGGGAGTATGAAATCATGTATATACTTTACTTTACTTGCAGGTATCACTATCAAGATGGATATCATTTTATTAGGTCAGCCAATGATCATTTCCTTAGCCGGGAAGCATATTTCTCTTCCAAGAAGATGGAAAGAAGTTTTTGCATAGTGTTGAAGTTTGGAATATAATGTAGGCAAATCACACACACAAAGAAGAGACACAGATATTTACGAGGTTCAGCAACTTAGCCTACGTCCTCGACCAAACTCCCCCTGACTTCCCCTTCTTCTTCATCCTTTTTTTTTATTGGAGTGAACATATTATTCATGCCTTTTTATATACAGCAGAGGTTGTTTTCAACAAGGAACCAAACGACCTAAAAAAGGAATTTACATCACAATAGGAAGGTAATAATACAAATTAGGATAGCATATATTCTCCAGGCTGGAGGAGAAAATCTCGCCAACACTCCCCCTCAAGTTGGAGCGAAAACTTCGTCTGAGGTCAACTTGTTCACCAGATTCTGAAACTTGCCTTTAGTCAAGGCTTTGGTGAATATATCTGCTAGTTGATCCTCGCTGCGAACAAAAGGTGTCTCAATGGTTTTGTCCTGAACTTTCTCCCTCACAAAGTGACAATCAACTTTAATGTGTTTTGTCCTCTCATGAAATACTGGATTGGATGCAATATGTGTTGCAGCCTGATTATCACAGAACAATTTGGTTGGTTTAATTGCAGCACCACACCCTAACTCTTGAAGCAACAACCGAAGCCATACTATTTCACTTGTTGTTGTAGCCATAGCTCTATATTCGGCTTCAGCACTAGATCGTGCCACGACTGTTTGCTTTTTACTCTTCCAAGTGACTATATTTCCTCCAACAAAAATACAAAAACCTGTGGTAGATTTCCTATCTATTGGATTACCAGCCCAGTCTGCATCTGTGTAACCAATAACCTCAGTATGGCCATTGTTTTACATCAAAATTCCTCTCCCTGGAGAGGACTTCAGGTAACGAAGAAGATGGTTTACTAACTCCATGTGACCTTGAGTCGGTTTTTGCATAAATTGGCTCACGTAGCTGACTGCATATGCAATGTCTGGCCTAGTAATGGTCAAATAGATTAATCGACCCACCAGACGCTGAAACTGCCTAATATCCTGCAGGGGGGTGTCTTGAGTGTCAAACTTGCTGTTGTACTCCATAGGAATGTTTGCAGGTTTCACTCCTAACTTACCGATTTCTTTCAACAGATCCAAGGTATATTTTCTTTGGGATAGAAATATGCCTTTGTGAGATCTAGCAACTTCTATACCCAAGAAATACTTCAACTTCCCGAGATCTTTAATATCAAACTCTCTGTTCAACTGCTGTTTGAGCGATTCAATTCCTTGCAAGTTACTACCAGTAATAACCAAATCATCGACATAAATAAGAATCACCACAATACCTCTATCATCAGATTGGGTAAACATGGAAGAGTCGGCTGCACTTCTCTTGAATCCAAACTTGAGGAGGGCTGTACTTAGCTTACCATACCATGCTCGAGGGGATTGCTTAAGACCATATATCGACTTCTTTAATTTGCAAATCAATCCATCTTTATTCTGCAATGGATGTCCAGGTGGGAGATCCATATATACCTCTTCCTCGAGATCTCCATGAAGAAAGGCATTCTTCACATCCATTTGAAAGAGCGGCCAATCATAGTTCACTGCTACAGACATAAGTACCCGCACGGTATTCATTTTAGCTACCGGAGCGAATGTCTCCTTGTAGTCAATACCATACGTCTGTGTGTAACCTTTAGCAACCAATCGAGCTTTATGTCTCTCAATCGACCCATCGCTATTATATTTAATCTTGTAAATCCATCGGCATCCAACTGTTTTCTTGCCGTTCGGTAGCTGAACTAATTCCCAAGTGTGATTCCGATTCAAGGCTTCAAGTTCATCTTCCATGGCTTTAACCCAAACCTCTTTCTTGCTTGCCTCTAGATAATTATTTGGTTCCTGCTGCTCCCCGATAATAACCAAATAATTCAAATGAGTAGCAGGAATTTTATCATACCCGACAACTTTCTGGATTGGGTGTTGAACTGTGTAGGCTGTCTCATAATCACGGAGACGAGTTGAGGGCACAGGCACACGTTCACTTCGCCTAAGAGGTGGGGGCTGTTCGTTACCTTCCTCATCATGCTCATTTCCCACACTTTCGACTTCCACAGGGTCATCTTCTTGATGCGTAGAATTTTGATCAGCCACCAACTCCTGTCCATCCACTAATCTGGGTCCACTCTTGGGTGCTAGCTCAGATACACTACTCATCTTGGGATCAGGTATTGGAACAGGGGCAAAATCACATGAGAACTCTTCATACTCCCCCTGAATTTGGACCTTGTTAGAGAAAAACATGTGAGTTTCATCAAAAAATACATCACGTGAGACATACAGGCGTTTGGTGGTAGGGTCATAACATTTATAGCCCTTCTTGGTGGAAGAATAACCAACAAAAATACATTTCCGTGCCCGGGGATCCAGTTTGTCACCATTCTGCGAATGCACATAACAAGTGCAGCCAAAGACTCTTAAATGGGTAATATTAACCTTCCTCCCATACAGAATTTCCATAGGGGCAACATAGCCTAAAACACGGCTAGGGAGGCGATTAATTAAGTAACAACTAGTGAGAACTGCATCCGACCAATAACTTTTTGGAATATTACCAGAAAACAATAAGGCACGAGTGACCTCAAGTAAATGTCGATTCTTCCTTTCAGCCACTCCATTTTGTGGTGGAGTTCCCACACAAGAAGTTTGGTGAATGATTCCCAGACCATGGACATAGCACTGAAAATGTTGATTAGTGTATTCGGTGCCATTATCTGTGCGAAGTATTTTGATCACTGTATTAAATTGGGTCTTCACCATATTGCAAAATTCTTGAAACACTCCAAGAACCTCACTTTTAAATTTAAGGAGGTACAACCAAGTAGCTCTAGATTTATCATCAACAAATGAAATAAAATACTTAAACCCCTCTTTAGAAATAGTTGGAGAGCTCCAAACATCTGAATGTACTAACTCAAACAACCGTTCGGATTTATGAGAACTATGAGAGAATGGTAATCTATGCTGTTTTGCAAAATGACATGGGTCACAACTACTAGAATCATGAACCCATGAGTTGTCAAGAGCCTGTAATACTCTGTCAGACGGATGACCCATACGTCGGTGCCACAGTGTAGACGCATTTGAACATTCCTTCCTAGTCACCAAAGTTGAGTTTCCAACATCCAAAGTATACAGCCCGTCCTGCAACTGACCTTCACCAATCATCCTCCTGGTGTGTCGATCCTAAAACAACACCTTTGAAGGAGTAAAAATAACATTGCAGTTCCATTGTGCAGTGCATTTACTAACAGACATCAAATTAGAGGATAATTGTGGAACAAATAAAGCATCAGATTTTTTGGAAAAAAAGTCAATTTTTCCAACACCTTGTATTGGTACTTGCCCACCATTAGCTACAGTTACAGGTGCATGCAATGTACTAGTAGCAATATCAGATAGTATATTTGGTGCAGTACACATATGATCAGTGGCTCCTGAATCCACTATAAACCGAAATTTAGAGAGAGTAGCAAGAGCATGAATATCACCAGAAGTTTGTGCAAGATTTCCAGATTCGGCATTGGTGGTGTTGACTGTATTGGGCCCATCCCCATGAGATTGCAAGAGTTGTTGAACTTGGATAGCTAAGGATTCCAATTTGGCTTGAAGATCCTGGTTACTACTCGAAACTATTGTTTTAGCTGTGAGTCCCTTTTTATTTTGTCTCAGGTGTGGGTGGAGATTCCAACACCTCTCTTGGGTGTGGCCATCTCTCCTGCAGTGCTCACAAAAAAATCGAATGGGCCTGTTACTTTTCCTTTGGAAGCGCGCACACTTGGAGCAAGAGGACTTGGATTTTGACTCACTTGGTGTGATGAACTTTCTAAGAGAACAGCAGGTGAATCTGATTTGGAGCGCATGACACGGCGCCTGGTTTCCTCACTTTGAATGATAGAGCAGACCGTGTTAAAGGGTGGTAACTCAGGCCGTTGAAGAATCTCTCTTCTAGTTTCTTCAAAATCAGGCTTGAGACTAGCCAAAAGCTGAAAAATCCGATCTTGCTCTTCCCTCTTTGCATAATCAGACACATTCTTGGTAGTTGGTCTATATTGGCGAAGTTCATCCCATTGTTTCTTCATCTTTCCCAGGTGCTCAGTAAAACTTTGATTTGCACCCTGTTTTGTGCTGATCAAGCCTTGCTGCAGTTCAAAGATTCTAGATGCATTATTGGCTTGCCCATACATCTCAACCAGGGCTTCCCATAACTCTTGCGCAGAGTCAGAATAAGCAAAAATTTCATAAACATCTGGCTCCATAGAATTAAATAACCAGGACATAACACTGTGATCATGGGCTTGCCACTCCTCAGACATGGGACTTGTTTCTGGCGAGGCTTTAGTCTGACCATTGATATGGCCAAGTCTGGATCTTCCACCAAGCGCGATTGTGACAGCTCTTGACCAAGGAAGAAAATTTCTTCCATTCAACAATAGAGACGTTAATATTTGATTATGGGATTCCTGAATCATATTTTTTGTGGAACCCAACCCGGATCCCTTGTCATGAGATTGGGTTTCATTCTCTGCTTTGTTTTTTTCAGAATCAGCCATCGTTCACACAGCTAGAGAGATGGCGATATGAGTCAGATTGGACCAGTTCGGCTCTGGTCGAACCGACAAGGCCTGGGCTGTGTGAATTGCACCGGAGAAGAACGGTTCCCGCTCCGATCTGGGCTGCAATCGGAGTTTTGACGGCGGCAATGGACCAAGGCAGCGGACAATGAGACCCCAAAAATAGGGCATCAGTAAAAGAAAAACCACCCAAAAAATCAGGAATTAACGAGATTCCTGCTCTGATACCATGTTGAAGTTTGGAATATAATGTAGGCAAATCACACACACAAAGAAGAGACACAGATATTTACGAGGTTCAGCAACTTAGCCTACGTCCTCGACCAAACTCCCCCTGACTTCCCCTTCTTCTTCATCCTTTTTTTTTATTGGAGTGAACATATTATTCATGCCTTTTTATATACAGCAGAGGTTGTTTTCAACAAGGAACCAAACAACCTAAAAAAGGAATTTACATCACAATAGGAAGGTAATAATACAAATTAGGATAGCATATATTCTCCAGGCTGGAGGAGAAAATCTCGCCAACACATAGACACATAGGAGGTCGACATGTGTATATGACTATAGTTAACGAAATGATTTTATAGATTTTTTTGGCATTTTCATTAATTAGACACATGTTAATTTCTCCTAATAATACATACCAAAAATCTTTGATATGGTATCAGTAGACAAAAGAAATGATGTGGAAATAATTCTCTCTCTTTACCATTAGCTTTTGCATATGTGTTGCGTTTTTTTCTTCTTTCTTCTTTAGCTTTGTTTCTTTGCTATTTCACTTTCAGCATATATATGTACGCACTCACAATTAGTTATGGTTAACAGTAATCTGTCAGATATATCTGCAAAATATTCTACAGGATGCTTTGCCTCCAGACAAATATAATTCATGGGACCATGTCAGACTCTTCCTAGATGCTGCTTAGTTTTGCATCTGAGGAAGGTACTATCACGCATGAATGCATAAAATATTGAAACTTGAAGGCCAAAATGTAAATTCTGGACCCTAACTTGAAGGCCAAAATGTAAATTTTGAACCCTAACGTGAACTATTTAAACTTCCGTTCTATCTAAACCTGTAATGTTCAATCCTTATTCCCCCTGACTGCTTGTGTTCCTGTACATATGGGAAATACTCTTTCATTGTTAATCTACAAGGGAGAAATGACCCTTCATAGGGTCTTGGAGATCATGAAAAACAAGAAGCGCAAATTGCAGGGAAAGCCGAGAGCGAGTGAAGAGATGACGGCCACCAGGGATTCCTACGGATTCAGCAAGCAGTGGTCGATCTTTCGGGTTCCGGAGCACATTCGTGAGGTAGATGAGAAGGCGTACAACCCTCGGGTCGTCGCGATTGGTCCATTCCATCGGGACCGGCCAGAGTTGAGGGCGATGGAAACTCAGAAGCTGAGGCTGTACGAGCGACTTATGAAGCAGATTGTTGACGAGGAACGCGATGTTGGTCTCCAGACTGCGATCAAGAAGTTGGAAGGCAGGGCAAGGAGATGTTATTCAGAGGAGTTCAACGATGTCAGCAGCGAGGAATTTGTCCAGATGATGCTTCTCGACGGGTGCTTCATAGTCGAGCTCATGCGGTTGTATCATAAGAGTAATGAGGTACTTATTAATTCCCATCCGGATACCATCTTACGCGAATTTTTCCTCGCTCGGATTCAAATCGATTGCTAATGCTTTCTTGTGTCTGTCCATTTGTCTATTTGGAAATTAGTACGGTGAACATTTGGAAGAACCTATATTCGCAACGAGATGGATGCTTCCCAACATCACTAGAGATCTGCTAATGCTCGAGAACCAATTGCCCTTTTTTGTGTTGCAAGAAATATACAAGCTCACCACCTTCAGTGAGAAAGAGACCCCACTAAACAAGCTCGCGCTTCTATTCTTCGAGCCTCTACGACCCCAAAAGGGCGAATACACCGAGATAAAGTTGCAAGACCAAGGGACGCATCATCATCTCCTGGCTCTATTTCACTCTAGTTTCCTCCCGTGTGACTACCGTCCTTCTCTAAGGTTCCGAGGCGTGAGATGGAACAGACAGGAAAATTTACCGGGTAAGTTTTGGCTGGAAGAAGCAAGAACACTTCGGAGATCCGGCATTAAGTTCAAGAGCAATCCCGGTAACCTCCTCAACATAGAATTCGAGAACAGGGAGCTCCGAATCCCGACCCTATTCATCGACGACTCCACGGGACCTTTGTTCCGGAACTTGCTGGCTTACGAACAGTGCAATGCCTTTGCCGCGCCGTATTTCACCTGCTACGCAATCTTCCTCAACAGCATCATCAACGCGCCAGAAGACATTGAGATCCTTCAAGATGCGGGGATCATAATACAGTCCAAGGCCGTGGACGAGGAAGTGGTGAACCTTGTTAATAGCCTCACCAAGGAGCTCGTGTTCGATTTGCATGACATGAATGACTGCTACATAGTACAGCAAATCGAAGACATCAACGCCTTCTGCAGATCTTGGATGAGTAAATGCATCTATCACGTCTCCAACATCGATTTCATCAGTATCGGATTATCATTTATATTCCCTTCATTCAAATAATTGTATACCCACCATTTTCCTAGCCATCCTTGTAACACAAATTAATAGGCATGATCATAACCTTCCATGTATCCCTTCCTATGTGTTCTGAGATACTCATTCTATGTACTAATTCAATACTCCTGCACTAATTGGTAAGGGGATATTGTTTAAGCACATCATGTTTGAGAGATTACTCAAATTTGGCTGCAAATGGAAAAGCTTGTGATCTGTGTGATCTGCATGAATCTCTCAAGTTTCTGCTCTTTTCCCATTGAGTCGTACCAGGCTTTATTTGCAAGGAAGTAAAGCAATATAAAACTTCCAAGTCTCGTACTCAAAGTTAATTATCTCGAGACATTGTTTTTGTTGACTTGAGAGCGCTAATTACTTGTTGAGGCTTCTGATACCAGTTATAGCCGCACTGTAGCGGTATCTAGGGACTTGGAGTTGATAATAGTCTTTTTCTATTAATTTGCATTGAGCATAGTTACGATGTTAAAACCTAGCAACAGTAAAGAGTGGATTATAAGTTAAAACCAGCTCAATCATGATGTTGACACGAAAAATTGACCAAGTTTCCAATTGTCGACTTGGTTGACAGAAGCCGGGAAAGAAGCGCTGGAGGCGAAGAATCACTAAGCGTTGAGTGCTATTAGTCGACAATCACTAAAGTAGAAATGAAATAACCGTCAAGTAGTGGAAGTGAGGAGTTAGGGGGCAATTGATAGGTGGCAATTATGAAGGAGTGGAGAAGACACGATCGTCGAAGTAATGGAGCCGTTTATTTCTGAATAACCACTTATAGATAGGAATTGCTAAATTGTGGGAGTCACATAAGATATATTTAATTTCTTTGTAATCATTGTTAATAGTTGATAGTAGATATAAATGCTTGAATTCCATTTGTAGAAGGGACCTCCAATCGATCAATGAACATCAATTTTTCCATTTTACTTCCGGTTGATCTTTAATTTCCAATACCCTTTACATGGTTGGCAACAATTGTTCCCTATCACTACCTTTAATTTTCTCGTCGTTTATGTTACATGTCAAAAAATCAACAAATGACCATTTTAAGACCTCGGTTGTTTTACATCAATCCATATTTCGAAAGATATTTCATCGATACTTTTCTTCAAAATATCTTCTTACCACGCCTGATGGGACTCTTGTTCATTGATATGAGGAAGCTTTCATTACGAGAACCAAAAGTCAACTGGAGGGAAATAATGTTGCTGACAACAACAATCCAGTATCACAAGTTGAAAATGATGTCGTTGCCCAGTTTAAATCATCAGCCATAGGAAGAGTTGTAAAAGAAGGATGACACGAAGGAGGTGATCTTCCCAGGAACGTTACCGAAGAGCAATTAAGGGAAATGACACCGAATTCTACTATGATGTTGACCTTAAGGGTCGATGTTATTTGAAGAACCATAGAATGAGTTGGCTAATTACAACGTGAGTCATATGTCATATGTAATCAAGCCGATGGTTTTCAATGCTATGAACAATGCTCTGTTCAAGCCAGGGTCTTCCAACCAACTATTGCAAGGGAATTCCGTAGTACCAGGGTATCTTTCTAGTCCTTTAAATAACTATTCGGGTCAATAAGAATTTTGCAAAGGTTCAAGTCTTCAAATCAAGGTCAAAACAATTGAAATGATGTCGGTCAAAAAAATCAAATAAGTAACAACAATTAGGCTAACCAAACTGGCCAAATGCCAGAAGTTGAAAACATTAGGACAATAGTGGTTTTGAAACCACCAAATTACCAATTGAAATGCAAACATCCATGCTAGACCTAACTTACCAATTAACATCAATATAGATAATCCGACAAGACTAGTCTTCCTGCCTAGGGGGTATGATGTCCAACCAAATGTTCAATTATATTCCCATTGCTAAAGAGATCATGTGATGATAGGGATTAGATAGGGAAGTTATGAGACCCACATACAGAAAACCTTATCCTTGATGGGTCGATAACCAGCTTTTTTACAAAGGCTTTAAGATCCCTGAGATAGCCATTTTTAATGGTGTAGAACATGTTGGTGGATTTGTGGTTCAATGTGGTGCAGCAAGTAAAAAGGAGTTTTTAAGACTAAGACTATCTCTCTTATCTTTATCAAAATTACAATTACCTGGTACGCCAATTTACCACCAAACTTGGTGCATAATTGGGCAGAGATAAAAAAGATAATTCCATTCTTAGTTTTGTAAAACTATACCCAAGTTGTTGATTGCTAACTTGGCTAGTATCTATCAATATAATAATGAGTTGGTCGATCAGTTTATTGTTTGATTTAAGAAGACAAAAATATATGCCTAACTTTACTCTCAGAAAAAGAATTTATGAATTTTTCCTTTAATGGTTTGAAATTCAACATTAGACATAGATTCGAAGGCTAGATCTATGTCCATTTGTTTCAAGTTGCGACAAAAGTCTCTCCTTACAAGCAGTTACTTAAAGAAAGAGATAAGAAGCCACATAGAAAGTTCAAACAAAATGTGGCCTTAATCGACAATTGGGAATCAGAAAATGACTCTAACTCCTATGAAAACATGGAAGTGGCTGTAGCAAAAAGATGCTTGACGAGCCTTACGTTTGTCTAGCATTGAGGCTTGCTAGGGTAAAAGAAACAATTATGATTTGGGCTAAAGGCGCCCAAGTCTACTCATTCGACATCATTAAGTTGGATGAAATCTTCAACTTGCTTCTGAAAGACTGCCTCATAAAACTGACCGAAGGCCAAATCATCCCAAATAAATAAGATTTGGTAAACAAAAGGTATTTTAGTGGTACCATTCACGAAGCCATAACAAGGTGATCTATATTATTTTCAGGGAAACAAATTTCGGCAAGGAAAAATCAAGTTTGCCAATGAAAAAGAAAAAGGAAAAATGGAAGTGAAACCGCCTCAAAGGAATCTATGTCCACGATGCCAACAGGTATCGACAGAGAGGACTACGATTCGGCTAAAAGTAAAATGAAAGTGAACTTTCGGCTAGGATAAGGCAGAAGAGTTACTTATGATCAGGTACTTATGGGTGCAGCTCATCGGTCAAGTGTGTTTAATCGAATCGACTTTCCAAAGAGATTACCAATGCGGAAGAAAACTCTCAAACAAAACAACGATACGAGGAGGGTGACCCTAGTGTACGGACGCTTGGACAGCATAGTGAAAAATTTGACTATTTTGTGAAGTATATGCCTCCTCCTGGTTTCGGTGCTGATATAAAGGATATTGTGCCGACGGGATAGGGTGAGTCAGATGATAACTTCCCAGCAGATGAAGTTCCAGGGTTTTCAAGTCGATGAACATACAAAGTAACTTATAATTCTCTAGAAGGATGATGGATCGATGTAGGTGGTACACCAGGGGGCATGTTTACTTGGACTCAAAAGAGGGGGATGCGGCGGAAGAGGAAAATGCTCCAACAACAACTGGATCAAGCTCAAGCTCAAGCTCAACCTCAACCTCAAGCATAGAGTTCCAGGCCACGAAGATTTGGGAAATCAAAGAACCTATCAACCAGGCTTTTGGCTTGAGCATAACTCCGTGGATACCCGTCAAGAACCCACCCTTTTTGTTTAGCATCTGGAAGTGATAATCTTGTTGTGACCATCTGCGAAAACAGTAACTTTCCAATCTGGTTGAACTTTCAAAACCGCGAAAAGATATATTGTAATGCGAGATGGTAAAGTTGTCCAGACAGCCGTCACCGTCTCATCTGGTACAAGCTTTTCCACATTCATGAACTCTTGGGCTTTGTTTCTATTGTTAGTCCCTGCAGATACATCAGCCCTCAGATAATCACCAATGGACGTGTGGACCAAGCCAAACTAAGAAGATTTCAGAGAAACTTAACAACACCCCACGACAATTATTGTAAAAGTAACCTATTTTAAGAGATCTTTTCATCCACTAACTGCATTATGCAAAGGGGGAAAGGTGCTCAGAGTAGACTACACTACTAAAGATATTGGAGTCCACAGGTTGTACGCTTCAGCTGAAGTCAGAGACACGCAAGTTAAAGGCAATATCGAGACGATATCCTCCTTGTTGCCGAAGGATCAGTGAAACCAAATTGAGGCCATGGCCGTGCAGTGCTGAGGTGCTACTAAGGATGCGAATGACAACCATTTTATTTCAGAAATCAATTTTTGGCCATAAATAGATTTCCACGGATGAGTTTCTAAGCAAAAATACGCGTTTGATAACAATATAAGATTTCTGCTCTTGAAACAAAAACCTGTTTGATAATGGTATAAAATTTCTCTCTTGGGTGACCGGCTGATGATAGGAGGAGGTGGCGTACAGAGGCATGGCCAATGCGAAGGACAGCGGCAAGAGGCGGCCGATGGGTGGCGGCGAGAGGAGGGCGGCAGGAGGAGGGTGGGGTGGTGGTTGGTAGGGGGAGGCGGGTAGGCGGCGGCCCACGGCAGTTGACGGTGGGGGACGATGGTAGATGGATGGCCGGAGGTGGGCAACAGTGAGAGGAGGGTAGTGGCGGGAGGCGGACGGTGGCCCAAGGTGGTCAGCGGCGGGGGACGACGGCCGATGGATGGCAGTAGGCGGCGAATGGCAAGTGGGTGGCGGCAGGAGGTGGTCGGCAGCCCATGGCAGTTGATGGCGGGGGACGATGGCCAGCGGATCGCGAGAGGTGGGCGGTGGCGGGAGGTGGGCGATGGCCTATGGCGGCTGGCGGACGGCAGGTGAGCGGTGGGTGGGTGATCGGTTAGTAGCGAGGACGAGTGATGAGAAGAATTTTTATTTCTCATTTTTGTTTCAGAAATAGAAAAGTAGAAAATTTTTACTTCTTATTTCCAAACCTATTTTTGAAATCAAAATTTATTTCAGAAATTGAAAAATGAAATTGCGTTGCCAAATGGATTTCTGTTCCAAATCTGTTTCCGGGAACAGAAAAATAGAAAAATAGAGAAGTAGAATGGTTATCATTCACAGTCTAAGTAACCATATGATAACTCTTATCAACAAGGCAACAGTTTTGCATCTTTGTTTGGTCAATACTACAATCTAACATATAAAAAGATGCCTTCCTTGGTTGATAAATCCACACCAAGTCCCCTTCCCAGATGCTGGTGTGCCAGAGTAGACCTGAGTGTCTGGTCGGGCTCGAGCTCAGGCTCAGGCTAGGGCTTGGGCCGGGCCATCTGGGCCCGACTTCTGGAGCTCTTGCCAAGCCCAAGCTTGCCGGCCTGAATAAGCGCTCAAATCCGCCTAGCTGAAAACAAGACTGAAATTTAGTGAAACTTTGATATTAACAAGGTGTTCCTTTATATGAAAATGATCTATATGAAATGATTTTTCAAAATTTCACGCATTTGGTTTGCTCAAAGTGGACATTCAACCGTAAGAAATTTTATGGTCAAGAAAAAGAACCGTAGCTAAAATTGAGACCAATGATTTCTCCATTCGAAAAAGAAGAAATCGTTTTCTCGAGCTCTTCTCCACACGCAGCTCATGCAGAATGGAGAACCATTCTCAGGCGAAGTTTTATGAGCATTGAGATTAAGCTTATTAATTATTTATATTTTCTATTTTTCTACTGTCTTTTTTATGTTGCTTTATTCTAATATTAAAAAAATTAAAATTTATACTTTACATATCGGTAATATATATGAGATAAATTGACATTTTAATTAACATCAAAAAATATTTTCCGTCAAACTTTCAGTTACACTACCAAACAACTGAAAACTAGTCATTTTCTTTTAAAATCATTTTTACTAAAAATATTTTCCTCCATTAAAAAGTTTTTCGCAAGACAAATACGCCTTATTTACTTGTTTGCTTAAACTTAAGCATATGCAAAAGGTATTTTTCGCTTTCATGTCAAATTCTAAGATATTATTGAAATTTTTAAAAATTCATAAATAAAAATGGCGTGTCGAAGTGCCGGTATGTATATGTCATGAAAGTCTTATATAGTCAAGACTAAGAAAAGCCAAAGTACGTGCATCGCAAGATTCAAGTTAAGAATACAAAAATAAAAATCAATATGTCGACAAGAAAATTGTTTTCGGTTTAGAAATTTGGAGGATGGGCCTGGAAAAAATGACTAAAAATGTGCCGGACCTGGGCCATGGATAAAAAAAAAATTCTAAAAATTGACATGTGCAACCAACATTTGATTAGGATTTTCGAACGTGGACCTGGTCAGGGAATATTGAATCCCCGGGTGGGCACGCCACGAATAATTAATGAAAAGAATTAGGACTAATGTGCTGGCTTTTTGCTAATAGCGACAAAGGATTATCCCACTAAGATTATTAAAGGCTCGAATTTTTTGATTTTGTTTCCCGATGATTAGACTGGGGGATATGATCTTTCGCAGTGATGCGACCATTAATTTAATCTCGTTTCACACTGAGGAAGAGATGAGACATATAATCATCTGACAGTGGTGTCCTATCTCATTGTATGCAAGAGTTGTTCGAGAAAAATTAGGTATACAGACTTGAATTTGCATTGAGCATAGTTACAATGTCTAAGCCTGATTAAAGTAAAGAAAAAGGGGTTATAAGTTGAAATCGGCTTGATTATGCCAATGATTAAGTCTTCGGTAGCACGGAGATATTCGGTAGTTATCGATTTACTTGGAATTCCCGTCACTTTTGACTATGAACCGATCATGTTATGCATCGTCACGTCGGGGTTTTATGAAGAGATGGCATCGAATCAGCTTCCCCGACCTGTTTTTGAATCTTTGGTTGAGCACTTAAGGTCCAATACTTTGTGACGCTTACGTCGATGAGGATGAGGATGATGATCTCGACCTCTTCCATGGCTTTATTGATTCAAGAACAATTCTTCAATCTTACCAAGTAATGCAAACAATCTCATGTTTGAGCAACCACCCGGTGACTCGCGTCTTAACCGGTCCGAAACTTCGAGTGCCTCCCCCAGATTTCTTGTTTGTCAGGATAAAAAAAAAACCTAATTGACTGGCATCTGCTGTAATCTCTCAATCAAATTCAGTAAACTACAAGAGACAAGCCAATAGGGTTCCTTGAACATGTCACTTTCTTTAACCGAAGTGTTGATGGTTGGCATCTGGGGGAGATCCTGTCCAGCACGAACCTGAAAATTATAATTTTAAAACAACCAAAATGAAAAGAAGGACTCGACGGCATAGTCCGATATTCTAAACCCTAATTCCTTTATGTTTCCTTTTTCTGACCAGATATTCCAAACGTAATTGAACTGTTCAACCTTGTCCTGTCTGGCCCTCAAAAACCTTCACACGACCACGTGAATGCCGCTTGTTTTCTTGTACAGAAAGGAGAGATCGTTCCCGGCGAATCTTGGACCTGAAAGAGTATAACCTATTCAAGAGTCTTGAAGACTGAAGAGCGAGTCTCCCTGATGGGCAAGAAGCGCAAATCTCCAAGAAAGCAAGAAGAGGCGGACAAGGACATGACGGTGGTCGCCGTAGATTATCCCAGCGACACGGCAGACGATGAGCCCCGCCGTTTCATTTCTCAGTGGTCGATCTTTAGGGTTCCAGCGCATATCCGTCAGGTTGATGAGAAGGCGTACAACCCAAGGGTCGTCTCAATCGGCCCGTTCCATCGGAACCGGCCTGCCTTGAGAGCCATGGAAGCTCAGAAGGTGAGGTTCTACGAGCGACTCATGACACGGATGGCTTAAGAAGATCGCGATGTGGGCATCAAGACGGCGATGATGAAATTGGAGCCCGATGCGAGGAGGTGTTACTCGGAGGAATTTGACGACATTAGCACTGACGAGTTTGTCGACATGATGGTTCTTGATGGTTGCTTCATTGTGGAACTCATGAGGCTTTCCCACGAGAGCAATCAGGTACATGATTAACTACTCATATTAATTCCAAGATCTAGGATTTATACACGAGTCCTGTGATCGATTTGATTTGCTTTCACTGCAATTAGTGATCTTGCACATGCTTCATATAAATGTATTCTAATGTATGTGTTTCGGTTGAGATTAGGACGAAGAGGGACAATTTGTGGAAGAGCCCATATTTGCAACGAGATGGATGCTACCCAACATCACTAGAGATTTTCTCATGCTCGAGAACCAATTGCCGATGTTCGTGTTGCAAGAGATCTTCAACCACACGACATTCGACCAGGATGCGACGCCTCTAAACAAGCTTGCCCTCCTATTCATGGAGCCTCTGAGTCCGCAGAAGGGACAATACACCGACATAAAGTTGGACGACAAGGGCGAGCATCACCATCTCCTCGCCCTATTCCACTCGAGCTTCATTCCTTCCGACATTCGCCCTTTGCGGGAACGGGGCGCTCGATGGAACAGGCAAGAGAATTTCCCAGGGAAGTTGTGGGTCCATGAGGCGAAGAGGCTACGGAGAGCCGGCGTCCGCTTCAAGGACAACCCCGGTAACCTCCTCAACATAGAGTTTGCGAATCGGGAGCTCAAGATCCCCACCCTCTTCATCGACGAGTGGACGGGGCCGCTCCTGAGGAACTTGCTGGCTTACGAGCAGTGCAACGCATTCGCCCTGCCGTATATCACCTGTTATGCGATCTTCCTCAACAGTATCATTGAAGACCTGAAAGACAAGGAGATCTTGCAAGACGCAGGGATCATATACCAATCGGTGGACGAAGACGAAGAGGTGGTGGACCTCATCAATAGCCTCACCAAGGAGCTCGTATTTGATATGCACGACATGAGCGAATGCTTCATAGCCCAGCAAATTGAGGACATCAACAATTTCTGCAAATCTTGGCAGAGCAAGTGCATTTTTCAGCTCTCCCGTTTTGAAAATATCTTGTCATTTATCATACCATTCAGATAGTTGTAATAATTTTTTAAATTCTACGATTCACATTCTAACCGTATATTGTAACACACTCGATCATTCTTTTTATACTAATTCAATATCCATGTATTGCTCATGCAATTGCATCCATTGTTGTGAACCATTACGCCAATTCCGCTTAATTTTTGTTAGTGGTCGACTTTGTGTATCGAATAGTCGTTGAATTAATCTACCACAGATCGAATGCTTTCCTAAGCAGTTTCTGCAATTTGACTAAATGCTCCCGCTCTCTTCTTGCAAGTAATTGCGGAGACCAGGGAACAGAATGGCAACAACTGTTTTATTGATTTATTGTCGTGGACTATTTTACTGCCGTTCCAAAAAAATTCTAGACATTTTTTCTACAAGGTAAAATTTCTGAAATAGTTGGTAAATGTGAAAAAATTATTGGTAAAAAAAAGTTACCGATTTTCCGGTAAATTATTGTTGACTTACCAACACTTTTGTGAAATTACTAACCCCTTTTATATAGTTTAAAAATGGGAAGATGGTTTAAAAAGTCATAAACCCATTGTACGGTCGCCAATTCTGTCTTAAACTTTCCAATTTGGCCAATTTAGTGCTAAATCTTTAGGTGAAATTCCAATGTAGTACATCCAATCAATTTAGGCTAAATATTGCTGATGTGGTGATCTAGTCAGCACCAGTCATCCTACGTGGTACATCCAGTGATCTAACATGTCGGACACCACTCAAAGCGACGATGGTTTTCATAAAAATTCTATAATTTTTTTCTCTTATTCCTTTCTTTCTTTTTCATTTTCCTCACTATTCATATTCCAAGAAAAGGATTGACAGGTGTCACTAGGGCCTACAAGCCTCCACGGCCTCGCCGGCCAAGCGAGGGCCGCGACCCTCGCCCAGATCTGGTTTTGCGTTGTGTCGCTGGTGTGTTTGCAAGTCCTCGCCATTTCGTTTGCCATTTTGAGATGAAGAGCTCTTCTTCATCTCCCATTCAACCTTGTGTCTGTTTCGTCATTCTCGTTTGTGAGATTTTGTAGAATCATCGCTAACTGTTCTAAAAGTTTAAGCTATTAGATAATGCATGGTTTAATATTTAATTAATCTAATACTCCCCTTCACACTTAGTCTGGTCATTTTGCCTAGTACTAAACATATACATATTTAATTGGAGAGGCAAATGGGGTTTGGAAAGATTTGAACTCAAGACCTCTAACTCTAATACCATGTGAAATTTTATGGGACCATCACCAACTATTCTAATAATTTAAGCTTTTAGATAAAGGCGTAGTTTAATATTTAATTAATCTAACATCGTTTCTCCCATAACAGTGAAATAACGCAGAACCAGAGAAGCACCAGTCAAAAAGCTAAAAAAAAAAATAGAGACAAAAAGAAAAAAATGTCAAAACAAAACGAAAATGTAAGTGCTCGGTTGTCTCGCAAGTGGAGACCATGACATGAGCTCGAAGACAAGACTGATTTTCCTAGCCTAATCGTTTGAAGCCAAACAAAAGATTGGTAAGTTCGACGATTCACTTTGACGGACTCGATTTCCTCGCCTAGGCCAGCCAAGGTGTGGCTAGCGAGGGTTGCGACCCTCGCCTATGGCTTATGAAGGTGTGGCTGGAGAGGGTGGGGTCAGCGAGGAAGATGAAGAGTGGTGTCGAAAAGTTTTAGAATAATTAAATATTAAACCAGCTTTCATCTAATAGTTTAAGCTTTTAGAACAATTAGCAGTGACCTCACAAATTTTCACATGGTATCAGAGGAGGAGGTCCTAAGTTCAAATCTTATAGACCTCTATTTACCTCCCAAATTGCATATTTCCAAGCTTTAGGCTAAGGCTAGAGTCCAGCTTATGCGTGAGGGGGAGTGTTAGAATAATTAAATATTTAGTCATGCATTTATCTAATAACTTAAATTTTTTAGAGTTGGCAGTACTTCCACAAAATCTCACAAAAAAATAAAAGAAAAAAAAGAGAAGAAAATGGAAAAAAGAAAAAATTCATAATTTTTTTTAAAAAAATTACAAAATGATGTTGTCCTTGACATATTAGCTGCCAACTGTGTATGTAAGATGGTCAATACTGCTTGGACCATCATGTCAGCAATTTTTGCATAAATAGGTCGGATGGATTACATTGGATAATCGTCAAAATGTTTAAGACTACATTGATCAAATTGAAAATTAATGACTGAATTGGTGGCCATACAATAAGTTTGGTACTTTTGGGCAATTTTTACTTTTAAAAATTATTTTTTTTCTATCTTTACTAATTTTGATTTATCTTTCTTACCGACTACTTAAATTCACCGACTCTTATATGAGTTTTTCAATCTTTAATTGAGTGACTTGCCAACTTTTCTTCAATTAAATTCCAACTAGTTTGGATTACAACTCTTAATTTGAGATACTTATTGATATTTTTTTAATATATCAACTTTAATTATCATTTACTAAATTTTATTTATCGCTCTTATAAACTCCTCAAATTTATCAACTCTTATACAAATTTATCAGCTATTATTTTGTGACTTACCGGCTTTTCTCTCATTAGGTTGCTTAGCATTTTTTGTTTGTCAAGTCTTATTTGAGTTATTTGGTATGCTTTTTGATTTTTTTTCTTGTTTTTCCAAATTTTCTGTTGAGTTATTGACTTTTATTTGCCTTACTTGCCAACTAGTTAAATTTCCCAAATCTTTTTATATTTTGCCGACATTAATTGAGTGAGTATCGATTCTTCTCCAATTAAGTTACAAACTAATTTTACATTACTAACTCTTATTTTGGTTATTACAGTGTTTATTTTATTTTTTTCTTTTAAATCGTTAACTTTTCTTATCTTAAACAAAGAAACTTCGCTTGCTATTTATTAGCTTTTATTTAACTTTCTTAGCAACATCCTGATTTACCAACTATTATGTGAATTACTAACCTTTATTTGATGACTTACCAATTAAGTTTAATTCTGATTAAGTTATCCCATAAAAAAGTTGTCAAATTTAAAAAACAAACAAACAAACATAACTAACACAAATGAGAGTTGGTAACATAGAACTAGTTGATAACTCAATCATAACCGATAAATCATTTAAATTAAAGTTAGTAATTCCATAAAAGAGTTGGTAATTATAGGGCATAATTAATAAAGGTAATGAAAGTTGTAAAGATAAGAAACATTTGGTAACTTAAAAAATAAAATTTTAAGTGGCAACCCAAATTCAATTGGTCATAAAGGTCCTTGCCCAATGGCCGGCATAGCATGCCCCCTACAAAGGCTGGTGAGAGCCTGCATGCCCTCATTGACCACCGCTGAGACCCCAGTGGCGAATCTCGATGGTCCTTTTCGAGGTAGATGAATAGTATGGAAAATGAAAACAAAAAATAAAAAGAAATAAAAAGGAAAATATGTAATTTCTAAAAAAATGACGTCGTTTTGAGTAATGTCAGACATGTTAGATTGCCAGCCATGCAACGTTGGATGGTTGACACTAACTGGGCCATCACGTTAGTAATTTATGATCTAATTGATCGGGTAGACTATATTTCAGTTTTGCACAAATATTTATGATTGAATTGGCCAAAATGAAAAACTTAGGATTAAAAGGGCAACCGTGCAATAAGTAAGGGGACTTTTGCCAATTTAGTCTGAAACCTTTCAAATTTACTAATTAAGTCCTTAACCTTTTCACTTCTTTCCAATTGAGTCCATATGGCCAATTTTGGCCGGAAAGTGCTGACGTAAATGCCAGCCGATCTACGTGGTGCTGATGTGGACAATTTTAATAATATTTTAATTTTTTGATTTTCTATTCTTTTTCCTTTTCCTTTTTTTCTTTTTTCTTTTCCTCCCCTTCTTCCTTCTCCGGCCGATCGTAGGGCGTCGGCAATTGGCCAGAGGGGGGAGGGCTGGCGAGGTCGACCTCACTGGCCTCAAGCAAGTCTCGCCCCTACCGACTACTAGCAAGGGCCCTCCCAGCAACGGCGAGGCCGACCTCACCTAGCCATAGCAGGGCTTGCCTCCCCAGAAATGGTTAGGCTCACCCTTGCCATGACTGGGCGAGGTTGACCTCGCCGGCCTGCCTCTCTGGCCAATGGCTAACGTCTGATGACCGATAGATGAAGGAGGGGAGAAAAAAAAAAGAAAAAAAAAGAGAAAAGAGAAAAGAGAAAAAGGAAATAAAATAAAATTTCAAAAATTCAAAAAGTATCACGTCAGCACCATGTAGACCGCCCGACGTCCACGTTAGCTATTTCCGACCAAATTTAGCCGAAATGACTCAATTGGCAAGAAGTGAAAATGGTTAGGATTCAATTGGCAAGCTTGAAAGTTTTATGACTGAATTGGTAAAAGTGTAATATGTTTAAGATTCTTTGGGCAATTTTCCCAAAGGCCCTTGCCTAGTGGCCGGAGTAGTAGGCCCTCTACAAAGGTTGGTGAGAGCTTGCATGCTCTCATCGGCCATCGCTGAGACCCCAGCGATTCTCGGCGACCCTTTTCGAGGTAGATGAACAATGAGGAAAACGAAAAAGAAAAGAAAAGAAAAGAAAAGAAAAGGAAAAATATAGTAATGTTGGACATGTCAGATTGCCAGCTGTGTAACGTCGAATAGTCGACACTGACTGGGTCACCACGTTAGTGATTTCTAACTTAAATTGATCGAATAGAGTATATTGAAGCTTTGCATAAAAATTTAGGATTAAATTTGCCAAAATAAAAAATTTAGGATTGAAAGGGCAATCACGCGATAAGTATTTTTTAACAATTTTTTCGTGGCCTATCAGTTGTTCTAACCGGTGGTCCAAGACTTTGAATAATCGGGGTCTCATGTTTTTTTTAATGTATGATTAAGAAAATGAACCGTATTTGGCTCTCCATCCGATGTTTCGTGAAGCTAAATTTAATTTAGGAGAACTTTTGATATCCGGCAAATGTTGTACACTATATTATGACCACAAATAGTGAAGTGCATATTCTAAGAATTATAGTACGAGAAAGAGTTATTGGTGTAATCACACGTTGACTGCGGGGATGGGACGTGACCACGACAATAGCAATGAGAAATTCAGTGGAAATGGTGCTGGCAATGTGCTGGAGACAAGACAATACCAATGACTGAAACATGTTTGCTTTCTCCCGTAAAATATAATATTATAAGTCGAAAGCCAATCCCGATTCAAATTCGTGTTTTGCAATGATCTTGCATGGTAATAATCAAAGCTTAATCAAATAATCCAATCTGGTTTCACACTGGATGTGTCTTGTCATGGTCAGCACATCATCTGTCTGTGTTTGTTGACCAACTTCGTCCCATGGGACCATGGGCGACGCAACACCATTATAAAATGATATGGTTTTTTGCATAACCCAACCTTTTTTCAATGGAAATCCTCGTAAGCTTAGAAGCGAAGGAAAACGGTCCCGACCGTCTTTCTCTCGTGTGATGCGACGTGTCGCGAATTGTAGAATTAGAAGCTACTAAAATTTCATAAATTTCGCCAAATAACTCTTGACAAATCTTGGAGACCATCAAGCAATAGATTATGGACCTTTATGGAGCATAATTTAATCTAAGAGGAAGTTGTGGATTAGAAGTTAGAACTTTTCTTTTTTAGTACCAAGAAAAGTCATAACCCTGTTGCATTTGTGTCAAATCAATCCTAAACTTTTGTACATTTTACTAATCGAGTACATATGAATAATTTATATCGAAAATCGTTGACGTGGATGTCGGTGGTCTTACGTGGCACTATCGGCACTGACGTTGACACTTTTATAATTTTTAAATTTTTTTCCTTTTTCCTTTCTTTTTTTTTTCTTTAATTTTCTTTTCCTTCTCTTCTACTAGTGGCCGATTGCTGGTCACCAACCACAAGCCATAATCGACAAGGGTCCTCCTCGCTAGATCTGGCATGGGCCACCCTGGCCAAATTTGGCAATACTAACCCTCCCTGGGTGACGTTTGATGAGGCCACCCTAGCTTGGACGAGGTTCGGCCTCGCCAAATCTGGCAAGTGGGGGCTCTCATCGGCGCTCGCCCTCGTTGGCCATGGCCTGTGGTTGGTGGTCGACGACCAACCACTAACAAAAAGAAAAGGGAAAAAAAAAGAAAAATTATTAAAAATTATCAAAAAAATAGTTCATGTTAGCGTCAATTGTGTCGTATAGAAAAGCCGGAGTGCAAGGCAGCAATTGCCAAAACGTAAAAATATTTAGAACTAAATTGACATAAATGAAAAGTTTAGGATTAATTTGCAACTAGGGCAATAAGTTTAAGACTTTTATTTTTTTTTTGTACTTTTTCATCTTTTAAGCACATCTGATATTTTGCAAGAAGTCTGGGTCAAAGTTCAAAGGTTTTGCTCATTACCTGTCAGGGTTTTATTTGATGTATTTGGTCAATTCCGAGGGGGATTATGAAGTCATATCCATACCTTACCTTACTTTACTTGCAGGTATCACTATCAAAATGAGTTGGGTCAGGCAATGATCATTTCCTTAGCCAGAAACCATATTTCTCTTGCAAGAAGATGGAAGGAGTCTTTTTGCAAACGACATTTAGGAGGTCGACATGCGTATATGACTAAAGTTAACGAAATGATTATTGATTTTTTCGGCATTTTGATTGGTTAGACTAATGTTTATTTTGATATGATTATTTATTTTTTTCGGGATTTCAATTAGTTAGATGCATGTTAAATTTTCTTAGCAGTGCATCCCATAATTGTTTCTACACTATCGATGGACCCAAAAAAATGACAGTCAGAAATATTTGTCTCTTTACCTTTGGCTTTTGCATCGGTTTTAGATCTTCTTTAGCTTTGTTTCTTCGCACTTTCACTTCAACAAATAGATACACTTATAATTAGTCATGGATTAATATTGCGTGTATTTGTTTCGCGGAAAATGAATAATTTGAAAAATATTTTCCTAAAAATAGTCTTTTGTATAGCTTGAAATAATTAGATAATGAAATATTTTTTCATTATCGACAATAATTTATGCTTAAATAATTTCATGGACGATGAAATTTTTTATCGTTCATTCTTTTTTGTAAGCGATATAAAAGGTCATTTTTAAATAAAATGTTTTCAAATTATACATTTTTCGCGAAATAAACAGAGCCTTAAAATATGAGGTTAATATCACGAAAAACCCCCAAACTGGTACACATACGATAAATTTACCCAAGACTAATTTTTTTATCACAAAAAACCCCAAATTGGTACTTCCGTAATAAATTTACTCTCTGTTAGTTTTCGTTAAATTTTTCCGTCAAATTTCTAAGTTAAATGGCACGTGATAGTTGACGGGTATATCGGTTCGGGGTTTTACCCTCCGTTTGTCATAGATGTAACAATTTGTGATTTTTCGTGGTATTAATCCAATTTAATAGAAAGTAAATTTATCACAAATGTATCGGTTTAGGGTTTTTTGTGGTCAAAAATTTAGTTTGGGATAAATTTATCACAAGTATATCAGTTTGAGATTTTCAGTAGTCAAAAAATTATTTTGGAATAAATTTATCACATGTGTACTAGTTTAGGGTTTTTCGTGATATCCCTAAGATAAGTGCAAAAATATTCTACAAAATAATATGTCACCAGGCAAATATGATTCCTCTTTCCATGTCAGACTTATCCAGGATGCTGCTTAGTTATGCATCTGCATCTGAGGAGGTTCCTATCACGCACGAATGCACTAGGTAATGAAACTTGAAGGCCAGTATATATATATATGACCCCAACCTTTGAAATGTTCAAACTCTTGTTCTATCTGTACCCCGTAATGTTTAATCTTTATACCTCGTGACTATAATGTGTTCCAGCGCATACTGGAAATATTCTTTCATTGTTAATCTACCAGAGCGAGATGGCATCTTGCAGTGTCTTGTCGATCATGAAGAACAAGTAAGCGCTAATATCTGGGAAAGCCGAGAGCAAGTGATGTCACGCCCCGTGCCCCACGAAGCGCGAGCATCCCACATTTAGTCGATTTTGGTGCAACGCTCCCAGGATGCGTCGCCGACCCAACACCCATTCAGAGATAAGGCACAAGCGGAAACAATGTATGTAATTACATATATACACCCGTACAAAACAAACACGTGAGACCAAGGCAGAACAACCATCACACAGGAGTACATTTTGTATTACTATAGGAAAAACCTTTTTACAATATATTTTTTACACATAATGAAAAAGGTACAACGTGGAATACGGTCAGCAGCCACGCCACGCTTGGGTATGGTAGTATAATTCTCCCACGTTCACAAATATAACTGAGTAGTATCTCACATAAGCTGCTCCGTCTCCACAAGGGTGTACACTCGGTGACCGCTGAATGTGATGCGGTATCCCAAAAAGAGATGGTGTCCTCAGCATCCTACGGCTAGGGATCTGAAATGTTTCAGTTTACAGAACCGTGAGACGAATCTCAATGAGTTCAACCCCTAAACCTAGGCTAGGCTAGCATGCAATCTCCTGATCGGAAAACAAATATTTATAATCACAACACGACAATAATCAAACCGTTCTCAGACCCTGCAGGTTAGACAGATCAACATATAATAATCACGGCACATACGTGGCACGCATGATCACCCGTATGCCAATCACATGCTCATGCACTGATTCTCACACCTTCGTATGCCAGTCTATGCATGTTCATGCATGCAAATGTCGTCGACATGTCATGCGCATTTCTCCGGCCCACTGACCCACACTGGCACACTTGCCCAATTCATTATTATTACGACTCGAGTCATCAATTTTTTACGGCCTGGTGCGTCTAGCCTGCTTCAAAGTGCATGAGGCGTAACACTGTTCTCCTTGCGAACCAGAGCCTGCTTCAAAGTGCATGAGGATGGTCGCCTTCCGGACGTATCGGGCATCGTCCTGTTTCAAAGTGCATGAGGACGGTATTGACCCGAAGGTCCTTAGGTGATCACACAACTCATTATTATCTGAACCCAGCGTAAAATGCTTCAGGGTATTTTAGGTGATCACATGCTCATGGCAGACATGCATTCTCGCACAATTTCATCACATGCCTCACTCTTGGCATACACAATGCGTGTCCATGTTATGCAATGTAATGCACCCCGAGCACCAACATAATTCAAACACTCAATATCACAACACGTGCTCAATTGGCCCAATTAATACCGTGTGGCCTAACGTGCGATTCACAAATCAACAAGCAATTGCTAGCCAAATAGTGGCCAATCGCACACCACAATAATCAGCCACACAACAAGCGATATGGCAGTACACAATTAATCACACTTAAGTATAAATTACGTACAATCAGTCAACTTGGACATACCCGGTAATTTCCAATGGACTCCTAAATTGATCAATTAATCTAATTACTCTCCCCAATAAATCCTCAATGATTCACCACAATTTTCCCGATAATAATTCCTATCGATCGGTACACAATATTTTTCACTGCCAGTACTAGCATCCCTAAACCAGTCCAGAAAAATGCACTATCAGTCCTAATCCGGGTTTAAGAATTTCACTCACTTAATCTTGGACCACGAGGACGAGAAACGGCGGCCGATTACTGGTGAACAGTAGAATTGACGGCACGTTTCCGGAGACGGTGTACGGCGCGGGGTACGGAACCGTACGGATCCGTATGGCGCTACAGTACCATCGTACGGACACCGTATGGACAGTGACGTACGGGGAGACGTACTGACATGCTGGATGCCCGGGTGTCGACGGAACGGCGATTGGAGCTCCGGCGAAGCTCCGGCGAGGCTCCGAAGCGGCGGCGGTGTAAACCCGGGAGAGAAAAAGAGAGAACAAGAGAGGGAAAGGGAGAGAGAGAGAGGGGTCAGACAGAGGTGGGGCTGAGGCTGGGGACTGAGGTGGTCGACGGCGAGGCACGGTGGCCGGCGGCGGCGCTTCGGTGGCCGGCGATGTGCTCCGGCAAGAGAGAAAATGAGGGAAAAAGAGAGAAAAAAGGAGAGGAAGGGGCTGTTCTGGTGGTTCTGCCGAATGGGGGAGCTGAGGAGAGAGAGAGAGAGAGAGAGTTTAATCCTGGTCAAACATTGTAGACTAGGGGTGCCAAGTGTCGCCCATCCGCAAAAAATGACTAAAATGCCCAAAATCCAATGGTTCCTATGCATTCTTATCCAAAAAGTGGAGGGTAAAATGGTCCTTGACCCTCAATAATTGAGCTGATAATCATCCATAATTATCCCAAAAATTTTCCAAAAAATTCGGACCCGAAAATAGCCCAGGGGCAAAACCGTCATTTTTCCGGTCCCGGGGCGAAATTCCAATTTTCGCACATATGCATTCCATATGTGCGTGGCCAACATAATATGGCGTCGGATTCGCGAAATTCACTTTTTAAGCCCTCGAAAATCGACTGCGAAGTTCCGGGAATAAAAAAATATTATTTTTTCAATTTTTGTCGAAATTCCAATTTTTGTCCATAACGACTCCTGGTATGCGTGGCCACCCAAAAATGGCGTCGGCCTCGAAAAATAACCTCAAACGGCCTCAAAATCCAACATCGGCGCCCACAGGGGCAAAATCGTAATTTTTCACCCCTAGACCGAAATTCCAATTTTTTTTTACTCGTACTAACTCCAAAGGTGTGTGGCCAGCATAATATGACGTTAGATTTCTAAAAATAGTCTCTTAAGCCTTTGAAAATCGACATCGAAATCCGGGCCCAATTCCGTGAACAAGACTCGCTAAACTTTCAATTTCAGGGTCTCTCACTAACGGGCGGCAGTTTAGAGGTTATGCGTATCGACTTAGGGCTATCCATATCGTAATGGTCTCGATCTTTGAGAGAATGAGAAATTATCACTAGTTCCAGAGGTCACGATCATTCGGTTCAAGTTTAGGACTGGTTGGCTACGTGCACTTTCGGTCATGCAGAATCACCTGCCTCCCTATTGTACATCGTAGGCCTTGGCCAAACCCAATCCATTACCCTTTCTTATGATCGGCCCACGTCGGTTCAAAATATTTCCTCAGTGTCTCTCGTGATCGGTATCCGTTTCACGATAGGGTCCCCGGTCCACGTACCTTTCTCTAGTTAGCCATACCCCATTGGTTAGTATCCCGAGAGTGATCAGCTCTGGGCGAGACTTACTAAAATGAAATGCGAAATAATATCAATTTTATTGATCCCGGAATTACATCGAAATTCGGGCTGTTACAAGTGAAGACATGACGGCCACCGGAGATCTCCATGGAAATCATGCAACTGACCATAAGCATCACTTCAGTGAGCCGTGGACGATCTTTCAAGTTCCGGAGCACATTCGCAAGGTCGACCAGAAGGCGTACAACCCTCGGGTGATCTCGATAAGTCCTTTCCACCGGAACCGGCCGGAGTTGAGGTCGATGGAAGCTCAGAAGCTGAGGCTGTACGAGCGACTCATGAAGCAAATCGGTGATGGGGACCGTGACGTGGGTCTGGAGACCGCGATCAAGCATTTGGAAGGCAGGGCCAGGAGATGTTACTTGGAGTTGGACTATATCAGCGGCGAGGAATTCATCTAGATGATGGTTCTCGACGGTTGCTTCATCGTCGAGCTCATGCGGTTGTATCATGAGGGCAATCAGGTACCTATTAATTCCCATCCCAAATACCATCTAACACAAATTTTTCCTTGCTGTGATTCATTGATTGCTAATGCTTTCTTGTGTCTGTCCATTTTGTCCGTTCGGAAATTAGCACAGTCAACATGTGGAAGAACCAATATTTCGCAACCAGATGGATGCTTCCCAACATCACTAGAGATCTGCTAATGCTTGAGAACCAATTGCCCTTTTTTGTGTTGCAAGAAATCTACAAGCTCACCACCTTCGGCGAGGAAGAAATCTCACTAAACAAGCTCGCGCTCCTATTCTTCGAGCCTCTACGACCCCAAAAGAGTGAATACACCGAGATAAAGTTGCAAGACCAAGGGAAGCATCATCATCTCTCACTCTATTTCAATCTAGTTTTGTCCCGAGCGATTACCGTCCTTCTCGAAGGTCCCGAGGCGTGAGATGGAACAGACACGAAAATCTTCCGGGCAAGTTTTGGCTGCAAGAAGTAAGAATACTTCGGAGATCTGGCATTAAGTTCAAGAGCAATCCCGGTAATCTCCTCAACATAGAATTTGAGAACAGGGAGCTCCGAATCCCGACCCTATTCATCGACGACTGCACGGGGCCTTTGTTTCGGAACTTGCTGGCTTACGAGCAGTGTAATGCCTTAGCCGCACCATATTTCACCTGCTACGCAATCTTCCTCAACAGCATCATCGACGTGCCGGAAGACATCGAGATCCTTCAAGATGCGGGGATCATAGTAAAGTCCGAGGCCTTGGATGAAGAAGTGGTGAACTTTGTTAACAGTATCACCAAGGAGCTCGTGTTCGATTTGCACGACAGGAATGACTGCTACATAGCACAACAAATTGAAGACGTCAACGCCTTCTGCGGATCTTGGAAGAGTAAATGCATCTATCAGCTCTCGCGCATCGACTTCGTCAGTTTAGGGTTGTCATTCCTATTCCCTTGGTTCAAGTAATTATTGAGCGTCAGAGGCACGGCAACAATATTGATTTGATGGAAGAAATTTTTTGAAGGTGAAACAATCACAATTCGCGCCTTTCTATTGCATGTCTCAATTACAAGAGAAATAGACTATATATAGACCATAGTTTGATTCGAAATAGGAAACCTCTTTCTAGGAAACCTATTCTAATTAGGAAACCTATTCTAATTAGGAAACCTATTTGACTTAGGAAACTTTCCTAAAATATAACTAGAAATAATATTTTACAATATCTTATCTTATCTCTTAATATCTCACCGTATATATGAAAAATCAAAATATGAAAATACGAACAGACTCAAAAAGGAAACAAGTACTAACAAATTTGGTTTAATTTCTAACACTCCCCTTTAAACCAAATTCCCTTCCATCGATCATTCCAAGCAGGCTCTTAAACTTTCGAAAAGTATCGATCTTGAGAGATTTAGTCAAAATATCTGCTACTTGATCTCCGGTCTTCACATGCAATACTTCAACTTCATTTTCTTTAACCTGTTCTCGGATGAAGTGATATCGAACATCGATATGTTTACTTCGTTCATGAAAAACTGGATTTTTCGCCAAAGCAATAGCAGAAATATTATCAACAAAAATCTCCGTTGCTTTCTTCTGCTCCATAAGAATATCTTTGAGTAGTCTTCTCAACCATATTGCATGACAAACACATGAAGATGCAGCTACATATTCAACTTCACATGTCGATAGAATAACACTTGATTGCTTCTTTGATGACCACGTAAAAGCAGTGTTGCACAAGAAAAATACAAATCCGGTGGTGCTTTTTCGATCGTCGATATCTCCACCATAATCACTATCCGAATAAGTTCTAAGTTTGAAAGATTCAGAGCAATAATAGTGTAAATCATGAGAAATAGTACCTTTGATGTATCGAAGTATTCTCTTTGCAGCTTTAAGATGAGATGATTTCGACTTCTCCATGTATCGACTAACAATTCCAATACTATACATAATATCCGGTCTCGTGCATGTCAAGTATCTCAAACTCCCAATCAAGCTTCTATAATATGTCGAATCAACATCGGCACCATCATCAAACTTCGAAAGTTTGGTTCCACACTCCATTGGTGTATTGACCGACATACAGTTCTTCATGTTGAATTTTTCAAGGATATTTTCTGCATATCCTTTTTGGAAAATAAAAATCCCATCGGCACTTTGCTTCACTTCGATACCAAGGAAATAATTCATGAGACCATTATCGGTCATCTCAAATTCTTTCACCATCGATGCCTTAAAAGCATCAATCATAACCGAATTATTTCCTGTAAAAATAATATCATCAATATATAAACAGGCGAACAGAATATCACCTTTTTCTTGCTTCAAATAGAGTGCATGCTCGTATGGACATTGAGAGAATCCATTCGCCTTGAAATATGCATCAATTCTGGAATTCCATGCTCTCGGTGCTTGTTTAAGCCCATATAGAGCTTTCTTCAACTTCAGTACTTTATCTTCATGACCTTTCACAACAAACTCCTCAGGTTGTTCGACATAAATTTCTTCTTCAAGAATGCCATTCAAGAATGCTGATTTGACATCCATTTGATAAATTCGCCAATTATTTTGAGCAGCAATGGAAATAATCAATCTAATCGTTTCCATGCGGATGACAGGGGCAAAAACTTCATCATAGTCAATTCCGGCTTTTTGTTTGTACCCCTTCACGACTAATCTAGCTTTGTACCTTGTCACTTCCCCTTTCTCATTCTTCTTGGCCTTGTACACCCATTTAATACCAATTGATTTCTTGTCCTTCGGAAGATTAGCAAGCTCCCATGTTTGATTTTTCTCGATGGCTTCAATTTCTTCGTTCATGGCTTTCCTCCACTTTTCTTCTTTGGCCGCATCATCATAAGCAAGTGGTTCATAATCTGCAAGAAGACATATAAGATGAAGCTCTTCGGTAGCTTCGTAAATTTCAGATAATCTTCTTGATCTGAGCAATAGCGGTTCATCGACACTATTTGAAGAGGATGGTGTTGATGAACTTTAATAAGATGTTGGAAAAGAATGTGAAGATTGATCTTTCAACTCCGTTTGATTGGAATCACCACGAACATTCGCGTCTTCTTTTGAATTTTCTTCCCATGTTCCATCTTCATCGAACTTGACATCTCTACTTACATACACTTTCAAAGTGTTAGGATCAAATAATCGATAGGCTTTGGATGATGAGTCATACCCGATAAAGATGAGTTTTTTGCTATTGTCTTCAAGTTTCGATCTTTTTTGGTCCGGGACATGAGCATAGACAATGCTCCCGAAAATTCTCAAGTGCGAAACACTTGGTGTTCTCCCGGTCCATGCCTCTTGTGGAGTTACGCCTTCAAGTCTATATGTTAGATATCTATTTTAAAGATAGACGGCACACGAAACAGCTTCAGCCCAAAGTTCATTGGACAAATTTTTGCTCTTCAACATGCTTCGAACCATATCGAGAATGGTTCTATTTTTCCATTCAGCCACACCGTTTTATTGAGGAGAATACATGGCTGTCAAGAAACGCCGAATACCATGATTTTCACAGAATTTGTTGAATATGCCTAAAGTGAATTCTCCACCACGATCAGTCCTTAAAGCCTTGATAAAATAGCTGCTTTCTTTTTCAGCCAGATTCTTGAATTATTTGAAAGTATCAAACACTTCTGTCTTTTCTTTAAAAAAATACACCCAAGTTTTCCGAGTAAAATCATCAATAAAAGTAACAAAATATCGATGATTATCATATGAGTGAGGATTGATCGGGCCACACAAATCAGAATAAATCAACTCAAGCTGCTTCTTCGCTCGATAAGTCGTCTCATTCGGAAAACTAGTTCTGGAATGCTTGCCGATAACACACCCTTCACATAATTGATCGGGATGATCAATATGTGGTAAGCCATAAATCATTTTCTTGAGAGAAAGCAAATTGAGTCCGCCAAAATTGAGATGGCCGAACCTCAAATGCCACAACCATGAAGGATTATCTACGCATGCCTTTAGACATCGAGACATCTCATTCTTTATATTAAGAATAAACATCCTATTCTTCAACATCTTCACATTTGCAATCAGTTTATTATTTCGATCTCTCAACATAAGATTAAGATCTCTCATATGAACAGTATAACCTTTCTCTAGAAGTTGTCCCAAACTCAATATATTGCTTGACATTTTTGGAACATAATAAACATTAGTAATAAATTAACGTGCACCATTCTTTAAGCGAATCAAAATTGTACCTTTCCCTTCAATAAGAATTTTAGAGTTATCACCGAATGAGACATTCTCTTTAATTATCTCATCTAACTCGACAAACATCTCATTTCTCCCACACATGTGATTACTTGCACCGGTATCCAAATACCATGTATCACTTTGACCTTCTTCATATTCTTTTAATGCCAATAAGAGAACTTGATTAGCATTATTCACCAAGTTCGCCTTTTCGTCTGCTCTATTACTTTCTTTATTCCAGCAGTTAGAAACATAATGACCAAGTTTATTGCAATGATAACATCGGATTTTAGATTTATCATACCATTAGCTTGTCGAGTTCTTTCCTCTTCCACGAACGCCTCTTTGGTACTGGTATCCTCCATCACTTCGAGTAAGATCTCCTCTGCTTCGTCCACGACCTCTTCCTCGAAAGTGACCTCGGCCACAACTTCGATCACGATCTTGATTTGTCCCGCGATTTTGTACGGGATCTTTTCTTTACTCCTTCTCATCTCGTATGGTCAAACTGCGTTTGGAGAACTTCCTCCACCGATTCAATTTTTTTCTTTCTCAATCTTTCTTCATGGGCTTGTAATGAACCCATAAGTTCATCGACTGTCATGGCATCCAAGTCTTTGGATTTTTCAATTGCAACAGCAATATGATCATACTTCTTGTCTAAGGACCGAAGTATTTTCTCAACAACACGAATATCGGAAACGTCTTCTCCGTTTCTTTTCATCTGATTAACAATTGCCAAAATTCTCGTGAAATAATCAGCAATCGATTCAGATTCTTTCATGTGAATTACCTTGAATTCGCCTCTCAATGTTTGAAGGCGAATTTTCTGAACTTTCTGAACTCCTTGATATGTGTTTTGAAGAATCTCCCATGCCTCTTTAGCGGTAGTGGCGTTCGAAACTTTTTCAAACATGGAATCATCTAACGCTTGATAGATGATCGACAGGGCATATTGATCTTTCGTTCGAGCCTTCTCCAAGGCATTCCTCTGGTTCTGATTCAACGTGGCTTCATCCTCTGGCTCATCATAGCCAGTGTTAACAAGTGCCCACACACCGTAGGCGCCGAGTAGAGCTTTCATTCTAACAGCCCAGTTATCATAATTTTCTTTGGTAAGACGAGGGTATTGAAGAGGAAGCTGATTGTTCGTTGAGGCCATGATCACGAACCGTAAGCTCTGATACCAATTTGTTGAGCGTCAGAGGCGTGGCAACAATATTGATTTGATGGAAGAAATTTTTTGAAGGTGAAACGATTACAATTCGCGCCTTTCTATTGCATGTCTCAATTACAAGAGAAATAGACTATATATAGACCATAGTTTGATTCGAAATAGGAAACCTCTTTTTAGGAAACCTACTTGACTTAGGAAACTTTCCTAAAATATAACTAGAAATAATATTTCACAATATCTTATCTTATCTCTTAATATCTCACCGTATATATGAAAAATCAAAATATGAAAATACGAATAGACTCAAAAAGGAAACAAATACTAACAAATTTGATTTAATTTCTAACGGTAATTACGTGTTCGCTATTTTCTTAGTCGTTCACGTGACACAAATCACCTTCATATCTGTTCTGAGAGATTCATTCTTTCTAGTAATCCAATACTCATACACTAATTGGTAAGGGGGTATTGCTTAAGCACATCGTGTTTGAGAAATTACTCAAATTAGGTTGCAAATGGAATAGCTTGTGATCTTTGATCTGCATGAAACTCTCAAGTTTCTGCTCTTTTCTCATTGAGTCGCACCAGGCTCTATCTGCAAGGAAGTCAAGCAATATATACGACTTCTTCTCATACCCAACATGAATTGTTCAACACGTTGTTTATGTAGACTAGAGAGCGCCAATCACCTGACTTTGTGTTTGGTGGATGGTAGATTTCCAGAATAAAAAAATTGTAACCCGGACACTTTAATATTCTAGGGGAGCCCAGTCTAGACAAACTGATAAGTACTTTTTTCTAATTAAGTAATCAAGTAATTAATTATAATTAACTTGTTGAGGCTTCTAACACCAGCTAGAGCCTCCCTGTGGTGCTAGCTAGGGGACTTGGAATTGATCTTTTCCTATTATAAGAGCAAATGAGATGGCCAGAGGATCATGACTGTGACGGTGAGTGCCTAAACACCATAAGTATTCTTCAAGAATTGTTGTATAGAAATCGTACGTCGACCTAAAGATTACATAACTCTTATGAAAGAGTTCTAACAGAAAAATTTGACACGTAGATTTAATTTGCTGCGAGCATTGTTACGATGTTTAAACCTATTAACAGTAAAAAAATGGATTATATGTTGACATCAGCTTAGTCATGTAGATAATCATATCTTTGATAGAACGGAGATATTAGGTAGTTATCGATTTTCTTCAAATTCCTGTCACTTTTAACCATCAAATGATCTTGTTAGGCGTTGTCATGTCCGAATTTCATGAAATGATCTTCGACGACCTCTTCTTGAACATTCCATTTAGCACTTGAGGTCTAATACTGTGTGAAGTTTACTTTGATGATGACGGAGATGATCTCTATACTATTCAAGAACAGATTTTCAATATTACCAAATTATGCAAACAATCGCACGTTTGCACACCCACCGGGCGAGTCGCATCTTAACTGGTCCAAAAAATTCTTGCTACCTCCTCCACACTACAAAAAAACATGTTTTTTCCGACAAAATTTCCAACGAAAAATTTGGAAAAATTCGTTGGAAAATGAATTTCCAACGAATTTTCCAACGAAAAAAAATTCGTTGGTAATAACTCGTCGCAAATTTTTCCAACGAAAAATTTCAATTTTCGTTGGAAATTTGCAACGAATTTTTTTTCGTTGGAAAATTCGTTGGAAAACTCGTGACTAAATTCGTTGGAAACGAATTTTTTTTTCCAACGAATTTTTTTTCGTTGGAAACTACAAATTTTTTTTTGGTCAAAAAATTGTGGAATTTTTTTTTCCATCGAAAATTTTTTTTTTGGTTGAAAAATAGCCCTCGCCGGCCTTGTCGCTGGCGAGGGCCGAGCTCGCCCAGATCTGGGCGAGCTCGAGCTCGCCGGCCATGGCGAGCTCGGCCCTCGCCATGGCTGGCGAGGGCAAGCCTCGTCGTCGGCGAGGGCCGAGCTCGCCCAGATCTGGGCGAGCTCGAGCTCGCCGGCCATGGCGAGCTCGGCCCTCGCCATGGCCGGCGAGGCTGTTGCGCCGAAGAACAAGAAGATGAAGAAGAAGTAGCAGCAGCAGCAGGGGCGGGAGCAGGCTTCGGGGCCGCCGCCCGTCAAGTTCGTCGTCGTCTCCTAGCCTCGCCGGCCATGGCGAGGGCCGAGCTCGCCATGGCCGGCGAGCTCGGCCCTCGCCGGCGACAAGGCTTGGTGGCGTCGGGGGCTTGGTGTCCATGGTGCGCTGGAGCCGGAGGAGGAGGGGGGCGGCGGGGGAGGAGGCGGAGGGGGAGGCGGAGGGGGAGACAGAGGGAGAAGGCGAAGGCAAAGGGGAGAGAGAGAGGGCTTGGTGTCCATGGCGCGCCGGAGCCGGAGGAGGAGGGGGGGCGGCGGGGGAGGAGGCGGAGGGGGAGACAGAGGGAGAAGGCGAAGGCAAAGGGGAGAGAGAGAGAGAGAGAGAGAGAGAGAGAGAGAGAGAGAGAGAGAGAGAGAGAGAGAGAGAGAGAGAGAATGAATGTGGAAATTGAGAGTTGTGGGAATAACGAGCGCGAAAATATTGAATAAGGAAGAAGTAGCGTTTTCGTTGTAAAATTCGTAAGAAATTTCCCACGAATTTTGCAACGAAAATTGTACACACTAAAATAATTGTCAGGAAAATTGAAATTCGTTGGAAAATTCGTTGGAAATTTCCAACGAATTTTCCAACGAAAAATTGTACACACTGAAGTAATTGCCCGGAAAATTGAAATTCGTTGGAAATTTCCAACGAATATAAAAAATGCCGAACAATACCGGGTTTTTTGTAATTCGTTGGAAATTTCTAACGAAATTTTCCAACAAAAATTGTACACACTGAAATAATTGCCCGGAAAATTAAAATTCGTTGGAAATTTCGTTGGAAATTTCCAACGAATTTTCCAACGAAAATTGTACACACTGAAATAATTGCCAGGGAAAATGAAATTCGTTGGAAAATTCGTTGGAAATTTCCAACGAATTTTCCAACGAATATCAAAAATGCCGAATAGTACCGGGTTTTTTTGTAATTCGTTGGAAAATTCGTTGGAAATTTCCAACGAAAAAATTTTCGTCGCAAATGGGTATGGAATCATGTACATACTTCACTTGCAGGCATAAATTTCCAACGAAAAAATTTTCGTCGCAAATGGGTATGGAATCATGTACATACTTCACTTGCAGGCATCAGTATCAAAATGAATTGCATATCATTTGGTCAACCGATGATCATTTCCTTAGCCAGACAGCAAATTTCTCTGGCAACAAGATGGAAGGAGGCTCTAGCACGCAACATTAAGGGCCTCGGCATGCGCAATGTGACTAAAGTTAACGAAATGACCATTAATTTTTTTTTCGGGATTTTGATTAGTTAGGCACATGTTAATTTCTCCTAACAAAGCATACAACAATTGTTTTTGCACTATCAATGGACAAAAAAGTGTGATGTCGTAATGACCCTCTCCTTAACTTTAGCTTTTGCATCTGTGTTGCATCTTCCTTTTCTCTCTTCTGCAGCTCTGTTTCATTGCAGTTTCACTTCAACATTCGTATGCACGCACTCATAATTAGTAAGGGATTAATATTAATCCATTTAGATGTAAGTGCAAAATTATTCTACAAAATAATGTGCCACCAGCCAAATAGATACCGGGTACCATGTCAGACTCTTCCAAGGTGCTGCTTAGTTTTGCATCTGAGGAAGGTATTGTCACGCATAATTGCATAAAGTATTGAATCTTGAAGGCCAAAATATATATTATATAAAAACTGGAACTATTCAAACTTTCGTTCTATCTAAACCCCGTAATGTTTAAAATTTTTTTCCACGTGACTGCTTGTGTTCCAGTGCATATTTGAAATATTCTTCCATTGTCAACCTACCGGAGAGAGAGGACCTTTAAAGTGTCTAGGAGATCATGAAGAACATGAAGCGCAAAGCTCAGGGAAAACCGAGAGCCTGCTGCAGCGAAGACATGACCGCCACCGGTGATCTCCGTGAAAATCGTGCAACTGATCACGAGCGCCATTTCAGCAAGCAGTGGTCAATCTTTCGGGTTCCAGAGCACATTCGCAAGGTCGACGAGAAGGCGTACAACCCTCGAGTTGTCTCGATCGGCCCTTTCCACCGGAACCGGCCGGAGTTGAGGGCGATGGAACCTCAGAAGCTGAGGCTGTACAAGCGACTCATGAAACAGATCGGTGATGAGAAGCAGGAGGTGGGACTCCAGACTGCAATCAAGAAGTTGGAAGGGCGGGCGAGGAGTTGTTACTCAGAGGAGTTCAACGATATCAGCAGCGAGGAATTCATCCAGATGATGGTTCTTGACGGTTGCTTCATCGTCAAGCTCATGCGGTTGTATCACAAGAGCAACAAGGTACCTATTAATTTCCATCCCTGGTAACCCTCTAACATAAATTCTTGCTTGCTCGGATTCATCGATTGCTCATGCTTTCTTGTGTCTGCCCATATGTATGCTTGGAATTAGCACGGTGAATATGTGGAAGAACCGATATTTGCAACGAGATGGATGCTTCCCAACATCACTAGAGATCTGCTAATGCTTGAGAACCAGTTGCCCTTTTTTGTGTTGAAAGAAATCTACGAGCTAACCGCCTTTGGTGAGGAAGATCACGCGCTAAACAAGCTCGCACTCCTATTCTTTGAGCCTCTAGGACCCCAAAAGGGCGAATACACCGAGATAAAGTTGCAAGACCAAGGGACGCATCATCATCTCCTCTCTCTATTTCACTGTAGTTTCGTCCCGAGTGATTACCATCCTCGAAGGTCCCGAAGGGTGAGATGGAACAGACATGAAAATTTTCCGGCGAAGTTTTGGCTGCAAGAAGTAAGAATACTTCGGAGATCCGGCATTAAGTTCAAGAGCAATCCCGGCAACCTCCTCAACATAGAATTCGAGAACAGGGAGCTCCGAATCCCGACCCTATTCATCGACGACTCCACAGGACCTTTGTTACGGAACTTGCTGGCTTACGAACAGTGCAATGCCTTTGCTGCGCCGTATTTCACCTGCTATGCAATCTTCCTCAACAGCATCATCGACGTGCTAGAAGACATCGAGATCCTTCAAGACGCGGGGATCATAGTACAGTCCGAGGCCGTGGACGAGGAAGTGGTGAACCTTGTTAATAGCATCACCAAGGAGCTCGTGTTTGATCTGCACGACATGAATGACTGCTACATAGCAAAGCAAATTGAAGACATCAACGACTTTTGTAAATCTTGGAAGAGTAAATGCATCTATCAGCTCTCGCGCGTCGATTTCGTCAGTTTAGGGTTGTCATTCCTCCCTTCGTTCAAGTAATTGCAGGCGCGCTAATTTCTTAGTTCTTCTTCACGCAACACAAATCACCTTCATATTTGTTTGATAGACTAATTCTTTGTACTAATTTAGTAGTCATGTACTAATTGGTTAGGAGATATTGTTTAATCACATCGTGTTTGAGAGATTGCTCAAATTTTGCTGCAAACGGAAAAGCTTGTGATCTGTGATCTGCATAAATCCCTCAATTCTCTGCACTTTTATTATTGAGTCGCACCAGGCTTTTTTTACAAGGAAGTAAAGCAATACGTAACTATTGAATCTCATACTCAAAATCAATTATTTCGACACATTGTTTATGTCGAAAAGAGAGCTGATCACCTAACCTTCTGTATGGTGCAGGGTACTTTTCAATAGAAGAAAAAGTATGGCCCGGACACTTTAATAAACTAGGGGAGGACAATCTAGACTCACTGCTAATCACCTTTATAATTACTTGTTGAGGCTTCTAACACCAGTTGGAGCCGCACTGTGGTGGTAGCTAGGGGAACTGGCATTGATCATGGAGCCTCTTCCTACTTAAAAATACACGAGGGAATGAGATTGGCCTTAAAAAGTCATGACCATGATGGTTGAGTGCCGCCGAAACACCTCAAGGTAATGCTTCAATGCTTGTTAATAAAGAAATCGGACGTCGACCTAAAGATTACCTAACTCTTATTTGTCATGCTGGCCAAACAACCAAACGAAAACGAAAGAGAAGTGATGGGGAGCCTAGTAATGATGGTGAAGCTAAACTGCGAGGATCAGTGGAGTTTTTACTAGTGAGAGTGCCGGCGTGTCGAATCCTCCTGGCCAAATGACCAAGGTGGTTAGACGATGGGTAATAGGTTAATTTTCCTATGCTCACCATAATTACCAAGGGAGTGACAGAGTCGACCAAGATAAGCTTAATTGGTCTAAGTGTAAAGAGGGTGTGGTTGGCAAATCCGCCACACGGTAACCTCGAAGCACGATGGATAGGGCAACCGAAGTATCTTAATGCCTTGCTTCCAAGAAAAACTTATAAGGATATATTTAGGGTAGCCGCACGGCGAACGAACATACGTAGTAAATGAGCAGATCCTCAGGCCGGCGAGCAAACTAGTTTAGGAAATCGGCAAATTAGCCCGGTAAGTTCGCAAAAAGTGGTGCCTAGGGCAACCTAGGTAGCAATGAAGAGGCACGAACGATTGTTTCTAAAAAACACAGTATGCTAAGGCACAAATTAAAGGAGGGGACGACGCCTGCCCTAGTGCTCTAAGGTTAAGATGAGGGATTTACTAAAAAGACAAAATTTTGAGTTACATTCTGAATTAAAGCCCGAGTGAACGGCGGCCGTAACTAGAACGATCCAAAGGTAGTGAAATTCCCTGTCGGGTAAGTTTTTTGACCCATATGAAAGGCATAACGGTTCCACTATAGGCTCGTGTAATCTTAGTACCGATTACCCGGAACCCGTGGAGCTTTACTGCAACTTGATATTGGATTTTGTTTTTTGGGTGAGAGACTAACCCAATGTTTAGTGGGTAGTTTTACTGGGGTGGTCGCCTCCTAAGGTTTTAATGAGGTATCCTAAATTGGTAGTAACAGCAAAGGTAAAAACATGCTTAACCGTGAGACAAACAAGTCGAGCAGATACGAAAGTAGGATTTAGTGATCCGACGAAAGCAGTTAACTGGTAGTAGGGACGTTGCTAAACAGATCAAAGTGACCCCGGGATAAAAAAAAAACACTAGTACTTTATAAGAGACCACATCGATGTCAACTCTTCGCATCCTAAAGGTGAACAAGCTTTCAAGGTTGGGGCAGTGACTTGGGTTTCTTGGACTCCTAATGAAGTATTGTGATTTTGCAGAATAATCCTTTGGGCATCTGAAGCTCTTGCCAAGAAATTTTAGTTCTAGTGATTTAGTAATAGCGAAACTGTCGTTTTGTGTGTGTGTGTGTGTGTGTGTGTGTCTTGATATATAGTCGAAAAGAAATATCATGCTAGTAAGTGATTCTTGTGTGGTTTGTCAGAAAAAATTCTCAAGTGCTCTGTTCCCTCCTGTCTTTTGGAACCTAAATTCTTAAGTTCTTTTGGTCCTGACCTAATTACAAGAAGCAGTCTCTGGTCAAGACTCTGGTTACACCGCATTATAATCAGCTAAAAGCCCACCGAGATTAATCAAAAGCCAGACGGCAAGACCCTTAAGCATAAGAGAAGAAAAGCAGTGTGCCAGAAATCTTAGAATCACAAAACCGTAAGCAAAGAGTCTTAGAATCACAAATCATTACCAAAAGAATACACGGCATTCCACTCATTGTATCAAAGAAGATTCTGTATCGAGAGGCATTCATCTACCAAGAACCGACCTTCATTACCAAAACAATTCAGCAATTGAACCAAATGCACCAACACTGTCATGTAAACTGATCTCCGGGCAGAAAAAAAAAGTATTATAAAGACCAAATGAATTATTCAGATTACATTGACTATATTCCTAGCAAAAGTAAAACTCAAAGAAAGAAAGTAATACACGATAGAACAGTTTGAAGGGTCTTCCTTCTCTCTAACCACAAACCCGCCCGCTGCTGCTGCCCCGTCCGAAACCATTTTATCAGTTTAGTCGAGCTTCACTGAAGAGAATAGGTAATGCACAAACCAGAATGAGGAGACAAACCCGACCGTGCCAGTCGCGAGCATGATTGCGGTGACCATGAATAGGGAATAGCCTAGGTAAAGAGAGGCAGAGACGGGTCCGCTCAAGCTCTTAAGGTCGAACACGAGGTAGTTTACGGAGTACAAAAAGATGTATATCGCAACGGAACCAGATGCAAAGAAGGATTTCCACCACCATTTCCAGTCCTCCACACAAAGATGCATATATGTCAAAACTAGAGATACTTCGGCACAAACCACGACCAGAAGGATCAAAACGATGAAGAGGAAACCGAAAACATAGTAGACACGGCCCATCCACAAACTAGACATGATGAAGAATAGCTCAATGAAAAGGGTGCCAAATGGGAGAGTGCCAGCACCGAGAACTAACAACCAAGATGGGTATTTCTGAGGCGGGATTTCCCTAGGAATCTGGTTAGTCCTCACAGGAAATTCAATCGGGGGAGCTTTTGCTCCGAGGTATCCACCAAAAAGAGTAAGCGGAACCGATATGCAGAACCAGAGCAACAGCAGGATAACGAAAAGAGAGAATGGGATAGCTCCGGTACTGTGACTACCCCATAAGAGAAAATTCAGAATGGTCAGGATCAAAAAGGCTATACCGGGGAAGAAGCATGCAGCTTTCCATGCGACCGACACCCATCCCTTGTGATCACCAGAGCTGATGGTCCTCCAAAGTCGGACAGCAACATAACCAGCAAGTACACCGAGAATCATGTAGAAGAACAGCATACCTGTGATAAGCGTCCCACGTGAAGCAGGGGACATGAACCCGAGCGCAGCAAACAATATGGTCACCACTGCCATTCCAAGAATCTGGACACCATCTCCGACCATTACGCATAAAAGTGCAGGGTTTGACGGAGTGCGGAACACATCCCCAACCACGAGCTTCCACCCAGATAATTCCTCATTCATCTGAGCCTGTGCCTCCTTGTCGAGCTCCTCGTATCGAGTCAAGTCACGACGGACAGTCCTCAAAAAGATCACGAGGACGATACCGGCAAGGAAGGTGATCACCATAAGAGAATTGAGGATGGAGAACCAGTGGACTTTGGATCCTTCCATCTTCAAATAAGCATCCCAGCGAGATGGCCACTTGATATCGCTCTCCTCAAAGGCGACCTCATAAGTGAACACGATGGGCTGCCCTTCCTTAATGGACATTGACACGGTGGTTGGATCACATTTAATCGGAGAAGGATACTTCTCGAACATCTTCAAGTTCTTCACTGAATCAGCATTATGCATGATACTACAAGGCACAACCTCAAAACCCACAACCATATAGCCCGGCACATCTGATCCACCATTTCCAATAGTTGGAATCATCTCGGCTGCATCCCCTGTCCCCATAACACGTGCAACGTTGGTCTCCTCATACTTATGAACCAGAACAGTGAACTTCAAATGGTTAAACACATAATACATGTCCTGAACCTTGATTCCCACTGGGTACCCAGTCCACCGGAGAAAAAACTCATCCTTCTTCGTGTACCTTATTGCAGGCAAATTATCGAGGATCAGATTGACCTGATACATTTCATCGATCCTCTCCTTCAAGAGCTTGAAATTATCCGCCGTGAGAGGATCGGTGCGGCACAAGAAGATGTCGGACTCGTTGTCGTACATCTTAAACTGATACGGCGAGTTCTCGATGCGATCCCCCATAAGGAGCTCGCCCAGGTTCTCGGCGCTATCCTTCACGCCCCCCAGTGGCTGACAAAAGGGCAAGCTATAGTAGCTGAAGGGGATCTCAGTGTCGATTGAAGTGAGTGAATTCACCTTCACCGACAAAGGATCACCGACAGCATACTTATGCGGATAACTCCCAGGAAGGTAAAATCCACATCCACAGTTCAAGACAAGCGAAATGGCCAAGACCCAGATCTTGAACCGATCAAAGAAGTCCATTCTTACGACAATGTCTCCCGATCCGCGTCAGATCTGGACGAACCCAGTTGCAGAAAGCGCGTTAACAAGGCAATGCAGGAGCCAAACCCCCCACATGGGTTCCCCCATTTCACTCAAGAATGGCATCAAACATGCAGAAAAGCGACTAAAACCACAGAAAAAAAAAGAAAAAAACAAACCCGACACGCACTAGTAGCTACTCGAACTAAGAAAAGATCAAGAAACAACACAGGACACGAGTGCTAACGAGCGAACACGAACCCAACGACGGACATGGGCAGATCTGACTGACCTTCTGGGGAGAAACGCGCATGGAGAGAGAGGGAGAGCGGAGATTCGTGGGCAACCACAATGCCAGAGGCGAGATCTTGCGCCTTCTTTTATGTCTTCTAGGGGAAGAAGGAAATCGTGAAGATGCGAGCGGCGATAAATATATGAAGATGCGTCCAAAGACGGTTGGTCTCTTTGCGTGAGTTTGCTGAAACGGGGAATACGTAGCCGACTACGGGCACAATTACCACGTTGCCCCCGCCGATCCATTTAATTTCTTGTTCGTTGCCGCTGCTCAATCAACCATTATTTAGGGTCAACAACATGAAAAACCTTAAACTGATAAATCTGTGATAAATTTATCCTCCGTTAATTTTCATTAAATTTTACCGTTAAATTGCTGAGTTGGATAACACGTAATAATTTACGGATGTACCAGTTTGGGATTTTACACCTCCGTTTGTTATAGGTTTACCAGTTTGTAATTTTTCGTGATATTAATCCAATTTTATGGAGGGTGAATTTATCACAAGTGTACCAGTTTGATGTTTTTGGTGATCAAAAAATTATTTTTGGGTAAAATTATCATAGGTATACCAGTTTTGGGTTTTTCGTGATGAAAAATTAGCTCGGGGTAAATTCGTTGGAAGTCTACCAGTTTAGAATTTTTCGTTATATTAACCCTATTATTTATGGTGAATTATGTGTAAAAAAATATTGATCGATACGATCAAGTTTGTGTATTTTATAATATAGATTATTATGGAATTTATTAACTCTGCGAAGATTATGGTAAGGGGAAAGAATTAGCATCCTTCAACATGAGAAATTTTAGTCACAAGTCCTTGTGTTAGATTTGATTTTTTTTTACTAAGATGAACAGCATGTTGAGATGGCTTTGATAAAAATTCATTTGAAGCACCACATTTGTAAAGTTTTAGGGTACATTCTAGGTGAAGATCAGATGCTTTGACATGGAGGGACAGATTTTTGACAACATCTATTTTAAAATCACTGGATAAATTTATGGTGATTGGAAAAATTTTTTTTAAAAAATACACTCAAGAATATCCTAGAGGGAGCGCACTTGAATACACTGCTTAGAAATTTATCTCACTTGCTAAGATTAGGAGGTAATTATTGCTGCGAAAGCAAGCGATCAAACAATAAAATAGACGGAATAAAAAAATAAATCGAATACTAGATTTACGTAATTTGGTCATTATAGATTAAACGATACAATGGAGATTACAACCACACTCAAATCACTTAAACACTCTCGGTATTTCCTAGCACCCTAATTACACCCAAACGACAGTGTTTAGCCTATAATACCTCACGAAATAATCTCTCAATTTCATAAAAGACTTGCACACAAATTTTATCACAAGATTTAATCAGCTTCAATACTAAAAGTTCTCAGCCTTTTGAACGCAACTCACGAACAAAGCTTTGCTATGCTACACGAACAGCACGAAGACCCGCTGCCAAGCACCTAGCACCGATGGACATCACTCGCTGAAAACGATGCGTCAACATGGAGAAATCTTTTAACCGTAGCGTTAATTGATATATACGCAAACGAGCCACACTTGAGAAAGAAACAAAATTCCGGTGAGATTCCGTCGAACAAGTCCAAGATTTGGACTTTCTCATTTGTCTTTGCTTTGGCCGGCTTCAACATCAGGGTAATGTAATTTGTGTGCCTTCTCTTGTTTTGTGTTGGAAAGCTTGGCCAGCGAAACTTTATATTTAGACGCCCGCAAATAATAATTCATCTCGCATTGCATTGGGCTTCGTTCGCAGACTCAAATTCGAGATATATTTTCACAATTATAAAAGGCATCAAAGCATGGATCCTCACGAGAGGACACAAGACATACACCACGTGTTGATCCCATGGAGTAGTGCTTCAAAGACAAAATTGTTCAAAAAATTGTTGAAAAATTGTATAATTATCCACATCAGCATCGATGGTACCATAAGGAGGGCTGGCATTCACGTCAGTAATTTTCGACCTTAATTGGCCAAAAGGACTATATTTGGCTAATCATCAAATGATTTAAAATTAAATTAGTCAAATTGAAATGTTTAGGATAAAATTGATATCCATATAATAGGTTTACGACTTTTTCTTAGTGATTTTCTAGTTTATTTGGTCATTATATGTTTCATGTAGAGATAAATATTTAGATCCTGAATATTTAATTTGGATTTAAGTGCACTCTCCAAACTTGAGAAATTACTGCCTCGGTCAATCAGTTTGACGCTTCGTTTGTTTCATATAAAATATTATATTTTTGGAAAATGACATTATTTTTCGATATTTAGTTGAAACCCAAAAGAAATTGAAAATTTTTTTCTGTCTTTTGGAAAGGAAAATTTGATTTGAATTTTCTAAATACACATCTACTATTCGGACGTTAATAACTCACGAGCATCGCGCGTTGGCACGAGTACTGGGATCTTGGGCCCGCCTTGATGAATTTGGGCACTAGCATTAGGGACCAAGCATTAGTACCGGGGTCTTGGGCTCGGGCTCGGGCTCGATGCACCTAGGCCCGGGTGGTAGGGGAACTGGTCATGGGCACCAGGGAGCCAAGAACAAGTATTAGGGTTTTGTGCTCAAACGCAAAGTTTCTGGTCCAAGTAACACTATCTAGTCATATTTTGAAAATTGATTTTCGATTTTTTAAAGAGGAAATCATTTCTCTGAATTTAAGCATAGATTTTCTATTGATTAGGAAAATATTTTCAGTTGACCTATCTTCCTAAGTAATCTAAACGCGGGAATATGATGACAATATTTCCCTGAAAAATGTTTCCGAGAAACAAATGAAGCTTCGAGAAACAAATGAAGCTTTAACTCATTCACAGCCGAAGAGAATAGCGAGATCACGTTTATTTTTGGAATTGCAACGTTGTTTGAATATGCATCGATGCAGTCACTACAATTCCCAAATCAAGAGAAAGTGAAGCACAAACAGCCTAGCCAGTTTCAACCCAATTAGAAAGGGCCGAAAAAGGGAAAGGCGGACGCTTTCGCCCTAAGCACATAGAGCACGAAGCAAGAGAGCGGTCCAGCTTACGAAAGAGACGAACGTGGGTACCACTTTCGATGCATCGAGATTTCCATGGCATAGTTTGCTAAGCCAAATTGCTTGTAGCATAGATCTAACCCTAGCCTGAAGAAATCTCAAAAGTGGTGCCAATTAGTGAGATCTAAAGCTACTCGGGATCACGTACAAAATCCATAAAGAGCTAGGCCCATGCGCGTACTTCTTACTCGTGCTATAATAAAAGCATTTTTCATCGTGAGGAGAATAGAATTCCGGGAAAGTTTGAACGGCCCTTTGTCGTCATTAGCTCCGTCCAATTCAAGAATCGGTAAAATTCCAACAAATGGTCGATGGGTTTGAGAAGACATCATAGAAAACGAAAGTGGCTTTAGTCATAAGAGAAGACATCATAGCCCTAATCCGACTGCTGAATGATTTAACTTGGACAGCAGGTTGAAAGCTACATCGCACACGCCCTCGATGGAGATGGAGGAAAGCTTACCCGAGTATTAATGATTGAGCGATTTAGTGGATAATTATGGAAGAGCATTCGACGCCGTTTGATTGCGTTTTGCACTTTGTATGCGAAATAAAAAAAAATTCCACATGGGTCTTCTTTAGTCTCCCAATGACCCATGAAGCAAGTCAAAAGCGACTAAAATTAATTTGATTTAACTTAGAAGAAGCAGTTATTGTTGTCCCATTTTGACTAAATTCCAAGGTTCAAATTCAATGGGAAGTCAGATTTCAAATCTAAAAAAAAAATGGTAAAAGAAGTTAAAAGAAGAGTCTATCCCGTCTATATTGTAAGGTGATTTACAAAGGCCCGCGCTATTTCCACCCCCTCTTCAATATCGTCTTCCGTAAAATCAATACAATGAAAGATGAGTAAATTGTGTATAGTGCATTCGTCAACCACAATATTCAATTTTTAAGTAAATTCTCACAAATTTGTATTGAAAATTGAAGCCGAAAAATTCACAATTTTGAGGATTATCTGGGAAAATAAAGTTAATAATTGGCGGAATAAGTTTAGAAGAAGACAAGCATGAATGAAACTTTTAAATGTAACGGGTGTGGAAGAAATGGCTAGGGTGGAAAAATTTTTTTTTTAAAGGGATGCGGATGAAGGAAAAAAAAAAGGTAAGTAATAAGCTTAGATCGAGAGTGGGACCCGTAAGGAATAATATAGTCAATTCAACATGATAAGGTAAGGGAGCGTCAAGAGCCAATACAAGGGTTGGGAATAGCGCCGGCCTTTACAAATTAATAAAAAGAAAAGATTTAGAGTAATGAAAACAAAAAAAACAAACACTAGAGAACTATAGATCATCGGTGAGAGCTTTATTTAAAAAAAAAACCAAGTAAAAATGAAATTGGCATTTACATTCTTGCTTTTGAATATTGTGATTCACCGAAAGACAATTTTTTTAATGGCATTGAAGCATGACATTGAGCCCAAGGTTATGCTCCAAATCAATTGAGCTAGGGCTTAAACTTGAACTTAGAGTTGTACAATCTACATGGGCCTCAAATTCTAAGTTCTTGGACCTTTCTTTCATTCTTGCAAGCTTTCTCGCTTGGGCCTCAACCATAGCACTTCATCGTCACGGATTATGGTTAGTTAGTGCATAACATGTTTGGCGAAGAAGTGGAACCATTAGATTAGAAAGGAAAGCGAGACAACCCATGAGATTGAAAGATGAACACATAGAATTCAAGTGTCCGTTTGTTTCACGAAAAATACACGATTTGAAAAATATTTTCCTAAAAATGATTTGATCATATCGCTTGGAATAATTAATCAATTAAAAATATTTTCATTATCGATAATAATTTATGCCCAAACATTTTCTTAGACAATAAAAATGTTTTTCATGCATTCATTTCTGTAGGCGAAATAAATGATCATTTTTAAGAAAATCTTTTCCAAATATTTTATTATCCGCGAAACAAATGGACCTAAATGAGCATTTCAATTCCTATATTAGGTCGTGTCGACAGGATGGGTCGGATATAATTTTGGGTGAATGTGGAGACCAGTTTGGCCATTTGTCCAATCGGCAGCAACTGAAGAGGATGTTCGTGAAGTGGCTTCATAACCTCTTCGAGATTAGGCTGCTCTCATCTCCTGATTTAGATTTCGTTCTAGATATGAGGATTTTACTCTCCCAAACTAGATCTAGATATAGATCTGGGAGTTCACTATAATTATTTGATCTGCGTTCTTTCAACATATTGATGTCGATGTCTATGCACGATGATGGTGATGAGGCTGTTGAACCTAGATACACACCGCAAGCCATTACAAATGGAGTAGGAGATCTCGTCATACGCTCATTAATGAATCCGGTGATTTGTCGCCAAATGCTTACGATAGTATCTGTTCTTGAGAGATGAAAGTGTACTTTTATTTGAACCTTGGCCGGTCATGTGCCGTAGGCAGTGGTGCACGTGACGAGAGACCCACATGACACGTGATGAACCATTTGACATGTTGGGGTCTTTTCTTGGCTAATTGTGATTGCAAATAACCCCCTAATCTTTCTCCGATCAACTCAAAGTCATACAGATTTTGCTTTCACCGGTCTCGACCTTTATGAAATTATAACTAATTAATGTGTCAGAAAGTTACCGGTCGAAGGAGATCAAACGCATATAAAGAGTATATAAATGCCACTGTCGAGTGATGTGACAAGCCGGATTTAGAGTGACACGTACATGCGAAAGGGGCAGAATTTAGTTTTGATATCATGATAAAAAGGTCAAATCCAAAAACTTAAACTTCTAGGTGCAGAAAGAGAACATATATATTGCTAATCGGTATATGATATTTCAAGTTGCTGGACTCGAAAAGTTCTCCTTGCTCGCAAGTCCTAAAACCCAGGTTTTAGGTGAGTTCATCCTTCGATCCAGGTTTTGCCGGGCAATTAGCCAGTGAGGCATGACGGCTGGGTTGCACGGGCGCGACCAGAGGTTAGAGATTGAGGGAGGTCTAACGATGGCGGTTGCGCGGGCTCTACCGGCGGCTGTGCGAATTCTCTCTGTGTTCTCGTGGAAGAAGAAGGTGCGGATGCAGTGCAGCCCTAACAGAAACTTTCTATTGTTTGGGTTGGGCTCGGGTATATCCGAAACAAGTCGAGGCCCAATATGTCCAAAACAATGCCCAACTATTTTAACCATTACTCGAAACAAGCTGACACCCAACCCGACCCAATACGAAAATTTCTGGGTCGGGTTGATTCGGCTCGTGTTTAGTCGGGTTCTTTTGACAGTTCTAATTTCAGCATGACATATGAAGAATTTTCGTAAAATGAGGTTGTGAAATGGAGAAAGAACTAGATATATAGTAGCCAATTTTATAGGCTTCTTCATCATGTTTGTCCTTTCATGAATTTTTGGTTAAGGAGAGCAGAGTCACACCACCAGGCGATGGACCGCAAAAGCTAAAATGGTGGGCATTAATTGAAATTAAATAGACGCCTATGGAGTTCGGTAGGATTTTTTGTTTGTGGTGTGGTTGAGGCCTGCCTAGCAAAGACCAAGGCTTGCTAATTTATCAAAGGTTGGGAGACACCCATGATGAGCACGGACCATGTTGTATCTATTATTCTCTTCATCATGCCAACCCTCAACAGCCGAAAATTTTGGTATCATTAAATGGGGAAACTCTAAGGCTTTGTTTGTTTCGAGAAAGATAAACAAATTGAAAAATATTTTATTAAAGATGATCGCCTGTATTGTTTGAAATAATTTGCCAACAAAAAACGTTTTCATTATCGACAGTAATTTATGTCTAAATATTTTTGTGGACGATGAAAATATTTTTTATTTGTTCATTTTTATAAGCGATTATTTTTAAGAAAATATTTTCTATATCATTCATTTTTCGCGAGACAAACGTAGCCAAGTGGAAAAAAAATATTCGGTGATCCATAAAATTGCATGACCTTTTTTACTAAAAGAATTTGTTAACTTTTATTGGTATGATTTTTTGTGAAAATGAAATAAGAAAATTGATGGTACCCGAGTTCGGCAGATGATAATGTGGTGCTTCGAAATCACCTAAAGATTTTAAAGAAAAGATGGGTGCCGTCTCGAATTGATATGTACTTTCCGGTCCTCCGAAGCTGTGAATAATTTCCAAAACTTGATATAAATAATTGCACTTAAAATAGAAATGGTTGTTTTTATTCCCTAGGGGTGAAAAGACTCTCGGAAGCTAAACTAGGTAAGGGAAGGTGTAGGGAAATTCATTTTTCAGGAAATAATTATGGATATGATATTGCCTCTTGTTTTTTTTTTCACTTCTATTTACTTCTAAAACATTTATTATAGTGTTCAAACAAACCATGTGTTTTATCGTTATTAAGAGTGTTGTTTATTTGATAGAAAGAACCAAATTTGAAAAGGTAATGGATGGACAAAAGTCCAAAATAAATTATGTTTTCAACGTGTTATATTGTTATAAGGAGGGTGGATCTCGATAGGTTAAATCAAATCTGAAATTTTACCTATTTGAATGACATGAATCTTCGACCAAAAAAAAATTGACATGAATAGATTATGATTTACCACTTTAATTCGAAACAAACTCCTCGTCGTCTCGTGTTCCAAAATTTCCAAAATTGATCAGCATCTCAATTACTTATCAATAAAGTAGATATCCTTGACAAAAAAAGAAGTAGATATTGATTTACATCATAAACTTTTAAAAAATTCAACCTACTCTATTCACGTATTTACATATATTTTTATACCATTTGTTTCGCAGAACATGGATGATTCGAAAATCATTTTATTTAAAATAATTAGTCAACGAAAAACGTTTCTTTATCTATATCATTTCATATTTAAATATTTTCATGAAAAATAAACGAAAAAATTTCGTTCATTCCTTCCGATAAAAAATAGGAGCGATCATTTCCAGACGAATATTTCTTAAATTTATTTATTTTTTGCGAAATAAATTCAAGTTGTGGTTACAAATTTTTTTTCGAGGAGGCACCACACACTTTCTTTTCGTGACGCGCAGGGCCACCCCGAAGAACGCACATCCCACACGGCTCGCACCATCGCTTTCCGCCGTTTGTACAGCTCTTGCCGACACCTAATTTGTCCTCCATCATCGTACCACCCACCTTCACCTCCCATTATATATGCCCCGACGCTTCTCCGATCTCCATTGGTTCCTCCCAAACAGCAGCAGCAGCATCCCAAGAAGATCAAGATCCGACAGCCGCTCGCGGTGGCGCTTGTGGTGGCAGGCCTTCTTGCCAAAAGGATCCCTCCCGTCCGCGAGACGCCATGGCCGCCGGCGCTGCAGGATGCCTCCTCCGCTGCGTCTACGAGGGCTGCATCCCCGGGTGCGACTCCGGGGTCGAGCGGCGGCCGTACCACCGGAACTGCGGGTGCGCGCTCCACAAGAAGTCCCGGAGCAACTGCCCCCGCCCGGCGGGGAAGGGCAAGGGCGTGAGCGTGTCGTACCCGATCAGGAGGGCGTGGAGCGAGGGGTCCCTGGTGCTGATGGCCTCCGCGGGCTCGTCGCCGTCGTCGTCGCCGGTCGTGGGGAGGTCCCAGGTGGCGGGTTCTTGCGACGGGGACAGAGAGATGGATGATGGGTTTTGTCTGAAGATGTGAAAGTTTTGATCTTTTCTATGGTTTTTTCTTCGTTTGCTTTTGGGTGGCTGAGATGGGGGGTTGTTGATGATCTCGATGTTGCTTTATTCATTTTGATCTCTCTGTGACCAGCTTAGGAAATTTAGGAGAACCTCCTCGTTGAATTAGGAAACTGACTCATCTGTAGACATGGTGGTGTCCTCTGGTGTATGGGGAAAGCGTGGTGATTGCAATGTTCATCTGTTGATATGTTGGGAGTCAATTTCATCTGACAATGAATGTACAAATCGATCTTAATGGAGTCATACTTTTTCTTCCAATTCTTGTTCCTGTTCTTCCAACTTCATTTTCATGGAAAGGAGTTTGGGTGTTTAGGAGGCCAATCTGATCACAAGAAAAGCCTTGACAGATATTTGTGATGGTGCATGGCTGAGATTTTTCTTGGCATTGGATTCAAATTCAGTTTCCTTTTGCTTGCACAGATTCAGATCATTTCTCACATCTTGCAATCACAATCTGCACAATTGGCCAGCGGCACATCGTGTTGATTCATCTTCTTCTGTTTGATTGATGATTACCAATCACACCAAAATTCCTTTTTCTATGGGTGGGGTCAATCTTGAAATAGAAATCAAGGAGGGGAAAGAAACTATCTCCATGTTTGGAGGGTCAATTAATCTGACTACGTGCAGGCCAACAGACTTCAGATGGAGACAGGACACATGGCGTGGCATGCATAAACCGAAGAAGAGTCAAGAGGGGCAGCAGCAGGCCATGTGGGTGGTTCTCCTGGCCAATGCAGTTCAACAGTATTCAATTCAAATGCCCTCCTCAAGTTTGAACCTGGACTTCCATATTTTTTAAAACAAAAAGACATCCGAGTGGTTTCCAAAACAATTCTTTTTTATTTACTTTGGAGAAAGGATGGACCGTCCACTTTTTGTTGAGCTATTTTATTGAAGAACTCTGAGTTGTCGTCTCTTCTCCCAACTGTATGAAGCACAAGCTGGCATAAGCCCAAAAGATGATTGAGAGGAAGTCCAAGCTGTCTACATGAGAGCACTACCAAACGAAGAAGAGTCAGGTGACCACCCAAAAAGACAAAATTAAAGTAGCTCTCTTGGGGCCGTTGGGTGCATACAGATAGTTTGACCATCACTCTAAATTGTATTGTAGTTTCTGTTACTGATAACGTTCAGAAATTACTGCCTTTTAACAGTTCTAAAATGGCATAACTCGCATTTCTGATGGGAGAAAATTTGCTTTTGCAATAGACAGACACTAAGGTATTTTGTAATAAAATTCACATTTACTTTTCTATAAGAATTACTGACCACAATTTAAGAGTTACTTTTCGTACCGAAAAGTTATTAAACTTGTGGAAGAGTACTTATGATACAATTTGGTTTTTTTTTTTTATAAAGAGAGTTAAGAATCAATGTGAAAAATTTACTTCTTGTGATATATTGCAGTTTATTTTTCTCTGTGAAATGTTGCTGACCATTCTTAATAGTTTAATTGTCAACTGACAACCATGAGCAGGAAATGGAGCTAATCCTAGTAAATAAAAAGTTCAATGACAAGCAGAGTCTAATTTACCAGAAGTAAAGACAAGGCAAATCTTGATGTTTTGGATCCCAAAAACGACTGCTGGAGCTGATTAGATGGAGGAAAAGAACTACTAGAAACATAGGACATCAGAGGCGAGAGACTATCCTTCATTTGGTCCCTCTAAGTTAATAAAAGAATCGGAGGATAGATAACAGTCGTTTCTTCTAAATTCAACCAGCATGTTCAACTGATCTCTCTTGGCAGCAATAGGAAATCAGTCAAATCTGTTTCTCATGCCCCGACTCCATGGAAGTCCTGCCAGGGAGATAGGCATAGATGACAATACTATGCCTCCATTTGTCTTGCAAAATAACATTTCCTAGGAAAACATTTTCTTCATTTTCCAGCATTTGAAACGCTTAGGAAATATGAGTCGATGGAAAATGTTTTCCTAGTAAACGGAAAAAAAGTTTTCCTAGTAAAGTTTAAATTAAGAAAAATGATTTTCTCTTCAGAAAATGGTAAATTACTTTCCAAAATATGACTAGGTATGAGGGCTTAGAACAGAAATTTTGTGCTTAAGCATAGAAACGAAAATGCTCCTTCTCGGGCTTTGGGCAATGAGCCCGGATCCATCGAGATTGGGCTTGGAACCACGGCGCCCCGGCCCAGGTCCATCTAGGCCACGTACTAGACCTTGGCCACCGCACCTGGGTCCATCAAGGCTAGGCTCGAGTCCTCGGCGCCTATGCCTGGGTCCATCAAGGCCGAGCCCCGGCGCCTGTGCCCGAATACCTGACTTCAGAGCTCGGGTTCATCGAGGCCAGGCCCAGGACTCCAGGGTCCCCCGCTCCTGCGCCCCTGGTCCGTTGATGTCAGGCCGGCCTGGGAGCCGAGGACCGAGGACCGGCCTAGATGGACTCGGGCATGGGCGCCAAGGTCCTGGCCCCAACCTCGATGCACCTATGTCTGGTCACCCGAGCGCAGTACCAAACAAAGAAGAGTCAGGTGACCACCCAAGAAGACAAAATTTAAGTTGCTCCCTTGGAGCCGTTGGGTGCATACAGATAGTGGAGCACACTGTATGCTTTGTGCGTAACCAATCCGTACTCCACTTTCTTTTTGTTAGTTGTATTTTTCTCGTTTTCCTATTCTTCGAACAATAGTTCATTTGTTTCTCCTCTCTTTCCAGCTCAAGACATTCTTTTTTCAGAGTCTTCGAGTTCACATGGTCATTGGCCAGTTAACTAATAAATCATTGACTATACACAATTTTGTTGGATGCTTTTCTGTCAATCTCGTCCTTAAAACACGGAATTATCGGGGTAAGTCAGCCGAACTTCTAGAGTTGCAACAGCACTCGAATATGTCCGAGCAAACGCTGGAAAATTGGTGCTGCTCTATCTCTAGATCTCATTATAGATGACCACAGATGGAATTATTTTTCTTTTTCGAAACATGGGGCGCCGGATCTTTTGGCTCACGTAATCCATGTATGTATATATGCAAACCTCTCAGTCATGCATCGATTAAGGATCTACCTCATCCAAAGTGCTTGACCACAGAACCAGCTCCCCATGTTAGATCAGAGATAATCACTTTATTATCATACGAAGGATGACTCAATTCCACGTATCCCAAAAAGAGTAACTCCTGTCCATTCCTAATTTGATGAATAATTTTTTAGGGGATTTTTCCAAAGTGCACTGCTGGTTATCTAGAAGATCTACAATTGACTAATCGAGTCACACACCGTCATCCCTAGATGACTGTACTACATGATAATGCATAAAATCAGCAATATGCAAGTTGTTGCTGATTATGGAAAAACACTTTGATGTAGGGCTAGTGTAGAATACAAATGCAATCCGAAGAGACAAGTGCAGAAAAACAAGATTCAATGCAATAGTTGCTGATGCATGGGTTACTGATCAATGAAGCAGACTTGGGACTTGGTCTTTGGAACTGATTGTTGCAAGTCATACAGACATAATAGAAAACAAGTAAACTGCAGCTGGTCACATGACCCGGCCAAATGAAGGGAACAAAAAACTACAGCTAGTCAAATCACATGGCAAAGAAGATAGAACATCACTATGTTCGTGATGGGAAAAGACAGAGGAGTATTTTGTGGTGGCCAGGAACAAAGCGACGGTGAATGGTAACTCAAAATAGAATTCAGTTCTTAACGTTGAACAGGGGAAAAAGGTCCGGTCGTGGTTCAGAAGCAAAAAGACAGTTGTAACTTCCATATCACCTGAAAACAATCTGGCCTGGATTCTCATAGTCAAATAGATTGCCCAATGAACATACTTGGCGTGTTCTGCTAGGTAATTCTGGGGGTTTCAGCAAGTTGCATCCAGAGAAATCCACTATGCTTAAGAATCTCAAGCCTCCAAGCCCCTGGAGCTCCATTAGTTTGCCACAATGTCGTACTCTTAGATCTTCCAAGAGCTCTAAACCTGACAAATCTGGTAAGTTCTCAAGCATCTCGCACCATGAAATGTTAATAGATTTTAACGACCTCGCTCCGTGAAGCCCTGGAACCTCCACAAGTTCCGGACATTTCTTCAGTGTCAAGTGTTCTAAATCTTCAAATTCCGAAAGATCCGGAAGGTTTACAATTGACTTGCACTCTTCAATACATAATGTTTTGCATGAAGAGAATTCCTCAAGTGCTTGGATATCACGGATCTTCTCACAGCCATTGATGCACAGATATTTCAAGGTTCCGGAGCATGGTAGGTCTGGTAATCTTTCCAAAGAACTACAGTCAGAGAGATTCAATTCTTCCAAGTGTTCAGCATTATAAAGGCCCGTTATTTCAACTAGCTTTGGGCAACTTCCAGCAGTTATTTTCTTCAGACCCTTTAAGTTAGAAAAGTCCGGTAAACTCTCAATGGAATTACACACAGAGATGTCTAGTTCTTCCAAGTATTCCCATCTATCAAGTCCTTGAATTCCAACCAGATTCCCACAAGCTGCAGCATCAAAATTCTTTAGAAATTTCAAGTTTGAAAGATCCGGTAATGTTTCTAATGCTGTACAACCCCGTATGATGATTGATCTTAATGAGACTAAACGTCCAAGGCCCTCAAGCTTATATAGCTTTTCACAAAATGACGCTGTCAAAGCAGTTAGGCACACAAGTTCTTCAAGCCCTTTGATTTCTGTTAATTCATAGCAACCGTGGAGATGCAATTCTGTTAAGCGTTTCAAATTTGACAAATCTGGAAATCTCTCCAAATTTGGACCTTGGTCAACTTCAAGCTTCAATAGACTTGAGGGAAGATCTGGGAGCCATTCAATTTTCTCATGAAGTTCGATATGGAATTCAGCAAGTTGGGAGAAGGTCTTCATCGTAGTTAAGGCACCCAAATCCTCGACTTTCATCGACAACTGTGTTAGATTGATTAGGTTGGCAATATCTGGGATTGTCGGACAGACGAGATGTAGACTAGTTAAGCTCGAGGGAAGCTCTGGCAGAGATTGTAGCTCTTCACATTTCCGTAAATCAAGCTCTTGGAGACATGATAACTGGTGAATGCTTTTGGGCAAACCGGAAATGCATGTCTTTTCTAACCGAAGGACTCGCAGTGAAGATAAATCCCCTACCTCACTAGGGATTTCTCCTTGCAGAGATTTACACTCTGAGGCATCTAACTCTTCAAGCTTCTTCAACCTTCCAATGGTTCTAGGTAAACTTTCTAAGAAAATATGAGTCATGAGCAGAACTTTCAAATTGTGTAGATCACCGATGGAGTGGGGCAGTTCCTTGACACCCGATTTTGATAAACACAGTCGGGTTAAAGATGTCAACTTTCCAATGGAGTCGGGAAGTGTTTTCAATGAGTGGCATTGCTCTAGCGACAAGCTATGCAAGTTCCGGAGGGATCCTATAGAGCTGTCAATTCGCACCAGTGATCTACAATTACGAGCAGAAACAATCTCAAGCTTCCTCATGCGACCTATGGACATGGGAATCTCTTTTATGGAACTACCATCAATAAGAAGCTCCCTCAAGTTTGTTAGTCCCCCCATTTCTTTAGGTAACTCCTTGAGTTTCTCACATCCCCTCAAACTTAAGGATACGAGGTTCCTGATATTCCTGATAGAAGGATGAATTTTGACCAGATTAACACAATATTCAAGATTCAAAATCTCAAGATTCTGGAGAGCTGAGAAGTCAGGAGTTTCAATCAACTTATTGCAGTGCAGAAGCTGTAGAACTTTGAGCTGGTTCGCGATCCACAACAAACACAATATAGCAACGTTAGCTCTTGAATTTATCATATACCTTGGAAAAGAAAAAAGAAGATAGAGATTTACCTTCTGTAATCCTTTCACACGGTGCCATGCGTCCCAGTGTTCTGTGAGACCGCTGACTCTTACATTAAGAATAACCAAGTTCTCTGGATGAAAGTTTGTAGGGAAAAAAGACGTTGCGCAGGCCATCCAATCAAGCCATCTTAATTTAGGAAGAAGGTCCTTGAAATCTCCCATGACTTCTGCCTGCTGGATACGAAGGTACCTTAAGTTCGGCAGTTTTCTAAACTGCTCATTTGTTAAGCAGTATGGTTCAGAAAGCGAAGGAAAATACTTAAGATGGAGAGCCTCGATCTGATCCGTTCCCTGCAAGTGCCCAGAAACTGAGGAATAAGGGTGTTGCACAAGACCCGAATGTAGGCTAATGAAAAGTGTGACACATTATTCCATTTTTTCCATGTGTAAAATTTGGTATAATTGTACATCCATCCAATTTGTAGCAGAACTCTAAGGATCATAAAAGCATTGATGCCAGTCCTGCTCCATTACCATGTAGTGGGGTTCTCCGAATTAATCCAGTTCAAGGGCTTTCTAGTTTGACTGGCTTTTCTGGTTTTGATCAGTTTTCTTATAGGGGGTCAAACAGGACACAGCACATAACCTATACCCACTTGAACCCATCGTGTGTGATTGTATCATGTAGCATCCTAACATATTATCCCACCGAATCAGAGAATGTCGAAACATGACTATACAAGTTAGGCCGGATGTCTATGCTTACTTATGGGGTATATTATGACACAGACACGATTTGATATGATTAGCTTGACCCCATATCAGAGGTATTGTGCCTAAACTGACGTGTCACAAATTTGCTAACTAGGAATATGAGCCTCCACACTTTTAGGGCACTTTTATAGCCTAAAAGAGGTAAGTAAAAAGTAGAGAGTAGAAAATATTGTACCTCATTCCTCTCTAGCACTTTCAAAGCTTCCTCATGAATCCATAATCTACTGCGTTCACTTGGTTTAACAGAGTTTTCCTTAAAAACAATTCTTCTACCAAGATCTCGCAATTGATCATGCATCCATAGCCTATTTCCCCTATTGCCATGGACAATTTTAACCAAGGACATGAGACTCAACACTTCTAGTCCCAAGTTTGGAGAGAAGCCACAGTCATCCCACATATAAATCGGAAGTCTTGGATCTGTTCCATTGAAAAAACATGCAATGTCGAGATATATTTGCTTCACATCATCGGTCAGTGCATCATAACTTATCTTCAGCTTCTCTTCAACCTTCTCAGAAGGCACTTCTCTCAACTTCTTTAACGTGTCTTTCCACGCTGCTTCACTTTTGTCGCACAAGAGTGACCCAATAACCTCAAGAGCCAACGGGAGCTGCCCAGTAGTTGAGACAATATCACGACAAAGATCCGCGAAGGTTGGAGGAGGGAAGTCACGTTGAAATGCATGTCTACAAAATAGAACCGTAGAATTTTCATCATCCAATCCCATAAGTTCATATGCCCAGTATGACGTCCCAAACTGATTAAGAATAGCCTTATCTCTGGTTGTAATAATGATCCTACTTCCAGGACCAAACAACTCATGCTTTCCCACAAGTGCCTCTAACTGATCTTTGTCACTCACATCATCAAGAAGAATGAGAACTCTTTTGCCTCCAAATCTGGAATTGATGATATTGATTCCGTGGTCTCTGTTAGAAACTTCGTGGGGGCTTCCTTTAAGAACTTCAGAGATCAGTTCCTTCTGCAAGTGCACAATTCCCTCACGTGATTCTTTTTCTCGGATATCTGCTAAGAATCCATGGCGCTCAAATTGGCTCGACAGTTCATTGTAGATGACCTTGGCCAGAGTTGTTTTACCCGCACCACCCATTCCATGAATTCCAAGTATTCGAGTATCTCCAAATTTAGTATCTACTATAGTCATAATTTGTTTTACATGAATGTCCACTCCGACCAGGTGTGTAGGGGTCACTAACTTAAAAGCATTCTTTAACTCGCTCAAAACCTTTACAACAACGATTTTTATGAGTTCTGCCTCATTCCTGTCAAAATAGTGTTATAATTGAGATCACGAACAAAAATCTAAAGTAAATCTTATTAGAACGAACTCAAATAACTGAGCGACGAGATGAATTGGCAAATTGATAATGGTCGATCACATAAACAACTAATGTACTTTGCCATAAAATAATCAGCTTATGTGGAAAAGGGATCTGGAAGTACCCATTAGCAATATTTTCGGATACCAATCCTTTCAGGGATCCAACTTCTTTTAGTGCCTGTCTCCATTCCCGGACAATGCTTTCCTCGAAACGTTTCTTGTATGAATTGAAGACATCTCCAAAGGTTCCTTTGAGCCATTTCACATCCGAGGGTTCAACTTTATAGAATATGGGCAAGATCACTTGTTTCATCTCTTTCTTGCACTTGAGCATCTCAACGAGCTCACGAAGGCACCATTTACTCGAAGCATAATATTCCGAGAGAACCGGGATCGAGATCTTACTGTTGTTGATAGCATGGAGAAGCTGTGGGCCAATCTCCTCTCCTAAAGGGAGCTCGTCGTCGTCTCTGAACACGCGAACTCTCGCTTCATGGAGTCGCTGGTAGAGGTGGCTCGTGAAGCCCTTGCGAGAGTCTGGACCTCTGAAGCTTAAGAACACATCATAATCACATCCTGGTGGAGCATCCGATGAAACTGGGGACTTGGAAACCGGCTTCTCCACGAAGGTGATTGCTGTTCTGTTCATCTTCAGAAATTCTAAGAGGATGGAAACTGAAAGCAAGATTAGTCCGAAGCGAGACCACTGCAAAAGAATCACAGATCTGATGATAAAGGTTTCCTCTCTTTCTATGATGTACTAACGTTTTAAATTCAGTGGAGAAGAAACAAGTCAAGGTCCACACTCGAGGTGACGTATCAGAGCCGTACAAAACATCTGTTTCTGGAGTAGCTAGCTAACGTGGACAGGTCATTTATTGAGATACACGAGAAAAACACATATCGAGTCGACGAGTCCATCACCTCCACATGCATCAAATAATTTATTAAGTACATGTGTGAGTTAGATTAAAAAAATTCCACGTTTAAAAATTAATATGATATAAAACAGTTAATAATCATACAAATGAATTGAAGGGAAGCAAACTAATGATCGGGTCACACGTAAAGAAAAGAATACTGAGATTAGAAAAGTCTCACGTAGGAGAATTTATGTGTTGTAAAATAGTTAATAATAACACTTAACCCACAACTTATTCGTTTAGTCTTTTAGGCGAAGGTGTATCCAATTGAGTATGTTGATGGACTTGGCCATTTCTTATTAGTTTAACGGACAATACAAGGTTTGATGTTAACCTATAAGTTCCTTAACTCTGATCAAATATGCAATGTCATCATTAAACTTTTAATTCATTCAACATGATCCTTGAATTATTCTTAAATATTCAATGTAGTCCATAAACTTTCAATTTGTTCAATATAATTTTAGAATTTTTCCATAATAAAGTCAAATCAGTCATTCAGTACTATCACAATTATTCATAATTATATTATTACTCGGATTTTAGAATATCTTTTTCATTTGGGAAAAAACCACCAAAAACCTTAAACTTTACCACTTGTGACACATTTACCCCAGGCTTTTTTTTGTGACACCAAAAACCTCAAACTTTACTATTTGTGACACATTTACCCCAATGTACATTGTCCATGGGCATTTTCGTCTTTTTTGCTTTTTCTTTTTCTTTTTTTTTTTTATTTTTTCCTTTCCGGCGAGGAGACCCCTCGCCGGCATCGGGTGGCCCTCGCCGGATCTAGCTAGGGGGGCCCTTGTCGGCGTTGAGCGAGGGCCGCCCTCGCCGGCATCAGGCGAGGCTTGCCCTCGCTTGGGCGAGCGAGGGCGAGCCTCTCCCGACGCTGGCGAGGGTCGCCCTCGCTAGATCCGGCGAGGGCGACCCTCGCCGGCGTCGGGCGACCCTCGCCGGCGTCGGGCAAGGCTCGCCCTTGCTCACCCAAGCGAGGGCGAGCCTCGCCGGCGTCGGGCGAGGGTCGCCCTCGTCGACGTCGGCGTCGGGCGAGGCTCGCCCTCGCTCGCCCAGGCGAGGGCGAGCCTCGCCCGACGCCGGCGAGGGTCGCCTTCGCCGGATCCGGCATCAGGCGAGGCTCGCCCTCGCTCGCCCAGGTGTCGGGCGAGGCTCGCCCTCGCTCGCCTAGGCGAGGGCGAGCCTCGCCCGACGCCGGCGAGGGCAGCCCTCACCTAACGCGGGCGAGGGCCGCTCTCGCTCGACGCCGGCGAGGGCCACCCTTGCCTGACGCCTGCGAGGGGCCCCCTCGCCGGAAAGGGAAAAAAAGTAAAAAAAAAAAAGAAAAAGCAAAAAGATGAAAATGCCCATGGACAATGTACATTGGGATAAATGTGTCACAAATAGTAAAGTTTGGGGTTTTTGGTGTCACAAAAAAAGTTCGGGGTAAATGTGTTACAAGTGGCAAAATTTGGGGTTTTTGGTGGTTTTTTCCCTTTTCATTTCAATCCATTTCTTAAATAAACAAAAAAATGCTATTTTTTAATGCCTTTTTACTTTTTATTCTTTATAAACATTACTACAGTCTCACTTAAGTATATTTTAACTTATGATCTCTATAATAGTAAAAATATAACCCCATTTAGAGTTATGACAGATTTATATTCCTTTATTTTAAAAATTAGTATTTTCATAAGAATATTTGATAACAACAATAATTTATCTATAGATTTCTTGTATTTATATTAGTCTAAATCTTATTTGTTCTTAATTTTTATATAAATAAAATTTTCAAGTTTTTGTGTTTTGTGTTTCCTCAATTAAATTTAGTTATCTGTAAATTAGGGAATTAAAATAGCAGGAATATTAACCCGTTACAACTCTAAAAGAGGTTATATTTTCATTATTAAAGAGATCATAAGCTAAGATATACTTAAATAGAACTATTGTAATATTTATAAAGACAAAAAAGGTAAAAAAGTAACAAAAAGAGAGCCATATTTTATGTTGATTTAGAAATGGATTGAAAATGAAAAGCTATTTTGAAATTAGGGTAATGGTGCAATTATGAAACTTTTGCGAAATAGATTGAATAAATTAAAAGTCTAGGGACAAGATTGAATATTTAAAAATAATTCAAGAATCACGTTAAACGAATTAAAAGTTTAATGATGATATTGTACACTGGGCCAAATTCTATCTAAGGGTTATTCGTTCATCATTCGCTCCTGCTTTCTCTGAAACTCTATGTCCCTGCAAGTATTCTTCTACAGACTTTTCAAGGGTGGAATTTGTCTGGAGCTGAGCTTGTGAGCCTTGAGTCAACCTGCTACTTCTTAGCCACAGGAGATGGAGAGCACATTTGGTAACTTGAAGTGATCTGTACAGAGAATACCTCATTGATTGGCCCCGGCCAAACATCTGTTTCTGGTCTTCTTGTTCACACACTCGCATGTATCAACAGGTCATTGACTATGGTGACATGCTTGATTTCTGCCTTCTTATGGGTCCCGTCCTCAATTCAAGTCACAGATTATCAGGCCATGTCTAGCCTTCCAATCTATAGTGTTGTTGCTGGAATCTAGAGTTTCACTACATGCCTTAAGGGTCAAAATATTTCTATTTTATGAATGAATGATCAAGACAGTAGTACAATTCAAGTCAACCAGCTGTCAAAGTCTGCCCGCATCTTTGGGAACAAGGCCAATTTTTAGAGATATATCCTCCAGCAAGCACCTTCTTAAATGGAAATCCTTCAAGTTTCAATGTAAAATGTTGACTACCCACGTTTTCCTGCCGAACACTTCTGTAGCAAAATGTAAGTTCTGTTTTGAAGTTCTCGGTTCAACCTTGTAGCAGATTTAACATTTTCATCCAGTGAAACACCACAATAGAATTTACGGCGAGCTCCGTGGTGGTAGCTTAGGACCCTGTAAATGGGTAACATTCTTCATTAGATCAAGCACAGTTATCGAAGGTAAACATGAATTGAAGTGTGAAAGAATCCACAAAATTGTCGGTCAAATTTAAAATGCCAGATGGGTAATTCTTTGCTATTCTCACTAAATTTAATGGAAACACATATGACAATTTGTAAGAGAAATACGCAAACAACGGCCATCGATAGATATCAGGGGAACTTGGCAAAATGTAATGTACGTGCTTAGAATCATGAAGGAGGTTCAAGCTGTAATATTTGGGTATAGTTTTGACCGAGTCAAAAAGAAAATGGTGGCACCCACAAAAAGAAAAAGAAAAAAGAAAATAAGAAGCAAAAGTAGTAGCCTTCTGCTTTTAAGGACAGAAGGCCGAGATACGCACGGGAAACAAAAGAAGAACAGAGAAGAAGAAGAAGAAAGAGAGAGCGTGTAATTGCCATGGGAGTTTCATCAAGCCGAAGTTACTCCGTATTGCAATGCCCGATAAGTACTCACGCTCTTCGTTCGTCTAATTGGAGTAATATTTGGGGATTAGGGCACAATTTGGAGTTTTGTAGATTTTGAACTACTAGATTCGATTAAGAAGTCGTTGAGCTACGCATATATATAGAAATGGCAGTTTAAGGTGTTGTGGGGTCTGACCAAAAAAAAAAAAAAAAAAAAAGGTGTTGTGGGGCCGTTGGATTTTACGGAACTCGATTTGGACTTACGTTTGCCTGATACGAAATTTTGAAGTTGCACGTGAGCGATGAACAATGGGCAACAGTAGCTTTCCATACCGATTTTCGTCGCTTTTTGGCCCGAGTTTGGGTTGGCCAAGCTAGGGGTCTTGTAGTTCTTTGAATGGGCTTTTTTTTTTTTTTACTGTAAGCATGCTTTTTGACTGTAAGCTTGCTTAAAACGGGGTTTGGTGGAGAGAGTTATGGCACGATTAAGTTTCGCACTCAAGTTTTGTGTTGCGGATGGCTTTGAATAATCGATTTGGACGAGCAATGTGTGGGCCCGGGGGAGTCGCTTTATTAGCGATTAAGTGTAACTTAGTCGAGTCGTTAGTTAAAATAGTGTTTTACTTGATTTTGATGTCGATTCTCGTTTAATTAATAAGATTAAATGGTGTTATCTTTTCTATGAATTTTTAAACTCATGTCTTGAAAGTGAAAGAGAATCGATATATTATGAGCTGTGAAAGAGCATGTTTGTTATATAAAAGTATGGATCAGACATTTACTATATTTTGGTATTTGTAAATAGTTTAAGATATGTTCTAGGAATGGTGTTGTGAAACGAGGTATATATATTGATTTGTAAGCTTGGTTTATGAAATGGGTATGTGAAATGTATTATGGTTTAAGAAATGAGTTCTTGAATGATTTGAGAAATACTTTACGAAAATGATTATTGGTGGTTGAGTTGAGTTGTGAAATGCCATATACTTGATTTATGAAATGCATTTTGGTTGATGAACGAAGTTGAGAAAGTTTATGCATTTTGTTTTATGAAATCAATTGGTGATATTGATTATGGGTTTGATTCATAGTATTGGAGGATGTGGGTTTTGTGCTCAATATTGCTTTGAATCCATTGAGGGGTTTAGGGTATGCATACCAGTTTAGGATATCCTTTTGGGTTGAGTTACCGGCTTTGTAGGTGAAGACCTTACTAATGAGGGAATCTTAGTAGCCTTGTCATAAGGCGTTGTGTCGTAACCATGGTTTAATATTGAGCAATAGATTAGTTGATGGAATGATACATCGACATGTGATGTAATATGAGATTTATCAATAAAATAGACTATTGATGTGTGAATTGAAATTGGTAAATGGAATAAACCATAGACGTGGTTTTGAATAGAGATTAATTAATGGACTTGACCATTGATATTTAATTTGAAATGATGGTTTAAACGAGTATTTCTTATACGTATATAGCTTTGTTGAAATGAAATAACTTTGTATTTGATTTGATATATAGAAGATTGAAGTATGAGTTTTTGGTATTGCTCTGTACTTATATATATATGCATAGTATCTGCTCGATCTGCTTAGAATATATATGCACTACTTATTGAGTTGTGGTTGCTCACCCCTTTTGTCACGCCTCGAACCCCATCAAGCCCGTGACACACTTCTCTAGTCGATTTGTACGATGTCCCAGGGTATCACCGACCTCGTTTATATATTTTTCAGAGATTTGATACGATCAGCGGAAACAACAAATACCCGGATAATTAAAACTGGGGAGAATAGGGAGAATACACATATTCATTTCCCATTATCAAACTTATATAATATTCACAATTTACAACCGCCATTTATATATGCACACCATATTATAAAACCACCGATATTCAAAAAAGATCAATGACCTGGATATTCTATCGCCAAAATTGATACCCCTCAAAAATTTACTGTCAACCCCTAAACCTAGCCCTTACGCCTTTCGCTCGGCGTCCACTCTGAGTCTGATTCCTCAGCACTCGAGTTTGAGTCCCTCTGAATTGTCTGCTCTTCTAAAGACTCCGACTCAACCTCAATCTCAATCGGGTGATTTATGTCACCCGACTCTACTGAAACCTCGTCCCGTTCCTCTTCAACTGGCTCCTCTAAGAAATTATCCTCGGGCACAAAATCGGGATCCATCCACTACTCATATGGGAGTATATACTCCGGTTCTTTTTCAGGTTCAGCCTCTGGTTTAACAGGTTCTTCCTCGGGTTTGGCCTCGGCCCCTTCTTCTTCCAGTTCTTCCTCTGGAATCGGGTCAAGATCTATGCCCATTGGATCGTCTCCCGCTAGAGACTCGTCCAGCTCCGGCTTGTGCTAAGCCCCTGAAGACCTCGGTGCTATAGACCCTGGCTGCAGTCCTGACTGCACTAGACTAGTTTCCACACTAGTCAACTCACCATCCGGAGGAGGTATAGCAGACGGGTCCCAGTCCCCAACTCCATCAAAGGGGACATCAACACCGCGGACGGAACCAAACTCGTCTATCCCATCTCGGAAGAACCACATGGTATAAGTATGGGGTTTCCATAGGGGTAATTCTACATCTACAAATACTACAGTGGTATGCTTAATCCAGGTCATGTTCTCATCTACAGGGAACTCTACTACATCGTGTTTGGTGTGCATTGATACCCTAAAATGCTCTGGCGGCGGCGGAGGAGGAGGATTCATCGTTCCGTCCGAGGTTCTGAAATGTTTGGTTGAAACAACTATGAGAATACATCTCAGCAAGTACAACCCCAAACCTCACCTAGGCTATCACGTACCTCCAGACAATTACAAAACACAATCACACCCCTAAACCTCATATAGTAGGCACACAATCAGTACTTACCCGGCCTTCCCAGTGTGCACCTGCACGTTAGCCATAATGTTATATTTTTCAATCACATGCACGTTCGAATCACATGTCACGCATTCACACTTGCCTCATCACATTCTTTTCCACACCATTCGCCAGTGACCCGCGTAATGGTACCGCCTCAGGTTCACTGCGATCATCTCATATACACAACACTCGTGGGCCCGCGTAATAATACCGCCTCAGGCCATGTATCTTGCCCGCATAGTGGTACCGCCTCAGGCTCAATATCCATTCTCCTAGTGCACAACCCGCGTAATGGTACCGCCTCAGGTTGGCCATGTTCCCAGCACTCCTTGGCCCGCGTAATGGCATCGCCTCAGGCCATGTATTTTGCCCGCGTAGTAGTATCGCCTCCGGACGGAAATATTTCCACGATCGCACATGCCACACCATACACAATTTCTCGTTCATTCACACACTTAACACTCGCTTGCCAAATAAGTTGGCCAATCACACGTGGCCTGTGCACGCATCAATTTACACGCAATTTCATGCTCAATAAGCATCCAATATGGCCAATCAAAATTTAATTCCATTGGGCCCGAGCGTGCACATAGCAAAACATATTTTAACTAATCAACTACACACTATTGCACCCAATTTCATCATCACAGATCAATCACAGTTCAAATGCATAACCAACATACAAATTGACATTTTTCCATGTCCAGACTACGTCAAATCAGTTCCGGCTCTTCACGACATTTTTCTCCAATTCTTCGCTGGTTCTAAATATCCAATTTGCGTACCGAACCGAGCATCACAGCACTCAAATCAGCCATCCACAGCCCGCTTTCGACCTCAAAATTTTCACCAAAATTTCCCAAATTCAATCCTAAGGCCCGCTAATCGATTCCGCTCCTAAATCGTACAATTCCGCACCTAATTAAACCCGATTTCACCCGAAAATTGTCCGTCGATACTCGACGTCCTAAATAAGGTTTAGGGCGCGACTTACCAAAACTCTAGACTAATGCGGTTAGAGCGGAAAGCGGTAGCGATCGGCGAGGACGGCGGCGCGGCTCGGCGGTGGTGCGGACGGCATGCGGCGGCAGCGGCAGCTTCCCTTGGCCATGACCTACGGCCACATGAGAGAGAGAGAGAGAGAGAGAGAGAGAGAGAGAGAGAGAGAGAGAGAGAGAGAGAGACGACGGGTGAGGCTGGCGGCTCGGTATGGTGGCGTGGACAGCGCGGCACGGCGGGCGGTGGCCGGACGGCGGCGGCACGGCGTACGGCAAGGGGGCAGTTGGTTTGGTCGGTGAGGGAGAAAGGGGGGCCGAAGGAGAGAGAGAGAGTGAGGAGAGAGAAAGAGTCTTGGGCCTTTAATAGTCAAACCCAATAATTGACTAGCCAAAATGGCGATCTTGCCCTTTACTCACAATTCCAACTGACGGCCCAGATTCGATCTTATCTTAAAATCGACGGCCTGGATCGAATCTTTTCCAAAAATATCCAAGGGCAATTTAGGAATTTCATAAAATTCCAAGGGCAAAAATGTCCAACCAAAAAGTTAGGACAAAATGACCAAAATGCCCTTCCCTCTTAAAACATGCCCTTTATAAATTTCCAAGGGTAAAATGATCACTTTTCTATTTTCTTGCCGAAATTAAATTTTTTTGAAGGATTTGGGACAATCCAAAATTGCACGTTCCAACCACAACGTCGTCTTAACGTCCCGTTGTGACTTCCAAATTTTCTGATATCCAATTTGAGCTCAATTAAATAATTAAATTTTATTAAATATAACTCGAGCGTTTCTCAAACTAACGGGTGGCTTTTTGAGGAAATTCGCATATTCGACCAATGACTGATAATAATTCAAGTCACGTGCAAGTTCATTCTGTTCGTGACGACTTCGGTTGTCATTAAAATCACGAGGATCGATCACTAGATCCGAGTGGCAAGATCGTTTAGTATAGGTTCAAGATCGTTCGTCAATTCATTTCGTGGTCCAGTAGAATCACCCGCGATCCACTACTATGACAGTGGTGAACTGACCCCTGGTTATCCTTGGATCGGTCAACAGTGGCTCAAAATGTCACCTCGGCGATTTTATGATCGAAAATCAATTCACAATCAAATTTTCTCTTAGTCGCACGAATTTAAATCCCTCTTTAGCCTTTCCCTAATGGTTAGTATCCTAGGAATGATCAGTTTCGGGCGAGAACTAACTACGAGTACATTCATAAAATTCAGTATTTCATAAATCCCAAATGGACAGATTTTCAGGATGTCACACCTCTCTTTCTCAATCTTTTTAGATTCCTTGGTTAGTAGCCAATAGAATGAAAGCGATGTCGTGTGGACTTTTGGGAGTTTGATTTCTTGTTGTGATTTGAGATTGCATCCTTCGAGTAGAAGAATGGCGGTGTCATCCCCTATCCTAATAGGTTTCGGGGTGTGACACAAGCAAAATACATATGAAATTAAGTTCATCATTATCACAAACATCTAAGCTTAGATCGGATGGCAATCCAGAGGTTACAAGTTCAGAGAGAACAATAGCTTGCAAATGGCCAAAATAAAACAACACAGAGGAAACATCACATCGCTTGATAGCTTATATGCTTTTTATTTACATGTGATCTTTTTTCATCAATTAGCTTAAATTTTTGGATTGAATATTTTAATATGGTATTTAAGATAAGTTCTGCCCCTTTAACCATTCATTTATGAGTAACCAATCACATCACACAACCAGACATGAAACCGAAAAAGAAAGAAGAAAGCAAAAAGGCTTAAATTTAGGACCAGTTTTTACTCTTGTTTAACTGTATTCGCTGGATACATAATGAAAAAGACACCGTCTCTGAATTTCAGACATATAGAAGCCAATTCAGATCAATAGAATTTCATCTGAAAATTTGGTTAAGTAGTTCCAAGGCATGCACTGCTACGTGAATTTGTCATGCTGTCAAACTCGTTTAGCAGCATTTATAAGCCAGGTGCTTTTTTCTATGAAAGCATGTAATCGCACAAAAGAATTACAAAAAGAAAGACGCAATCACGTGGCGCGGTTGCTCCTCTGCATAAACTTTCTGTAAAAATTTGTGTGGCAATGAAAATCCTTCCCATTTTGCTAGAAGATTTCACACATTGCATCAGCTAACCATTGTTGATACCTAAATTTTGGAGACCCAATTAGTCATTCATTACATAAAAATTAGGGATCGATCCCGATCCCTAGAAAAAAAATTAATTAGTTAAATTGCATATAGATTTTAGGAGCATTTATAGTAATTGGCTCATATAGTTACATTTGCATTGGACCGACGGCGGATAGACTTGAGTGAATGATTCTGAGCTTAACTAGACTAAGCCCACGGTAATGAAAATTTGACCTAGCCCATTAATTATCATTACCAAAATTTATTGGGGTATTTGTCAAATTGATTTGTCCTGGGAAGTAAATATAAAGAAAGAGGGCAAAATTGATTATGTGGATTGCGTACAAAAATTTGGTCAACAAAGAAAGGTTTGAAAAAGGAAAGGATAAGACGCAATATATTTTAGAATTTTTGGAAGGAAATTGAGTTCTATCTTTTTCCATGAAAAGCCTAGGGTATTCCACTTATAAAAGGCCACTTACGGACAAAAGAGCGGGGGAGCCACATAGTAAAACTTACGACCACAATTGAAGAGAAAGGGAGAGGGTGTGTTTGGAGAAGAGCAAAGTGCACTGGCGGTACTCTCTCCCTTTGGGTGTTCTCACGGCGGCCCTTGGCATCCACCCGGCGTCTAACTCCTTTGTCTCTCTCTCTGGAGGATTGCCATCGTTCATCTACAGGCACAACTGCATGTCCTTGAGCTTCCACTCTCTGTTTTGCTCTCCGCATCCTGCACCTTCACATCCGCAAGACAACATTAGCATACTCTCTCCGTAGCTCCATCATCCCGCAACATTCACTCCTCGATTCAGGTTTGGGAGAGTTTTGATAAAGTTCTATTCTTTCTCATTAAATTGCTAAGTAGAGTGTAGGGCTGGAGACAACACCACCAAAGGAAAAGTCATGAGAGGGAGCCAAGTGGTGGAAGTTGGGTGAAGAAGGACTTTGACCACCGTTCAAAAGAGGAGCACGTTCTGCGCATTACAGGAAGACTCCAAAAAGGCACATCTCCACTACGAAGCCACCCTTCCAGTTTGCCGCTAGTCTCGCTCGACGCTGCTGCTCCATCGACGTTGCTGTTTTCTTTCTATCCCAAGCGACGCAGCCGCTACGTTTCATCCCGCGTCGATACTGCCCCTGTCCTGCACAAGCTCCTGTTCGGCGAAGTATATCGCTTTGTTTCGCAGGTTTATCACTGTGAACACTACACCACCGGGACACCATTCTAGGCCGACAGTCTTTCCGGCGTCATCCGACAAACGCCACCGCGAGCCACCGTCCGCTGATCCCGAGACATCCAAACTTGGAAAGCAAATATTCGAATTAGGTAAAGATCTCATTTAATTTGATTTTTTAGTGTATTGCTTCTTTGTTTGAAATATTACAATTTTGTGTGAATCTTTGAATGATAGAAGGTGCCTCGCTTAATTTAAAGACTATGATTTAACTGAATATTCTTTGGAAATCGTGGATGTGTATTACTTGTCAAATTTGGATAGAATTTGAAAATTTCGAAATCTTTTGAATATATCCAAGATATTCAAGATAGCAAAATCTTTTCAAGATGTGATCGGTTAGGAAAATCTCCTAATCCGCAACCGCACACATGAGAATAAGTCTATCTATCAGGCTTTAGATAGAGTTATTTTCATAGTGGGTATTTCGAATTTTTTAGAATTTATATGTCAGGCTTCAGATCGAAACTTAGTTCGAAAGATTTAGCAGTTGTAATTTTTCTACTAAAAAATTTTGCGACTTAAATTTAAATTCGAAAATACATCAAAAATACAAAAAAAATCATAAAAAAGAAAATAAAAAATTGCACCTTTGAGCTCTAAGTCAGAATTCATCAAAATTGCCGAATTGAGTGTTTTTCTTGAGATTGGTACCGAAAAGACGTTAGGATAATCTAGCGTAACCAAGTTCCCAGATTTATAATCTCTGATTCGTAGAAATAAAATAGTACTCCCGCTATTTTATTTAGGTTCCTAATTAACCTATCTTAAACGATTAGTGGCGACTTCCATTAAAAATATTTGCATGCTCATAATTGGATCTAAGTTGCGAATTGATAGAGTTTGGGAGAATTCGAGCTAGGTTAATTAATTTAATTGATCTAGTAATCCATTGGCCTAAGATCGAAAAACCTGATTTTTAGGTCGCGACAGCTTGGCGACTCCACTAGGGATTGACTTGAATTTTTTGAAAATTTAAGGAGGACTTAGGCTAGAAAATTTTCATGGAAAAATCACTCAATTTGATAAAATTTGATTGAATTCTCATTCTTAGGTGTTAAATGGTTTTGCAGAATGGGAGTTATAAGGGGAGGAGTCATTGGCTAACCCTTTGTTTTGCAGGCTTGGTGGATTGGAATTGTGATTTAATTTTTGTACTATTGAATCGGTATTTACATTTAATTGTTGTGCATGATTTATCGTATTTGCACTACACCACACACACCTTGTGACTGAACCTGGGTCACACTCGTAGTTTTAAGATGATATTTAGATAGTTCTTTAACCTTGGCGGTAAAACTTCGCTAAAGGTTATCCCATTTGGATCCCGAAAATTTTTTCAAAAAAAATGGCTCAAGGGCTGTCCTTATGCACGTGAGGCTACGATGCATGGGGGTTGCCCTTGTCAACCGAACCAAGCCGAAGTGATTGGACGCGACTAGTCATGACTATTGTATGCGAGGTTGCGACTAGTCATGATGATTGTGCTCGAGGCTGCGACATATCGTTCCGTTCATCATTTCACTTTGCAAAGCCTTTAGGGTAGATAGATTAAGATTTAAACTCACGATTCATGTGCATATCTTTGTGATTAACACTTACTACCCAAAGGCGGTAATTTCTTGAGCTTAATCTTTGGTTTTTTTCATCTCATTTTGAGTCGGTCCTTGATCTAGGTTGAGTCATTTGGCACGTGGTCTATATACGAATGGGTCGCCTCGATATCCGTTTCGTGCCTACTCCGAAACTAGAGCTCAAGAAGTTATAGGGCCAGTTGAAGCCATATGGTCAGCAGTATGTTCTCAAGCACATTGGATTCATACTGCCAATCCTAGACATAGATGTTCACAGCGGGATCATGCAGGCACTTGCTCATTTTTGGTGCCCCGAGATGACCACATTTTTGTTGGGAGGTAAGTTTGAGCTCACACCGACTCTAGAAGAATACAGTATTGTCATTGGGAAATCGATTGAGTTGGATATAGTTGAACCACCCATTTGGGTAGATCCTGTAGTAGCGCTTGCTGAATTTTTGAGTTTGACTAAAAAAGAAATTGAAAAAGTGCTAAAGGGTAATTGTCAAGCATGCCCACTATCTTTTCTTATTGAATGTTTCGAAAATAGCTCCGTCCTTATGAGATCTAAGATTTTTATCTTAGTTTTTTTTGGACTTATCATTTTTCCATTCCGTTAAAATGCTATTGATCCTGTGATAGCTTGGACGGTAAAACTAATATGTGGTGGAGTTAGTTTCGTAAACACAATTCTGGCAGAGACTTTCATATCTCTGACACGATTTAAGAAAGAAAAAGATAGAACTTTTCGAGCCCTAATTGAGCTTTTACAAATTTGGCTTTTCTCACACCTTTCTCAATTTGGGGAAAATATGACTGTATTTAAAATGGACATGACTGATAAAACCTATTTTAAGGTTCAAACAAATACAAGATCAAACTAAGAGTTTGCATTATACACAATGGGTCCATTTATCTAAGGATCCAAACTCTAAGATTTTCCTTTGGCAAGCTGTATGATTTCGGGAGGCTGAGGCTCAACTATGCCATGGCGATCAGAAGCCCGCACCTTTGATGGGCATTTATGGGGTAACCAGCTATCAGCCTCTTCGAGTTACACGATAATTTCGAGTTTTGCAGGATGTCCCACCTCCACTCAGGCCTAATGAATTTTAAGTCCAGTTCGAGAAGGGCGAGTGCTACAGAGCCGAGTTTAGGCATCATTCTGAGGCTTGGCAGAAATGTTCCACTCAGAAGCTGATTTAACCCGCAGATGAGACCACCGGAAGGATGAAGAGTCGCTTTGCCACGGCCCGGTATATTCATACCATCCCTGCTGAGATACTCCCGAAGACCCCGGTTGTGACAGTACGGCATACCCGTCAGACCCAAATCAAAATTAGCAAAGAAAAGGCGATGAAGGCCCAGGAAAAGGCAGATGTTTTAGCTGAAGAGAATGCACGATTACGGCGTGCCTTGAAGGCCCATTCGTCTATAGATCATGTGGCCTCTAAGAAAAGGAAGACCATTTGATTTCATGATTAGTTTAGGGAGTTTTTCTTTTTTTTTAGGAAGAAATGTTAGCTTACTATTGACGTTTTCTGGTAATAGATGCTGCTATTTCCGGGCGATCTTTCTAGGAATTCCTTTGAGACATTTTCCATTTTGGGCAATTCAATGAAAAACATTAAGCTATAATTTGTAAATTTTGGAATTAGTTCAGGTTTTTATTTATTTATTTATTACTGAATAAAGCAGTCTGAAATTTCGAAATTTACTGGATGAATTAGTCTTTCGTCTTGGAGGTCTAGAGGGTGTCATGGACCAACTCGCTATTTTTTCCTGTTGTATTTATTCGATCGTTACTTTTTTTAGGTAATTTGCAACGAATCTCCTTCATCCTTATAATACTCGATCAGTGACCAAAAGAAATATGGCCAATCAAGCCGAGATTGGAGCCATGATCGACGAAAAGCTGAAAGAACACATGAATGCAATGAATGAGCAGATCGCGGCTACCATATCCAAAATGATGAGTGATCTCATGGCCAAGCAGCAATAGATCAATGCTGCCTCTCAATAAGAGATTTCACCTCCAACTCGTGAAGGCCTCCGTCTTGACAAAACTCCCGCAGTAAACACCGATCTAACCTTTCAACTGGATGATGTCATTTTGACTAATACTAGTGTATCTCCAGTGACCCATGTTCTTCATCTGCCCCCCAATGATAAGAATGTCAAGCTGCTGGCTAAGCTCGACTAGAGCTTACGTGAAGTAGAGGGAACTCAAAGTGTTCCGCCTATCGATTTGTCTATTTTTGCCCAGGTCCAAGTGCCCGATAAATTTCAAGATGCCAGCTTTCGAGAAGTATGACAGCACCTCAAACCCAATTCAATACATCGAGATGCACCAGGGGCTCATGAACAGATATGTTTCTAATGGACCTTTAATCATCCAAACCTTTCAAGCAAGCTTGAAGGATGCTACAATGAGGTGGTATACCAACCATCAGATCAACCGGAAGGACCCGTGGGAAGAGGTGGCAAACCTTTTTGTCAAGCACTTTAAGTTCAATTTGGATGTCACCATTATAAGGGAAGACTTGGAGAGAGCTGAACAAAAAAAGGGCGAGACCCTAAAGGAGTATGCCACTCGCTGGAGGAACATGGTGGGACATATCATGCCTGAACCCTCAGAGCGTGACTTAATGAAATTATTCGTATCCACTCTACTACAGCCGATTTGTTCACGAATGTTAGTAACGGCCGTCCAATCTTTTAGCCAGTTGATAGCCATGAGTGAGGAGATTGAGTCCGGGCTCAAGAAAGGATGGTACAGTGAGTTGGGTTCATCAGGCAAGAGATTTACTAGTAAGAAGGACAAAGAGCATATCCCCGAAGTCAACATGACTTATGTACAGAAGACGCCAGCTCAGGTCCCGAAACTACAATTTACCACCCAGCAACCAACCTCTTATGGGCGGTAAGGCCAGCAGGATCCACGCCAGTAGCGCAAACCTCGCCAGTTTACTCCACTTCCGGGGACGTTATCTTAGGTACTGGCGGTGCTAAGGAAGAAGAATTTGCTGAATTCAGAACCACAAAGATCTAATGCTGTCGGCTTTGCAAGGTATGATCCGTCGAAGAAATGCGATTACCATAGAGGTGAGGTAGGACATTCGACAGATGATTGCCAAGTGCTCAAACATCGAGTACATGATCTACTCGAGACTGGAGCGTTTGCACTACAACCAGTCGGTAAGCCCAATGTGCAGAACAATCCACTTCCTGATCATTCGAACAGTGCAAATATTGTCCTTGGCCCAGGGGTCGAGCAGGTTCAAGGCTTCAGGGTCCCTTTCGAGGATATGTTCGATGCTTTAGTCCGAGCTAGTTATGTTTCGACTGGTGAAGTGGTGTCATTCGGTGAAATAGAGAAGAAGGTGGATGAGTTGGTAAGAGAGGAAATGATTGGGATGGCTGATGAATTCGGGGTAGTGGCTACTATATCTCAGGTCATCATTGACTGGAATGAAGAACTCGCAATGTTGACCAATGAACAAGTTAAGTTGGATCTTGAGCTAATTGACATGCCCCCTCTTGAGGACGCCTCAGACGATGACCTCGAGATCGTTATACCCGATGCTTCTGAAGTATTGATGCTAGTATGACCTCAGCCCTATGCTTATGAAAGTGACAAGATGGTTCCATGGTCATATAATGTTGATCTGATAACAAGGTCAGGGTGAACTTATGCTAATAATCAACCGGCTAAGCCAGTGGCCGAGAAAGAAGCAAAGGAATTCTTAGCTGTGATTAAAGCTAGTGAATATAACGTGGTTGATCAGCTGAGAAAGTTACCTGCACAAGTCTCGTTGTTGGAACTTCTTTAGACATTAGATAAGCATCGGGGTGCTCTGATGAAGGTTTTGAGTGAGATTCATGTGCTCAAGACTATTGAAGAAGATAAGCTAGAGGGGTTTGTCGGGGCGATCCTCCTCAAGGATCAAGTAGCATTTTCTGATGAGTAAATCCCAGTTGAAGGACGTGGTCATAATAAGGCGCTTCATATATCAGTGAAGTACAATGAGACTCACATGGTTAGGGTGCTTGTTGATAACGGGTCAGCTTTGAATTTATGCCCGTTGGCTACTTTGAAAAGGCTAGGCATTCATCCATCTACCATGCAAGCAGCTAAGACTTCTGTTTGAGCCTTTGATGGAGTAAAGAAGGATATGATAGGCTATATTAACTTAGAGCTGCAAATCGGACCTTCGGTATTCGATATTCTTTTTTAAGTGCTGGATATCCCTTCTGCTTTAATTTCTTGTTGGGACGGCCATGGATCCACAATGCAGGTGCAGTGCCCTCCAGTTTGCATCAGAAGACCAAGTTTGTGGCTGAGGCAAAGTTGGTTACAGTTTATGGAGAGGAAGATCATCGAATCTTTAATGCTACATCGGTCCCGTACATAGAGCCCGATCATGTTGAGGAGGATAGCTATCATTCATTTGGGATAGTTCAAGTTGTTCAGGCCTTCGCTGAAATGCCGTTGCCCGTTCCTAAGGTTTCTAATGCAGCTATCATGGTGGCCAAGATCATGGTCGGTAATGATTTTGAGCCAGGTCAGGGTCTTGGGAAGGAAAGCCAAGGCATTCATGCCTCGATTGAGACAAATGGACAATCCCACAAGGCTGGTTTGGGATATCATGGGCTGGGAAGCTGCGAACAAGGCTACAATTGTTGCAGAGGCCGAAGAGGAGTAGGTCAAAGTCTCTTACCACCTCCCATTAACCACACCTTTCGCTCAGCTGGAGTAGTGGGGGGATATGAGCATTTGAAGCCGAGCCCGATTGAGGATGATCTCGGGCTTATCTTCCCTAAGTCGCCACAAGCCCTAACTGACTCAACTAAGAAGCATGGTAAAGCGATTTTGATCAGTTTGTCTAATGATTCTGAGGATGATCAGCCACCCTGTATTTTCAAGAAGCCGGAATCGAGGGTGGTGGACTTTGACTTTAATGATGGTATACCCTACCTCACCAGTTGGTTTGCTGAGACCTCTATTGGTGCAATCACTGAAAAACCACTTGAAGGGATGGGCGCTGGCCCTCAAGAGTAATTATTTTCAGTTTTCGTATCTCCCCTGCATGGGAATCTTTGTTGCTTTTTTTTTTTTGCTTCGATTTTCATTCCAATTCATGTTGCACTTACGTTTTTCAATCTAATAAGATGTAATGCATTGATTCGATATCAGTAAAAATTACAGAGGTTTTTATCATTTTGAATCTTGTTGAAGTGCCTCAAACCAACCCGATGACGATAACCAATGATTGGAAAAATATGTCATCTACCGTAATAACTGAGGGTTGGGCTTCTCAAGAATTCTCGTCTCGAGGTCTTCAAAAGCAAAATGAATTTAAAAAAAGCAAGGATCAATTTTCGAAAATTGCATATAGTTAAGCCGTGTCGTGTCTTTTTGATCCCTTTCTTTCATGTTTCAGGACTAATCTCGAGGCATGCGAAGGGACGGGAATCATGGATCCTCATATATGTGATGCAAGTCAATCCGATGACTCAGACGATTCTAATCCGAATGATGAAGAGATACGACGAAACTTGGAAATCCATGAGAAATTTAAGCCTCTAACTATTGAAGAAACCGTAGTGATCAATCTTGGCGACATGGAGAATCCTAGAGAGGTGAAGATTGGGGCATGTCTCCCTAAAGATGTGGCTAAATGTTTGACCCAATTGTTGAAGGATTATCAAGACATCTTTGCCTGGTCTTATACTGACATGCCGGGTCTCGATCGATCGATCGTCGAACATTGTCTACCGACTGATCCTTCGGTTGAGCCTGTGAAACAAAGGCCGCGAAGAGCTAAGTCAGAACTGGCAAAGAAGATCAAGGAAGAGGTCATGAAGCTTCTTGACGTGGGATTTATTGAGACTACCTAATACTCAGAATGGGTCACTAATATAGTCCCAGTGTTGAAGAAAGACAGTCGGATTCGAGTGTGTGTTGACTACCGAGATCTGAATAAAGCTAGTCCTAAGGATGATTTTTCACTCCCACACATTGATGTGCTTGTGGATAGCATAGCCGAGTTCGAACTGTTTTTCTTCATGGATGGCTTCTCAGGTTATAATCAGATCTTGATGAACGACGAGGATAAGTTGAAAACAGCATTTACCACTCCATGGAGGACATTTCATTACAAGGTGATGCCCTTTGATCTCAAAAATGCTTGGGCAACTTACCAGTGGGCAATGGTCACGTTGTTCCATGACATGATGCATAATGAGATTGAGATCTATGTTGACGACATGATTACAAAAACTCGGCATTGAGAAGATCACATAGAAACCTTGACGAAATTATTCGACAGGCTTTGCAAGTTCAAATTGCACCTCAATCCAGCAAAATGCGTGTTCAGAGTAGGCTTTGGCAAACTACTCGGCTTCATTGTCAGTAACAAAGGGATTGAAATTGACCCGTCAAAAGTGAAGGCCATTTGTGAAATAAAATCTCTCTCTTTAGTGAAGGAAGTTCGTAGCTTAATGGGTAGACTAAACTATATAGCCAGATTTATTTCTCAGCTATCTGAGATAGCGAAGCCTTTCTTTAAACTTCTCAAGAAGAATGCACTGGTTAGATGGGATGAAGAGTGTGAATTGGCATTCGACAAGCTTAAGCACTACTTGATGAATCCGCCGGTGCTTGTTTCGCCAACATCGGGGCAACCTCTGACCCTGTACCTTACAATCCACAACGAGTCCTTAGGCGCCATGCTTGCTCAAAGAAGTGAAGAGGATGGAAAAGAGCATGCGATTTATTATTTGAGTAAGAAGTTCACCGCCTCTAAGATAAACTATTCTGAAACAGAAAGAACGTGCGCAGCAATGGTCTGGGTGCTAAACAGGTTGAGGCAATACACTTTGCACTATCAGATATTGATTGTAACAGAGTGTGATCCTATCAAATACTTGCTCAATCAACCCGCTTTGGTTGGAAAACTGGCAAAATGGCAGATTCTCATCTCATAATTCAATATTCGATTCTTGTCTCAGAAATCAGTCAAAGGACGAGTAATTGCTGATGTCTTGGCCGAAAATCCTAGGAAAAATAAGGATTTGGGTCCGCTAGAGGATAGCGTCATGCCAATTGATGAGTATGTATGGACCATGTATTTTGATGGGGCCGTAAACTTGTCAGGATCAGGTATTGGGACAGTTTTAATATCCTCAGGCGGACAACATTATCCAGTGGCGGCGAAACTGATATTTCCTTGCACGAACAATATCGCTGAATATGAAGCATGCATCCTTGGGATACAAGTTGCAATTGAAATGGGAGTAGCTCGACTTAAGGTGTTCGGAGATTCAACCCTCATTATTCTTCAGACCATTGGTAAGTGGCAAACTAAAGATGCTAAGTTGCAGCCCTATCACGCCTATTTAGAGGAGTTGGTGGAAGACTTTGAAGACATTTCGTTTGAATACTTGTCAAGAACTCAAAACCATTTTGCCGATGCACTGGTTACGTTATCGACAATGGTACGAGTGACAAGTGGGTTAGAAGTTGAACCTTTAAAGATAGAGGTCTTATAGAAACCGGCTTATTGCATGGCCACAACAGAAGAGCCCGACGGCAAGCCGTGGTATCATGATATCAAGGCATATCTTCAAACACAGGAGTTTCCTAAAAAAAGTACCGCATCTGACCAAAAGTATATCAAGAAAATGGCGTCAAATTTCTTCTTGAGCGGAGAATGCCTATACAAGCGGTCCTATGATTCGATTTTATTAAGGTGTGTTGATTCAACCGAGGCTGTTTATTTGATGCTGGAAGTACATGAGGGAGTATCTGTCCGCACATGAATGGTCATATGCTAGCAAGGAAGATAATGAGGATGGGTTATTACTGGCTCACTTTAGAGAGTGATTGCATTCAACATGTTCGTAGTTATCACAAATGCCAGATCCACGGTGACAAGATTAATACTCCTCTGAATGAATTGCATCAGATGTCTGAACCATTGCCATTTTCTATGTGGGGCATTGATGTGATTGGCCCAATCAATCCTAAAGCGTCAAATGGACATCGGTTTATCCTGGTCGCTATCGATTATTTTTCGAAGTGGATTGAAGCTATGTCCTATACGACAGTGACGGCCTGGAATGTGATGAAGTTCATTCGTCGAGACATCATTGCTTGATATGGTGTACCTGAGACCATAATTACTGACAATGAGTCAAACCTAAATAATAAATTGGTGGATGATCTGTTCAAGAAGTTCAAAATCAAGCATTTGAACTCCTCTCCATATTGTCCGCAGATGAACGGAGCGGTTGAAGCAGCCAACAAAAATATCAAGAAAATTTTGGCTAAAACAGCTGAGAACTATCGTGATTGGCATGAAAGATTACCTTTTGCACTTATGACATATCGGACTTCTATCCAGACATCTACAGGGGCAACTCCATATTCTCTTGTATATGGTATGGAAGCAGTTCTACCTATTGAGGTTAAAATTCCTTCGTTACGTATTCTTTCACAGGTACAATTGTCAGAAGCAGATTAGATCCAGCAGAGATTGGATCAGTTGAACATGATTGATGAGATAAGGCTTAGAGCTCTATGTCACGGCCAGTGCTGCCAACAACGAGTTGCTAAATCTTTCAACAAGAAAGTCAAGCCTTAACATTTTCAGGTAGGTGACCTTATCCTGCGGAAGTTATTACCGATAGTTCCTCTTGCAGAAGGAAAATTCGCCCCAAATTATGGCGGCCTGTACGTTATGAAGAAAGTCCTTCTAGGAGGTGCTTTGATTTTGGCCGAGACGGATGGTTTGTGTTTTTTCCAGTCCAGTTAATTCTGATTCTGTGAAGAAGTATTACACTTGATTTATACTCATTCTGACTTTGTTTTTATCAAATCTCAAATTGAATTTCATGAATTAATTGATTTTCTTGTTATGTTATTAAGCTTTGTTTGAGGAAGGCTTTTGATTTGACAATCTGTTTCTGTCCTAATGAAGCGATCATATTGCATGAGAGACTTCGAGATGACGAAAGGCAAGTCATTTCCATACACGTCCTGAATAATAATCCCCAGTGCGAGTTGAGTGAAAGTGTTGTGCTGACAGGGTAAAGGATTATCTCACGAAAAGTATGACGACCAAAATGATGAGAGGCATTCATTCCCTCTATCTAAACACTACAGGTTATCATTTGCTTAATCCTTTGAACAGAGTTTCATTTGTTACCATTGTCAGGAACAACCCCAAGCTGGGGCAATTTCTTAGAAAGTTCAAAATGGTTAGAATTTTCTTGCTTTCACTTGCATCAATCTTTAGGTATCTTTACTGCTTGCAAATTCTGTGTTAGCTCGAGTGCCTTAGATATGACGAAGAGCATTTCTTTCTAGATTCTTACACACTATACCCTTTGCATACCCAATTTGAGCGGTGAATTCATTTCAACCCGATTGATGATCATTCTTGTGATAAACAAATGAAATCATCTCAAAGCAAGTTCAAGATGACTTGAGGTAAATGGGAGCTCAAAAGAAAATTCATTAGAAAGGACGCAAAAGGACTCCATTAAATCGAAGTTCTCTCTCTCGAAAAATGCACTCTTAAAAAAGAGGGAGAAAAATCTCTCGAAAAGAAAATCTCTCTCTAAAAAAAATGATGAGAGAAAGAAAGGCTTCGACGAGAACTGAGTCGACATGCAAGATCATTCTTTAAGAAAAAGATCATTTGAAGGTTCATTTGTGGAGCAATCGCTAAAGATAGATCAAGGGTACCAGTAGCATGATTGGATGATCACCAATTTCCATGTTCATAATACCCCCTTTGGTGGAAATAGGCCATTCATTTCAAACCTACCTGAATCTACGTTACAACCCTTACCGAAGTCTCTTCAGAATAGGGCATTTGAGTTAACGTAGAGTTTTAAATGCTTATAAATGTTGCTCGAAGAAGTGCGAGCAAGATTTTTCTATCTCATTTTTGCAGCATTCCTGACTTATAAATCCGGAGCAGCTGGTGATATCAATTCTTTCAAAGCTATGACTCTCATGAGTCCCTATTGTGAAACCTTTGACCAAGCCTATGTTTCAGTCCTTATAAAGACCTCTCAGATTGGCTCAGTCATACTGATTTTGAGAATATCCAAACTCTTGGCAAGCACGACAAGGAGAGTTTGAGTGATTCTTATACTCGCATCAAAGGTTGGGTCAAAAGCCTTGCATTGAAAATGAGTGGAAAGTCTTTTTTGATTAAATGTCTCTCATTTGATGTGATCAAATTGTCAAAAGGACGAAATTATTGTTCTTATTGATAAATTCCCTAGTGAAGCTCGGTAATGCAGGTAGATTCATGAATTATGTTTTCTTTGCCCATGCGCATGCGTTATTTTAACCTTTTCTCAGGTAAAAACAGTTGCAATGCAATTGGCTTTGTCATTTTTATAACATAAGAATAATTCAAGTACGTCTACTAATTATTCTTCATTATTTCTCTTTTCGTGTTCACTCAGTAGAATAGGAGACATGATCTCTCTCATATGTTCACCAAGTCGAATAGGTGACATATCTCTTTGTGTTGCCCAGTGGAATAGACAGCACACCCCATTTCATATTTGCCCAGTAGAACAGGCGGCATAGTTTCTTATTCCGTGTTCACCCAGTGGAATAGGTGGCACAACTAACCTCATGCTCATCCAATGGAACATGTGACATGATCCTTTTCATGATCGCCCAGTGATATAGGCAGCACGTCCCTTTTAATCATGCGTTATTTCGCATATGTAGGAAACTATAGGTAACAGATAGGCAATCCTATACCTTGAGAACTTTACTTCCAGTGGACTAGAAGTTTGGAGATAGAGGGAGTTCACAGCATTATAAAGCTTTCCCTCACTTGGGCGCTTTTTGTGCGATCCATATGTAAGGCTCTTTCATTGCTCTTCACGAAGTGAGAAGTCTGAGCATACGTTACGTTTCTTATTGTTTGCATATCACACATCATTGCATTTGAAAAATTGGAATTAAAACCCAAAAAAAAAAAGAAGAAGGAGAAGAAGAAGATCATTCATCATTTTGCATGGTTTAAATTTAGGTTTCAATCTTTGAGCGAAACCTTTGCGAGCCTCTACTCAAAGAGGGGCAACTGTTGACACCTAAATTTCAAAGACCCAATTAGTCATTCATTGCATAAAAATTAGGGATCGATCCCGATCCCTAGAAAAAAATTAATTAGTTAAATTGCATATAGATTTCAGGAGCATTTATAGTAATTGGCTCATATAGTTGCATTTGCATTGGATCGACGGCGGATGGAGTTGAGTGAATGATTCTGAGCTTAACTAGACTAAGCCCACGGTAATGAAAATTTGACCTAGCCCATTAATTATCATTACCAAACTTTATTGGGGTATTTGTCAAATTGATTTGTCCTGGGAAGTGAATATAAAGAAAGAGGGCAAAATTGATTATGTGGATTGCGTACAAAAATTTGGTCAACAAAGAAAGGTTTGAAAAAGGAAAGGATAAGACGCAATATATTCTAGAATTTTTGGAAGGAAATTGAGTTTTATCTTTTTCCATGAAACGCCTAGGGTATTCCACTTATAAAAGGCCACTTACGGACAAAAGAGCGGGGGAGCCACATAGTAAAACTTACGACCACAATTGAAGAGAAAGGGAGAGAGTGTGTTTGGAGAAGAGCAAAGTGCACTGGCGGTACTCTCTCCCTTTGGGTGTTCTCACGGCGGCCCTCGGCGGCCCTCGGCGTCCACCCGGCGTCTAACTCCTTTGTCTCTCTCTCTGGAGGATTGCCATCGTTCATCTACAGGCACAGCTGCATGTCCTTGAGCTTCCACTCTCTGTTTTGCTCTTCGCATCTCTTCGCATCCTGCACCTTCACATCCGCAAGACAACATCAGCATACTCTCTTCGTAGCTCCATCATCCCGCAACATTCACTCCCCGATTCAGGTTTGGGAGAGTTCTGATAAAGTTCTATTCTTTCTCATTAAATTGCTAAGTAGAGTGTAGGGCTGGAGACAACACCACCAAAGGAAAAGTCATGAGAGGGAGCCAAGTGGTGGAAGTTGGGTGAAGAAGGACTTTGACCACCGTTCAAAAGAGGAGCACGTTCTGCGCATTACAGGAAGACTCCAAAAAGGCACATCTCCACTACGAAGCCACCCTTCCAGTTTGCCGCTAGTCTCGCTCGATGCTGCTGCTCCATCGACGTTGCTGTTTTCTTTCTATCCCAAGCGACGCAGCCGCTACGTTTCATCCCGCGTCGATACTGCCCCTGTCCTGCACAAGCTCCTGTTCGGCGAAGTATATCGCTCTATTTTGCAGGTTTATCACTGTGAACACTACACCACCGGGACACCATTCTAGGCCGACAGTCTTTCCGGCGTCATCCGACAAACGCCACCGCGAGCCACCGTCCGCTGATCCCGAGACATCCAAACTTGGAAAGCAAATATTCGAATTAGGTAAAGATCTCATTTAATTTGATTTTTGAGTGTATTGCTTCTTTGTTTGAAATATTACAATTTTGTGTGAATCTTTGAATGATAGAAGGTGCCACGCTTAATTTAAAGACTACGATTTAACTGAATATTCTTTTGAAATCGTGAATGTGTAATACTTGTCAAATTTGGATAGAATTTGAAAATTTCGAAATCTTTTGAATATATCCAAGATATTCAAGATAGCAAAATCTTTTCAAGATGTGATCGGTTAGGAAAATCTCCTCATTCGCAACCGCACACATGAGAATAAGTCTATCTATCAGGCTTTAGATAGAGTTATTTCCAAAGCGGGTATTTCGAATTTTTTAGGATCGATCTGTCAGTCTTCAGATCGAAACTTAATTTGAAAGATTTTGCGACTTAAATTTAAATTCAAAAATACAAAAAAATCATAAAAAAGAAAATAAAAAAAAATTGCACATTTGAGCTCTAAGTCAGAATTCATCAAAATTGCCGAATTGAGTGTTTTTCTTGAGATTGGTACCGAAAGGATGTTAGGATAATCTAGCGTAACCAAGTCCCCGGATTTATAATCTTTGATTCGTAGAAATAAAATAGTATTCCCGCTATTTTATTTAGGTTCCTAATCAACCTACCTTAAATGATTAGTGGCGACTTCCATTGAAAATATTTGCATGCTCATAATTGGATCTAAGTTGCGAATTGGTAGAGTTTGGGAGAATTCGAGCTAGGTTAATTAATTTAATTAATCTAGTAATCTATTAGCCTAAGATCGGAAAACCTGATTTTTAGGTCGCCACAACCATTCATCACAATTAAGAAATACAGAAGATGCATGAGCAAATCTACATAAAAAAACAAAGCACTTTTTAAACTTGTTTCTTTGAGAACAATATATTAGCAGCCCTCCTCCCAATCCATTCGATTAGAATCTCTCTTCTCATCGCAACATTCATATTCAAATTGATAACAGAATGAAGGAAATTCTGTAGAAAGTGACGGAAGACAAGCAGCACAAACTCTAGAAAATGGAAGGTGACTAGCATCCATCGTCCAGACTTTCATCTTACTAGAAAAAAGGAACAGTAGTTTTGAAATAACCTAATTCATAAAATTATTTTCCTTGTCAAACAAAAACATCAAAGGCTAGATCCTTTTATTCATACCAAACATTGTCGTTCAAGCTTAAACAAACATTTGTTAAGATCCATCACGAAGTAGAATACCCACTTCGGAAAAATCTATGCTGGCTATGACCTTAACTACAGATAAAAATTTCAAAACCCAAAGCCAAGCCAAGCCAAGAGATCTCTCTCTGTAAGGAATCACAGCATCCCTAGGGCATCGCGAACTAGTTAACTAACTTGGCAAGAACGCCACATAACAAGAATCTCGGCAATTTTAAAATCCCAGAGCTCTCTCTCGAGAACATCCATCCTCTCTAAGTTATGCTATTTCCGGCTCTACAATTGCTCCCCGGTACAAGACTTTCAAAACTTCAAAGATACTACAACTTTAGTCAAACAAGAACGCACTATAAGCTAAGACAAAAGGGAGATCTAGAAGATAATGGCCACCTTAGTTGCTGAGATGATGCGTCGGTTTATGACTGACTGACATGGAGATTGAGCGCCGGCCATACCACCGCAATTGCGGCTGAGCACTGCACAAGTTGAAAGGCACTTGTCCAAGTGCTTGTGATAGACATGGCAATGTTTCATACCGCAGAAAAGAGTCATGGAGGGATTGTTACCTATCAATGGTAGTTTCCAATTTCTCTTCTCAGTCTTCCCCGTTAGTTAGCAGCTTGTCAGTATAAAAAACCTCTGTGAAGCAGCTTCAGCAGATCAATGTTCTTTACATTTTGGAGCGGGATTTGTGGTGAACATAAGAGAGGAAAGGTTAGGAATCAAGAAGAATTTCTTTTTCTTTCCATTCTGTTTTTTTGTCCTTCCATAGCCTTGATGGCTCCTCAAGGACAAATAGCCATTTGGAGAATAAGTAATGTCAAATTATCCATATATTGTAAAACACAATGCGTACTGTAGAAAATATATGGAAGCATCTTCTTTGCCCCTCCTTTTTCTTCAAATTAAGACCAACATGGAAAAAACAGATATGCTGAGTTCAATGGTCTTTTATACTCAAAATCTGTGGAATTATTAAACCTTTTGGAGGCTCTAACTCATCTCTATGTCTTTCAAAAGAAGTGCATTGTTGCTGGGTTTTTTTTTTATGAACCAGCTAAGATTTTCCAATTCGTACATTAGTAATTCGTACCAAAACATATATGCTGACATGAATTCAGGTGAACAAGTATAGGTAGTGAGTTGGGGGGAATGAGTATAAGTGCTTATTAAACAAGTTTTTCTAATAAATGAAGTGATATGGTATGGATCAATTAATATATCATATTTGGCCCATAATTCATTGACTTAACCTTTTGAGTGAATGTGGATCCAAATGGATATGTTGACGGACTCAAACTTGGGCTCTCTCTTAGTGATCTCCTTGAGTGTAGGTATCAGGTTTTTGCTGCCCGCTACTAACAAATAATATTAGAGCCAATGATAGATTGGTGGGCCCCCAATCTATTCAAATGTTTAATGAATATCTCAAGGAAGAAATTTGGTGACCAACGTGAATTTCGGGTGATGAGTGTTGTGGTGTAGCAACGCGGGCCTAATGGTAGACTTCATGTGTGATATCCCGAAAATTTGTCCATTTGGGATTTATGAAATACTGAGTTATATGAATGTACTCATAGTTAGTTCTCGCCCGAAACTGATTATTCCTGGGATACTAACCATTAGGGAAAAGGCTAATGAGGGATTTAAATTCGTGCGACTAAGAGAAAATTCGATCGTGAATTGATTTTCGACCATAAAATCGTCATGGTGACATTTTGAGCCACTGTTGGCCGATCCAAGGATAGCCAGGGACCAGTTCGCCACTGTCATGATAGTGGACCACGGGTGATTCCGCTAGACCACGAAATGAATTGACGAAGGATCCTGAACCTATACCAAACGATCGTGCCCCTCGGATCTAGCGATTGATCCTCGCGATTTAAATGACAATTGAAGTCGTCATGAACCGAATGAACTTGCACGTGATTCGAATTATTATCAGTCACTGGTCGAATATGCGAATTTCCCCAACAAGCCGCCCGTTAGTTTGAGAAACGCTCGAGTTGCGTTTAATAAAATTTAATTATTTAATTGAGCTCAAATTGGATATCGGAAAATTAGGAAGTCACAACGGGACCTCAGGACGACGTTGTGATTGGAACGTGCAATTTTGGATTGTTCCGAATCCTTCAAAAATATTCAATTTCGGCAAGAAAATGGAAAAATGACCATTTTACCTTTGAAAGTTTATAAAGAGCAAGTTTTATGAGGGATGGGCATTTTGGTCATTTTGCCCTAACTTTTTGGTTGGACATTTTTGCCCTTGGAATTTTATGAAATTCTCAAATTACCCTTGGATATTTTTGGGAAAGATTCGATCTCGACCGTTGGTTTCAAGATAAGATCAAATCTGGGCCGTCGATTTGGATTGAGAGACAAAGGCATGATGGTAATTTGCCGATTTAGTCAAAATTGGACTATTTTAGTCCAATTTCTCTCTCTCTCTCTCTCTCTCTCTCTCTCTCTCTCTCTCTCTCTCTCTCTCTCTCTCTCTCCTCATTCCCTCACACTCTCTCTCTCGGCTCCATCTTCCTCTCCTCTCACCTATCGAACCAGCCGCCCCCCCTTGCCGTACGTCGCGCCGCCGCCGTCCGTACCGCGCCGTCCACGCCACCGTACCGAGCCACTAGCCTCACCCGCCGTCTCTCTCTCTCTCTTCCACCCGTGTGGCCATGGGTCACGGCCAAGGGAAGCCGTCGCCGCCGCCGCACACCGTCCGCGCCACCGTCGAGCCGCGCCGCCGCTCGCCGCCGTTCTCGCTGATCGCTGCCGCTTTTCGCTCTAGACGAGTCAGTCTAGAGTTTTGGTAAGTCGCGCCCTAAACCTTATTTAGGACGTCGGGTATCGACGGACAATTTTAGAAATGAAATCGGGTTTATTTAGGCGCGGATTTGTACGGTTTTAGGAGCGGAAATGCTCGGCGGGCCTTAGGATTGAAATTAGAAGAATTCGGTGGATTTTTAGAGGCCGATCAATGGTTGGAAATGGCTGATTTGAGTGCTGTGATGCTCGGTTTGGTACACAAATTGGATATTTAGAACCGGCGAGCAATTGGGGGAAAATGTCGTGAAGAGCCGGAACTGATTTGACGTAGTTTGGATATAGAAAAAATGCCAATTTGTATGTGGATTGTGTGTTTGTACTGTGGTTGAATTGTGGTGGTGAAATGTGGTGCATTAGTGTGTAATTGATTGATTGAAATATGATTTGCTATGTGCACACTCGGGCCAAATTGAATTATCTGTCAATTGGCCATATTGGATACTTATTGAGCATGAAATTGTGTGTGAATTGATGCGTGCACGGGCCACGTGTGATTGGCCAACTTGTTTGGCAAGCGAGTGTTAAGTGTGTGAATGAACGATAAATTGTGTGTGGTGTGGCATGTGCGATCGTGGGAATATTTCCGTCCTGAGGCGGTACGACTATGCAGGATGATGCTCGGTATTACTAGAGGACGGCCAACCTGAGGCGGTACCATTATGCGGGTTGTGTCGTAGATAGTAGGTGTTGAGCTTGAGGCGGTACTACTACGCGGAAAAGATATACGGTCTGAGGCGGTAACATTACACGGGCCGAGGAGTGCTGGGAACATGGCCAACCTGAGGCGGTACCATTACGCGGGTTGTGCACTAGGAGAATGGATGTTGAGCTTGAGGCGGTACCACTACGCGGGCAAAATACATGGCCTGAGGCGATACCATTACGTAAGCCCTGGAGTATTGTGATAAGTTGATCGCAGTGAACCTGAGGCGGTATCATTACGCGGGTCACTGGCGAGTGGTATGAAAAAGAATGTGATGAGGCAAGCGTGAATGCGTGACATGTGATTCGAACATGCATGTGATTGCATATGGTGTGGTTGTGACTAACGTGCAGGTTGCACGCAGGATAGGCTTAGGTAAGAATAAATGATGTGCTTGCTATGTGATGTTTGGGTGTGTGTGATTGTGTTTTGTAATTGTCTGGAGGTACATGATAGCCTAGGTGGGGTTTAGGGGTGTACTTACTGAGATGTAATCTCACGGTTATTTCAACCAAACATTTCAGAACCCCGGTAGGAATAATGAATCCTCCTCCGCCGCCGCCGCCAGAGCATTTTGGAGTACCAATGCACACCGAACATGATGTAGTAGAGTTCCCTATAGATGAGAACATGACCTGGATTAAGCATATCATTGTAGTTTTTGTCGATATAGGATTACTCCTATGGGAGCCCCATACTTATACCGCGTGGTTCTTCCGAGACGGGATGGACGAGTTTGGTCCCGTTCGCGGATTTGATGTCCCCTTTAATGGAGTTGAGAACTGGGACCCGTTTGCTATACCTCCTCCGGATGGCGAGTTGACTAGTGTGGAGACTAGTCTAGCGTAGTCAGGACTGCAGTTAGGGTCTGCAGCTTCGGGATCTTCAGGGGCTGAGCATGACCCGGAGTCGGACGAGTCTCTAGCGGGAGACGATCCGATGTATGTGGACCTTGACCCAATTCAAGAGGAAGAACCGAAACAAGAAGGGGCCGAGGCCGAACCCGAGGAAGAACCTGTTGAACCAGAGGCTGAACCTGAGGGAGAACCGGAGCTCAATCCTCCGTATGAATATTGGATGGACCCCAATTTTGTGCCAGAGGATGATTTCTTTGAGGAGTCGGCTGAGGAAGAACGGGACGAGGTTCCCGCTGAGTCGGGTGATGTAAACAACCCGATCGAGATTGGGGTTGAGTCGGAGTCTTCGGAGGAGCAGACTGTTCAAGGGAACTCAGATTCAGAGGACGAAAAATCAGACTTGGAATGGACGCTGAGTAGAGGACGTAGGGGTTAGCGTAGGGGTTAAGATTAGACTTTTTGGAGAACACCATTTTTGGCGATAAAATATCCAGGTCATCGATCCTTTTTGATATAGGTGATTTTATAGGACGGTGTGCATCTGTATGTAAATGGCGGTTGTAAATTGTGAATATTATATAAGTTTGATAATGAGAAATGAATTTGTGCATTCTCCCTATTTTTCCTAATTTTAATTGTCCGGGTATTTGTGGTTTTCGCTGATCGTATCAAATCTCTGATGTTTATAAGTGAGGTCGGCGATACCCTAAGACATCGCATTAATCGATCAGAGAAGTGTGTCGCGTGCTCGATAGGGTTCAGGGCATGACATCATGATTCGGTTTGGAGTGAGAGACCATGGATGAAGTTCAACGTTGATGGAAATTCAAGTTGATATATCTTAATGCAAAAGCACAAGGATTTTTGGATTAAGTAGGAGCAGACCTAATACTAAACTCACACGTGAGGGGAAAATTATTGAGATACGCGTGTCAGATATGTTAGAAAAATCCCATATCGAATAAGTTGAGTGGTGCATTGTGGTGTATATTCTAATTGGTGCATAAATCATTGATTTAATCTTTTGCGTGAAAGTAGGCTCAACTGGATATATCGATAGGCTTGGACTTGAGCTCTTCCTTAGCAATCTCTCGGTATCGGGTTTCTACTACTCTCTTCTATAATAATATGCATACAAAACTCAGCCATTATAATACACATACCATAACAACCTTTCTATGAATTCACTTGGCTAACAAAATAATCAAAGGAGAACTTTCTATGAATTCACTTGGCTAACGAAATAATCAAAGGAGACGCTGCTCTTCGGAGAAGTCTAAGCCAATATGAGAATCAACATATTGAAAATGAACTACAAAATCCAGCCAAGCCAAGCTGACATTTTGAAGCCATATTAATAGAGAGAGAGCGCGCGGGCTCTCTCTCTCTCTCTCTCTCTCTCTCTCTCTCTCTCTCTCTCTCTCTCTCCATAGTTAGGAATCAAGACTCTCTCTCTCTCTCTCCATAGTTAGGAATCAAGAAAAGCCTCGAATAGTCCGTTATTAGTTAACTAATCAAACAAGAACGGTCGAAGCAAAATTAACAACATTTCTTGAATTCTACAAAAAACCATGGTCTCTTTTCTAGGGCACTCCTATAATTTGTTATCATCCATCTCTTCCTACTGGGTGAAGAACACTAGAAGTGCCAAAACTTATATATAGCGCTCACTTTAATGCCAAAAGTTTGTTTCGGATTACTTAAGTGTCAAAATCGGAGACTCCCGGCGAGGTCGCCGTGGCCTGGGCGAGGGCCGACCTTGCCTCGCCTGGGCAAGGGCAAGCCCCGAGGAGGCGAGGCCGGCCCTCGCCCAGGCCACGACAACCTCACCGGGGGTAGCCTTCCCTCGGGCGACGCCCGGCGAGGCTGCCGTGGCCTAGGCAAGGGCCGGCCTCGCCTGGGCAAGGGCAAGCCCCAGTGATGTAACAGCCTGAATTTCGACGAAATTCTGGGATCAATAAAATTGATATTATGTCGCATTTCATTTTAGTAAGTCTCGCCCAGAGCTGATCACTCTCGGGATATTAATCAATAGGGTATGGCTAACTAGAAACCGGTACATGGACCGGGGACCCTATCGTGAAACGGACACCGATCACGAGAGACGCTGAGGGAATATTTTGGGCCAACGTGGGCCGATCGTAGAAAAGGGTAATGGATTGGGCTTGGCCAAGGCCTACGATGTACAATAGGAACGCAGGTGATTCTACAAGACCGAAAGTACACGTGGCCAACCAGTCTTGAACCTGAACCGAACGATCGTGACCTCAGGAACTAGTGATAATTTCTCATTCTCTCAATGATCGAGACCATTACGATACGGATAACCATAGGTCGATACGCGTAACCTCTAAATAGCTGCCCACTAGTGAGAGACCCTGAAACTGAAAGTTTAGCGAGTATTGTTCATGGAATTGGGCCCGGATTTCGATGTCGATTTTCGAAGGCTTAAGAGATTACTTTTGGGAATCTGACGTTATTTTATGCTGGCCACACATGTTTGGGGTAAGTACGGTCGAAAAATGGAATTTCGACTTGGGACTCAGAAATTACGGTTTTGCCCCTGTGGGCACCGAGGCTGGATTCGGAGGGCATTTGAGGTTATTCTTCGTGGAAAAGGTCATTTTGGGGTGGCCACGCACATTTAGAGTGGTTTTGGCCAAAAATTGGAATTTCGACAAAAATTCAAAAATAATATTATTTTATTCTCGGAACTTCGCAGTCAATTTTCGAGGGCTTAGAAAGTGAATTTCATGAATCCGATGCCATATTAGGTTGGCCACGCATATATGGAACGTGTATGTGCGAAAATTGGAATTTCGCCCTGGGACCGGAAAAATGACGATTTTGCCCCTGGGCTAATTTTTGGTCCGAAAATTTTGGGATATTTTTGGGATAATTACCAGAGGTTATCAGCTGCATTATTGGCACCAAAGACCTAATTGCCCCTCAATTATTTAAGCTTATCTCTTTAAAACCGTTAGATTAAGGGTATTTTGGTCAAAACCGTCGGATTTGCGACACGTGGCACTTTGGGCTGCTTTATTTGACAAAGTTGGACTGTTTTCTCTCTCCTCAGCCCTCTCTCATGGCAGAACCAGCCCCCACCAGCAGCTTCTCTTCCATTTTCCTCTCTTTTTCTCCATTTTCTCTCTTGGTTTTGGCTTCGCCGGAGCTTGCCGCCGGCCACCGGAGCGCCGCCGCCGGCCAGCGTGCCCCGCCGAGGACCACCTCAGCCTCCTCAGCCTCAGCCTTGCCCTGGCCGACCCTTTCTCTCTCCCTTTCCCTCTCTTTTTCTCTCTTTTTCTCTCCCGGGTTTACACCGCCGCCGCTTCGGAGCCTCGCCGGAGCTTCGCCGGAGCTCCGATCGCCGAACCGTCACCACCCAGATGTCCAGCCACGCTGTACGACGCCGATCGTACCCGTCCGTACAGTGTCCGTACGTACGTACTGTAGCAGTCCGTACGGTCGCGTCGTACGGCTTTCGCGGCCGGCCACCGGCACCTCGCCGGCCACCGTTCCTGCCTAGTCCGTACAGGTCCGTACCGTCCGTGAACAGTGTCGCCGTGAACAGTACCTCGTGAACAGTGCCCCCCCCCCCCCCCCCCGCCCCCGTGAACAGTACGTGAACAGTACGCGTCTCGGGAATTCCGCCGCCGGTTTCACTGTTCATCAGTGATCGGCCGCCGTTCCCCGTTGCCGTGGTCCTGAGACTAAGTGAGTAAAATTCCTAAACCCGGATTTAATTTGGGCATTAATTATTGGAAATTCAGAAAAATAGGGGCTGCGAATTACTGTTTACGAGCTGTGATTTACTGTTCACGTGGCTGTGATGGTCCAATTGGGACGCAAGTTGGATTTCTAGAACCGAGATTTAATGGTGAGAAAGTTCCGTGAAGGACCGGAATCAATTTGGCGTCGTTTGGCGGGAGAAAAATAGAAATTTATGTGTTTTACGTGTGTTTTAATTATAATTGAGTTGGGATGGTGAAATTGCTGGGTATGCCCAGGTTGACTGATTATACGTCAATTGTGCTTAATTGTAATTGATTTTGTGCTGCTATGTCGTATGTGGTGTGGCTACTTTTGTGGAGTGCGACTGGCCATTGTTTGGTTTACAATGAATTACTAATTTGTGAAAAGTGCACGTTAGGCCACACAGTATTAATTGGGCCAATTAAGCACGTGTTGTGACATTGGGTGTCTGAATTATATTGGTGCACGTGGTGCATTGCATTGCATAACATGGACACGCATTGCGTATGCCAAGAGTGAGGCATGTGATGAAATTGTGCGAGAATGCGTGTCTGCCATGAGCATGTGATCACCTAAAATACCCTGAAGCGTTATACGCTGGGTTCAGATAATAATGAGTTGCGTGATCACCTAAGGACCTTCGGGTCGTGACCTTCGGGTCGATACCGTCCTCATGCACTTTGAAGCAGGACGATGCCCGGTACGTTCGGAAGGCGACCATCCTCATGTACTTTGAAGCAGGCTCTGGTTCGCAAGGAGAACAGTATTGCGCCTCATGCACTTTGAAGCAGGCTAGAGACACTGGGCCATATCGGTTGCTGCGCCTCATGCACTTTGAAGCAGGCTAGACGCACCGGGCCGTGGAAAATTAATGACTCGAGTCGTAATAATAATGAATTGGGCAAGTGTGCTAGTGTGGGCCAGTGGGCCGGAGAAATGCGGATGACATGTCGACGACATTTGCATGCATGAACATACATAGACTGGCATACGAAGGTGTGAGAATCAGTGCACGAGCATGTGATTGGCACACGTGTGATAATGTGTGCCACGAATTTGCAGTGATTATTATTTATTGAACTGTCTAACCTGCAGGGTCAGAAAATAGTTTGATTTTGGTTGTATTATGATTTAATATTTGTTTCCGGTCAGGAGATTGCATGCTAGCCTAGCCTAGGTTTAGGGGTTGAACTCACTGAGATTTATCTCACGGTTGTGTAAACCGAAACATTTTAGACTCCCAGCCGTAGGATGCCAAGGACACCACCTCTTTTTGAGATACCGCATCATATCCAACGGTCACCGAGTGTACGCCCTGGTGGAGACGGAGCAGCTTATGTAAGATGCTACTCAGTTCTATTTTGTGAATGTGGGAGAATTATATTACCATATCCAAGAGTTATGGCGTGGCTGACCATTTTCGGCGTTGTGTCTTTTTAGTTATGTGTAAAGAATATATGAGTAAAAAGGTTTTTGTGTTGGTAATGTAAAATGTATATTGTCATGGATGGTTATTTTATCTGTGGTCTCATGTGTTTATTTGTACGGGTGTACATATATATTTATATACGTACTTCCGCTTGTGCTTGATCTCTGTGTGGGCGTTGGGTCGGCGACGCTTCCTGGGACATCGCACCATAATCGACCGGAGGTGGGACGCTCGCGCCTCGTAGGATTTGGGGCGTGACATCCTCGTTTGAATTGGTATCAGAGCAAGGTCAACTCGGTCCAATTTGGTCGAGGTCTGGAGTGATAAGGAGTGATGAGACCATGGGTAGCCAATAGGGTGACCTCGTGTGCTACATGCATCTCCTGACCATTGTGTATTGATTGTGTGTTTACCAGTGTAACCCTTGTAGTGCAGGTGCGGCAGGACCCGAGGTGAGTATGCGAATCCCTTGGGTGATGTGTTGGATAATTGTTAGGCTGCATGCTGATTGTTAATTGTTGTTCGATACCTGCCTAGGACTTAGACTGGGATAGATTGATTTAAGTCTCTAATCCCTTAGGGGGTTGTAGCAGGTAGCTGTATAGTGAGGCGTTAAGAATGGCAGTGTGATGAGTAAGGAAACTTGGTAGCAGTTGAGTACTGTAGACCAGGAGGCTGAGACCTAAGATTCGAGGTTGTGACTCAGATCCTATTAGAAAGGGGGAATGTGTAGGCAAGCAAGCTCAGGAAGGGAGCGCCATTATTGCCTAGGCTGTTGAGGCTGCAAAGATTGCTGCTGTGATTGGAAATAATGCCAGTAGGGTTAAGCTCACATAGTGGCCAATAAGCGAGTGCATCAACTGGTGGAATAATCTCTCGAGTGGAACATTCTTAAGTTCAATAGTAAGGGTGACCCCAAGGTTGCACCGAGATTGATAGCGAAAGTTGAGAAAGCCTTTGACATTTTGGGGTGCATCGAGGCTGAGATAGTAATATTGGCTGTGTATTAACTGTAGATGGACACAAAGAATAAGTGGAAGACCACCAGGGATAGGATATCCCCGATGAATACAGTCTAAACTTGGGCCATGTTTATTGAGAAATTCTATGGGAAAAAATATTTTCCGGAAAATGCCCAAGAAAAGGGACTGACAGAGCTTATGTGATTCCGCCGAGGGCAGATGACTGTGGAACGATATGAAATGGAGTCCGCTTGGCTGGTTGAGAATTCACAGGACAAGGTTCGGAAATTCCGAGATGGACTAAAGTCGGATCTTCGAAACCTAATACTTTCATTGAACATCGGGGATGATGTGAAAATGCTTGAATGAGCTCACGTGATAGAGCGAGATTAGTGAGAAGGGGCAACCACTTCTGGATCGTGGTATGCTCAGAATAAGGATAATCGTCGCTTCGAAAAGAAGTAAATGGCGGGGAAACAGATTGTTCATCCCATCGGTTAGGGAGGATATCAGAAAGCCGGACCATTGAATGAGCCGTCCTGAGGCGTGCATCGAAAGTGGGAGTCGAAACAACTAGTTAAACTGGACGGGATTGAGTTTGTTGTACTTGAGTCACGTTTGGTGTGACGATTCCTTGAATGATAAGGTGATGGCGTCGTTGAGGTGTCCTAACTGTGAGATAGTAATTGATAGTAGAGTAAGGAGTATTGACTTGGCAGTGTTGGCCATATACGATTTTGTCACGGAGATTGATACGGAATGATTCATAAGGCAGAAAGCCATAATGAATTATGACAATAGAGTAGTCTAGTTTAGTCCGAATGGATGTCCTAGGTTTGGATTTTAGGAAAGTCGAGGAGGAATCTCGATTCCTTGGATGCCTTTGTTTGAGGTGATTAGATGTCAGATGAAGGTTGTGAAGGACGTTAGTGGGCATGGTTGACCCGATCGTGACGGAACTAAAGTCGGAAAAATTAACGAGGTGTGTAACCTTCCGAGGTCTTTCCTTAGAAATTTCAGTGTTGCCACTAGAACGAGAAGTGGAATCGTGACAGAATTGGCCGGGAGTTGAACTAATTTCGAGAGCATTGTATTGAGTGTCCTTGCCGGAAATCAAAGGAATTGAAAGTTCATATGTAAGAACTCGAGGACAAAAATTTTATTCGCCCTAGTGTATCTCTATGGGGAGTTCCTATATTTGGTACGAGGAAAAAGGACAGGACTTTGAGATGGTACGTAAATTACCGGCAACAGAACCAAGTAACAAAAAGGAATGAGTACCTATTACCGAGGATCAATAGCTTGTTCGATCACTTGTAAGAAACTTTAGTGTCCTCTAAGATTGAATTGTGGACGGATGTCACTGGCAAAGAATTCGGAACGAGAATGTTCCTAAGATCGTGTTACGGACTGGAAATTTTCCGTTAGGGATATGACAAGGGGATATAATTACGACTGCTTAACAGACGAGGTATGGACACTACGTATTCATAGTAATGCCCATTGGTCTAAGGGATGTCTCGCTGTTTCTGTGAGCCCAATGAACCGAATGTTCCAAGAATTATGGGATTAGTTCGTAACGATTTTTGTTGACAATGTATCGGGAGACTCGAGGAGCCTGGGAACAAGAAGCAAGTCTGACTGAGGTGTTGCGAATCTTGAGAGAACACACACTCCATGCCAAGTATGGCAAGTGCGAATTTTGGCTCAATAGAATAACGTTCCATGGACATGTAATCTAGGGGAAATGGAATTACAGTGAATCTGACTAAGGTTAAGGAGATGACTAAGAGGCCAAGATTGATGCCAATAATAGAGGTTGACAGTGTTTTAGATTTGGCTGACGATTATCGACGTTTTGTGGAAGATTCTCATCGATAGCCGTGCTAAGGGCATGACTGATTGAGAAGGAAATCTGTTTGAATGGAATGATCACTGTGAATGGAGTTCCCAAGAGCTGCAGTGTAGGCTGATGATTGCCCCGGTATTGAATATTCAACCCGGACCGAGAGGATTCGAGGTCTATAGAGATGCTTCACTAAGAAGATTTAAATGTGTGTCGAGGCAACACGGTAGAGTAACAAATTATGCGTCGTGCTAGTTGAGGCCGTACGAGGTGATTTATCTGATGCACGACGGGGAATTGATTGCAATGACCGATGTCGCCATGGAAGGGCTAAACGAGTAATAGATGCGTTCAGTCGTGAGTCAATTGAGGCGTATGGGGTGATCAAGGAATGAACCTTGTTAGGAAGGCTCAGGGAATCGGAAGTTAAAATTGAGGTAAGCTGAATGTTGAATCTGTTGGCCGCTTTGAGGATTAGTTTGGAAATCTAGGCCCAGAACAAGGAATGACATTACGTGGATCACGAGATACGAAGAGTCATTGAGGTGGATGCCGATAAGCAGAAGTCGAATTTCCATGTATTCGGGGATAGAAATTTTTGAGGATCTAAGGATGATTGTGTGTACCCGATGAGGTGAAACTCGAGGAGGAAAAATTTGAATGGAATTTCTGCAGTAAGTATAGTGTTCACCCGAGTAGCACTAAGATATGTTAGGCTTTGCGGCAACATTTCTGGTGGAATAGAATGAGGGTAAATGTGGTCAAGTGTATGGCTAGGGGTTTGACGTGCCTATAAGTGGGGATGTAGCACGGTAAGCCTAGAGGGCTATTATGACCGTTGAAAATTTCTGAATGGAAATGTGACATAATCCTAAGGATGTTATAACGGGATCAATGTGAAGCCAGAGGAGACCCAATTCCATCGGAATAACAATTGATAGACTGCTTAGGCTTACGTACTTTTTGGCAGGCTAAAAGGGACTTTGAGTCGGACAGATAAGTAGAGTCGTCAGAAAAATTACACGACCGGAGACGACGACTTTTAGAGCTTGAGATTGGGAACCAAGTGTCAGCTCAAGTGTTCCCTATGAAAAGATTTCCCTGATATGGCAAGAAAGCAAGTTAAGCCGATACGTGTTAGACTATTTGATATTCGGGAAAGGAGCGGAAATGTGATCTAGCGAATTGCCTCGCCGCCTAATCTGTCCTAATTGTATGACGTATTCCACGGGTCGAGGTGGAGAAAATATGAGCTAAAGAGGACCCAAGTTAAGAGAAGGCAGACGTGGACGACGAAGCATCATACTTGGAGAGGCAAGTGTAGCTTAAGGACAGAAAGAATCGTGGACCACATAATAAGACAGTCCTAGTGGCCAAATTGTCTGGGAACACCAATGGACAGAAGGTGCCGTTTGAGAAAAGTGAAGAAGTTATGAAACGTCAACACCCCCAGTTATTTGAGTAGATAAGAGTAGATTACAAATTTCGAGAACGAAATTTTATAAGGGGGGAAGAATTGTAACAGCCTGAATTTCGACGAAATTATGGGATCAATAAAACTGATATTATGTCGCATTTCATTTTAGTAAGTCTCGCCCAGAGCTGATCACTCTCGGGATACTAATCAATAGGGTATGGCTAACTAGAAACCGGTACGTGGACCGGGGACCCTATCGTGAAACGGACACCGATCACGAGAGACGCTGAGGGAATATTTTGGGCCAACGTGGGCCGATCGTAGAAAAGGGTAATGGATTGGGTTTGGCCAAGGCCTACGATGTACAATAGGGACGCAGGTGATTCTGCAAGACCAAAAGTACACGTGGCCAACCAGTCCTGAACCTGAACCGAACGATCGTGACCTCAGGAACTAGTGATAATTTCTCATTCTCTCAATAATCGGGACCATTACGATACGGATAACCCTAGGTTGATTCGCGTAACCTTTAAATAGCCGCCCATTAGTGAGAGACCCTGAAACTGAAAGTTTTGCGAGTATTGTTCACGGAATTGGGCTCAGATTTCGATGTCGATTTTCGAAAGCTTAAGAGATTACTTTTGGGAATCTGACGTCATTTTATGCTGGCCACACATGTTTGGGGTAAGTACGGTCGAAAAATGGAATTTCGACTTGGGACTCAGAAATTACGGTTTTGCCCCTGTGGGCACCGAGGCTGGATTCGGAGGGCGTTTGAGGTTATTCTTCGTGGAAAAGGTCATTTTGGGGTGGCCACGCACATTTAGAGTGGTTTTGGCCGAAAATTGGAATTTTGACAAAAATTGGAAAATAATATTATTTTATTCCCGAAAATTTGCAGTCAATTTTCGAGGGCTTAGAAAGTGAATTTCGTGAATCCGATGCCATATTAGGTTGGCCACGCATATATGGAACGTGTATATGCGAAAATTGGAATTTCGCCCCGGGACCGGAAAAATAACGATTTTGCCCCTGGACTAATTTTTGGTCCGAAAATTTTGGGATATTTTTGGGATAATTACCAGAGGTTATCAGTTGCATTATTGGCACCAAAGACCTAATTGTCCCTCAATTATTTAAGCTTATCTCTTAAAAACCGTTAGATTAAGGGTATTTTGGTCAAAACCGTCGGATTTGCGACACGTGGCACTTTGGGCTGCTTTATTTGACCAAGTTGGACTGTTTTCTCTCTCCTCAGCCCTCCCTCACGGCAGAACCAGCCCCCACCAACAGCTTCTCTTCCATTTTCCTCTCTTTTTCTCCATTTTCTCTCTTGGTTTTGGCTTCGCCGGAGCTTGCCGCCGGCCACCGGAGCGCCGCCGCCGGCCAGCGTGCCCCGCCGAGGACCACCTCAGCCCCCTCAGCCTCAGCCTTGCCCTGGCCGACCCTTTCTCTCTCCCTTTCCCTCTCTTTTTCTCTCTTTTTCTCTCCCGGGTTTACACCGCCGCCGCTTCGGAGCCTCGCCGGAGCTTCGCCGGAGCTCCGATCGCCGAACCGTCACCACCCAGACGTCCGGCCACGCTGTATGACGCCGATCGTACCCGTCCCGTACAGTGTCCGTACGGACGGTACTGTAGCAGTCCGTACGGTCGCGTCGTACGGCTTCCGCGATCGGCCACCGGCACCTTGCCGGCCACCGTTCCTGCCCAGTCCGTACAGGTCTGTACCGTCCGTGAACAGTGTCGCCGTGAACAGTACCTCGTGAACAGTGTCCCGTGAACAGTACGTGAACAGTACGCGTCCCTGGAATTCCGCCGTCGGTTTCACTGTTCATCAGTGATCGGCCGCCGTTCCCTGTCACCGTGGTCCTGAGACTAAGTGAGTAAAATTCCTAAACCCGGATTAGGACTGAGATTGCATTTTTCTGGACTGGTTTAGGTATTATCAGTACAAATTGGACTGGCTTAGGTAGTGTCAGTGTGTAATTGAGACTGGGTTGAGGATGGATTAATAGAAATTATTATTGGGAAAATTTAGTGGAGTAATGAGTATTACTTGGGGAGGATAAGGGGGTTTAATGACCAATTTAGGACTTCGGGTATCGACGGGCGATTTTGGGCGAAATCTGTATAAAGTTAGGTGCGGAATTATATGAATTGGTAGTGGAAATTTTATGGTGGGCCTTGGGATTTAATTTGGGCATTAATTATTGGAAATTCAGAAAAATAGGGGCTGCGAATTACTGTTTACGAGCTGTGATTTACTGTTCACGTGGCTATGATGGTCCAATTGGGACGCAAGTTGGATTTCTAGAACCGAGATTTAATGGTGAGAAAGTTCCGTGAAGGACCGGAATCAATTTGGGGTCGTTTGGCGGGAGAAAAATAGAAATTTATGTGTTTTACGTGTGTTTTAATTATAATTGAGTTGGGATGGTGAAATTGCCGAGTATGCCCGGGTTAACTGATTGTACGTCAATTGTGCTTAATTGTTATTGATTTCGTGCTGCTATGTCGTATGTGGTGTGGCTACTTTTGTGGAGTGCGACTGGCCATTGTTTGGTTTACAATGAATTACTAATTTGTGAAAAGTGCACGTTAGGCCACACAGTATTAATTGGGCCAATTAAGCACGTGTTGTGACATTGGGTGTCTGAATTATATTGGTGCTTGTGGTGTATTGCATTGCATAACATGGACACGCATTGCGTATGCCAAGAGTGAGGCATGTGATGAAATTGTGCGAGAATGCGTGTTTGCCATGAGCATGTGATCACCTAAAATACCTTGAAGCGTTATATGCTGGGTTCAGATAATAATGAGTTGCGTGATCACCTAAGGACCTTCGGGTCGTGACCTTCGGGTCGATACCGTCCTCATGCACTTTGAAGCAGGACGATGCCCGGTACGTCCGGAAGGCGACCATCCTCATGCACTTTGAAGCAGGCTCTGGTTCGCAAGGAAAACAGTGTTGCGCCTCATGCACTTTGAAGCAGGCTAGAGACACTGAGCCATATCGGTTACTGCGCCTCATGCACTTTGAAGCAGGCTAGACGCACCGGGCTGTGAAAAATTGATGACTCGAGTCGTAATAATAATGAATTGGGCAAGTGTGCCAGTGTGGGCCAGTGGGCCGGAGAAATGCGCATGACATGTCGACGACATTTGCATGCATGAACATACATAGACTGGTATACGAAGGTGTGAGAATCAGTGCACGAGCATGTGATTGGCGCACGTGTGATAATGTGTGCCACGAATTTGCAGTGATTATTATTTATTGAACTGTCTAATTTGCAGGGTCAGAAAATAGTTTGATTTTGGTTGTATTATGATTTAATATTTGTTTCTGGTCAGGAGATTGCATGCTAGCCTAGCCTAGGTTTAGAGGTTGAACTCACTGAGATTTATCTCACGGTTGTGTAAACGAAACATTTCAGACCCCCAGCCGTAGGATGCCGAGGACACCACCTCTTTTTGAGATACCGCATCATATCCAACGGTCACCGAGTGTACACCCTGGTGGAGACGGAGCAGCTTATGTGAGATGCTACTCAGTTCTATTTTGTGAATGTGGGAGAATTATATTACCATATCCAAGAGTTATGGCGTGGCTGACCATTTTCGGCGTTGTGTCTTTTTAGTTATGTGTAAAGAATATATGAGTAAAAAGGTTTTTGTGTTAGTAATGTAAAATGTATATTGTCATGGATGGTTGTTTTATCTGTGGTCTCATGTGTTTATTTGTATGAGTATATATATATATATATATATATATATATATATTTATATATATATATTTATATACGTACTTCCGCTTGTGCTTGATCTCTGTGTGGGCGTTGGGTCGGCAACGCTTCCTGGGACGTCGCACCATAATCGACCGGAGGTGGGACACTCGCGCCTCGTAGGGTTCGGGGCGTGACAAGTGAGGTGAGGCTGGCCCTCGCCCAGGCCACGGCGGCCTCGCCGGGTGTCGCCTGGGGGAAGGCGACGCTTGGTGAGGTCGCCATGGCCTGGGCGAGGGCCGACCTTGCCTCGCCCGTGGCGAGCGACGACGACCTCGTCCGGGCGAGGCCAGGCGGCCGGTGGCAGATGTCTGGTCACTGGCCAAACGAAGAAGAAGAAGAAAGAAAAGAAAAAAAGAAAAAAGGAAGAAAAGAAAAAAAGAAAAAAGGAATAAAAGAAAAAAAGAAAAAAGAAAAAACAGAAAAAAAGAAAAAAAGGAATAAACAGAAAAAATAGAAAAAATTTTAAAATATTAAAATATTATTAAATATTATCCTCGTCAGCCCCAACGTGCCATGTATGATTGATAAATTAATAAAATATGATCACGTCAGATTTCTGGCGATCCAAATCGGAGTTGGCACTAAAGTGATCGTTTTTTTAAAAAAAGTGGCACTTAAGTGATTCGAAATAAACTTTTGGCACTAAAGTGAGTGCCATACACAAGTTTTGACACTTTTAGTGTTCTTCACCCCTTCCTACTCCTATTTAAATGTTCCCTGAGGCACTTAACTGATTCGCAACAAAAAACTTAAGACACAAAATAGTCTTGAGCTCAAATTGCCAACACATAAGAGGCAGCACAGTGGAACTTCAGAGGGAAGAAAAGAGGAGAGAATGGCCACCATAGCAGCTGAGACATTGCTTCGGTGTGTCGTAGATGGAAGCTTGTTGATGAATGATGTGGAGATCGAGCGGAGGCCGTAGCATCGCAATTGCGGGTGTGCACTTCACAAGTTAAAAGGGCACCGCGCAACTGCTTGTTCTCATCACAAAAACGTGTCATTCCCCAGGAGAGAGTTATCCGGTAATTGCTGTTTGTACACGGCAGCTTCCAAGTTCTCTTCTCACTCTTCCCTGTTGAATGGTTCTTCCATCAGTAGCAAGGACAGCACATGACCGTGAATTAGCTTTGTCGACTAGACAGTAAGCATGCAGTGGAGGCATTAGTCGGCCGGAGTAGAACACGAAGGTCAGAAACAGACGATCCGTACATTCTTGTTTTGACCCTTAAAAGTGCTCCTCGAGGCAACAAAACCTCAGAGGATTGATAGCACCGGCTTCTTCTCCATCTTCCTCCTGTAAATTCAAGACTTTTATATGTATGCAAACTCTTCTCCTTGTTTTCTTTCACATGGAACAACGGAAGCCAAATTTATCAATTTAAAAATCAACTTTGTAGCCCTTCCCACTTAGTTGAGTCTCGTTCTCATAACTAGCATTTTATTTCTCAACGACGGTGAGCGAGTGTGCTTAACACAAGCCTACTGGAATGATCAACCGGAAACACAATGCGTTAAACACTTTGTTCATCTGCTATTGTCTTTTAGCCGCTTGATTGATTATTAACTTTGCGATTCCTAAAACAAATCCTTAGGGTCCCTAATCACGACCCAATTTTTTAAACTTAGCAACTGAAAGTCTAAGCTGAATGTTGAGTTCCTAGGAAGGAAGAGCCAGAGCTTCGCTTGTATTGGTATTCCATAGGGAAAGTGGGTTTAACAAAGGGAAGCCGTACCCAATGACTAGTATTCTTTTTGCTCTCTCACTCACCGTCCTCAAACCAAGAATTTCTTAGTATTTAGCAGCAAGTCTACTCTTTTGTCTGTACCGAGTTTCTGGCATTTAGTGCGAAGCCGCGAAAATTTGCATGTTTGCATGTATATAAGAACAAGGCGCACCAATCTTATATCAAAGACATTTTCAATGGTTATGTAATAGGCCACGAATTCACAATTTGGCAAAACTAACAAGCAGTCTCCTCCTCAAGGGCTTGGGGGTGAGAGTTTTATTTTATATTTCCCCAAATAATCATATGAATTATCTTTGTTTCCTCATTAATCAACTACCCATATTTTGTTAGTAAGTAACAAATACTTATATTCGATTATTAATATTTATTTGATTGTTTACAAATTACCACCAATTTTGGCAAATTGCTAAGTTAAATATCAACTGATATGGGTTGAAATTGGATAGAGGAAAGTGTCACGTGTCCGATTTCTCCCATACCCATATGGGTTGAAAAGTGGGGCTCAGTGGCATTGGGGTTTAGTGTAAGACATACAGAAGGGTTAATACAATTGGCTCGTGACAGTAGTGTTAGGATGTTTGTATTAGGAATCTAGAGATGTGATGATTATCATCTTTAAGGATCGGGTGCAAACTGGTCGAGAGCATAAGGAGCTGATATAGATCTCCTGATAATGGCCATGTAGGTCAAAACCATTTGTTATGCTGCAGTAAAATACATGTTTTGCTCGAGGGAGGGGATGTCTGAGCTAAATTGGGCGTAGGACAGTCAATTATAAGGGTGCGATTCGCCACATTGATTTTGGGAAAGATTTATCGACATAAGGCTAGCTCCGTGTTTAGGCTCATCAGGCACCGCACGGGCTTGTCCTCAGCTAGAAAGCTTTACGGCACGTGACAATCACGTGCCATGTAATAGGAATTTAAATTGCCAAGAGAAAGTTCCAAACTCGGAACGTTACACCTTTTGTTTATTAAAGAATGAAAAAATAATTAGGTATCTTCAACTTAACATGCTTGTTGAAGACATGAAAATCCTTTGTTCTAATCCAAACTCGCCAATATGATGCCCTGAATTCAGATGAAAGAGCAAAGTAGCTGATGTAAACTAAATTTTAATGACTAGCATAGAACAAGAAACAGTTAAACCAAAGCAAAGGAAGCATATACACATAGACAAAACAGAGCTAGTTGTGTATATAAGGACATTTCTAGGGATTCACTTGCCTAAAGGATTCCTTGGAAAAGTCCTTTGGAGAAATCTACGCCAATCTTTGAAGATATATGCCATAAACTTCACAAGCCATAGGCGCAAGCATGTTGACTCTTTTTAAACCATTTTATACGTCATTGTGTTCTAGGATTCTAACAACTGTAAAAAGTTTATTCAGTGATGAAAATAAATAAAATGACAAAGTTAAATTAAACTTAGGTCCAACATCTCTCATGTAGAACATGAATAGGACATGAATATTACCAAGGAAAAAAATCATCGAATGTCGGTTACTTAAATTAGAAAATACTCTACTGGGTATTTGGACTATGTTTTCCAAGCACAGTATTGTTCATAGAACAAGAAACAATTCTTAGAAGGTATAATCAAAGAAAGAAGAAAAGTTGTCGGAAAAGACGAATGAAAATCCTACTATACATAAAGACAATCACCAGTTTCATACAAAACAAAAGTGTAAATATTTGCTCTAACGAACTAGCCTGGAAAGAGACGTATTATTTGGAGAAATATATCCTAGGTGCTATTACGTCCTAGGAGTTCACTTTTTAGTTCCCTAAACCAGCCAATCTGATCCGAGCCTACTATCCTCTCTCTCATGCAACTAGGAATAACGACATTCCTTGGGAAGAACAGTTTTAGTTAACTATCGGCCCAAAAAGCTCTTTGGAACAGCGTCAGCATTCTCTTGAAATCAACCATGACCAATATCACTCTCTAGGTAACTCCTATGAACCACTAGCATACACCAATTCTAAATCCTATATAAATGCTTTGCAGGACTTGCGAAAGATTCACACATCACCACCTTTAGTCTCATACAAACCAACACATAAACAAAACCAAACAAGAGGATCTAGAAGAACCGCTGGGAGACAAGTGAATGGCCACCATTGCAGCTGAAATGATGCTTCGGTGTGTCTTTGATGGAAGCTTGTTAGTAAGTGATATGGAGATTGAGCGTAGGCCATACCACCGCAATTGCAGTTGTGCATTGCACAAGTTGAAAGGAAGTCGTTCGACTGCTTGCCCCCATCATAACAACATATCATTCCCCCGGAAGGAGTTATCAACCAACTGCTCTTTAACCACAGCAGCTTCCGAGTTCTCTTCTCAGTCTTGCTTTGTCAGTGGTTCTTCTGTCAGCAGCAAGGAAAGCAGTTGACAGTAAATTAGCATGATCGAGTAGATGATAGGTATGTATTGGAGGGTTTTGATAGGAAAGAAGAATAGAACAGGGAAGCTGCTCTTTTTGTTCTTTCTTTTTTCTTGTCTTTCCTTGCTCCTCAACGTGCAAAATCTCCGGAGGATAAACAGCACAGGCTTCATTGCTTGATTCCTTCGGTAAATTCTGTCGAGTTCCATTGCAACTCATTCTTCTCCTTATACGATTTCATGGGATAAAGAGTAAAATTTGTCATGTTGACATATATACTTGCCAGTTAGTGAACTTCCTTACTCTATTCTCTCTTGAATACTCATGAGTCGTGACTACGAATTATTTAATCAGTTTCTCAACAATGGCCGGGAAGGGTACTTACAACTAGTTGGGATATATAACAGAAGTCTAATACCACCTTATAGCCACTCACAAGAGGAAGCCAAATGGATGAGATGACTATAAGTTTACAATAACAAAAGAATAGCTAGCTTAATCGTTCTAACCTAAGATGAATTACATGATGGAGAAGAGGGTGCATTCTACAATTCTCGTCAAGAGTTTAATCAGCGAGAACTATTCCAAGACGTTGACAGTACACAAAAATAGATATTAGCCCGACATGGACAAAATAGGCGATTCAGTGAATTCTCGAGTTAGTAGAAACTAGGGTCCAATCACACTTCAGGAACAGTGAACTAAATCCTTCTGATGTTTGGGCTGAAGGAGCTCATGTTTCAGATTGGTGATGCTCAAAGAACTTGCCGCAATGTTCTCCTTGAAAAGAGATCAGCGACCAATGACCATCTTAGTTCTTGAAAAATTAATTAAAAGCGCAAATACGAAACTAAGTGAAATGACAAAAGTTATATTTAAGCTAAGTTTGTCACATCTACAGGCGATTCCGACTATATCTTGCATGCAACAACTAGAACAAGAAACAACATTTGCAATGCGCAAACGGAGTACGTGGACCAGCATTTCTAAAAAAGACAAACTTAACACAGAATATATTATTTATATTTAAATCTTAAGTATTCACTACGCCAACGAATTAGAAAGAGACATCTCATTGAACAAATCAATGCTGGCTGCCAATAGCTTCTTGTATTTGACTTCTTGTACTCTAAGCCAGCCAAGCCGAGGTGAGCCACTCTCTCTTTGTCCCTGAAAATTAGGAATCCCAGATCCCTCGGGAAGCACAATTTTAGTTAGTTAACTAACAACCCAAAAACCTCCTAGGAAAACTGTGAATTTTGTCTTGAAATCAACCAACACCAAGGTTGCCCTCTAGAGATCTCCTAACACCCACTACACGATACGCCAGTCCTAAATTCTATATAAATTCTTCCAAAAGATTACAAATGTGTCACAACATCATCACAGAAACATCCTCAAACACCCCAACAGAACCAAACAAGACATCTAGAGAATCACTGAGAAGAGAATGGCCACCATAGCAGCTGAATTGATGTTTCACAATGTCTTTAATGGATGCTTGTCAATACATGATGTGGAGATCATGAGGGGGCTGTACCATCGCAATTGCGGATGTGTGCTGCACAAGTTGAAAGGAGATCATTCCACAACTTGCTCCCGTCATAACAACATAACATTCCCCAGGAAGGAGTTATCGGCTAATTGCTCTTTGTCCACGACAGCTGCCAAGTTCTCTTCTCAATCTTGCGTTTGCAGTGGTCCCGTCAGTAGCAAGGATAGCACATGACAGTGGATTATCAAGTAGAAGATAGGTAGAGATTGGACGCATTTTATAGGAAGAATGATAAAAGTTTAGAAACAGGGAAGCCATTCAATTTGTCCTTTCTTATTTCTAGTCCTTACTTACTCCGGAGGATATATTGCACAAGCTTCTTTGCTAGCTTCTTCCGTTAAATTCAGCTGATTTCTAATGTAAACGCACCATTCTCCTTTTTCTTTTATGGAAAAGAGAGCTAAAGTTAGCCATTTGGGATAAATATTAGCCGGTCGCAATTTTATTTACTGTCTTTCTTTGAAGACTCATAAATTGTGACTAGGAAATCTCTGTGTCAGAGAAAGTTAAACTGTATCTATTTGACATATATACTGAACTATCAACAGACTTCCTATGCGCTGTCTCGTCTTGAATACAGGCGATATAAGAATCTCACATTATTGAATTAATTAGGTTTCTCAATGATGGCCAGAAAGGGTTGCGGTGGTTAAACCAAACACGATCCTAGCCAAACTCAGAAGGTGACCTTGAAATATATCGTAACATATTACGGCTTTTTGTTTTCCAAATTTTCCTCTATAACTTAAAAAGATTTCCGTGAAAGCCTCTTTTCCACATCTTTTTATTTCCTGTCGGATGAAGGACATAAAATGTTGCTGAGGAAATTCATTTAGTGAGACGTGGTTAGACAAGAGAATACTCTGTTGGCGGTCTTGCTGATATATACATGGTATTGTTCTTAGAACAAAAGAAATAGCATCCAAAGGTGGTTTACAAAGGAAGTTGTACCAGATACAGACAAACTGTCACCAAAGAGTCCTACATGTTCATACAAAAGACCATCAGTTTTACCATAACGAGCATTTGTAAGCATTCACTTTCCTAACAAGAAATTGGTCAAGAAAAAGACATCCCTTGGGTCAAATCTCGCTTATAGTAAATAATTCTTGGATTTCACTCCCAAAGTGTTTCTGTTTATTTGAGAATTTAAAGAAACAAATTGGGCATTAATTTACAAATAATCATCACACAGCACAACCAGACAAGAAACTAAGAAAGAAAAAGACACCGTCTCTGAATTTCATGACCTGTAGAAGCCAATTCAGAACAATAGAAGTTCATCAGAATTTATTTTGTTAAGTAGTTTGCAGGCATGCACTGTCACACCCCAAACTCAACAAGAATAAGGGCATGACACGACCATTCTTTCATCAAAGGACGCAGCCTAAACATAACCAAAACTCACCTAATATCATAATCTATGCATCCACATATATATACATGATATAGAGTTTATTTGGTTACAATATCAGAGTTAACTACAATCCATCAAAAGCTAAGTACATAACCAGAAAGAAGCTAATACATTGTGCTCCACATTTGTGCATAACTTGTACCCAAAAGTCCCCACTATTAAAATGTCCACCCCGATATCGAAACTCTCAAGCCCTACTTACGGCTCGGTGAAGAACCTGAAAAACAAGTAAGATGAAAGGAATGAGCTACCAAGAGTAATACATTTCTTCTAAGTAGATCGAGCACCCATTATGCACACAGATATAAGACCAAACGAAAGCTCAATTAACTCAACATATAACAAACTCCAGGTTCAAAATACGTTATATGCTACTTTAAACATCACATTTTCACAATAGGAAGCTCATTCCAATTAATAATATCAAATAAGAAACCAATGGTCAAATCGATTGGCCAATCTTATCAAAAAGCGCACGCCAATGGTCCATTCCATTGGCCAATCTCATCAAAAAGCATATGCCAATAGTCCATTCCATTGGCCAATCTCATGCTCAGAAATCTAACTATGATTACGGATAACACCCCGTGAAAGACGACTAAGATTCCCCCCTTGTTAAGGCCTCCACCCACTATAAGCCGGTGGCTTGACTCACAAGGATATCCTAGACTAGTATGCGCATACTCAACCTCTCATTGGGTTCAAAAAGATATTGAGCATCAAAATCCACATCCTCCCAAACCAGCAAATCCAATCCACAATCAAAATCACCAATATTCAGAAATCATTTCGCAAACGGGTATATAACCCTTTAAAAATCACATTCAAACTCAAGAACTCCTTATAAGTCTTTCACAAAAGATTTCACAAACCCCTTTACATTCCATAAGTTCAAACCGAAATCAAAAGGAAATCTTTTATTCCAAATACACAAAATGGCAGTAAATGCTCGATCCAGTTTCATGCAAATAAAATGTCATTTCTTATATGATAACTTATCTATAACATCTCATTTTCTAAACATGAGTTACAAATTTAAAGAAGAAATAGTACCACTTACCTTGAAAAGCCGAAAAACTAACCTACGGTGATTTCTCGAGCCGATGCACTTGAATACCTAACAATAAATCGAAAAACGGTATCAAAACCGAGTAAAATGTTACTTCAACTACGACTTAGCAAAACTAGGCTTAGACACTAATATAACCACTAAAAGACGCCTTCAAATTGCTCGTCCAAAGCGATTACCCAAAATCGTCCACAATGCGGAGCTTGAGCGCAAAACTTGATTGCGCCATAACTTTCTCCGCTAAACTCCAATCCAAGCAAGTTTATAGTCAAAAGAAAGCTCATTTGGAGCACTACAGGATCCCAATTTGGCAGCCACAAAATCGAGCCAAAAACCGACGAAAATCAGCCTAAAAGCCGATGGTTGTGCACTGTTCACTCACGCGTTCAACTTCAAAAATTCATATCCCGCAAATAGTAAGTCCAAATAAGATTCTATAAAATCTCATGGCTCCGCAACACCATAAAGTACCAATTCTATATAAATACGCAACTCTACGACTCAAAAATCTGACTTTGCTGCTCGAATAACACATAACTTCGAATTATGAGCCCTAATCCGAAAAATATTCCGATTAATTGAACAAAGGGTGCAAATACTTACGGAGCGTTGCGTTACGAAGTTGAATCGGCGTAGCAAGACCTCCGCGGTGCAAAACCCTCTTCTTTTTTCTCTTTTTCTTTTTCCTCTTTCCTTTCCTCTCCTTTCTCCTCTTTTCCTCTCTTTTCTTCTGTTTCTGTTTGTGCTCTTGGCTTCTTCAAACGATCCAAGCATCACTGTTGCTTCTTTTGACTTTTCAACCATTTTTCTCTTTTTTTTTTATAAGCCCATATTTTACATGCACTGCCAATTGAAATTGTCATGATGTCAAACTACAGTGCGATTACTATTATGGGACAGTACGGAGCACATAAAAAGTGTATAGAAGTGAAGCCACCGCTGCTCAAAGTTATCAAACACTTAGGATCCCATGCTTTGATGCACTTTATTGCCGATCATTTCTTGTTTTCATTTTAGTAAAAAGAATTAGACCTTTGAATATGCTCTTGTAATAGACAACAACGCGTACACTTGGAGTTGTTGAAGCAAATATTAGGTATGGAAGAGGTTTAGCATCCATCGCCTAGAGTTCCATATTTCCTTGAACAAGAAACTGTTGTTTTCTAAATAACCTAATTCCCAAATTTTCCATCCCGGTCAAATGAAATCATCAAAGGCTAGATCCTCTTACTTATACTAAACATTGTCCTTCAAGTATCAAACAAACATCTTTTAAGATCCAATACTTAACGAATTAGAATACCCACTTCGGAAAAATCTATGCTGGCTTTGACATTATTAGAAATTTCAACGCCCAAAGCCAAGCCGAGCGAAGAAATCTCTCTACCTCTCTCTCTGACCTTAACTACGAAACACGGTGTCCCTAGGAAATGGCGTAACTACCTTGACCAGAACACCACATAAGAAGAATCTCGGCAATGCTAAAATCACAAAGCTCTCTCTCGTAAACATCCATCCTCTCTAACGTACTACAGATGCTCCCAGAGCATGCAATGCTTTCAATACTTCAAAGATGCTACAACTTTTGTCAAACAGGAACACGCACTAAGCTAAGAAGAAAGGAAGACCGAGAAGACAATGGCCACCTTTGTTGCTGAGATGATGCTTCGTTGTGTGCTTGAAGGAAGGTTATCACTGAATGACATGGAGATCGAGCACCGGCCATACCATGGCATTTGCGGCTGTGCACGGCACAAGTTGAAAAGCACTTGCCCAAGTGCTTGAGGAACAATTTTCAGAAAAGACGAGAATTCAATCTAAAATCCTACATATACATACAAACAATCATCGGTTTCACATAAAACAAAAATGTAAAGATACGCTCTAACGAACTAGCCTGGAAAGAGACATTGAAGAAATACATGCTAGGTTCTATTATGTCCTTGAAGTTCACTTCTTAGTTCTCTAAGCCAGCCAAGCCGCCCCGAACCAACTGTTCTCTCTCTCTCTCTCTCTCTCTCTCTCTCTCAGGAAGAACGAATTTAGTTAACTAACGGCCCAAAAAGCTCTTTGGAACAGCTTCAACATTCTCTTGAAATCAACCAAGACCAATATCACTCTCTAGGGAACTCCTATGACCCACTAGCATACACCAATTCCATATTCTATATAAATGCTTCACAAGGATTGCAAAAAGATTCACAAATTACCATCTATATTCTCAGACAAACCACCACACAAAACCAAACAAGAAGATGCAGAAGAACCGCTGAGCGAGAAGTGAATGGCCACCATTACAGCTGAAATGATGCTTAGGTGTGTCTATGATGGAAGCTTGTTAGTAAATGATGTGGAGATTGAGCGTAGGCCATACCACCGCAATTGTGGTTGTGCGTTGCACAAGTTGAAAGGAAGTCGTTCGACTGCTTGCCCCCATCATAACAACATATCATTCCCCAGGAAGGAGTTATCAACCAACTGCTCTCTAACCACAGCAGCTTCCGAGTTCTCTTATCAGTCTTGCTTTGTCAGCGGTTCTTCTGTCAGCAGCAAGGAAAACAGCTGACAGTAAATTAGCATGATCGAGTAGATGATAGGTGTGTATTGGAGGGTTTTGATAGGAAAGAAGAATAGAACAGGGAAGCTGCTCTTTTTGTTCTTTCTTTTTTCTTGTCTTTCCTTGCTCCTCAACGTGCAAAATCTCCGGAGGATAAACAGCACAGGCTTCATTGCTTGATTCCTTCGGTAAATTCTGTCGAGTTCCATTGCAACTCATTCTTCTCCTTATACGATTTCATGGGATAAAGAGTAAAATTTGTCATGTTGACATATATACTTGCCAGTTAGTGAACTTCCTTACTCTATTCTCTCTTGAATACTCATGAGTCGTGACTACGAATTATTTAATCAGTTTCTCAACAATGGCCGGGAAGGGTACTTACAACTAGTTGGGATATATAACAGAAGTCTAATACCACCTTATAGCCACTCACAAGAGGAAGCCAAATGGATGAGATGACTATAAGTTTACAATAACAAAAGAATAGCTTACTTAATCGTTCTAACCTTAGATGAATTACATGATGGAGAAGAGGGCGCATTCTACAATTCTCGTCAAGAATTTAATCAGCGAGAACTAATCCAAGACGTCGACAGTACACAAAAACAGATATTAGCCCGACATGGACAAAATAGGTGATTCAGTGAATTCTCGAGTTAGTAGAAACTAGGGTCCAATCACACTTCAGGAGCACTGAACCAAAATCCTTCTGCTGTTTGGGTTGAACGAGCTCATGTTTGAGATTGCCGATGCTCAAAGAACCTTCCGCATTGTTCTCCTTGAAAAGAGATTAGCGACCGATGACCATCTTAGTTCTTGAAAAATTAATTAAAAGCTTTAATACGAAACTAAGTGAAATGACAAAAGTTTTATTTAACCTAAGTTCGTCACCTCTGTAACAGACTGAATTTTCGATCCTTTTCCCGGGATTTAGGAAATGAATATTGATCAATGCACTACAGTGAGATCTCACCCGGGACCCGCGCATTCTCGGGATGCTAACCGTAGGGGTAAGGCCATTACGGGATTGAGTTCGCACGATCAAAAAACTCGACCTGGGTTTGACCTTCGACCATAAGGATTGACGAGGGAATGTTTTAGGCCAACAGAGACCGATCTATCTGATTGATCGTGTCCAGAGGGAACTAGGGACAGACCCTTGCGATTACATGACAATCGAGGTCGCCTTAGCTCGAGCAAACTTAAACGTGATTTGACTTAGTGTCTGTCACGGGTCAAGAGCGCGTAATTTTAGAGAGCCACCCGTTAACCAGAGATAAACTAAAGTCACGATTGGTCGATTTTAGTCATTTCTTGAAATTCGGGCCCGGAAATCGAGAATTTTGAAAAGTGACAATTTTGGACGGCCGATGACGTTTTTGGCTTGGCCAACCTTGGGGCCACCCATTTCTGCAAAAAAATGGATTTCGGTTCGGGACCGGAAAAAGTACGATTTTGCCCCTCTGGTCACCGATGTCGATTCTAAGGCCGTATGAGATTATTTTTTGAGGCCGATGTCATTTTAGGGTGGCCACGCATATTTGGAGTGGTTACGATCAAAAATTGAAATTTTGGCTTGGAAGTGAAAAATAATATTATTTTAATTCCCAGGACTTTGTAGTCGATTTTCGAGGGCTTAAGAAGCTATTTTCACTATTCCGACGCCATATTATGTTGGCCACACATATTTAGAGTTGATTTGGATAAAAAATGAAATTTCGCCCCGGGACCGGAAAAATGACCATTTTACCCCTGAGCTATTTTTGGTCTGAATTTTTGGGAAATTATTTGGGATAATTATTAAGGGTTTTCAGCTGCATTATTGGACCTTGGACACTTTTGCCCCTCAATTATTGGATTTGGACAAATTAGGGCCGTCGGATTAGGGGTATTTTGGTCAAATTCCCGAATCGGCGACACATGGCGCCCTCTAAGCACCTATATTTGACTGGTCTGATCTCTCTCTCTCTTCACCTCCCATTTGGCCAGAACCCCCCACGACTAGCCCCTCCTCCACGTTTTCCTCCTCTGCCGGTTTTCCTCGCCACCCGCCGGAGCACGCCGAACCGCCGCCGTTCCGCCGCTGTCCATCGACTGCCGTCACTGCTGCTGCCTCGTCCAGCCACCACCCACCGGCAGCACCGCCCCATCTCGCCTCTCTCTCTCTCTTTTTCCCCGTTCGGCGCAAGGAACCGCCGTGTACCGCCGCTTGGAGGCCGACTGCTACCGCGCCGGAGCTCAAACGACCAAGCCACTGCTGCCGTGACCATCTAGCCGCCTATACGTCGCTGTCCGTACGGTGTCAGTATGGCCGTCCGTACGGTGTCCGTACGTCGGCGTCCATACGTCGCCGGCAACGCCGCTGCCGCTTCTGTTCCGACCCCTTGCCCAGCCGGTTGCCATGTTTTTATTAGGTAAGTGTCTCCCCCAAAAACTACCTAGGACCTCGGGTATTGCTAGACGTGGTTAAGGTTCGATTTAGGGGATTTTGTGGCTGATTTGGGACTGATTAAGTGGCTGGTTGTTTGGTGGATATGGACTGATTTGGGCGATGAATTTTGAGGTTTGGGAGGCTCGATAATGGCTGTGATGTTGTGGATTGATTGAGGATTAATTGTGTGATTGATTGGAATTATATTGGCTTGATCGGGTTTGTTGGATTAATTGTATTGTTTGCTGTTGTTGGCTGGTTTGATGTGTGTTTCGGACTGAATGTGGCTTGGCCGTGCGCCTCGTGTGTATGGCCGTGAGGTGTGTGGGTGTGGTAGTGTGAATGCGCATTGAGTTCGCGTGCCAAGAATGTGTGATTGGGTGGCGTGTTCGTATGACGAAAATGTGAAATTGTAAAAAGTGCGTGTGAGGTGTGTATGTTGGCTATGTGTATATGTGGCCGTGTGGTAGGTGTGGTATGAGTGGAACGAGGGTACGGAAATGTAGGATTGGTTGGAAAGGTCCGTCCTGAGGCGTGTACATTTACGCGGGACGATGCCGTCCCTGACGAGGTGACGATGCTCGGCCCGACGGGGTGTCGATGCCTGATGAGGTCAGAGGATCGTTGGCCTGATGCGTTTTATGTGGGCACGGTAATTAAGGAAAGGGAGAGGTAGGATTCCGTCTTGAGGCGTGTTCGTTTACGCGGGACAATGCCGTCCCTGACGAGGTGACGATGCCCGGCCCGACGGGGTGACGATGCCTGACGAAGTCAGAAGACCGTTGACCTGATGCGTTTTATGCGGGCGCGGTAGTGGTGGAAAAGTTGAGAATGAGTGGGAATTGGCTTGAGGTGCGAGATTTGGGAAAGTGATACGTGATGTGAGTTGGTGTGCAGGTGTATTTGTATCGCGTGAGGTGATGCTTAATTATGGGGTAGAAACTGCTAGGCACGGTATGGGACATGCCTAAGTGGTTTCTGTCTTATAATTGAGGCATGCGCGCGTCTGTGATGTATTGCTGTGATGTGCTGGCTATGTTATGGTTTAATGTGCAGGAACGTGCATGATGAATCCTAAGTAGGGTCGTGTGTGGTTGTTAGCTTGGCTGGTTATATGTGTTATGCGTGTTTTGTTTGGCGGTACGTGAGTGCCTACGTGGGGTTTGGGGTTGTACACTTATTGAGATTCGTCTCACAGTTGTATAACCGCCACTTTCAGACCCCCAGCCTTAGACCCAGGAGGCCCGCCTCCTCTTTTTGAAGTTTTGAGGAGCCGCCCAGGGTGCCCAGTGGAGTTGCAGGCGATACCTAAGAGGTCTTCCAGAGGATCGAACCAGGTGAAGTAGGAGCATGAAGAAAGGAGGATGAATCTTAGGTTTTTCCCTAGGGTATTTTAGGGGTTGTATAAATTGGATTGACCCATAGAGAAGTTAAGTTAACCTGTCACGCCCCGTACCCCACAAAGCGCAAACATCCCTCATTGGTCGATTATAGTGCAACGTTCCCAGGATGCATCGCCGATCCACGCCCAATAGAGATCAAGTACAAGCGGAAGTAATAAATAAACAAAACCCAGACAATTACAATTATGAGCCAAGGATAGCCATACATCAAACACCATCGCAGAAAATAATTACACATTTATATTATTATTAAAAATCATTTGTACAATATTTACAAGTACAACCAAAAGATACAAACGATCAGTAGTCACTTGGTGCAAAAAGGGGTAATCAACTGGGGAGGTCGGGCTAAAACTCAGGGAGAGGGCTACAATCCAAAAAGTAACGGCCCTCCTTACTAGCTATGGATACTGGGGATCGATCACCTCACCATCAGCTATAACTGGCTGCATCAACCCAACACCATCGACCGGGACATCAAAGGTCTTGAGGGGTAGGTACTGGTATACTGCCGGATCTACACAGGGGTCCCAAAAAGAGGCGGTAGTCTCTCCATCCTCACGGCCGGGGGTCTGAAAAGTTTCGGTTTACACAACCGTGAGACGAATCTCAGTGAGTTCAACCCCTAAACCTAGGCTAGGCTAGCATGCAATCTCCTGACCGGAAACAAATATTTAAAATCATAATGCAGCAACAATCAAACAATTCTCTGACCCTGCAGGTTAGACAGTTCAATATATATAATAATCACGACACATACGTGGCACACCTTGTCACACGTACGCCAATCACATGTTCATGTACCGAGTCTCACACACTCGCATGCCAATCCATGCATATTCATGCATGCAAATGTCGTTGACGTGTCATATGCATTTCCCGGCCCACTGGCCCACACTGGCACACTGGCAATCGCCCAATTTATTATTCATTACGACTCGAGTCAATAATATTCACGGCCCAGTGCATCTAGCCTGCTTCAAAGTGCATGAGGTGCAGCAACCGATCTGGCCCAGTATCTCTAGCTTGCTTCAAAGTGCATGAAGCGCAACACTGATCTCCTTACGAACCAGAGCCTGCTTCAAAGTGCATGAAGATGGTCGTCTTCCGGATATACCGGGCATCGTCCTGCTTCAAAGTGCATGAGGACGGTATCGACCCGAAGGTCACGACCCGAAGGTCCTTAGGTGATCACATAATTCATTATTATCTGAACCCAGCGTATAACACTTCAGGGTATTTTAGGTGATCACATGCTCATGGCAGGCACGCATTCTCGCACAATTTCACCACATGCCTCACTCTTGGCATACACAATGCATGTCCATGTTATGCAATGCAATGCACCACGAGCACCAATATAATTCAAACACTTAATGTCACAACAAGTACCCAATTGGCCCAATTAATGCCGTGTGGCTTAACGTGCGATTCACAAATCAACAATTAATTACAAGCCAAACAGTGGCCAATCGCACACCACAATAATCAGCCACACAACATGCGACATGGTAGTACGCAATCAATCACAATTAAGTACGAATTACATACAATCAGTCAACCCGAACATATCCAGCAATTTCACCGACCAGTTCCTAAATTGGCCATTCCACCCTATTAATCTCCCCAATTAAATTCTCATTGGTCCACTACATTTTTCCCGATAATAATTTCTATCAGTCGGTACACTAATTTTTCTCTGCCAGTACTAGCATTCCTAATCCAGTCCAGAAAAATGCACTATTAGTCCTAATCCGGATTTAGGAATTTTACTCACTTAATTTCTGGACCACGGCGACGAGGAACGGCAGCCGATCACTGATGAACAGTGAAACCGGCGGCGACGTTCCTGGCGGACGGTACAGACGGCGGCCGACGGTGTACGGACGGGCGATGTACGAACCTGTACGTGACCGTACGGGGACATGTACGGACGGGCAGAGGACCGTGCCCGACGAGGTAGCGGTGGCCGGCGCGACGGCCGTACGGACGGCGGACCGTACTGTGCTACAGTACCTACCGTACGGGACAATGTACGGACAGGTACTGTCGGCGTCGTACAACGCGGCTAGATGGCTGGGTGGCGACGGAACGGCGATCCGAGCTCCGGCGCGGCGGCGGCGATGCTCCGGCGCAGCGGCGGTGCTAACCCGGGAGAGAAAAAGGGAGAGAAAGAGAGAGAAAGGGTCGGACAGGGGCAAGGCTGAGGCCGGGGACTGTGGTGGTCGACGGCGGGGCACCGCGGCCGGTGGTGGTGCTCCGGTGACTGGCGGCTTGCTCCGGCAAGGCCAAACCAAAAGAGAAAATGAGAGAAAAATGGGAGAGGGATTGATCAACGTGAGAGAGAGAGAGAGAGAGTTGTTCTGGCCAGATGAGGGTGAGAGGAGAGAGAGTACGAGTCTTATCTTAGTCAAATACTAGGGGCTAGGGGTGCCAAGTGTCAAAATCTAGCAAAAATGACCATTTTACCTCTCATCCAAGGGCCACCATTAAACCTTATCTAATAATTCAAGGGCATTTTGGTCTTTTGCTGCAATAATTAGGATAAGTCCAAATTTAATTAATTTCCTTAAGTATCCTCCAAAATTCGGAACCAAAAATAGCCCAGGGGCGAAATCGTCATTTTTCCAGTCCCGGGGCGAAGTTTCATTTTTCGCCCGTACCAACCCTCCATGTGCGTGGCCAACATAATGTGGTGACAGAATCGCGAAATTCATCATGCAAGCCCTTGAAAATCCACGTCAAAGTTTGAGGGGCAAAATCGTAAATTTTTCCAATTTTTATCGAAATTCCAATTTTTGGCCATAACCACTCCTGGTATACGTGGCCACCCAAAAATGGCGTCGGCCTCGAGAAATAACCTCATTTGATCTCGAAAAGCAACGCTGGCGTCCCGAGAGGCAAAATCGTAATTTTTCACCCTCGGACTGAAATTCCAATTTTTACTCGTACTAACTCCAAACGTGTGTGGCCAGCATAATATGACGTCAGATTCCAAAAAATTGTCCCTTAAGCTTTCGAAAATCGACGTCGAAATCCGGGCTCAATTCCGTGAACAAAACTCGCTAAACTTTCAATTTCAGGATCTCTCACTAATGGGCGGCTGTTTAGAGATTACGCATATCGACCTAGGGCTATCCGTATCATGATGGTCTCAATTATTGAGAGAATGAGAAATTATCACTAGTTCCAGAGGTCACGATCATTCGGTTCAAGTTCAGGACTGATTGGCCATATGCACTTTCGGTCTTGCAGAATCACCTGCAATCCGATTGTACATAGTTGGCCTTGGCCAAACCTAATCCATTACTTTTTTCTAAGATTGGCCCACGTTGGCCCAAAATATTTCCTCGGCGTCTCTCGTGATCGGTATCCATTTCACAATCGGGTACTTGGTCTACGTACTATTTTCTAGTTAGCCATACCCTATTGGTTAGTATCCCGAGAGTGATCAGCTCTGGGCGAGACTTACTAAAATAAAATGCGAAATAATATCAATTTTATTGGTCTCGGAATTACATCGAAATTCAGGCTGTTACATAACCAAATCCTGATATTTTGTTATAACGGTGATTTCAGATGCTAGCTTGCTATATATGTTTGTAAAATAATTTTTGTATAGTTGGTGTTGTATATATATGTTGTTGTTTGATTGTTATGGTGTTCTACCCCGTTGTCGTCATCTTTTAGTCCGGGGGTTTTTATATTCGCTTCCGCATGTGGCTCCGATGTCTAGGTTGGGTCGGCGACGTTCCTGGGACGTCGCATCATTTCGACCGGAGCGGGATGTCGCGTGCTCGATGGGGTTTGGGACGTGACACCTCCACAAGCGATTCCGACTATATCTTGCATGCAACAACTAGAACAAGAAACAACTTTTGCAATTCGCAAACGGTGTACGTGGACCAGAATTTCCAGAAAAGACAAACTTAACGCAGAATATTATATATATTTAAATTTCACTACGCCAACGAATTAGAAAGAGACATCTCATTGAACAAATCAATGCTTGCTGCCAATAGCTTCTTGAATTTGACTTCTTGTACTCTAAGCCCGCCAAGCCAAGCTGAGCCACTCTTTCTGTTAAAATATGTCTCAAGTTTGAACTTGATAAACGAGTCCAATAGATGAAATTCAATTTGAGATTAATTATTATTTGTGGAGATATCAATATTCCGAAGTTTGGATTTCCTATGTAAGTTCGGAATCATGCATGCAGTATTTGGCAATTTTTGTTTACCAGTTGTAGACGATTTTATTTCAATTTGGAGTCCAAAGGATGTTGGACTTTGACTATAAAAGAAAGCAAATCGTGGACTTGTGTCAGTGAAAGGAAATAAAATCCTACTTGAAGTCTGCCAAAGAAAGACAAAATAGGAAAGTCCAAACTTGGACTTGTCGACGGAATTTTATGAAATATTTCTTCCACGTTGAAGTTGGCCACTTTAATTTTTCCTTGGGCTGTATAAGGGCTAGTCTTTTGCCGCAGGACTGGCACGCAGTTGTTGATGAATACGTGTAGTTATTCTTGAAGCGCCGCTGGTGTGCGAGTGCTTGGCGGTGGGCAATCTTCATGGTTTTGTTCGTAAAATTACACCGAGAGTTTAAGTGTTAGTAGCGATTAAATCTTGTGTTAAGATTTGTGTACAATTCTTTCTCGAGATTGAGAGATTATTTCGTGAGAAATTATGAGGCTAAACACTGCGTAAGTTTTCGGATGTAATTAGAGTTTGGGAAATACTGAGAGTGTTTGAGTGACTCGAGTGTAGTTGTAATCTCCATTGTATCTCTTAATCTATAGTGGAATTCCGTACTGCTTTCCTTGTGAACGTAGGTCGTTACAATCGAACTATGTAAATTTGGTGTTCGATTTATTTTCTTGTTCTGTCAAATTTATTGTTCGATCGCTTGACTTCCACAACACTCTCTGTTCCTAACAATTAGGAATCCCAGATCCCTCGGGAAGCACAATTTTAGTTAGTTAACTAACAACCCAAAAACCTCCTAGGAACACTGAATTTTGTCTTGAAATCAACCAACACCAAGGTTGCCCTCTGGAGATCTCCTAACACCCACTACGATACACCAGTCCTAAATTCTATATAAATTCTTCCAAAAGATTACAAATGATTCACTACATAATAAAAGAAATATTCTCAAACACAACAACAGAACCAAATAAGACACGGAAGAATTAGTGAAGGAGAAGAGAATGGCCACCACAGCAGCTGAATTGATGCTTCGTGGTGTCTTTCATGGATGCTTGTCGATACATGATGTGGAGATCGAAAGGAGGCCGTACCATCGCAATTGCCCGATGGGCGCTGCACAAGTTAAAAGTAGATAATTCCATGATTTGCTCCCATCATAACAAGATAACATTTCCCAGGAAGGAGTTATCGGCCAATTGCTCTTTGTCCACGACAGCCGCCAACTTCTTTTCTCAATCTTGCGATTGCAGTGGTCCTGTCAATAGCAAGGATAGCACATGACAGTGGACTAGCATTATCAAGTAGAAGATAGGTAGAGATTGGACGCATTGTATTGGAAGAATGATAAAAGGTTAGAAACAGGGAAGCCATTCATTTTGTGCTTTCTTATTTCTCGTCCTTCCTTACTCCTCAAGGAACAAAATCTCCAGAGGATAAATAGCACAAGCTTCTTTACTAGCTTCTTCCCATAAATTTGGCCCAGTTTTAATGTAAACGCACTATTCTCCTTAATTTCTTTGATCGAAAAGAGAGTTAAAGTTAGCCATATGGGATATATATTAGCTGGTCGCAATTTTCTTTGCTGTCTTTCGTTGAAGACTCGAAAATTGTGACCAGGAAATCTCAGAGTGTTGGAGAAAGTTAAAATGTATCTATTTGACATATATACTGAACTATCAGTACACTTCCTGTGCGCTGTGTCGTCTTGAATACTGGCAATATAAGAATCTCAAAATATTGAATTAATTCAGTTTCTCAACGATGTCCAGAAAGGGTTGCGGTGGTTAAACCAGACAGTCCTAGCCAAACTTAGAAGGTGACCTTGAAATATATTGTTAGATTCTACGGCTTTTTTTTCCAAATTTCCCTCTGTAACTAATAAAGATTTCCCTGAAGGCCTCTTCTCCACATCTTTTTGTTTCCATATAAATTGCATTATCATATACCATTCACTTTGTTGCAGCATGTTATTGTATTTCCTAAAGGGGAGTATGAAAATCCTGGGTTCTAATCCAAACTCACCAATATGATGCCATAAATTCGGATGAAAGAGCAAAGTAGCTGATGTAAACTAAATTTTAATGACTAGCATAGAACAAGAACCGGTTAAACCAAAGCAAAGGAAGCATACACATATAGACAAAACAGAGCCAGTTGTGCATATAAGGACATTTCTAGGGATTCACTTGCCTAAAGGATTCCTTAGAAAAGACCTTTGGAGAAATCTACGCCAATCTTTCAACATATATGCCATAAACTTCACAAGCCATAGGCGCAAGCATGTTGACTCTTTTTAAACCATTTTATACGTCATTGTGTTCTAGGATTCTAACAACTGTAAAAAGTTTATTCAGTGATGAAAATAAATAAAATGACAAAGTTAAATTAAACTTAGGTCCAACATCTCTCATGTAGAACATGAATAGGACATGAATATTACCAAGGAAAAAAAATCAACGACTGTCGGTTACTTAAATTAGAAAATACTCTACTGGGTATTTGGATGATGTTTTCCAAGCATAGTATTGTTCATAGAAACAAGAAACAATTCTTAGAAGGTATAATCAAAGAAAGAAGAAAATTTCTCGGAAAAGACGGATGAAAATCCTAGTATACGTAAAGACAATCACCAGTTTCATACAAAACAAAAGTGTAAAGATTCACTGCAACGAACTAGCCTGGAAAGAGATGTATTATTTGGAGAAATATATGCTAGGTGCTATTACGTCCCAGGAGTTCACTTTTTAGTGCCCTAAACCAGCCAACATGACCCGAGCCTACTGTCCTCTCTCTCATGCAGCTAGGAATAACGGCATTCCTCGGGAAGAACAATTTTAGTTAACTAACGGCCCAAAAAGCTCTTTGGAACAGCGTCAGCATTCTCTTGAAATCAACCAAGACCAACCTCACTCTCTAGGTAACTCCTATGACCAACTAGCATACACCAATTCCATATTCTATGTAAATGCTTCCAGGATTTGCGAAAGATTCACAATTTACCACCTTTAGTCGCAGACAACCCAACACATAAACAAAACCAAACAAGAGGATCTAGAAGAACCGCTGGGAGATAAGCGAATGGCCACCATAGCAGCTGAAACTTTGCTTCGATGTGTCTTTGATGGAAGCTTGTTAGTAAATGATGTGGAGATTGAGCGTAGGCCATACCACTGCAATTGCGGTTGTGCATTGCACAAGTTGAAAGGAAGTCGTTCGACTGCTTGCCCCCATCATAACAACATATCATTCCAACAGGAGGAGTTATCGACCAACTGCTCTTTGTCCACAGCAGCTTCCAATTTCTCTTCTCAGTCTTGCTTTGTCAACGGTTCTTCTGTCTGCAACAAGGACAGCAGTTGACAATAAATTAGTTTCGTTAAGTAGATGATAGGTATATATTGGAGGGATTGGATAGAAACTACAACGTCCTGAATTCGACCCACTTTCATGATCAATAAAATGGATATGTATTTCTCATTGCGTTTTAGTAAGTCTCGCCCGAAATTGATCATTCTCGAGATACTGACCAATAAGGAATGGCTAACTGGAAAAACGGTACGTAGACCCAAGAACTTGACCGTGAATCGGGTCAGATTCCGAGGAACGACAAGGGAATATTTTGGGCCAATGTGGGCTGATCCAAGGAAGGTGACGGATTTGGTTTGGTCAACGACATACGATCGGATCGCAGGTAATTCTGCACGATTGAGAGTACGCGTGGCGAACGATCCCGAACTTATTTCGAACGATCGCGACCCCCAAAACTAGTAATAAATCCTCATGTTCTCTGGGAGATCGAGATCGTCATGACTCGAGTAATTCTAAGTCGATACGCGTAACCCCTAAACAGCCGCCCGTTAGTGAGAGACGCTAAAATCGCATTTGAGCGAAATCGATCGTGGAATTGAGTTCGGACTTCGATGTCGAATTTCATGGACGTACGCGACTATTTTTCTAGGACAATGTCATATAAGTGTGGCCAATTATATTTGGGATCGGTAGAGTCAAAAATTGGAAATTTGACCTGGGACCGGAAAATTACAATTTTGCCCCTGGACCCCTAGGTGATAATTCCGAAATTTAGGGTTTCAAATTGGTTTATATCAGCCTCAATAATGCTGGAAAATTGTGGACCAAAGTGCCCCAAGATATTTTTGCAAGACTAAATCCTAGCCCTTGAGTGGAGGGCATGATGGTCATTTTTGGAGAGTTAGCCAACCACCCCGCTGGCTAAATGTGTATATCTCCCTCTAGTCTCATTCTCTTTCCCTTGTTCTCACCATCACCCCTCCGGCCAGCCCCTCCCCCTCTCGCCGGTTCTCTCTCTCCCTCCTTGCTCGCTCGGCCGTGAGCCACCGCCCGCCGGAGGAGCCGCCGCCACCATGCCATCGTCTCGCCACCACTTCAGCCGGCCCCATCTCTCTCTCTCTCTCTTCCATTTCGACGCAAGAGACTAGCCGATCAGCCCCCCTTGGCCGCTCGCCGTCCACGCCGTTCACTGCCGCCGAGGAAGCCGCCGTCCGCCACCGTGAAACCAGCTCAGCCAGCCCGTTTCCCTGCTGATTCAGCCACCTTTTGGAGCTTAGGACTAATTGAGTAATTAACCCTAAACCCTAATTAGGCTAATTAGCATTTCTAGATAGGTTTAGGTTAATTTTAGGGGTTAATTAGGGTGAGATTAGGTTTGATTAATGGCTAGTTGTTGGAGACCGATTATGCGATGATATTGGGCGATTAAAATGTCGATTTGGAGGTGGATTGGAGGCCTAGAGTGTGCTAATTTGTGGCTGTCCATGTTGGGATTGAATTGGACTAAGATCGGTCAATTTGGGGTTTAATCGTGAATTTCCGAGCATGCCGTGAATTGTCTAAGTAGTGGCTGAATTGTGCTCGTTTGGGATCAATATTGTTATGCCATGCCGTGTGGATGTGTGACCGATTGATGTAGTGTGTGATTGGCCATATATTTAGCGTGAATCCCATTGGCTAAGTATGTGAATTTTGTGTGCCGATTATGTATCATGCAAAGTTGAATTGAATTGCTTAATTGGACATGCCAATATGTTGATTGGGCATATTGGGATTGAACGTGAGCATGCCAAGTGGGTATTTGAGCACGTCGTGGCATTGTTTGAATATGTCTTGGCATAATTGGATTATGTGCCCATGTTGGAATTGTATGCTCATTGTGCATTGTGTTATTACCCGAGTGCTCATTGTGCATGGCCACGCAATACATATACTGAGCATTGGCATGATATGAGAATTGTGCAAATATGCATGCCTGGCATGAGCATGTGATCACCTAATTGCTTTGATGCGTCTTACACGAGGTTCAGATAAAATCTGGTGTGTGTATACGTGTGATCACTATAAGCCCTGATACGTGTTACACGGTGTATTGAACCCGTCCTGATGCGTTTTACACGAGACGATGCCCGGATTATCGAAAGACGGCCAATCTGATGCGTTTTACGCGAGCTAGAGACACTGGGCCTAATACGTTTTATGTGGGCCAGGAAGTGTTGGAATTAATATAGATCTGATGCGTTTTACGCGGGTCTGACTTGATGCATTTTACGCAGGTCGAACTCTAATTGAGAAATTGAGCAGTGTGCCAGTGTGCATTATCAAGCCAGATCATGAGCATGAACATATTGGTAGCATATGTGTGCAAGAGTACATTGGTAGTGGTACAAGCATGTGCATATCAGTGACTTGCGTGTGGTACAGGCATTAATGAACATGAGCATGTACATGGCGTACGTGTGACTAAGCTCGTCGCGTATGTACCATTATTGTGATTATTATATGCCTAACCTGCAGGGTCATTGGTGTGCTCGATCTGGGCGCGACGGCCTAGGTCAATTGATTTTGATTTGTTCGTGTGATTGTTTGCCTATCAGGAGGTGCATGTTAGTCTAGTTTAGGTTTATGGGGTTTACTTGCTGAGATTCATTCTCATTGTTGTTAAAACCCAACTTTTCAGACCCCCGGCCCTTAAGATGTCTGAGGTATCAATACGTTTTGGGATTTCGTTTCGGATAGATCGGGACGTGATCGAGTATCCCGTAGGGAACGAAGATATATATATATTAGGCACTTTTCTACAGTATGGGTCGATATGGGTGCGCAGCACTTCCAGGCCCACGAGTACATAGCCTGGTGTTTTAGGGATTACATCGGGACTTTTGGACCCTTCAGGACCTTTGATGTCCCGTTTAATGGGTTAGGTGACTTGGACCCCCAGTATGCCAACGGAGACCTGGCAAGCCTCGAGTACACGTCCGAGGAGAGTTCTAGTTCTGGCCATGAACCTGTCGTCTGGGAGATGGATGAGCCAGACCCTATGGACGAGGAGCCGGTGGATTGGGACTCTGACCCGGAGCCGATGGAGTCAGATGAGGAGCTAGAGCCTATGGAGCAGGACCCTAAGCAGGAGGGTGAGCCTGAGGAGATGGATTCTGAGGAGGAGCCGGCAGAGGTCGAGTCCGAGCTAGATTTCCTAGACTTCAAGGTCGAGCTGTCTAATAGTTCCTCTGAGTCTTCAGGATTCGATCCGAACTGGATTCCGTAGGTTTAGCCTTAGTCTGAGATAGGTCGGGCTAATACCTTTTTGACTGGAGCCCCTCCTAGTTTTAGTATACCTGACCACCCGGGCCACTTATCCCTTTTTATCAGTAGTGGCCGTTGACCCGCTTTTAGTTTTTAGTGCATATGCTGTAAATGAATACTGTATATGTTTCCCGATGTTATGCAAGGGTATATTCATAAGGGTGTTTGTTGTTTGTGTTATCCTTGGTCACGGTGTTTTAAACTGTATGGGTGTTTATGTTGCTTTCGCATGTGTCTTGATCTCTGTGTTGGGTGTTGGGTCGGCGATGCATCCTAGGACGTCGCACAAATTCGACCTCGGTTGGGATGCTCGTGCGTCGTAGGGTTCGGAGTGTGACAGAAATGAAGAAAAAAAGGTTAGAAATAGGGAAGCTGTTCTTTTCGTTCTTTCTTATTTTTTGTGTCTTTACATGCTCCTTGTTGGAGCTATGTTCCAGTGTTGCTGTTGTTTTTCTTGTCGTTTTAGTCTTTTCTATTTTGCAGTCAAGTTTGATTTGTCAAGCAGTTAGTTTGTTAGCTATTTTCTAGGAAGTGGAACAAGTCAGTTTTTTTGCACGTTTGTGTGCAGTTCAATACAAGTTCCTATTAAGCTTGTTCATGACAATTTTTGTTAATGTTAATATTTTAGTCTTCTATTCCATCTCTCTCTGTGAAATCAGAAAATTGTGATAGCCTTATTTTCATCTTCATTAACATTGGTATCAGAGCTTCTGTGGGATCTTAAGGGACTATGAAGTGAGGGTAAGCGAGCCTGCAAAGACAAAGCTAATGGAGACAAGATCAAGTGGATTCTCTGTAATGGCTACTCTGGTCTTTACTGGGGAAAATTATCAAGCTTGGGCTGTCAAGATGATAGCATTCTTGGAGGGGCATGATCTATGGGAGACTGTGGAGAATGATTATGAAATTATTCCACTTCCAAACAATCCGACCTTGAATCAGATAAAGTTCCATAAAGAGAGAACCACAAGAAAGGCCAAGGCAAAGTCTTGCTTGGATGGTCTCACCCCTTATCTTCACAAGGATCATGAGATGTGATTCTGCAAAGGCAATATGGGATTGCTTAAAGGATGAATACGAGGGAGATGAGAAGATAAGAAGCATGAAGGTACTGAATATCTTAAGGGAGTTTGAGAGACAGCAGATGAAGGATTCAAAGTCAATAACGGAATACTCTGATAGGCTGATTGAGATAGCTGAAAAGATCAGAGTTTTAGGGACTGACTTGAAGGATGAAAGGTTAGTTTAGAAGATCCCGGTGTCTCTTCCAGAGAAGTTTGAAGCCACCACAGCTTCTCTGGAAATTACAAAAGATTTAGCTGATATAAAGCTTGCAGAATTGTTAAGTGCTCTACAGGCACAGGAGCAAAGAAGACTGATGAGAAGAGAAGAGCCTGTAGAGGATACACTGCAAGCTAAAGTGAAGTTCAATGATGGAGGCAAAAGGAAGAAATGGAATCAGTCCAAAGGAAATGCAGGTGACTCCAAGTTTACAGCGAAAGAAGGAAGTTCTCGTGGATCTGGCAAATGGAAGAAGAACAAGAAGCCTTGTCAACACTGTGGTGGAACTACTCATCAGTCCTTTAGATGCTGGAGGAGGCCTGATGCTAAGTGCAGTAGATGTCACAAGATGGGTCACATGGAAGCAATCTGCAAAGAGAACAATCACCAACAAGCAAAAGAAGCACAGATAGTAGTGAATGAGACTAAGGAAGAATGCTTGTTTGTGGCTTCCTATTGTGGTTCTCCTGTTGAGAATGATGCATGGCTGGTGGATAGTGGCTGTACCAATCATATGACTGGCAATTTGAAGCTGTTTAGGAGTCTAGACAGGTCAGTCAGGTCCAAAGTCAGAATTGGCAATGGACAATATATTGAAGTGCAAGGGAAGGGTACAGTGGCTATTGAAGGAAATCAGCAGGTGAAGCTGATTAGTGTTGTTCTCTTTGTGCCAAAAATTGACCAAAATCTATTGAGTGTTGGCCAATTAGCTGAGAGGGGCAATAAGGTGAAGTTTGAAGGAAAGGAATGGCTTATTGATAATGCAAATATCAATGAAGTGTTGAGAATGCCAATGAAGGACAAGTGCTTCCTGTTCAAGCCACAGGAAATGCAACAAATGGCTTTGAAGTGTAAAGAAGAAAATGCAGAGCTGTGGCATAAAAGGCTTGGACATGTTCACTGCAAGAACATGTTGTTTATGCAGAGGAATAGCTTGGCAGATGACTTGCCAAGTTTGGAGGAGGAATTTCCACAGTGTAAAACTTGTCTTCTTGGCAAGCAAGCCAGATTTCCTTTCAAAGGAGGAGGCTAGAGAGCATGTGAGAAGTTGCAATTAGTCCACACAGACTAAGTAGCACCGACACGCGACACGCGACACGCGATACGACACGACACGACACGCGACACGTTATTTCTCAAAAATACATAATTCCGACACGTTGCGACTGTTGTATATAAAAAGTAAATTTTTATATATACATGATAAATTAATTTGATTCAAATCCACAAATAAATAAATAATAAAAAAAGGAGCCACCATTAAGCCACCATTTGTTAATATAATTCATTATTACAATTTAACAAATTCAACTACATTCAATTCCAATAATCCATAAAACTTGAAGAAAATAAAACAAGCAATCCACAAACCACCATCAAATTTAACATTAAAAAAACAAAAAAACAAAAAAAGCAATCCACACTTGATCATCAAATATAACAAGTCATTCATCTACATCATACATTTCTTCTAAAAATACATCGGACTCCATCTCTGGCTCATCAAGTGAAAGATTTGCAACTTCAAGCACTCCAACATCTTCAAACATGTCAAATGCGTCTCCACCAATATCCCACATCTTGGTCTCTCCTTGTACATATTGTGGGCTTTTTCTTGATAGAAGACGAAGATTACTATGAATGAAAACCAAATCCTCTGCACGTTTTGGGGTCATCTTATTTCTGCTTATTGAGTGCACAAAGGAGTAAGTACTCCAATTCCTCTCGGCACATGATGAAGAAGAAGGTTGTGCAAGAAGGTTTAAGGCTATGCTTTGAAGCATAGGTGCACTTCCACCATTAATAACCCACCAAGCCTTAGGATCCATGGAATACCGACTATGAATGGAATCAAATTCTCTAAACTCCCCATTTTTGCATGCAAAATCTACATATTCCAAATTCACCTTGGTGCTCTCATCCAAGTTAGGAAAGTATTTCCTAAAGCATTTTTTCGTCTCTTGCATGACCCCATTATCCTTGTGTGGAGAAACTCGAGAAGGATCTTCATTGAGCCATTGATCACTATAATACCTTATTTAACAAAATAAAATAAAAATAGAAAACCATAATAAGTAAGATGAGTATTATATTATCATGTCAAAGAAAGAACAACTAATAAAGTAATAATCTCATACAATTGTAGAACGTACCTAGGATTCAAGGCATGTGCCAAGCAATGAAGTGGAGTGTTGTTTTTAGTCCAACGATCCACAAGAATTGTATGAACCACCTCATAAAATGTAGACTTTTCATCTAGCCTTTTCACTTCATGCTCATATATAGCTTTCTTCACTTTTTCAATCATTGAATCCCACATGTCATAAACTAAGTGAAGACATGGCTTGTCGGTATCACAAATTCTAAGCATGTCATAAATAGGAGCCGTAAAGGAAAGTATATAATCAATTGAATCCCACCAAAAATCATCCAACACCTTCTCCTTGACAAACTTAGCCCTTCCTTGATTATCATCTCGATAGATATTCCATTTGTCACATATAACCATGTTTTGAAGACTACTTTTTATCAACTTAAACCTCTCAAGCATCACAATCATCGAAGCGAAACGTGTATCCGCTACGGAAAGCAACTTCAAGTTGACAAACTCATTGTATATTGCTAATATCATGGAATGGTTCATGATGAAATGTTTGATTTGCATAACTTCATTAACAATCTCTGAAATCCAACTACATTCCTCATAAACTACTTGATTGGTCTCCACATTCTTTGCGGCACAAATGTTTTTCAAAGCTAGATTAAGGGTGTGCACCACACAAGGCGTCCAAATAATGGATGGAAATTCTTGCTCAATGAGTTGTCTCGCACCCTTACAATTTGACGCATTATCCGTAATTACTTGGACCACATTCTCATGGCCAATCTCATTGATTACTTCTTTCAACAAGTTAAAGATGAAATGCATATTCTTTGTTTCTCCCGAACAATCAAACGATTTTATAAACATAGGTTCTCCATCTGACACCGCCATAAAATTAATAAGTGGTCTCCTTTATGAGTCACTCCATCCATCACTCACAACACTTACACCCTTCTCCCTCCACATATCTCTAATAGGTGAACACAACCTATCAATATTTGCCTTCTCTTTTTGCAACAAAGTGGTCCTCAACAAATTATATTTTGGTGGTACATACCCCGCAATATTATGATTAGTGGCATAAGTAAAAGCGGATTGAAAGTAAGGGTTCCTTGCTAAATTAAACGGCAATCCCGCCGAATAAAACATCATAGCAATCTCATGATCTAAATGTTCCCTTTGAGTCATGTTAAATGCATTCTCAAGTGATCCTCCACTCCTACTTCCAATCTTCCTTTTTTTGGAGTCAAAGGATAAATCTATCCCACCACTACCACCACCAATTGATAAACTCGAAGGGGGCAAATGTACATTTTTAGGTGCAATATTCGCTATTCTGGTATTGACCTCTTCATCTAGTCTTTCCATCTCCAAAAGATCTTTTTTTTCTACTTTTCCACATTTTCCAATTCCTTTTCCACCTATCATCAACAAATGGGCCCTAACTCTCGTGTATGAACTCCTAAAATCCTTTTCGCAATAACTGCATTTCCAAGGTAAATTTCCCCCCGCATCACTATGAGTATCTAACTTAGTAACATACCTCTATAGTGGTTTATTGGGATCTTCATTGGTAGATGTAGCCGCAGGCCCTTGTGTACTAGAAGTGCTACTATCCATGCTTGAAATCACTCTACAAAAAATACAATTACAAGAACCATAAATTTAATATATACTACAAATAAACACATATTGATATAATAATAAGGGCTCTAGCAGGACAAATGAAAGGCAGAATTGATGCAACTCAAAATGGACACTTGAAACCTTGCTCTAATATCAGTTACTGGATAGCAAAATAATTGCTCTCGAACTATCCAAAAATTCCGACAAATAGAAACAAGTTAAGCTTGCTCAAACGATCTCTAAAAAACAAATTCAGTAAGGACAAGGTCATGGAATCTTTAACCCTTCATTAAAGAATGAAATACATAACAGGTGCCATGGCTTAATCAATAATCATTGAAACAGTGGTAAAAAGAGATTGAAGCAATGATCAGTGATCACGGAGAACATTATCTCTAAGTTTCTGGCTATTCACTCGAAGGAATACAAGGAGAAGGAAACGCTATAGCATCAATGAATTTTAAAATCATGGAAACTGATAAGCGAGAATCAGATTACCAAAAGAAAGTTTGAGCGGATTAAGTTCTCCATGGCAAAGCATACAGAATGAACTTGAAAGTTGAAACTATTCAAAACCGGTGAATAGAGGCAGCATGTATTGTATTCTAGACTTCTCAGACTTGCAATCCTCCCTATGGGGGATCACAGATTCACAACCAGAGGAGGTAGAGGCCTCTTCGATAGATTCAGCATGTCAATGCACTAAACTTTTTTAGATTGAAAATTGTTCGGAAAATAATGAGAATGAAGAATATTATACATTACAGACGATCAAAAAAAAGAATTGCCTCAAAGAGGAAAAAATCGTGCGGACTGAAAACTTGAGAGACTTCTTCCGTAGCACAACTTGGAATGGACGCAGTCAAATCAGCATATCTTGGACCCGGCATACACACAAGTACACAACACACAAACGCACATAAATATTGACGACTCATGGCTCTGTATTCCCAGCACAAACACCTATAGAGAGCCCTCCAAATTTTCCCACAACACCACCAAAACCATTCCTATATTCACGCCATCATCGCCAATGGAACTTGCCTTGCTTTTGAGCTTCATCCAAACTCTGATCGAAGCCTACAGAATCTTCGCCCACAGAATCTTCCTCAGAAATGGGAGGATCACAGACTCTGAAGGTAAAAAAGAAAAGGGGCAAAATGACCGAAACTACTGAAAGAGAGCGATCATTACCAGCACTGCAAAAGGGGAATGACGTTGGCTGCGATGGTGGTGGTGGGCTAACGAGGAGGCGACGTCGGTGGCGGAGGATACCCTCCGGCGAAATATCACTGGTACCCCTCGAAGAGAGGTTGAGGCGGCGGTGGCACAGGCCCTGGGTAGGCCTCGAGCGGCGGCGTCGAAGGCTAATTTGGTGGCGGGTGGGGAGCAGACGGTACCCAGCGGCCAGTGCAAAGCGAGATGTGGCGGAGGAAAGGCTCTTGAGGAGATCCGGCGTGGGAAAGAAGCTTAGGGCAGACAGAACACAACAGTGATCGAGCTTTAGCCTTTCTCTGCTTTTCTTTTTACTTTTTTTTTTATAAATTTACATTTTGGCCCCTAAATTTTTAGAAATTTGTAAAATTAACCCCATGCGTGTCGAAAATCGCGTGTCGGATTCCCGACTTGCGTGTCGCCGGCGTGTCGGGCGCATTGACCACGTGTCGAATCTCCGACATGCGTTGACCGCGTGTCCGAGCGTGTCGGAAGCGTCTTCGAGCGTGTTCGGAGCGTGTCGAACACGCGACACGTGTCGGACACCGATTCGGAAGCAAAAATAGCATGTCTGTGCTTCCTAGCACACAGACTTATGTGGACCTATGTCCGAGTCATCTCTCAATGGTAGTAGGTATTTCATTATTTTCATAGATGACATGACTAGGATGAGCTGGATTTACTTTCTGCAAGCCAAGTTTGAAGTTGCTGATGTGTTTGTGAAGTTCAATGCCTTAGTTGAGAGTCAGAGTGGGAAGAAAATCCAAATGCTCAGGTCTGATAATGGTTCTGAGTATACTGCTCATAAGTTTAAGTTAAACTGTGAGGAAGGAGGCATTATGCAACAGTTCACTGTCCCCTATTCACCTCAACAGAATGGGGTCAGTGAGAGGAAAAACAAAAGCATTATGGAAATGGCCAGATGTATGATGCAGGAGAAGATGTTACCTAAGAAGTTTTGGGCTGACGCAGCTAGTACTGCAGTGTTCTTGTTGAACAGATTGCCCACAAAGGCCTTAGAGAGGTCAACACCTTTTGAAGCCTGGTATGGTGTTAAACCTTATGTAAAGAACTTAAAAGTTTTTGGGTTTTTGTGTTATATGCATGTTCCTCAGGTCAAGAGGGACAAGCTGGATCAAAGAGCTGAGCTTGGAGTCTTCATTGGATATAGTCTCCAATCAAAGGCTTATAGGATTTTTCAGCCTATAACAGGGAATGTGACTGTGAGTAGAGATGTTGTTTTTCTAGAGGAAGATGAGTGGAATTGGATGGAAGAAAAGAATGTAGGATAGAAGAAATCTACAGAACAACAACCTACAACAACTGTATAGGTTGATGAAGTTGTAAATGGATTGGAAGATACTATGGATGATTTGCCAGTAAGAGGCACAAGGTCACTTGCTGAAGTTTATGAAAGAAGCAATGTGGCAGTGCTTGAACCAGCTAACTTTGTGGAAGCTAAAGAGAATCAGAAGTGGATTGCAGCAATGCAGGAGGAGTTGACAATGATTTAGAAAAACCACACATGGGAGCTTGTTGATAGACCATCTGACAAGAATGTGATTGGGGTTAAGTGGGTGTTCAGAACAAAACTTAATCCTAATGGTTCTGTCAATAAACACAAAGCTAGACTAGTTGTGAAAGGCTATGCTCAGATATGGGGAGTAGATTATTTTGAAACTTTTGCGCCTATTGCAAGACTTGATACAATCAGGCTACTATTAGCCGTTGCAACAGAGAAGGGGTGGCCTATATTTCAGCTAGATGTCAAGTGTACATTTCTAAATGGAGAGCTCGAAGAGGAGATTTTTGTTGAACAACCTGAAGGCTTCAGTGCCAAAGGGCAAGAAGAGAAGGTATACAGATTGAGGAAAGCTCTATATGGACTGAAGTAGGCTCCAAGAGCTTGGTATGACAAGATAGTCAGATATTTGCAGGATTTTGGCTTTGTAAGAAGCTTGAGTGAGTTCACTCTTTATGTCAAGAAGGTGAATCACAGCGTTGTAATTCTGTCGCTCTATGTAGATGATTTGTTGGTGACAGGGAATGATGTGGAACTGATAGAGAGGGTGAAGCAAGGTTTGTTTGCAGCTTTTGAGATGTCAGACTTGGGAAAGATGGCTTATTTCCTAGGTCTGGAAATCAAACAAACTTCACATGAGATTTTCATCTGCCAAAAGAAATACATGAAGGAAATTTTGAAGAAGTTTCAGATGGAAAATTGTAGAAGTGTCAGCACTCCTATGACTGCTAAGGAGAAGCTACAAAAGAATGATGGAATAGAAGCGATAGATGCTTTAATGTATATAAGCTTAATTGGATGTCTCATGTATCTCACAGCAACTAGACCATATATTTTATTTGCTGTGAGTGTTTTATCCAGGTTCATGAGTAGTCCTAGTCAGTTACATTTGGTCGCTGCAAAAAGGGTCTTGAGATACATCAAATGAACATTGTTCTTTGGTGTGAAGTTTAGGAAAAGCCAGAAGTTTAAGTTGCAGGGTTTTTCTGATAGTGACTGGGCTAGTTCAGTAGATGACATAAAGAGTACATGGTTCTGCTTGTTTCTCCTAGTGTTCCAAAAAGCAGGAGATTGTAGCTCAGTCCACTGCAGAGGCTGAGTTTATAGCAGCTACTACAGCTGCAATTCAAGTTTTGTGGCTGAAGAAGATAATGAAGGATCTGTGGTTGAGTTCTGGCGATTGCATTGAAGTTTATGTGGACAATCAAGCTGCTTTAGCAATATCACAGAATCCAGTTTTCCATGGCAAAACCAAGCATTTTAAGATCAAATTCTTCTTTCTGCATGAAGTGCAACAGAGTGGTGAAGTTAAGTTGGTTTATTGTAGATCAGAAGATCAGCTTGCAGGCATGTTCACAAAGCCACTTCAGGTCGAAAGATTCGAGCTGTTAAGGGAGAAAATTGGAGTTTGCAGCAGCAACAGATCCAAGGAGGAGTTTGTTGGAGCTGTGTTCCAGTGCTGCTGATGTTTTCTTGTCGTTTTAGTCTTTTCTGTTTTGCAGTCAAGTTTGATTTGTTAGGCAGTTAGTTTGTTAGCTATTTTCTAGGAAGTGGAACAAGTCAGTTTTTTTACACGTTTGTGTACAGTTCAAAACAGGTTCCTATTAAGCTTGTTCATGACAGTTTTTGTTAATGTTAATATTTTAGTCTTCTATTCCATCTCTTTCTGCGAAATCAGAAAATTGTGATAGCCTATTTTTCATCTTCATTAACACTCCTCAACGTACAAAATCTACAGAGGATAAACAGCATAGGCTTCATTGCAAGATTCCTCCTTTAAATTCTGTCGAGTTCCATTGCAACTCATTTTTTTCCTTTTATATGTACATGGGATAAAAAGTTAAATTTGTCATGTTGACGTATATACTTGCCAGTTAGTAAACTTCGTTACTCTGTTCTCTCTTGACTAGTCACGAGTTGTGACTACGAACTCCCACAATGTGATATTAAATCAGTTTCTCAGCAATGGCCAATAGGGTACTTACAACTAGTTGGGATATATAACAGAAGTCTAATACCACATTATGGCCACTCACAAGAGAGCCAAAACATAATCTCTTAAACATACCTAGTTGAATTCAATTTTACTTGAAAGCTTGGACCAATTAGTTACTTCCACCACATATTTTGATTGCTCTGCTTTACTTAATCATTCAAACCTCTAATAAATTACAAATTTACTCGATTGTTATATAGAAGAACTACATGATGGCGAAGAGGGTACAGTCTACAATTCTCGTCACGATTTAAATCGTGAGAACTATTCCAAGACGTCAACAGTATGCAAAAACAGATTAGCCAGACATAAACAAAATAGGCGATTCAGTGAATTCTCAGGTTAGTAGAAACTAGGGTCCAATCACACTTCAGGAGCAGTGAACTAAATCCTTCTGCAGTTCGGGTTGAAGGAGCTCATGTTTGGCGATGCTCAAATAACCTTCCACGATTTTCTCCTTGAAAAGAGATCAGAAACCAATGACCATCTTAATTCTTGAAAATTAATTAAAAGCTCGAATATGAAACTAAGTGAAATGACAAAATTTTTATTTAACCTAAGTTCGCCACCTCCATAGGCGATTCAGACTATATCTTGCATGTAACAACTAGAACAAGAAACAGCTTTTGCAATGCGCAACCGGAGTAATTGGACCAGAATTTCCAGAGAAGACAAACTTAACACACGCACACATTTATTAAGTATTCACTACATCAAGGAACGTCTCATTGAACAAATCAATGCTGGCTGCCAATAGCTTCTTGAATTTGACTTCTACTCTAAGCCAGCCAAGCCGAGCTGAGCCACTTCTCACCTCTCTCTCTCTCTCTCTCTCTCTCCGACAATTAGGAATCCAAGATCCCTCGGGAAGCACGATTTTAGTTAGTTAACTAACACCCCAAAAACATCCTACGAAAACAGTGAATCTTGTCTTGAAATCAACCAACACCAAGGTCGCCCTCTAGAGATCTCCTAAACCCCACTACCATACACCAGTCCTAACTTCTATATAAATTCTTCAAAAAGATTACAAATCTGTCACAGCATCATCACAGATATATTCTCAAACACACCAACAGCACCAAACAAGACATCTAGAAGAATTAGTGAAAGAGAAGAGAATGGCCACCACAACAGCTGAATTGATGCTTCGTGGTGTCTTTCATGGATGCTTGTCGATACATGATATGGAGATCGAAAGGAGGCCGTACCATCGCAATTGCGGATGTGCGCTGCACAAGTTGAAAGGAGGTCATTCCATGTCTTGCTCCAGTCGCAACAACATATCATTCCCCAGGACGCAGTTATTGGCTAATTACTCTTTGTCCACGACAGCCGCCAAGTTCTCTTCTCAATCTTGCATTTGCAGTGGTCCTATCAGTAGCAAAGATAGCACATGACAGTGGATTAGCATTACCAAGTAGGAGGTAGGTAGACATTCGAAGCCTTGTATAGGAAGAATGATAAAAGGATAGAAACAGGGAAGCCAGTCATTTTGTGCTTTCTTATTCCTAGTCCTTACTTACTCCTCAAAGAGCAAAATCTCCAGGGGATAAATAGCACAAGCTTCTTTGCTAGCTTTTTCCTGAAAAATCGGCCGAGTTTTAATGTAAATGCACTATTATTCTTATTTTCTTCTATGGAAAAGAGAACTAAAGTTAGCCATATGGGATAAATATTAGCTGGTCACAATTTTCTTTGCCCTTTTTTTTTGAAGACTCGTAAATCGTGACTAGGAAATCTCAGTGCCGGAGAAAGTTAAAATGTATCTATTTGACATATATATTGAATTATCAATAGACTTCCTGTGCCCTGTCTCGTCTTGAGTACTGGCGATATAAGAAACTCATATTATTGAATTAATTCAGTTTCTCAATGACGTCCGGAAAGGGTTGCGGTGGTTAAACTAGATACAATCCTAGCCAAACTGAGATGGTGACCTTGAAATTTATTGTAATATTTTACAGCTTTTTTTTCCCAAATTTTTCTCTGTAACTAATAAAGATTTCCCTGAAAGCCTCTTCTCCACATCTTTTTGTTTCGATATTTTGCATTATCAAATACCATTCACTTTGTTACTGCATGTTAAGGTATTTCCTAAAGGGGAGTACAAAAAGGGATTTGTTTTCTGGTTTGCTGATTATGAGAAGAAAGTCATACAACAAAGAGAAAGAGGATTATGAGAAGGGAAATGTGAATTGTATGGCTAGGAGCTACATTAGGACTAGAGAGGGGTAAATATGTACTATTGAGAAAATTTAATTTGTTCAATTTGAGAAAACATATAAAGAGATGTAACGTTTTTTCTCTTATGAGGTCATATGTCCAGGCCTTTTAGAGCACCTGACTAATCCTATCACTTCGCTGTAGTCTCCTCCTTATCTATGGTGACAAGCTAATTACAAGAGGAGCAGTCCTTGCCCCTTGAGGTGGCCAAATAAAGTCAATACTGAAGGTACAACAAATTCAAAAGCCTTATAAGCTATTGGCAAAAGAGAATGTCCCAAAAGCATGTAATTATGCTTGATATGGAAGAGGGGGCACCTGTCTAACTATTTTAGCACGCTTCCAATCGACTAAATTTTCTACTGACAGGAGACATCAATCAGTCAATCAGTTCCCTAGATAGCAATTCCCAATGGTTAGTAGCACAAATTCCAAGTATATTATATGACAAATGGAGAAAATTATGCTCTTTTGTGGTTAAAGAAGAGTGTATTTCAGGTGTGTTACAATTATAGAACTTGCCCTATGTTTCCCCCAAAGGAGAGATGGGTGACCATTTAATTTCTTTCTAGAGCCTCAAGATAGAAAAGAAGTCATTGAGGAAACAACCACAATGCAGCAGGATTTTAGAAGCTATAGGGTAGTGGTTCCAAGATAAATGACTATGATTGTAGATTCTAACCAGATTCCATCCTGTCTGATGAAGGACATGAAAAGTTGCTGAGGAAATTCATTTAATGAGACGTGGTTAGACAAGAGAATACTCTCTTGGCGTTCTTGCTGATATTTACAAGGTACTGTTCTTAGAACAAGAGGAATAGTATCCAAGGGTGGTTTGCAAAGGAAGTTAAATGTACGAAATACAGACAAACTGTCAACATAGAGTCCTACATGTTCATACAAAAGAGCATCAGTTTTACCATAACGAACATTTGTAAGCATTCACTTTCCTAACAAATTGGTCAAGAAAAAGACATCCCTTGGGTCAAAGCAAATAATTCTTGAATTTCACTCCCAAAGTCTTTCTGTTTATTTGAGAATTTAAAGAAACAAATTAGGCATTCATTTCTGAATAATCATCACAGAGCACAACCAGACAAGAAACTAAGAAAGAAAACAGAAGAAAGAAATAGACACCGTCTCTGAATTTCATGACATATAGAAGCCAATCAGAACAATAGAACTTCATCCGAATTTATTTTGTTAAGTAGTTCCCGGGCATGCACTACCACTTGAAATTGTCATAATGTCAAACTACAGTGCGATTACTATTATGGGACAGTTCGGAGGACATAAAAAGTGTATAGAAATGGAACTACCGCTGCTCAAAGTTATCAGACACTTAGGATCCCATGCTTTGATACACTTTATTGCCGATTATTAATTGTTTTCTTTTTAGTAAAAAGAATTAGACCTTTGAATATGCTCTTGTAACGGACAGCAACGTGTATACTTCGAGTTGTTGAAGCAAATATTAGGTATGGAAGAGGTTTAGCATCCATCGCCTAGAGTTCCATATTTCCTAGAACAAGGAACTGCTGTTTTCTAAATAATCTAATTCCCAAAATTTTCCATCCGGGTCAAATGAAAACATCTAAGGCCAGATCCTCGTGTTCATACCAAACATTGTCCTTCAAGCATAAACAAACATCTTTTAAGATCCAATACTTAACGAATTACAATACCCACTTCAGAAAAATCTATGCTGGCTTTGACCTTACGAGAAATTTCAAGCCCAAAGCCTAGCCGAGCCGAGAAATCTCTCTACCTCTCTCTCTGACCTTAACTATGAAACACGGCGTCCCTAGGAAATGGCGTAACTAACTTGATCAGAACACCGCAAAACAAGAATCTCGGCAATGCTAAAATCACAAAGCTCTCTCTCGTAAACATCCATCCTCTCTAACGTACTACAGATTCTCCCAGAGTATACAATGCTTTCAATACTTCAAAGATGCTACAACTTTAGTCAAACAGGAACACGCACTAAGCTAAGAAGAAAGGGAGACCGAGAAGATAATGGCCACCTTCGTTGCTGAGATGATGCTTCGTTGTGTGCTTGAAGGAAGGTTATCACTGAATGGCATGGAGATTGAGCACTGGCTATACCACGGCAATTGTGGTTGTGCACTGCACAAGTTGAAAAGTACTCGCCCAAGAGGAACAATTTTTAGAAAAGATAAGAATTCAATCTAAAATCCTACAAATGCATACCAACAATCACCGGTTTCACACAAAACTGACAGAAAGCTAAAGGAATTGGAGAATTTTTTATATTGCATTGGTATATCTTAGTATACATGTACATGACCAATTTATAGTGAAAGAATAAGAAAGATAAATGGAAAACAATATATAAAAGATTACAATTCCCTATTTATCAAAATCAATCATGGATTGACTAAATCAATTAGTCAATCAAGATCGGTGCCCAACATCATAATCTTCAATTACATCCCCAACACTCCCCCTCAAGCTGGTGGCCTATATATGTCAAGGACACCCAACTTGCTCAGTAGGTGTGTATGCTGTCTTCGATATAGTGGCTTAGTAAAGATGTCTGCAGGTTGTTCCATAGTTCCAATTCCTTTTGTTACAAGGATCCCTTCTTGAATCTTATCTCGGGTAAAGTGGCAATCAACTTGTATGTGTTTTGTTCTCTCATGAAAAACTTGATTTGCCGCTAGTTTGAGTGCGGCATCATTGTCACAAAACAGTTCACTTGGTCCATCGACTTGAATCCCAAGATCCGAGAGTAGTCCTCGTATCCAAACTATGTCGCAGACAGTTTTTGCCATGGCTCGATACTCTAATTCAGCTGATGATAATGATACAGTTGACTGTTTCTTTGTTTTTAAGGATAATAAGGACTTACCCAATGTCACGTCCGGAACCCCTTTGAGCCCATGACACACTACTCTGGTCAATTAGTGCGACGTCCCATGGTATTGCCGATCTCGCTTATATATATTAGAGATTTGATACGATCAGCGGAAACCACAAATTCCCAGACAATTAAAACTGGGGAGAATAGGGAGAATAAACATACTCATTCCTCGTTCAAACTTGTAGAATATTCACAATATAAAATCGCCATATACATATGCACACCATACTATAAATCACCGATATTCAAAACGATCGATGACCTGGGTATTCTATCATAAAAAATGAGACTACTTAAAAAGCCTATTATCAACCCCCAAACCTAGCCCCTACGTCCTTTACTCGGTGTCCATTCCGAGTCTGATTCTTCGGCACTCGAGTCTGAGTCCCCCTGAACTGTCTGCTCTTCTGAAGACCCCGACTCAGCCTTGATCTCGATAGGATTGTTTATGTCCCCCGACTCTGCTGGGGCCTCGCCCTGCTCCTCCAAGTTGGACTCCTCATCATGCCCGTACTCTGGTATAAACTCAGGGTCAATCCATTGCTTATATGGGGGAATAAACTCCGGTTCTTCTTCAGGTTCAGCAAGCTCGTTCTTAGATTCTGCCTCGGGTTCCTCCTCAATTGGTTCCTCCTCTAGGATCGGTTGAAGATCCACATCCATCGGATCGTATTCCGCTTGTGATCCTTCGGGCCCTGGTTCTTGCTCGGCCCCTAAAGACTCCGCTGCTGCTGGCGCCGGCTACAGTCCTGACTGCGCTAGACTAGTCTCCACACTAGTCAACTCGCCATACGGAGAAGGTATAGCAGACGGGTCCCGGTCTCTAACTCCATCAAAAGGGACGTCAAAACCGCGGACGGGACCAAACTCATCTATCCCGTCTCGAAAGAACCACGCGGTATAAGTATGGGGCTCCCATAGGGGTAATCCTATATTTACAAAGACTACAGTGGTATGCTTAATCCAGGTCATCTGGTCATCTACAGGGAATTCTACTACATCGTGTTCGATGTGCATTAGTACTCTAAAACGCTCTGGCGGTGGCGGCGGAGGGGGATTCATTGTTGTGGCCAGGGTTCTGAAATGTTTAGTTGAAATAACCATGAGAATACATCTCAGTAAGCACACACCCTAAAGTCCACCTAGGCTATCACGTACCTCTAGACAAATACGACAAACAATCACACCCAAATAAATACACCACATATACACAATCAGTGCTTACCTAGTCTTTCTAGCATGCAACCTACACGTTAGACATAATCGCATTATTTCACTCACATGCATGTTATAATTATATTTCATGCATTCGTTCGGACATCATCACACATTTTTCCACAGCTCTTGCTAGTGACCCGCGTTATAGTACACGCCTCAGGTTCACTGCGACCAACTCATCACAACACTCCAGGGCCCGTGTTACAGTACACACCTCAGGCCATGTCTCTTGCCCGCGTTACAGTACACGCCTCAGGCTCAACATCCACAACCTACGACACAACCCACGTTAAAGTACACGCCTCAGGTTGGCAGTCTTTCGGTAATATCAGGCATCGTCTCGCGTTAAAGTACACGCCTCAGGACGGCACAATTCTCCGCGTAATGATACCACCTCAGGGATTTCCACAATCACACATGCCACATCACACACGGCCTCTCATTCTTTCACACGCTTAACACCCACTTGCCAAACAAATTGGCCAATCACACGTGGCCCGTGCACGCACTCATTTCACACACGTTCTCATGCTCAATACACATTCAGAACTACTGATTGACAATTAATTTCATTCAGCCCGAGCGTGCACATAATCAAGCACATTTCAATCAATCGATTGCACACCAATGCACCCAATTTCATCACCACAATACAACCACATCACAAACACATAATAGACATACAAATTCTCATCTTTCCACCTCCAAATTTCGGCGAATCAATTCCGACCCTTCACGACATTTTCTCGCAATTAATAGCCGAATACAAATACCCAATTTACGCGTCGAACGGCACATCATAGCACGCCTATCAGCCAATCACAGCCCACTTTTAAACTCAAATTTTCCACCAAAATTTCTCAAATTCATCTCTAAGGCCCGCTAATCAATTCCGCTCCTAAAATCATACAAATCCGCGTCTAATTAAACCCGATCACATCTCAATTTTGTCCGTCGATACCCGACGTCATAAATAAGGTTTAGGGCGTGACTTACCAAGCTCTAGACTAACGTGGCTAGAGCGAAAAGCGGTGGTGATCGGCAGGGACGACGGCGAGCGGCAGCGACGGCGGTGGTGAGCGGCGGCGGTGGTCTCCTTGTCGCGGCTCACCCACTGGAGGGGAAGAAGAAGAGGGACAGCGGCGTGGGGTGGTGACGGTGGTGCGGTACGGCGGCGGACAGGTGGTGGCTCGGCGGGCGGCGACCGAACGGCGACGGCGATGGCAAGGGGAGGGGCGACCGGTTCGGTGAGGGGGAGAGGGGGCCGAAGGAGAGAGAGAGAGAGGGAATGAAGAGAGAGAGAGAGTTGTCTTGGCCTAAATAGTGAAATTTTGACCAATTTTGGCAAATGACCATCTTGCCCCTCTCTAATCTTTTTAATCAACGGCCGAGATTTGATCTTATCTTGGAATCAACGGCCGAGATCGAATCTTTCCCAAAAATATCCAAGGGCAATTTGGGAATTTCATAAAATTTCAAGGGCAAAAATGTCCAACCAAAAAGTTAGGGCAAAACGATCAAAATGCCATTCCCTCTTAAAACTTGCCCTTTATAACCTTCCAAGGGTAAAATGGTCACTTTTCCATTTTCTTGCCGAAATTGAATTTTTCTGAAGGATTCGGGACAATCCAAAGTTGCACTTTCCGACCATAACGTCGTCCTAACGTCCCGTCGTGACTTTCTAATTTTTCGATATCCAAATTGGGCTCAATTAAATAATTAAATTTTATTAAACGCAACTGGAGCGTTTCTTAAACTAACGGGCGGCTTGTTGGAGAAATTCGTATATTCGACCCGTGAATGATAATAAATCGTGTCACGTACAAATTCATTCGGTTTGTGACGACTTCTGTTGTCATTTAAATCGCGAGGATCAACCGCTAAATCCGAGAGGCACGATCGTTCAGTATAGGTTCAGGGTCATTCGTCAATTCATTTCGTGGTTTGACAGAATCACCCGCGATCCACTACTATAACAATGGCGAACTGACCCCTGGCTATCCTTGGATCGGCTAACAGTGGCTCAAAATGTCACATCGGCGATTTTATGGTCGAAAATCAATTCACGATCGAATTTTCTCTTAGTCGCACGAATTTAAATCCCCAATTAGCCTTTTCCTTATGGTTAGTATCCTAGGAATGATTAGTTCCAGGCGAGAACTAACTGTGAGTACGTTCATAAAACCCAGCATTTCATAAATCCCAAATGGACAAATTTTCAGGATGTCACACCCAATTTGATGCAAAAACCAGTGATGGATCTCCTAGTCATCGGGCAAGTAGCATAGTCTGTATCACAGTAAGCTGTCATTTTCATGTTGCAATCAGAAGACAAAAATATACCAAGTCCTGGGCATCCTTTTAAATATTTTACCACCTTCAGTGCTGCATTCATATGAGACTATTTTGGATTTTGCATGAATTGACTGAGTATTTGTACTGCATAACATATGTCGGGTCTTGTCATAGTGAGATATATCAGTTTCCCAACAAGCCACTGATATCCCGATGGATCCTTAAGTAATGGATCCTTTATAGAAGAAGATGAACCCATATCATACTCATGTGTTATCAGTTTGGTATTCTGCTCAATTGGTATAACAGCTGATTTACTTCTTGACAATCCTGCTTCAGAAACAATCTCCAAGATAAATTTTCGTTGACTAAGGTTGATACCTTTGTCGGATCGAGCGATTTCAATGCCAAGAAAATATTTTGGAGGTCCCAGATCTTTAATATGAAAAGCAGAATGTAGATACTCTTTGAATTTTGCAACATGAGAGTCATCATTTCCCATGATAAGTATGTCATCAACATATATCAGTAAATAAATTGATGAATTACCTGCAGTCCATGTGATAGAGCATAATCATGTTTGGAATGTTGAAAACCTGCACTTGTTAGTGCAGCAGTGAATTTGGCATACCATTGCCTAGAAGCCTGTTTCAGCCCATACAAGGATTTATGGAGATGACATACTCGAGACTCCCCCTGTCTGTGTAAACCTTGTGGAAGCTCCACATAAATTTCTTCATCGAGATCCCCATGTAGAAAAGCATTGTGTACATCCATATGATGTAATGACCAATTGTGAATGGCGACAATTGATAAGAAGGAACGGACTGTCACTTCTTTTGCAACTGGAGAAAAAGTCTCATGATAATCAAATCCTTCTCGTTGTGTAAATCCTTTAGCAACTAAGCGAGCCTTATATCGCTCACCAGAGCCATCAGTTTTGAATTTGATTTTGTATACCCATTTACAGCCAATTGGTTTCCGATGTGATGGCAATGGAACGATATCCCAAGTGTGGTTTTCCATGAGGGCATTAAGTTCAAATGCCATTACATTTTGCCATCGAGGGTCACATGCTGCTTCATTGTATGAAGATGGCTCATGTTCTTCTGAGATGCGACTAATGCAACACATATGCTCCGGTGACAATTGACTAAATGAGACATATGAGAATATAAGATATTGTGTACCTGGAGAACTTAAAGTAGAACATATGTAGTTTTCTGTGGGAAAACATTTTCCTTCCCCACCCCTAAATCCTTCATTGTTTTGAGGAAAATGATTTTCTCTTTTCATAAAGAGGAAATTATTTTCCCCCAAAGTGAAGGCAAAATTGCCCATGGGAGAAAAACGTTTTCCGTGGGAGAGAAAGTTGATCGCCGGTCACCGCCATCAGCCGCCGCCGCCGCCGGTCGCCGATCGCCACTGCCGATCGCCGGACGCCGCCGATCACCGAACGCCGCCGGATCGGCGGTCGCCGAACACCAAAAAATATTTTCCGAAACTTTTTCAAATTTTAGCCGAACACCAGAAAATTGTGTTCCAAGAAAACATTTTTCAGGAAAATGACTTCCGAGAAAATATTTTCCAAAAGGAGAATATTTTCCGATAAACGAACGGAGTCTGAATGGCACGGGGATCCATTTTATTTCGAGGGCCCACAGTTGTTGCATAACATAAACAGCCAAAAACTCTGAGATGATTAATTTCTGGCTCTTTTCCATAAAGCATCTCAAAAGGTGTTCGGCCATCAAGAATTCGAGTTGGCGTGCGGTTAATCAAATAGGCTACTGTGACCACACAATCTCCCCAAAAAGTATCAGGTATTGAAGCTTGGTATTTTAACCCTCGAGCTACTTCCAAGAGATGTCTATGCTTGCGTTCAACAACTCCATTTTGTTGTAGAGTGTAAGTGCAAGAACTTTCGTGAAGAATGCCATGAGAGGATAGAAAAGATATGCAATTAGATGTGAAGAATTCACGTCCATTTTTTGTACAAATTCGTTGGACAGATTTATCAAACTGGTTGCTAACTAGAGAAATAAATTTCGACAGATGGGAAAAAGCTTGGCTCTTAGATTGCATAAGGAAAACCTAAGTAGCTCGGGTATAATCATCAACGACTGTGAGAAAGAAGCGAGATCCATCATGATGAGAGGTATGATAGGGACCCCAGATGTCCATATGAAATAAGGAAAAAGGACTGTTTGCTCGAGATGTACTAATTGGAAAAGATGCTCGAGATTGTTTAGCCAAAGGACATACTAGACATTTTGGACGAGGGAAGCGTGCACTATGTCCCAAGCATTGATGAAAAAGGAGATTTTTATTATGAGTGATTGCATTACAAGAAATGCTTTTATTTAATAAATTTAAATCTCATGGGGAATTCTTCCAGAAATATAATCCTTGTGCAACACTACCCAAGCCCATTAGCTTCCCAGTGGAAAGGTCCTGAAAGAAGCAATTTTCTGAATTGAATATGGCATAACAAGAATTGTCTTTACAGACTTTTGAAACTGAAAGGAGGTTGAATTCGGAATCGGGAATGTATAGAACATCTTTTAGGATAAAATTGGGACCAAGATGAAGAGTGCCAATTTTAGTAACATAAGTAACATTCCCATTTGGAAGGCGTACGAATACGGAAGATTGTGGATCATGAATGTGGGAAAATAACTTCTTATTGCAAATTATGTGATCACTAGCTCCTGAATCGATTATCCATGCATCAACTGAAATCGAATCTGTCTTGTAAAGAAACGTACCGGAGAAACTTGCATTTTTGTTGCTGGTCTTCAGTTGACTCAGAGTTTTCATAATATCCTGATATTGCTCTTGAGTAATTGTCTGATGTGTTCCATCAATTTTTTGTGTAGAGACCTGATAAGCAGAAATTTCCTTTTCCTTTTTTTCTTTATCACTTGGTCTCCCATGTAAGTTCCAACATGTGTCAATGGTGTGGTGTGGGCGTTTGCAATATTCACAATATTTATTCTTGAATTTAGAATTTTGCCTGCTAACCTTCCCAGACGACGTGGAATTTCGTAGGTCGTAGGATCCCTTATAGATTGGCGCCGACGTGGCCTGATGATGGCCATGGGATTCGGCTGGGCTGATGGATGAATATGGACCGTTTGATTCCATGCGTTGATCGAAGCCGTCCATTCGAGAATACCTAGGGCGTCCTTCACGTTCCTTCCCCACCGCAGCCATCCTTCTGTCTCCAGCACTCCCGAGGGTTCTCTGTCCTTCGGTCGTCGTCTCCACCGTAGCAAGGCCGAATGGTAAGGCGTCGACGGCGATTCCTTCGGTCATCTTCGCATGCTCGGTTGTGGCCAGCCGCTGACTCTCCTCCTGGACAGCCAATTGGTAGATCCGGCCGAGTGGCGGTGGAGGTTCCATCGCAAGGATTTGTGACCGGAAAGACGAATACGAATCGTTGAGAATCAGTAAGAACCTTGTGGCTTTCTCTCTTTCCTTCATTTCTTTGTATTGTCGAAGCGTACTCTCGGGTCCCTCGAGCTGCTCCTCGGCTGCATCGAGTTTGTTCCGTAAGGCCGAGAGCCGCTTGAAGCAAGCGGCGGTAACCGAGAGGTTCCCTTGCTTCAATTCCGACAAGGCCTGAGTTATGGTAAAAATCCTCGCTCGATCAAGTCGCCCGTACATCTCGCGGATGTTCTCCCATATTTTCTTTGCGTCTTCAGTCGGTGGGAGGCCAGCCGCAACGTCGAGGGCTAGGCTGTTTCCGATCCAAGTGCAAACCAGTTGGTTGCACTTCCGCCAATGTCTCTGAAGTCGTTCGTCGTCCGGAAATGGAACAACTCCGTCAATGAAGCTGTCCTTGTCTTGAGTGACAAGGGCTCGCCGGCAGTCCCGAGCCCAGGCATTATAGTTCTCCAGTCCCGTAAGCTGCAAACCAATGAGCCGTAGCTCTGGTCCGTCCGCTGGCAAGGTGTAAAGTGGATCGCTGCCATGACAGAAAACTAAAGGAATTGGAGAATTTTTGATATTGTATTGGTATATCTTAGTATGCATGTACATGACCTATCTATAGTGAAAGAATAAGAAAGATAAATGGGAAACAATATATAAAAGATTACAATTCCCTATTTATCAAAATCAACATGGATTGACTAAATCAATTAGTCAATCAAGATCGGTGCCCAATATCAGAATCTTCAATCACATCTCCAACAAAAACAAAAGTGTAAAGATACGCTCTAACGAACTAGCCTGGAAAGAGACAAACATTGAAGAAATACATGCTAGGTTCTATTACGTCTTTGAAGTTCACTTCTAAGTTCCCTAAGCCAGCCAAGCTGCCCCGAGCCAACTCCTCTCTCTCTCTCTCTCTTGGGGAGAACAATTTTAGTTAACTAACGTTCCAAAAAGCACTTTGGAACAGCTTCAACATGCCCTTGAAATCAACCAAGACCAATAACACTCTCTAGGCAACTCCTATGATCCACTAGCATACACCCATTCCAAATTCTATATAAATGATTCAGAGGGCTTGCGAAAGATTCAGAAATTACTAGCTATATTCTCAAACAAACCAACACAAACAAAATTCAACAACGATCTTACCAAAAAAAAAAAGACAAAATTCAACAACGAGATCTATAAGAACCACTGAGCGAGAAGCAAATGGCCACCGTAGCAGCTGAAATGATGCTTCGATGTGTCTTTGATGGAAGCTTGTTAGTAAATGATGTGGAGATTGAGCGTAGGCCACACCACCGCAACTGCGGTTGTGCGCTGCACAAGTTTAAAGGAAGTCATTCGACTGCTTGCTCCCATCGTAACAACATATCATTCCCCTGGAAGGACTTATCAACCATCTGCTCTTTGTCCGCTGCAGCTTCCAAGTTCTCATCTCAGGCTTGCGTTATCCGTGGTTCTTCTGTTAACAGCAAGGACAGCAAATGACATTAAACTAGCGTTTTCAGAGTAGATGATAGGTATTTATTGGAGGGATTGGCTAGGAAAGAATAAAAAAAGGCTAGAAACAGGGACGCTATTCTTTTTGTTCTTTCTTATTTCTTGTCTTTACGTGCTCCTCAAGGTAGAAAATCTCCAGAGGATAAACAGCACAAGCTTCTTTACTAGATTCCTCCTGCTAATTCTGCCGAGTTCTATTGCAAACGCATTCTTCTCCTCATATAATTACATGGGATAGAGAGTTAAATCTATCCACTTGACATATATATATTAGCCAGTTAGTAAACTTTCTTGCTCTGTTTTCTCTTGAATACTCATGAGTTGAGACTACAAATTTACTCAGTTTCTCAAGAATGGCCAGCAAGGGTGTGCAAAACTTATTGGGAATCACAACAGAAGTTTATACCACATATTAGCCGCTCAAAAGAGGAAGACAAACACAATCTCTCAAACAAACCTAATTGGACTGAATTTCACTCAAAAGCTTAGTCTTAGTAGTTCCGCCCACCACATATTTTGATTACTCTACTTTACTACAATCAATCTGATTTGAGAATGTTTTTTGCACTCGCAATCTACATATGAAACCTACCACTGGTAAAACTGGGCAACAACAATATCTTGGACACAAATCCTCACCCAGTGAACCTAATATGAATTGAGAATTTACTAATGAGGTGTTTTTAGTTTCTTCCTGTGGACTGCAACATGGATGAGATGACTATATGGAAAAACAGATATTATCCAGACATGGACAAAATAGGTGATTCAATGAATTCTCGGGTTATTAGAGCCTAGGGTGCAATCACACTTCAGGAGCAGTGAACAAAATCCTTCTGAAGTTGGGGTTGAAAGAGCTCAACTTTCAGAGTGGCGACCCGCAAAGAACTTGCCACAATGGTGTCCTCCAAAAGAGATCAGTGACCAATGATCATCTTAGTTCTTGGAAACTTTATCAAAATCTCTTATATGAAACTAAATAAACGGACAAAATTTTTTATTTAACCTAAGTTCGTCACCTATACAGGCGATTCGGACTATATTATGCACGTAACAACTAAAAGAAGAAACTAATCTTGCCAGGCGCAACCAGAGGAATTGGACCAAAAATTTCCAGAAAAGACAATTAACGTAGATTACTAGATATATATAAAGTATTAACAGTTTCACAATAACAGAAATTTGTAAGTATGAACTACGCCAACGAACTAGACAGAGACATCTTACTGGAGAAATCAATGCTAGCTGCTAATAGCTTCTTAAATTTGACTTCTAGTACTCTAAGCCAGCCGATCCGAGCTGAGCCACTTCGCACCCCTAGATCTCTCTCTCTCTCTCCCCGACAATTAGGGCCCGTTTGGCAACGTGCCAAATAGTAAAAATTTCTGTTCTTTTGTTCCCAGAAATAGTTTGGGAACAGAAATGCGTTTGGTAAATTTTTTGTTCCCGGGCACATTTTTGCAAAAATTTGTGCCGAGAAACAGTTTTGGAAGAGAAACAAGAAGTAAAAAAAAGTTGCTTCTTGTTTCTCGGCACAATTTTGAGAATAAGTTTTTTTTCTTCTTTTTCTTTTTTTTTCTTTTCTTATTTTTGTGTTCTTCTTTGGCCATGGCCGGTTGCCGGCGACCGGCGGCCGGCCACAGCCCAGGGCCGGCGAGGGCGTCACGGCCCTCGCCGGCCGCCGGCGAAGGCGAGGGTCGCCCTCGCCGGCGAGGGCGAGGCAGCCTCGCCGTCTCTGGGCGAGGCCGACCTCGCCGTCGCGACCCACGGCGAGGCTCGGCCTCGCCGTCGCGACCGACGGCGAGGCTCGGCCTCGCCCAGGCGGCGAGGGTCCAGCCCTCGCCCTCGCCGGCGAGGGCCGTGACGCCCTCGCCGGCCCTGGGCTGTGGCCGGCCGCCGGTCGCCGGCGCCGGCCATGGCCAAAGAAGAAAATGGATATAAAGAAAAAAAATAAAAAATTCAAAATATTATTAAAATATTATTTGGGAACAAAAATTTTGTGTAGTTACCAAACGCATTTCTATTCTTTTCTACTCTAGAAATAGAAATTTTGGACAGTTTATCAAACGCCTTCAAATACTCAGAAATTGTTTCCGGGCACAGAATAAAAAAAATCATTTCTGTTCAGAAATAGTTCCCGGGCACAGAAACGTTCTCATGCGCACCCTTAGTAACCCACCAATACCAAGGATGCCCTCTAGAGAACTCCTGCAACCCACTACCGCACACCAGTCCCAAATTCTATATAAATGCTTCCGAAAGATTGCAAATGATTCACAGCAAATATTCTCGAACACACCAACAGAACCAAAAAAGAAATCGAGAAGAATCATTGCAAGAGAAGAGAATGGCCACCATAGCAGCCGAATTGATGCTCCGCAGCGTCATTGACGGATGCTTGTCGATAAATGATGTGGAGATCGAGAGGAGGCCGTACCATCGCAATTGCGGATGTGCAATGCACAAGTTGAAAGGAAGCCATTCCACCACATGCTCCCATCATAACAACATATCATTCCCGAGGAAGGAGTTACCGACAAATTGCTCTTTGTACGCAAAGGCCGCCAAGTTCACGTCTCAATCTTGTGTTTGCAGTAGTTCTTCTGTCGGTAGCAAGGAAAGCTCATGACAATGGATTAGCATTGTCAACTAGAAGATAGGTGGACACTGGAGGCATTGTAGAGGAAGAATGATAAAAGGTTAGAAACAGGGAAGCTATTCATTTTGCCCTTTCTTATTTCTAGTCCTTACTCCTCAATGTAAAAAATTTCCAGAGGATGAACAGCACAAGTTTCTTGCAAGCTTCTTCCTGTAAATTCGGCTGGGTTTTAGTATAAACGCATTGTTCTCCTTATTTTCTTTCACAAAAAAGTGCGCTAAAGTTGATATATTTTAGACATACAACCCAGTGCGATACTTCTTTGCACTGTTTTTACTTGAACACTCGGTAAGTTATGACTAGGAAATTTCAGAGTGTCATATTTATTCAGATTCTCAATAACGGCAGCAGGCGCACCTTAAGATATATTGCGACATTTTATGGCATTTTTTCCCTGATCCTCACAGTGACAACTATTATGTCAGTGATTTTCAATAGGAAATAGACAACTACAGAAAACGCTACAAGAGGTCCATTGAAATACTCTGGTGGCGTTTTTGCTGATATTTACAAGGTGTTGTTCTTAGAACAAGAGGAATAGTATCCAAAGGGGCTTTACAATGTAAGTAAAATGCAACTAATACAGACAAACAGTCAGCATAGAGTCCTAGAGGTTCATATAAAAGACCATGAGTTTCACCATAACGAACATTTGTAATCATTCCCTTTGCTAACGAATCAGTCAAAGAAGAAGACATCCCTTCGGTCAAATCTTGCTTGTAGCTAATCATTCTTGGATTTTGTATTTTACTGGCCAAGTCCATACGAGCCAAGCCGAGCGGCTCAAGTTTCTCAAACTCCAAAGTTACCCCCACCAAAAGGCGCAGGACAATTAGGAATCAAGAAATCATTGCAATTTCAGCTAACTGACCAACAATACTAGATAGAATAATTTCCAACTCCTCCGAAATTCCACCGGCATTATTCTCTCTCTCTTGAGAACCATTCAAAATATTTGACAACTAAAGATGCATTTATATTACAAAAAATGAATAATTTGAAAAACATTTTTCAGACTCGAACCTTTACACCTGTTCTTCAACATAACATGCTTGTTGAAGAAATGAAATCCCTTTTGGGGGCAAAAATAAATAGAAGTCCTAGAGTATGTACAGGGTTATTAGTTCAACCCAAGCTCAGAAATTTGATGCCATAAATTCAGATGAAAGTTAAATCTATCCACTTGACATATATTGTGACGGCCCAAGCCAAGTGGCGGAGCGCGGGGAGGAGGGATGGTGGTGCGTCCGTGCCACTACCCCAGACGTTCGCAGGGAAGTCGGGTACCTCTCTTGTCCCACGTCGCCTAGGGGGAAGTTCCGGGCTAGCTTATAAGGCTTTGGGTTCTATATTTGTGTAATGTGTTTTAAAGCCGTGAGGGTCAGTGGGCCCAAAGCTGATAATATTACACAGTGTAGACCCGGAGTGTTACAGGTGGTATCAGAGCCAACTCTCGATCGTGTGTGGGCCCATAGTGAGGGTGCTGTGCCTGTAAGGGGTGGATAGTGTGATGGCCCAAGCCATGTGGTGGAGCGCAGGGAGGAGGAATGGCGGTGCGTCCGCGCTACTATCCCGGATGTGCACAGGGAAGTGGGGCATTGCCCCATACGACCCTTGCTGGGGCGGCCCCCCCAACCTTCACCCGCTCACTAAGGAACGGACCCCCGTGCCTTCTAGCCGATAGGGAGTATAAACCATACCCCAACTCTTATCACTAGGAAAACTGGACATCAACTATTTTCTTGAATCTCGGCCACGACCCTGTCCAAACAACCTGAGATGGAAACGATCCTAATGGTTTATCAACCAGAAACCATGCATTAAACTTTTTGTTTATCTGCTATTCTCTTTAGTCGCTTGATTGAATATTTGCTTTGACATTCCCAAAACTAGTCCTTAGGATTTCTAATCCTAACCTATATTTCTAAGCATAGCTTCTGAAAGTTTAAGCTAAATTTTGAGTTCCTAGGAAGCATGAGCCAGAGCTTCGCTTGTTTTAGCACTTTACCGCTAGCAAAAAAAAATTGGTTTAACAAGGGGAAGCTGCATCCAATGACCATTTTTTCTCTCTCTATTCCCATCCTCAAACTAAGTATTTCTTAGTTTCTAGTAATAAGTCTATTTTGTCCTCAACGTTTTTCTGGACTAGTGTTCCGGCTCATTGGTCGCCGCATGGGTTTGTTCTTGGCTAGAAAGCTTTATGTCCTGTGACAAATACGTGCCATGTAATGGGACTTCAAATGTCTAAAGGGAAAGTTTTAGACTCGAAACCTTACACCTGTAGCTATATAAAGAACTAGAAAAAAATAGGGTATCTTCAACTTTAACATGCTTGTTAGGGACATATAAAACCCTTTACACCTGTTGCTATTTATTTGTTCTAACCCAAACTGGCAAATATGATGACATAACTTCATATGAAAGAGCAAAGTAGCTGATGTAAACTAAATTTTCCATGGAACGTGACTAGCATAGAACAAGAAACGGCGAAAACAAAACCAATGAAGTATATAGATATAGACAAACTAGAGCCAGTGGTGCATATAACAACATTTCCAGGGATTCACTTTCCTAACAGATTCAATAGAAAAGCCCTTTGGAGAAATCTACGCGAATCTTTGAACATACACGCAACAAACTTCACAAGCCACACCCGCCCCTGGTACTGTTCCCTTCGGTACTGTACAGTTTCTATCTTAGTAGGTTCCGCCCGTGGAATGCTCATCCGGTGGATTGCTCACCTCTTGGTCGATCCAGCCGCTGGATTCCTCTGAGATTTGATGCTTGGGGTCGCCAGTAAGTGCACCCTCCCCTGTCTGTTGGGATTCCCGATCTTTTCTTTTTGCTAGACTGTGGAATAGATCTGGGTTTTGCTGGGTTTCGTTTGGAACTCCTCGAGTGCGCTCGATGATATGTGGGATTCAATCATTGATTCTCCTATAATATCTGAAGTCTGGGGTCGCCAGTTGTTTCTTACTCGGTCCATTGTCATCCCGTCCCCTGCTGCTGGATTGAGGAATAGAGCTGAGTTTTTCTGGGTTTCAGCTGGAACCTCGTTGGTGCGTGTGATCAATTGTGGGTTTTACCCACTGGTTCTGATTCTGGTGCCTAGAACCGTGAGTACGTTGTGATCTTCGAGCTGCTTCTTCCATAAGGCTGCGGACCAGATTTGTGTTATCTGGGTTGTTTCTGGAGTGAGTTACTATTCTAAGAATTTCTGGATATCCTTTCGCCCTATGCTGTGCGTGCTCCCTTGGATGGATAAACTCATATAAGGGAATTCATGTTTGGAAATCCCGCTGAAATGGAGCCTCAGTTGAAGGCCACTGGAATGATTGCAAAGTCAAAGCAGGGAATGGCTAAGCATCTTTCTGCTAATAAAGCCTCGTCTATGGCCAAATTTGGCACTCCCGAAGATACCTCACATCCCACGATTCATGTGGAACCTGTGACACAAAAAACTGCTAAGGCCTCAGTAGAAGTTGGGACATCTATTGCCCTCCCTAAGCACCCCTCAACAGTTAAGGTTGGCTCCTTCGATGCCAATCGCAGACCTTCAACTTCGGTTGTGTCTCCAAAATTTAAAGCCCAAGACCCCCAAGGTCGAAGGTCTCGAAGCAGAGGCCGAAGCAGGGGAAGGTCCACGTAAACTGACCAGCAAACTGCAATTGACCAACAAACTGCACCAGCAAACATTGCTGGAACTTCAACTGACCAGCAAACTGCACTAGAGGCTGGTACTGGTCGCAGCAGCAGCAAGGGGAAGACACCGACCAAAAATCGTCCTCGAGACTCTAAAACACAACTTGCTCAACGCTCTTGGGCAGCTGTTGCAAGGACGGCCGAAAAAGGATATGGCCTATCATTTATTCCCCCAACCTTAGTTGATGGTAAACCGTTGGTACAATTCTCAAAAGCAATTCTAGCAGATTCAAACCCCAAATGGAAAGAATGCCTAATCGGGTATTTTGTGGGCAAAAAACTGCCCGTTAAGCTCACTGAGACCGCAATGAAGAATGTATGGGGTAGCAATCTTGTGGATATAATGGCAAACGTGGATGGTTTTTATTTCTTCCACATTCCCGACGAGACTTTTCGCCGGAAAGTACTTGATGGGGGCCCTATCACTATCTTGCTTGTGCCTATGATTTTGAAGCAATGGCACCCCAATCTAAAGCTCGTGAAGGACCAGCACGAGTCCATTCCTATATGGGTGAAGCTTAGGGATATTCCCTATGCTTTATGGTCGACCTCTGGTAAAAGCGCTATAGCCAGCGCACTTGGTAAACCACTTCATGTGGACTCACAAACTGAAAAAATGAGGATGCTTTCTTATGCTAGGGTGTGCATAGACATCAAGGCCACCCAAAATATGCTAGACTCGATTGATGTCAAGCTCAATGGTGAAATTGTTAGTGGTCTGCCCTAGGAATCAATCAATGTTGATACTCTAATATTAGTTGTGGATTAGGTTGTGTCGGAAAAATCGATCTTCACTATACTTAGGTAGTCATAATGTCTTGCTAGAGGCTGCTTATGACTTATGGGCCAAAAGGGTTTTGAGCACACTGCTAATGTTTAGTGAACCTACAGGGTCGCACACAATAGCGAACGGACTTAATATTTTCTATGCGCCTTGATCTACTTAAGAAGTAGATTTTAATTTATACTCTTATTTAAATTATCTATGCGGTCGTGCGCGTTATGAGATAACGATTAAACGCGGGCCCAAATTGCCCGGCCCACTTCTTTTAATTCCGCTAGATAATGAGGTTGTATAAATAGATAGAGAATCGTTCTCTGTCTAGGGTTTTTTCGACAGAGTATCGAAAATAAAAAGGCGTTCAAGAAAAAGAAACTTCAAGATCTTTCGCTAGCAGGTGAATCATTGGAGAATTCTATTCGTGTGTGTGGATAACGGTAGAGGCGCAACACTTGAGGCGCTAATTCAGACACAATCAGTTGTCGATTTATCCTCGATCTGCAAAAGTTACGTTTCGAAATTCCCTTTCGATTTCAATATACACGTAGATCCTGTCTAGGGTTCTATATTCCGCTGCGTTGTTTTTCGTTGTTGAACCGTACAGAAATATGGCTTATCAAGGTTGAATATGAATGGAGGCCTATCTCCTGTATAACCTGTGGCACTTTCGGCCATAGATGCCCTGAGCCAAGCACGGAGACAGTAGGCCCGAATGAGAAATCACCCCACCCTTCTGCTCCTCCAGCTCCTTCTCCCTTAGTAGAAGAGCCTTGGTAGATGGTAACCAAGAGGAATGGGACTGGAAATCCCAGGAGCATGATTATTGCACCCGATGCTAATCATCTCAAGAAATCGGCAGTAGTCCCTACTTTGCCCCATGCTCCTCAGACTTTCCCATCCCTATAACAGTATGAATTTTCGATCCTTTTTCCGGGATCTATGAAATGAATATTTTGACCAATGCAGTTATAGTGAGATCTCATCTAGAACCGCGCATTCTCGGGATGCTAACCTTAGGAGTAAGGCCATTACGGGATTGAGTTCGCATGACCAAAGAACTTGACCTTGATTCGACCTTAGACCATAAAGATTGACGAGTGAATGTTTTGGGCTAACAGAGACTGATCTATTTGATTGATCGTGTCCGAAGGGAACTAGCGGCAAACCCTCATAATTATATGACAACTGAGGTCGTCTTGGGTAAAGTAAACTTAAACGTGATTTGACTTAGTGTTGGTCACGGGTCGAGAGTGCATAATTCCAATGAGCCACCCGTTAGCCAGAGATAAGCTAAAGTTGCGATTGTTCGATTTTAGTCATTTCTTGGAATTCGGGCCCGGGAATCGAGAATTTTAAAAGTGACAATTTTGGACCGCCGATGACGGTTTTGGCATGGCCAACCTTGGGGCCACCTTTTCTGCAAAAAAATAGATTTTGGTCCGAGGCCGGAAAAATGACCATTTTGCCCCTAGGACCGCGAACGAATTTTGAGGACCGAATTAAGTCGGGGGACTGAGAAATACCCAGTATAGCCGAAATTATAAGGACAGGAATGCCCCTCTCCTTTTTTTTGGATAATTACATTTTTGTCCTTTGGCTTGTTGGATACGATTTAACATGGGCCGTCGGATGAGGATAAGATTAAATCTTGGCCATTGGATCGGAGGGGTAGTTGGAATGGTATTTTGGTAATTTTCGAGGTGCAATTATTGGGGTTAGATTTTAAATACTCATTTTCTCTCTCTCCTCTCTCATTTTCACTCAAGCTCTCTCTCTCTCCTCACCCCCCACAAATCAGTACCCTCTCTCTCTCTCTCCCTTCCCCCGTGCGTGAGGTTCCCTTGGCCGGCCACCATCTCGTCGCCACCGGTCGCCGCCCAGCCCAGCCGCCCGCTGCCGGTGCTTCCTCTTCCCCGGCCGTGCACCCTCACCGCCCGTCTCCCTCTCTCCCCCTGTTTTACTGTTCCGATCAGGCCCGTTACCACTGAACCACCCCTGGCCATCCTCCCCTACCCTGTACATCTCCATCGCCGCCCCCAACCGCCCGTGCGCTGCCCGCTAGCCACCTGTCCAAGGCAGCTCAGCCGCTCGCCCGCCTGGCCGCCGGCGACCCTGCTCGATTGCTGCTGCTGTTCCGGTCATTCCTGCCTCTGGCCAGCCTTGTTTGTCTCGCTTTTTAGGGTAAGTGACTTCCCCAATCGTTACCTAGGACCTCGAGTATTGTTAGACATGTTTAGGGTTTAGTTCGAGTAGTTTATGTGGTTGTTTTGGGGTTAAATTGAAGGCTGGATGTTTGGTTGTTGTGAGCTGATTTGGGGATTGGTTTGATGATGAAATTTCGAGGTTTAGGAGGCTTGGTTAGGGCTGTGATGTTGGGGATCGATCGTGGTTGAATTATGTGCTTGATTGGTAATTTTATGGCTTGTACGGGTTTAATTGATTGACTATACAAATTATGGTTCTTGGCTGGTTCGAAATATGATTCGGGCTGAATGTGGATTGGTGATATGCCGTGTGTGTTTGGCCGTGAGATGTGGTGGTGTGGTAGTGTGATTGTGTAATGAATTCGTGTACCGAGTGTATGGTCGTACAGTGTGTTTGCATGGCAAGAATGTGAAATGGCAAAATGTGTGTGAGGTGTGAGATTTTATGTGACCGTGTGTTTGTGTGGCGGTGTGGTACATGTGGAATGAGTGGAACGAAGGTACGGGTGTGTAGGATTGATTGGAAAAGGTCCGTCCTGAGGCGTGTACGTTTACGCGGGACGATACCATCCCTGACGAGGTGACGATGCCTGGCCCGACGGGGTGTCGATGCCTAACGAGGTCAGAAGACCGTTGGCCTGATGCATTTTACGCCGGCGCGATAGTGGTGGAAAGGTTGAGAATGAGTGGGATTTGGCAAGACGAGTGAGGATTGTGAAAGATGACGCGTGGCGTGAGTTCGTGTGCAAGTGTGGTTGGTATCGTATATTGTAGTGCTCAATTATGGGATAAAATCTACTAGGCATGGTATGAGAAGTGCCCAAGTGGATTTTGCCTTATAATCGAGGCACGTGCGAGACTGTGATACATTACTGTGGTATGCTGGTTGTATTATGGTTTAACGTGCAGGTATGCGCATGATGAGTTCCAGGTAGGTTTGTATGTGTTTGTTAGTTTGGCTGATTGATGTGTGTTAGGCATGTTTCGTCTGGCAATACGAGAGTGCCTACGTGGGGTTTGGGGTTATATACTTATTGAGATTCGTCTTATAGTTGTATAATCCACAATTTCAGAACCCTAGCCGTAAATTCGGGAAATCCGCCTCCTCTTTTTGGAAGTCCGGGAAGCTGCCTTTGGTGCCCAGTGAAGCTACAGGCGAGTTTCCGGAGGCAAGCCAGAGATTCAGGAGCAGGTTGGAAGAAGGCGACCAGTAGGTTTTTCCTAGAGTCTTTTAGGCGTTATGTTGGATAGGTCAACCTATAGTGAAGTTAAGTTAACCAAGCCATCTGAGCCTTTTTGTTATGTTGATGATTTCGGATGCTAATCTGCTACGTACGTTTGTATTATGATGTTTGTATGCTGGATGCTTCGGCTTTGTATGTAAATGAATGTGACTGTTCTTTGACTGTCGTGTTGAGCTACCCCATCGTTGTCTTTTTAGTCAGGGGTTTTATATTCGCTTCCGCATGTGTTCCTGATGTTTGGGTTAGGTCAGCGATGTTCCTGGGACGTCGCAGCTATTCGACCGGAGCAGGGGATGTTGCGAGCTCGTTGGGGTTCGGGGCGTGATAATCCCGATCGAAGGTGAATGCGCCTGGTCCCTCTGGCCCTCCCTTATCCCCTCGAAGTCGAGCTTCGTCATCCTCTAATTCAGGTGAACCCAACGAAGTTTTGGCCAGTGATATGTCTAGCGACTCAGACTCTCCATCTCCTGTTAAGGTTGCATCTTGATTCAAAGCCCCCTTGCAAACGGGATCTTGCGCTGCAAGCCTTGCCCCCTGTCATGAATTACCGGGCTTAAAACTCCCCCCCTTTGGAAGTGCTCTTGCTAGGTCCTGGTACGGATGCTTGTCTGGAAGGTCCGTCGGCCCTAACAGTAGATGGCCCCGCTCCTGTTTGTAAGCCTACTGCAACCAAACAAACCACCCCCAATCTAGGAGGAGAGGTGGTACAAAAAAGCGGTGACCCTCTTTACCTTCAATTATGTTTTTTGGCGTTTGGAATATCAGGGGTCTTGGCCAACCCCTCAAACAGGCAGAAATTAGAGCTTTTGCTAGATCTAATAATCTTTCTTGCATTGGTATCCTCGAGACCAAGGTAAATCAATCCCATTTTGAATTTTTTTCTTCTGGATTGTTATCAGGCTGGGAATGGTCTTCCAATTACAGTGCCTCTTCTCGGGGCAGAATTTGGTTGGGATGGAATCTGCAAGACTCGGTCCTAGAAGTTATGTCTTTTTCCTCCCAAGCTATACATGCACGCGTTAGTCTGCTGGGTCTTGGTAAAATCTGCTACTTCTCGGTTATATATGGTGAACACACCTTTGTGAACTGCCAATCCTTATGGGCTGACCTAGTCCATTCTGGTATGATGTTCTCGGATTCTCCTTGGATAGTGACGGGAGATTTCAATGCCATTCGTCACCAATCTGACAGAATTGGTAGCTCAAACTCATGGATACCCGTCTTTGATGAGTTTGACTCTTGCCTTGAGGAAGCTGGCCTGGATGATCTCAGATATGTGGGGCACAGATAGACATGGTCCACATTCGTGGGCATCCTTCGTAAACAAAGGAAAATTGATAGAGTACTTATCAATGAACAATGGAGCCGCAATTTCTCCTGTTCTGAGGCATCCTTTCTAGCTCCAGGAATTTCTGACCACTCGCCTATGATTGTTAGAATTTTTCCCCATCGACTATCCAGAAAATCATTCAAATTTTACAACTTTTGGATGGATCACCCTTCTTTTTTGGATATGATCAACCAGGTCTGGGACTCACATGTTATGGGCACCCCCATGTTCGTTCTATGTAAGAAGCTCAAATTGCTAAAAGGACGCCTTAAATTTCTTAACAGAGATTCTTTCTCTGACGTCTCAAGTTGAATTGCACAGGCAAGGTTAGATTTATTTACTACCCAGGATGCACTTGCATTTGATCCTTTCAATTTAAAACTGGCCCAATTAGAAAAGGATTAGTCTCGGATTTTCTCGGATTTGCGTCTTCAAGATGAATCATTTTACAAACAAAAGTCAAAGATAAAGTGGTTGACAGAAGGTGATTGCAACACCAAATATTTCCACCACTTTGTAAACAAGAGACACCTTCAGAATCGCATCATTTCGATTTCTGACTCTAATGGTGCAATCCTTAATGACCCGAATCTTGTTCAGCAGCACATTATTCATCACTTTGAAAATTTCCTTGCGGCTGTCAGTACACCCTCTCCACCTGATATTGCAGCCATTCGAAACTCTCTCCAACATATACTGGATGATAACCAGACCCTTTTGCTCTCTCGAGAGGTAACGGTTAGTGAAATTCGCAATGCTATGTTTTCTCTAGCCAAAGGCAAGGCTCCTGGACCTGATGGGTATAATGTTGACTTCTTTAAAGCTAACTGGGATATTATTAGCTCCTTTGTCACCTCGGCAATCATTGATTTTTTTCGATCTGGATCATTGCTAAAAGAGCTTAACACTACTATCATAACGCTCATGCCGAAGATCCCCAATGCCCAGTCAATGAATGACTCCCGACCTATAGCGTGTTGCAACACCGTATATAAACGTATATCCAGAATATTGGCCGACTGTATCTCCATAGTCCTGCCAACTCTTATCAGCTCCCCCTAAAATACTTTTGTCAAGAATAGGAGGATTGCCGACAATATTCTCCTGGCTCAGGAATTATTTACGGGCTTTCACCATGAACCGTACCTACCGAAATATGCCATTAAGGTTGACTTTCAAAAAGCTTATGACACTTTTGACTGGAACTTCTTCAAATCAGTTCTGCAAGCATTCTGCTTTCCACCAATTATGATCAAGCTTATCATGGAATGTGTCACCACATCAAAATTTTCTGTGGCTATTAATGGTGAACTTCATGATTTCTTCTCTAGTGGCCGAGGTATTCGTCAAGGAGATCCCCTTTCTCCCTATCTCTTTACATTGGCCATGGAAGTATTCTCAGGCATCCTTAACCACCAAACTCAGCTGCCTGGATTCAAATTTTTCTGGCGCTGTAAGGCCACCAGTCTTAGCCATCTCTTCTTTGCCAATGATATCCTCTTTTTTTCGGAAGCAATCTTGGAGTCCATTAATCTTCTGTTGGAAGGACTTCGGCTATTCTCTAGCTGGTCAGGCCTAATGCCAAATGCAAATAAGAGTGAGATATTCATGTCAGGTGGTTCAGCGGAATTATGCACCCAGATTTTACAACTCCTTGGCTTCAGCGAAGGTACGCTTCCATTTAGATACCTCGGGGTTCTTGTCATTGCATCTAGACTGCCCAAAGCGAACTGCTGCCTTTTGGTAAACAAAATCACGGCCAAAGCACGATCGTGGTCCCAACGTTTTCTCTCCTTCGCTGGACGATTACAACTCATTACTTCAGTGCTTCGCGCAACACAGGTCTACTGGGCAAGTATTTTCACTCTCCCCAAATCAATACTTTCAAGAATTGAGACTATACTCAGGCAATTCCTCTGGAAAGGACCCGGATTGAGAGCTGGTGGCACTAAAGTCTCCTGGAATGAAGTCTGCCTCCTGAAGGGAGAAGGAGGGCTCGGCATTCGGAGGCTTGTGGACTGCAATAGGGCTGTAATGCTCAAGTACATATGGCTCCTATTCATTGATAAGGAGTCCCTATGGTGTAAATGGATATACTCCAACTTTCTCAAGGAAAAAAAATTTCTGGATAGCAACCAAACTGACTTTCTGTTCTTGGACCTAGAAAAAAATCCTAGAACTTCGATCGAACTTCCAGCTAAACTTCCTTTGGAAGATGGGTGACAGGGTTTCCATCTCATTCTGGTTTGATAATTGGCATCCTAGGTGCCCTCTCTACTTACTTTTTTCTGATAGAGACATATACAATTCTGGAATCCCGAGAAATGCATCGATTCGGGACTTCTTTTCTTCTGATTGCTTCAGCTCTTGGGTAGACATTGTCTCGACCCTTGATGCGGAGAGGCCTGATCGCTTTACCTGGACAGGCCATTCCTCCGGTATGTTTTCCACTTCTTCGGCGTGGGATCTTATAAGAAACAAAGGCCTGCACGTTCAATGGAGCTCCTTCATTTGGGATCGAGCTATTGCGCCAAGGTACGGCTTTTTGTTATGGCTCATCTCCCTGAATAGAGTTCCTACGCAAGTCATTTTGCTAAGCCATCACAGAATCTCTGAAGGTGTATGTGCATTCTGTAGAAGCAGACCCGACTCCATTGACCATCTTTTTTTTGGTTGTGCTGTCATTGGGACCTTAGCTTTTTTTTGGGCAAATAATTGTAATCTAAGCTGGCGAAATAGATCGTGGCAAGAAAACCTCCATTGGGCCATCCGAATTATAGGGGGTCAGAACTTTCATCAGCAAATTGCATGATTTGCTCCGGGCGCAATGTGTCATATTATCTAGACGGAGCGAAACCACATTCTATTCAGGAATCATCCCATCTTCATGCCGGCCCTCTGCAACCACCTCACTAAACTTATAAGGGACAAAGGCTTGTCCATGAAACCTGTTGTTGACAACGCCCACAACAGAAGAATTCAGCAAAAATGGGGCATCTCTCCTTTTATTTTTGAGTAATCTTTCGATTACTTTGTAAGTAGTTTATAGGCCTTTCTTTATGCAGGCCACCTTTGTGGCCTTGGTGTTGCGCACTCATGTTTGTAGCCTCGATTTCAGTTGCTACACCTTCGCACCTATCGAGACATTTTGTGTGTCGCCTCAAGTGCGAGGTTTTTGTGTTTTGACTACTTTCTCTGTATATCGCGCGTTGAAAAATATATAAAATTCTTACCTTACCAAAAAAAAAAAAAAACTTCACAAGCCATAGTCAGCCAAAGCAAGCTTACTCTTCAACCCATTTTACCTAGCTAGGTCTCTCTCTCTCTCTCTCTCTCTCTCTCTCTCTCTCTCTACATATATATATATATATATATATATATATATATTTCAATCATGTTCTCTAGTAAAAAGTATCTTTAATTATTTATATTCTTTCAATTGCTGTCAGAATGAAGAAGCAATGTCTACAGTTTTATGATGTAAATGAATTTTCATACAAGGATCTCGACACGCTGCAAATCAATTCATTCATATGTATGATACTAATAGAAACTCCCGCAAATTTTCTACATGAGAGAGATATCTTGACCATCCTATTTTTAAGTAAGTCAGTGAAAAGCTGGAAAAGAAAGGATACAATCACTGTGCATAAGGATACTAACAACTGCAAAAAGTTTAGTCTAGTTATGAATATAAAAAAATGAAAACGCTTTATTCAACCTTTGTCCAACATGTCTCTTATAAGACATGAATATTACCAAGGAAATCAACTAATAACGGTTACTTAAATAAGAAAATACTCTACTGGTGAAAAGGACTATATTTTCCAAGCACCGTGCTGTTCATAGAACAAGAAACAATTCTTAAAAGGCATAACCAAAGAAAGTAGAAAAATTTTAAAAATAGACAAGAATTCAATTTAAAATACTACATATACATACAAACAATCGCCAGTTTCACACAAAACACTAGTGTAAAGATTCGCTCCAACGAACTAGCTTGGAAAGAGACATATATTGGAGAGTACATGCTAGGCTCTATTACGTCCTTGAAGTTCACTTCTTAGCGCCCCAAGCCAGCCTTGCCAACCCGAGCCAACTCTCTCTCTCTCTCTGCACCATGCATTTAGGAATAACAGCATTCCTTGGGAAGAACGATTTTAGTTAACTAACGGCCCAAAAAGCTCTTTGGAACAGCTTCAACGTTCTCTTGAAATCAACCGAGACCAATATCACTCTCTAGGGAACTCCTATGACCCACTAGCATACACCAATTCCATATTCTATATAAATGCTTCGCAGAGATTGCGAAAGATTCACAAATTACATGCTATATTCTCACACAAACCAACACACAAAACCAAACAAGAAGATCCAGAAGAACCGCTGAAAGAGAAGCAAATGGCCACCATAGCAGCTGAAATGATGCTTAGGTATGTCTTTGATGGAAGCTTGTTAGTAAATGATGCGGAGATTGAGAGTAGGCCATACCACCGCAATTGTGGTTGTGCCCTGCACAAGTTGAAAGGAAGCAATTCGGCTGCTTGCTCCCATCATAACAACATATCATTCCCTTGGAAGGAGTTATCAACTAACTGCTGATTGTCCGCAGCAGCTTCCAAGTTCTCATCTCAGTCTTGCGTTATCAGTGGATCTTCTGTTAACAAGAAGGACAGCAAAGGACATTAAATTAGCATTGTCAAAGTAAATGATAGGTATATAGTGGAGGGATTGGCAAGGAAAGAAGAAAAAAGGTACAAACAGCGAAAGTATTCTTTTGTTCTTTCTTATTTCTTGTCTTTACGTGCTCCTCAAGGTAGAAAATCTCCGGAGGATAAACAGCACAAGCTTCTTTACTAGATTCCTCCTGTAAACTCTGCTGAGTTCTATTGCAAATGCATTCTTCTCCTTATATAATTACATGGGATTGAGAGTTAAATCTATCCACTTGACATATGTTTTAGCGAGTTAGTAAACTTCCTTGTTCTGTTTTCTCTTGAATACTCATGAGCTGAGACTACAAATTTACTCCATCTCAACCATGGCCAGATGGGGTACGCAAAACTTGTTGGGAATCAAAATGGAATTTTATACCACATAATAGCAGCTCAAAAGAGGACGACAAGCATAATTTCTCAAACATACCTAATTGGACTGAATTCACTCAAAAACTTCGGGTTACTAGTTATGCCCACCACATATTTTGTTCGCCTACTTTACTCTAATCAATCTGATTTGAGATTGTTTCTTGCACTCACATTCTACATATGAAACCTAACACTGGTAAAACTGGACAACAACAATATCTTGGACACAAATCCTCACCCAGTGAACCTAAGATGAATTACGAATTTACTAATGAGGTGTCTTTAGTTTCTGCCTTTGGACTGCAACATGAATAAGATGACTCTATGGAAAAACAGATATTATCCAGACATGGATAAAATAGGTGATTCAGTGAATTCTCGGGTTAGTAGAGCCTAGGGTCCAATCACACTACAAGAGCAGTGAACAAAATCCCTCTGAAGTTAGGGTTGAAAGTGCTCAAAGTTTCAGAGTGGCGATGCTCAAAGAACCTGCCACAAAGTTGTCCTCCAAAAGAGATCAGTGACCAATGACCATCTTAATTCTTGGAGACTTAATCAAAATCTCTAATATGAAACTAAATAAAAGGAATCAAAATTTTTTATTTAACCTAAGTTCGTCACCCATATAGGCGATACGGACTATATTATGCAGGTTATAACTAGAAGAAGAAACTACTCTTGCCAGGCGCAACAGGAGGAGGTGGACCAAAAATGTCCAGAAAAGACAAAGTTAACATAGATTACTAGATATATGTAAAATATTAACAGTTTCGCCATAACAGAAATTTGTAAGTATGAACTACGCCAACGAAGTGGAAAGAGACATCTTACTGGAGAAATCAATGCTGGCCGTAATAGCTACTTAAATTTGGCTTCCAGTACTCTAAGCCAGCCGAGACGAGCCGAGCCGAGCCACTTCCCACTCCTAGATCTCTCTCTTTCTCTCTCTCTCGGACAATTAGTAACCCACCAATACCAAGGTCGCCCTCTAGAGAACTCCCACAACCCACTACGATACACCAGTCGCAAATTCTATATAAATGCTTCCGAAAGATTGCAAATGATTCCCAGCAAATATTCTCCAACACGCCAACAGAACCAAAAAAGAAATCTAGAAGAATCATTGCAAGAGAAGAGAATGGCCACCATAGCAGCTGAATTGATGCTCTGCGGCATCTTTGATGGATGCTTGTTGATAAATGATGTGGAGATCGTGAGGAGGCCGTACCATCGCAATTGCGGATGTGCGATGCACAAGTTGAAAGGAAGCCGTTCCACCACTTGCTCCCATCATAGCAACATATCATTCCCCAGGAAGGAGTTACCGACTAATTGCTCTTTGTCCGCAAAAGCCACCAAGTTCACATCTCAATCTTGTGTTTGCATTAAATCTTCTGTCGGTAGCAACGAAAGCTGATGACTATGGATTAGCATTGTGACATCATGAAATTTGTCCATTTGGGATTTATGAAATGTTTGGTTTTATGAACGTACTCGTAGTTAGTTCTCGCCCAGAACTGATCACTTTTGGGATACTAATCATTAGGGAAAGGCTAATTAGGAATTTATATTCGTGCAACTAAGAGAAAATTCGATCGTGAATTGATTTTCGACCATAAAATTGCCGAGGTGACATTTTGAGCCACTGTTGGCCGATCTAAGGATAGCCAGGGGTCAGTTCGCCACTGTCATAGTAGTGGATAGCGGGTGATTCCGTTGGACCACGAAATGAATTGACAAATGATCTTGAACCTATACCAAACGATCGTGCCCCTCGGATCTAGCGATCGATCCTTGCGATTTAAATGACAACCGAAGTCGTCACGAACCGAATGAACTTGCACGTGACTCGATTTATTATCAGTCATGGGTCGAATATGCGAATTTCCCCAAAAAGCCGCCCGTTAGTTTGAGAAAGGCCCGAGTTACGTTTAATAAAATTTAATTATTTATTTGAGCTCAAACTGGACATCGAAAAATTAAGAAGTCACGACGGGACGTTAGGATGACGTTGTAGTTGAAACGTGCAACTTTGGATTTTCCCGAATCCTTCATAAAAATTCAATTTCGGCTAGAAAATGAAAAAGTGACCATTTTACCCTTGGAGTTATAAAGGACAAATATTATTTGGGAAGGGCATTTTGATCATTTTGCCCTAAAATTTGAGCTGGACAATTTTGCCGTTGAAATTTTATGTAATTTCCAAATTGCCCTTGGATATTTTTGGGAAAGATTCAATCTCGGTCGTCGATTCTAAGATAAGATTGAATCTCGGCCGTTGATTAAAACGATTATAGAGGGGTAAGATGGTAATTTGTCAAAGTTGATCAAAATTGGACTATTTAGATCAAGACCCATTCTCTCTCTCTAAAACTCTCGGCTCTCTCTCTCTTCCTCTCCCTCACCGCCGACTGCCCCTCCCCTCGCCGAGCCGCCGCACGTCGGTCACCGCCCGTCCGAATTGCCGTCGAACTGCCACCGCGCTGTACCCCCACCTCATGCCGTCTCTCTCTTTCTCTCTCTCCCTCTCTCGTGATTGTGAATCGCGACAAGGAGGTCGTCGCCGCCGCCACCCGCCGTTCGAGCCGCCGCCCGCCGTTCGAGCCGCCGCTCGCCGCTGTCTGCCGCCATTTTCCACTCTAGCCAAGTCAATCTAGAGTTCGGTAAGTCGCGCCCTAAACTTTATTTAGGACATCGGGTATTGCCGGACAAATTTGAGGTGTGATCGGGTTTAATTAGGTGTGGATTTGTATGATTTTAGGAGCGGGATTGATTAGAGGGCCTTAGAGATGAATTTGGGAAATTTTGGTGGAAAATTTGAGATCAAAAGCGGGCTGTGGGTGGTTGATATGAGTGTTGTGATGTTTTGTCCAGTATGCAAATTGGATATTTAGATCCGGCGACTAATTGTGGGAAAATGTCGTGAAGAGCCGGAACTGATTTGCCGTGGTTTTGACATGGAAAAATGCCAATTTGTACGTTGGTTGTGCATTTGAACTGTGGCTGAATTGTGGTGATGAAATTGGGTGCATTAGTGTGCAATTGATTGATTAAAATATGCTTTGTTATGTGCACACTCAAGTCGAATTGAATTAATTGTCAATTGGCCATATTGGATGTTTATTGAGCATGAAATTGGATGTAAATTGATGCGTGCATAGGCCACGTGTGATTGACCAATTTATCGACAAGTGAGTGTTGAGCATGTGAATGAGTAAGAGATTCTGTGTGGTGTGGCATGTGTAATCGTGGAAATCCCTGAGGTGGTACCACTACGTGGGGATATTTCCATCCTAAGGCGGTACTACTACGCGGGACGATGCCCGGTTTTACCAGAGGACGGCCAACCTGAGGCGGTACCATTATGCGGGTTGCGTCGTAGGTGGTGGGTGTCGAGCCTGAGGCGGTACCACTACGCGGGCAAGATGCACGGCTTGAGGCGGTACCATTACACGAGCCTTGAAGTGCTGTTTGAGTTAGTCGCAGTGAGCTTGAGGCGGTACCATTATGCAGGCCACTGGCGAGGCAATGTAAGATGATCGTAGTGAACTTGAGGCGGTACCATTATGTGGGTCACTGGCGAGATGTGGTGAAAAGAATGTGATGAGGCAAGCATGAATGCGTGAAATGTGATTTGAATGTGCATGTGATTGGAAAATTTTACTCTTGTGGCTAACGTGCAAGTTGCACGCAGGATAGACCCAAGTAAGAGTAAATGATGTGCCTGCTATGTGATGGGTGTGTGATTGTGTTTTGTGATTGTCTGGAGATATGTGATAGCCTAGGTGGGGTTTAGGGTGTGTACTCTCTGAGATGTATTCTCATGGTTATTTCAAGCAAACATTTCAGTACCCCGGCCGAAACAATGAATCCTCCTCTGCCGCCGCCACTTGAGCGTTTTGGAGTACTAATGCACACCGAACACGACATTGTAGAGTTTCCTATAGATGACCATATGACCTGGATTAAGCATACCACCGTAGTCTTTGTAGACGTAGGATTACCCCTATGGGAGGCCCATACATAAACCGCGTGGTTCTTCCGAGATGGGATAGATGAGTTCGGTCCTGTATGAGGATTTGACGTCCCTTTTGATGGAGTTGGGGACTGGGACCCGTCTGCTATACCTCCTTATGATGGCGAATTGACTAGTGTGGAGACTAGTCTGGCGCAGTCTGGACTGCAGCCAACGCCTGCAGCACCAGGGTCTTCAGGGGCTAAGCACGAGCCGGAGCCGGAAGAGTCTCTAGTGGGAAACGATCCAATGGACGTGAATCTTGAGGCGATCCTAGAGGAAGAACCCGAGGCAGAACCAAAAGAGGAAGAACCCGAGGCTGAACCTAAGGATAAGCCTGCTGAGTACGCAGAGCCTGATGAAGAACCGATGTACATTCCCCCGTATGAATAGTAGATGGACCCCGAGTTTGTACCTGAGGATGATTTCTTTGAGGAGTCGGTCGAGGAGGAACGGGACGAGGTTCCAGCTGAGTTGGGTGACATAAACCACCCGATTGAGATTGAGGCTGAGTCGAAGTCTTCAGAGGAATAGACCATCCAGGGGAACTCAAATTCAGAGGATGAAAAATCGGACTCGAAATGGACACCGAGCAAAGGACGTAGGGGCTAGCATAGGGGTTGAAAATAGGTTTTTGGAGGTGTACCATTTTTTGAGGATAGAATATCCAGGTCATCGATCCTTTTGATATCGGTGGTTGTAGTACGGTGTACATATGTATATTGGTGATTTGTAAATTGTGAATATTATGTGAGTTTAATTGAGAAACGAATATGTGCATTCTCCCTATTCTCCCCAAGTTTTAATTGTTCGGATATTTGTGGTTTCCGCTAATCGTTCAAAATCTCTGATAATGTTAAGTGAGGTCGGCGATATCCTGGGATGTCGCATTAATCGACCAAAGAGGTATGTTGCATGCTCGATAGGATTCTGGGCGTGACATCACGGTTTGGTTTGGTATCAGAGCAAGGACAACTCGATCTAAGCTGGTCGAAGTTTGGGGTGATAAGGAGCAGAGATTTTGGGGTAGTAAATTAGGAAGACCTTGGTAAGTCATAGGGCGGAATAAGCTACACATGCCTCCAGATTGGTTGATGTAATTGATTGGGTGAATTGATTGTTGTGATTATTGAAATGCAAGTGCGTCTGGACCTGAGGTAAGTGTTCAGACCCTATTGATTGTGGCTTTGTGCTTGTAGTAATTGATTGTCTGCTGAGTGAATTATTGTGTTAATTCACTGCCTAGGACTAGATTGATCTAGTTGGCCTAGGTTACTAATTCCTGAGTGGAATTATAGCATGTAGGAAAGTACTAGGAAGCTGAAATAATGAGCAGCGAAGGAAGAGGTGTAGGAAGAGTCCCAAGAAGGGGCGTAGGTAGAGGAACAAGAGGTGGAAGTCGTGCTCGAGCTAGAGCTGTAGAGGACCTTAGAATGGGTGCTAGAGAGGTAGAAAACCCTGGAGTTGATGCTGGAGCTGCAGTGGACCCCATAATTGATGTTAGACCTGTGGAGGATCCTAGAATGGAAGTAGTTATGAGGACCTTAGAACAGATCGGTAATCTGATAGGACAGCAGACTCAGGAACGAGCTGCTATGATTGCCCAAGCCGCCGAGGCCGCTGCTGCTAATAATAATAATGGAAATCAAGGGTAGGGGCAAGTGAATCTGAATAGACAAATGCACCAATTGGTCAAGCAGTTTATGAAGTTGAAACCGCCTAAATTCTCTGGAAGAGGTGACCCTCATACTGCACCTTGATGGGTAGAGAAACTTGAGAAAACTTTGGAGATATTAGGGGGCACTGAGAATGAGAAAGTAACCCTTGCAGTATATCAATTGCAGAACAATGCGAATGATTGGTGGAAGGCCATCAGGGATAGGATGTTTCCAGAAGGCGGTACAGTCCGGACTTGGGCTGCTTTTACCGAGAGTTTTTATGAAAAGTATTTTTCGGTAAGCGCTAGGGAAAGAAAGCTAGTAGAGTTTATGAGACTTCGCCAAGGCCAGATGACGGTAGATCAATATGAGACGGAATTTGCTAAATTGTCTAAGTTTGCACCGAGAATGCTAAAGCATCCCGATGACAAGGCGCGAAGGTTTCAGGATGGATTGAAAGCTGATATTCGCAACCAGTTGTTACTGGTGAATTTGAGGACTTATGAGGAAATATTTGGTAGGGCTTAAGTTCTTGAGCGGGATCAAATAGATAGAGCCGCCGCTTCTGGGTCGAGGTTTACCTTAGGTAGGAACAACCGTCAGTTAGGGAAGAGGCTAATGACGGGTAATCGACATTTTGTCCCTCCGGTTAGAAGGAATATCGAGAAGCTGAACTGTAATCAAAATGGTCCTTGTAGGGTATGTGGGGAAAGGCATGGAAATGGACCTTGTCCAACCCGGGGTGAAGCATGTTTTGGGTGTGGTGGATTTGGTCACCACATAAGATTTTGCCCTAATCTCAAGCAGAATAGGTCGCCTGCGTTGTCGCCACCCTGAAATGGGAACCAGACCGAAGCGACCCAGATAGAAACCAGAATAGGCCACAGGCGAAAGGACGAGTGTATGCCATGGCCAGAAGAGAGGCTGAGAACGCGCCAGGGGTTGTCGCAGGTACGATTTCTCTGTGCAACCATGCTGCGTATGCTTTATTTGACCCTGGAGCGTCATATTCTTTCATATCTGAGCAATTTGTTGAGCTGATTGGAGTAGAACTGCAATTACTTGATACTGTGTTATGTGTGACGACTCCCTTAAATAATAAAATGCTAGTTTAATTGGGGTATCCAAACTGTAAGATTGTGATTGGGGATATGGAGGAAAAGATTAATTTAGCGGTTCTAGCCAATGTACGATTTTGATGTGATAGTGGGAATGGACTGGCTGTCTAAGCAGAGAGTTGTAATGGATTGCAATAGCAGGGTGATCCAATTTCATCCCATTGGACATCCGGAATTCAAGTTTGTGGGAAATCGAGGAGGACCCTCAATTCCATGGATTTCGTCGCTAGAAATGTCGAAGTTGTTGAGTGAAGGGTATTAAGGATTTCTAGCGGCTGTAGTTGATTCGACGGCTGAAGAGCCGAGACTAGAGGATATAGCCGTGGTGTGCGAATATCTCGATGTGTTTCCTGAGGAATTACCGGGATTGCCATCGGAAAAAGAAGTAGAGTTTGTAATCGAGTTGGCATCTGGAACTGAGCCAATCTCGAAGGCACCTTATAGAATGCCGTTGTCGGAGTTAAAAGAGCTAAATGTGCAAATGCAAGAGTTGTTAGACAAAGGATTTATTCGTCCGAGTGCGTCTCCGTGAGGAGTATCGGTGTTATTTGTGAGAAAGAAAGATGGATCGTTGAGGTTATGTATAGATTACAGACAGCTGAATCAGGTGACGATAAAAAATAAGTATCCCTTACCAAGGATTGATGATTTGTTTGATCGGTTACAAGGGGATTCAGTGTTCTCTAAAATTGATTTGAGAACGGGATATCATCAGTTGAGGATTAGGAAGGAGGATATATCGAATACGACATTTAGGACGAGATATGGGCATTATGAATTTACAGTAATGCCGTTTGGATTGACGAATGCCTTTGCTGCCTTTATGGACTTAATGAATCATGTGTTTAAGGAGTTCTTAGATCAATTTGTGATTATATTCATAGATGACATACCGGTGTACTCAAAGAGTCTAGAGAGCACGAGTTTCATTTGAGTAGAATTTTGCAGACTTTTAGAGAGAACGCATTGTATGTTAAGTTTAGCAAGTGTGAGTTCTGGCTCAATCGAGTAGCATTTCTTGGGCACGTGATCTCTGGAGAAGGAATCTCAGTAGATCCAGCCAAGATTGAGGCTGTAATGAAATGGCTAAGGCCAACAACGGTAACAGAGGTTCTAAGCTTTTTAGGTTTGGCCAGATATTATCATCGTTTCGTGGAAGGATTTTCGGCAATAGTAACACCGTTGACACATTTGTTGAAAAAGGAAACGAGATTTGAATAGACTGATAAATGTGAGAGGAGTTTTCAGGAGTTGAAGCATAGATTGACGACGGCATCGGTGTTGACTATTCCATTAGGACTCGGAGAATACGAAATTTATAGTGATGCGTTGTTGAAGGGATTGGGGTGTGTACTCATACAAAATGGACAAGTAGTGGCCTACGCATCAAGACAGTTAAGACCGCATGAGTTGAACTACACGATGCATGATTTGGAATTAGCGGCAATAGTATTCGCCCTAAAGATCTGGCGACATTATTTATGCGGAGAGAAATTTCAGATCTATACTGACCATCAGAGCCTCAAATATCTATTTTCTCAAAAGGAATTTAATATGAGGCAACGTTGGTGGATGGAGTTGTTGAAAGATTACGACTATGATATTCTATATCATCCCGGGAAGGCTAATCGGGTAGCCGATGCATTGAATCGGAAGTCGAGCATCGCCCATTTAATGGTCAAGGAATGGACATTGTTGGAAAAAGTACAAGACTCAGAATTTAGATTTGAAGTAAGTCAAGTCTCGAGCTTGCTGGCTACACTTAGGATTGAACCGGAGATCCAGGCGAAAATTAAGACTTTGCAGTCTGCGGATCAAGAAACCCAAAGGATTTTAGGGATGGAGGAGGCCAAGAGAAAGCCGGACTTCCAGATATCCGAAGATAGGATATTGAAGTTCTGTGGACGATTATGTGTGCCGGACGATGCTGAGTTTAAGGAAGAAATTTTATCGGAGGCGCATCGCAGTAGTTATAGTATCCACTCGGATAGTACTAAAATGTATCAAAATTTGAGGCAGTACTACTAGTGGAATGGTATGAAGGTAGACATAACCAAACATGTGACTAAATGTCTGACGTGCCAGCAAGTGAAGGCACAACATTGTAAGCCCGGAGGATTATTGCGACCTTTGGGAATCCCAGAATGGAAATGGGAGTATATAACTATGGATTTTGTGTCGGGATTACCAAGAAGTCAAAGAGGTCATGATACTATTTTAGGTGATTGTCGATAAATTGACCAAGTCGGCACACTTTTTGGCTATGCAAAAGGATTTCGCATTAGATTGATATGCTGAGTTGTATGTGTAGCAAATAGTTCGTTTGCATGGGGTGCCAGTGACAATTATATTATATCGTGATCCTAAGTTTACCGCTAGTTTTTGGAAAAGTCTGCAGATAGCATTAGGATCAAAACTGCAGTTTAGTACAGCTTACCATCCACAAACGGATGGTTAGTCTGAAAGGATAATTCAGACTTTAGAGAATATGCTTCGGGCATGTGTGTTAAATTTTCAGGATAAGTGAAAAGAGCAATTGCCCTTATAAGAGTTCGCTTACAACAACAGTTTTCAGCAGAGCATCGGAATGGCGCCCTTTGAAGCGCTATATGGCAGAGCTTATAGGACGCCCGTATGTTGGGATGAAGTAGGAGACAGAAGTATAACTGGGCTGGAGTTAGTTCAACAGTCAATTAAGGCTGTTAAAGTGATTCGCGAAAGGCTGAAAATAGCTCAAAGCTGTCAAAAGAGTTATCTAGACAAAAGGTGAAGACCTCTGGAATTTCAAGTAGGGGATCGCATGTTTATTAAGGTATCGCCCATGAGAGGACTATCTAGATTTGGAAAAAAAGGAAAATTGAGTCCGAGGTACGTAGGACCTTTAGAGGTTTTAGAAAGGATTGGGGATTTAGCGTATCGCCTTACACTTCCACCGAATTTATCACAAGTGCATAACGTATTCCACGTATCGATGTTGAGGAAATAAGAACCGGACCCAACTCATGTGTTAAATTATGAGGAAATAGAAGTCGATGACAAGGTGTCCTATGTCGAGAGACCAATAAGGATTGAAGATCGGAAAGAACGGGCTCTAAGGAACAAGACGATCCTGATGGTCAAGGTTATTTGGGAACACCACGGGACAGAAGGTACAACATGGGAAAGCGAAGAGCAAATGCAATGTCAATACCCCCATTTATTTGAACAGTGGTAGGATTTGTAAATTTTGAGGACGAAATTTTCTTAAGGGGGAAGAGTTGTGACATCCTAAAATTTGTCCATTTGGGATTTATGAAATGCTTGGTTTTATAAACGTATTCGTAGTGTGACATCCTGAAAATTGGTCCATTTGAGATTTATGAAATACTGGATTTTATGAATGTACTCGTAGTTAGTTTTCGCTCGGAACTAATCATTCATGGGATACTAACCATTAGGGAAAGGCTAATGGGGGATTTAAATTCGTGCGACGAAGAGAAAATTCGATCGTGAATTGAATTTCGACCATAAAATTGCCGAGGTGATATTTGGAGCCACTGTTGGCCGATCTGAGGATACCTAGGGGTCAGTTCACCACTGTCATAGTAGTGGATCGCGGGTGATTCTGCTGGACCACGAAATGAATTGATGAATGGTCCTGAACTTATACCAAACGATCGTGCCCCTCGGATCTAGTGATTGATTCTCATGATTTAAATGACAACCGAAATCGTCACGAACCGAACGAACTTACACATGACTTGATTTATTATCAGTCACGGGTCGAATATGCGAATTTCCCCAACGAGCCACCCGTTAGTTTGAGAAACACTCGAGTTGCGTTTAATAAAATTTAATTATTTAATTGAGCTCAAATTGGATATCGAAAAATTAGGAAGTCACAATGGGACGTTAGGACGACGTTGCGGTTGAAATGTGTAATTTTGGATTGTCCCGATTCCCTCAGAAAAATTCGATTTCGATGAGAAATGATGAAAGTGACCATTTTACTCCTAGGAATTTCTAAAGGGCTAGTTTTATGGAGCAAGGGCATTTTGGTAATTTTGCCCCAAAATTTGGAAAAGACACTTTTGCCCTTGGACTTTTTGAGAAATTCCAAGATTACCCTTAGATATTTTGGATGAGATTCGATCTGGGCCGTCGATTTCAAGATAAGATCGAATCTGGGCCGTTGGATGAAAAGTAGAGAGAAGGGCATTTTGGTCATTTAGCAAAAAGTTGGTCAAAACTTGATTTTTAAGCCAAGACCTCTCTCTCTCTCTCTCTCTCTCCTCATTTCCTCTCTCTCTCATCTCACGACATCTCTCTCCCTCTTCCTCACCCACCGAACCAGCTCCCTCCCCTCGCTGAGCAGCCGCACGCCGGTCACCGCCCGATTGGATCGCCACCGTTGTTCGCCGTCACCACCGCCGAGCCGCGTCGCCGCACCGATCGCACCCATTTCACTCTAGCCGCCTGAGTCTAGAGTCGGGTAAGTCGCAATCTAACCCTTGCCTAGGACATCGGGTATTATCGGACTTATTTAGACACGGTTTAGTGTAGTTTAGGGGCTGTTCAGAGTTGGATTAGGGGCTGATTGTGATGGGATTAAGTGCTGGAATTGTGGACTGATCATGGCTGAAAAGTGGACTGGGTCATGGTGATCTAGAGACCAATTTAGGGGCTAGTTAAGGCTGATTTATGAGCTAGGTTAGAGTTAGAACTTGAATTTTTGAAGTTCGGTGTGAATCTCGGATTCGCGGTTATTGTACCCGTCCAGTTTGCTATTTTTGTAGAGAATTGTGTAGGCTAAATTTGAGGAAGTTATCTTCATGAAAGTTGCTCCTAACATCTTGAAGTATAACATATTTTAAATTTGAAATTTGTGGAGGTGATTTGGGTAGCACGAAAACCCATTTTCAGACTATATTGGAACTGCCCGGAACACTGTTCATCCCGACCTTTGTGTCTTGTCGAATTTTTATAAAATTTTTCAAATCTATTTTCAACAAACTTCCTTCACAAAACTTGTTGGGGACATTTGTTACTATGACATATAAAAATTTCAAGGCTTTCCAAGGTGATTTGGGTACTGGATGAGATGCATTTTTATGGTCAGGCGGCCTGACCGGACAGGTTGATTTTCATCTGACTTCAAGTGACCAAAAGAGGTATTTACAATTGGAACTGGGTTTCAAGTTCTTCACGGAAAATGTTTATCAAAATGTTTTACGCAACATATCCAAATTTCAGAATTTTTGGAGTTCGGTTATTATTTATTTGAATGGGATTTCGGTCACTGTATAAACTACCCAATTTTACCCCGATTCTTTGGATGTTCATTTTTATGAGTGGAATGGTGGGGGTGTCGAGGTTGAATAGTTGTTGCCCTTGTGATGGGAATTGATCCTGAATATGTGTTTGTATGTGGAAGGTGTGTTTGTAAAGTGATTGTAGTTGTTGGTTGATTTCTGAATGATTGTTGGGCTGAATATTGAGTGGTCGTGTGCCCTGTGTGTATGGCTGTGAGGTGTGTGGTGTGATTGCGAAATGAGCTCATGTGTCCAGCATGTGTGATTGTGTGGTGTTTGTGTGGCAAGGATGTGCATTTACGAAGTGAGTGTGAGGCGTGAGATTGTGTGTGGCCGTGTGTACGTGTGGCTATGTGATACGTGTGAAATGAGTGGAACGAAGGTACGAGCATGTAGGATTGGTTGGAAAAGTGATACCCTGAGGCGTGCTCGTTTACGCGGGGTAAGTTCCATCCTGAGGCGTGTTCGTTTACGCGGGACGATGCCGTCCCTGACGAGGTGACGATGCCTGGCCCGACGGGGTGACGATGCTTGATGAGGTCAGAAGATCGTTGGCCTGATGCGTTTTACGCGGGCGCGGTAGAGAAGGAAAGTTGAGAATGTAGGATTCCGTCCTGAGGCGTGTTCGTTTACGCGGGAAGATGCCGTCCCTGACAAGGTGACGATGCTCGGCCCGACGGGATGACGATACCTGACGAGGTCAGAAGACCGTTGGCCTAATGCTTTTTACGCGGGCGCGGTAGTAGTGGAAAAGTTGAGAGTGAGCCGGATTTGGTTTGACGCGTGAGGTTTGTGAAAGTCGACGCATGGCGTGAGTTAGTGTATAAGTGTGGTTTGCCTCGCGTGATATGGTGCTAGATGAGTATGGATATAAATGAATTGACTGTATTATTATTTGACATGCAGGGATGTGCATGATGGATCCCAGGTAGGATCGCATGTGATTGTTAGTACGATTGTGTGGATGTTGTTTGTGTGTTGCTTGATTCGATGTCTGGACCTGTCTGGAATACGTGGTAGCCTAGATTAGGGTTAGGTTGTGTACTTATTGAGAAGTGTCTCATGGTTGTATCAACCAAACCATTTCAGATCAACCGCCCGAGCCATGAACCTTTTGCAGCTATCGCCACCATGTATTTGGGATTGTTATGCATACTTATCATGATGTGGTAGAATTCCCGATCGAGTTGAGGTCGATTTGGAGTTGTCGGATGAAGCTATGCCTGATGAGGATTTGGACGAGGATTCCGAAGGGAGTGAGTCAGAGCGGACGCCATCTAAAGGGCGTAGGGATTAGTTGGAGCTGAGGAAGAGTCTGGAAGTGTCTCATTTTAGTGTAGCGTTACCCAGGCTACTAATCTTTTATGATATTGGTGGTTTGCAGTTTAGTAATTCAATATGTATATTTTGCTTCGTGGTTTCGGAATTAGCGGTTGTGGCATAAGTTTATGTTGTAAATTGATATTGTGCTTAAATTGAGGTATAGTATATGATTTAGTGGTTTGGCAATTTATTCTCCCTAGCACCCCAGGTAAATTATGGTTTGAGTGTTTGATGTTTTTACCGCGATTAAACTCTGATGGGTTAGTTTGGGTCGGCGACGTTTCCTGGGATGTCGCACTAATTCGATCGAAGAGGAATGTCTCGTGCTCGATGGGGTTTGGGACGTGACATGTAGTTAGTTCTTACTCGGAACTGATCATTCCTGTGATACTAACTATTAGGAAAAGGCTAATTAGGGATTTAAATTCGTACGACTAAGAGAAAATTCGATCGTGAATTGATTTTCGACCATAAAATCGCCGAGGTGACATTTTGAGCCACTTTTGGTCGATCCAAGGATAGCCAGGGGTCAGTTCGTCACTGTCATAGTAGTGGATCGCGGGTGATTCCACTAGACCATGAAATGAATTGATGAATGACCCTGAACTTATACCAAACGATCGTGCCTCTCGGATCTAGCAGTCGATCCTCGCAATTTAAATGACAACCGAAGTCGTCACGAACCGAATGAACTTGCACGTGACTCGATTTATTATCAGTCACGGGTCGAATATGCGAATTTTTCTAAAAAGCCGCCCGTTAGTTTGAGAAACGCTCAAGTTACGTTTAATAAAATTTAATTATTTATTTGAGCCCAAACTGGACATCGAAAAATTAGGAAGTCACGACGAGACGTTAGGACGACGTTGTGGTTGGAACGCGCAACTTTGGATTTTCCCGAATCCTTCAGAAAAATTCAATTTCGGCAAGAAAATGGAAAAGCGACCATTTTACCCTTGGAGGGTTATAAAGGACAAGTATTATTTGGGAAGGGCATTTTGGTCATTTTTCCCTAAAATTTAAGTTGGACAATTTTGCCCTTGAAATTTTATGCAATTCCCAAATTGCCCTTGGATATTTTTGGGAAAAATTCGATCTCGGCCGTCGATTCCGAGATAAGATCGAATCTCAGCCGTTGATTAAAAAGATTAGAGAGGGACAAGATGGTAATTTGCCAAAGTTGGTCAAAATTGGATTATTTAGATCAAGACCCATTCTCTCTCTAAAACTCTCGGCTGTCTCTCTCTTCCTCTCCCTCACCGCCGACCACCCCTCCCCTCGCCGAGCCGCCGCACGCCGGTCACTGCCCGTCTGAATCGCTGCCGAACTGCCACTGCGCCGTACCCCCACCCCACGCCGTCCCTCTCTTTCTCTCTCTCCCTCTCCTGTGACCGTGAATCGCGACAAGGAGGTCGATGCCGCCGCCGCACGTCGTCCGCGCCACCGCCGAGTCGGGCCGCCGCTCGCCGCCGCCCACCGTCGATCGCCGCCGTTTTTCACTCTAGCCGAGTCAATCTAGAGTTCGGTAAGTCACGCCCTAAACTTTATTTAGGATGTCGGGTATCGACGGACAAATTTGAGGTGTGATCGAGTTTAATTAGGTGCGGATTTGTATGATTTTAGGAGCGGGATTGATTAGCGGGCTTTAGAGATGAATTTGGGAAATTTTGGTGAAAAATTTGAGGTCAAAAGCGGGCTGTGGGTGGTTGATATGAGTGCTGTGATGTTTTGTCCGGTACGCAAATTGGATATTTAGATCCGGCAACTAATTGTGGGAAAATGCCGTGAAGAGCCGGAACTAATTTGCCGTTGTTTTGACATGGAAAAATGCTAATTTGTATGTTGGTTGTGCATTTGAACTGTGGATGAATTGTGGTGATGAAATTGGGTGCATTAGTGTGTAATTGATTGATTAAAATATGCTTTGTTATGTGTACGCTCGGGCCGAATTGAATTAATTGTCAATTGGCCATATTGGATGTTTGTTGAGTATGAAATTGTGTGTAAATTGATGTGTGCACGGGCCATGTGTGATTGGCCAATTTATCGGTAAGTGAGTGTTGAGCATGTGAATGAGTAAGAGATTGTATATGGTGTGGCATGTGTGATCATGGAAATCCCTGAGGCTGTATCACTACGTGGGGATATTTTCGTTTTGAGATGGTACTACTACGTGGGACGATGCCCGGTTTTACCAGAGAACGGCCAACCTGAGGCGGTACTATTACGCGGGTTGCGTCGTAGGTGGTGGGTGTTGAGCCTGAGGCGGTATCACTACACGGGCAAGATACACGGCCTGAGGTGGTACCATTAGGTGGGCCTTGAAGTGTTGTTTGAGTTAGTTGCAGTGAGCCTGAGGCAGTACCATTACGCGGGCCACTGGCGAGGCAATATAAGATGATTACAGTGAACCTGAGGCGGTACCATTACGCGGGTCACTGAAGAGATGTGGTGAACAAAATGTGATGAGGTAAGCATGAATGCGTGAAATGTGATTTGAACGTGCATGTGATTGGAAAATTTTACTCCTGTGGCTAACGTGCAAGTTACACGAAGGATAGGCCCAGGTAAGAGTAAATGATGTGCCTGCTATGTGATGGTTGGGTGTATGATTGTGTTTTGTGATGTCTGGAGGTACGTGATAGCCTAGGTGGGGTTTAGGGTGTGTGCTTGCTGAGATGTATTGTCATGGTTATTTCAATCAAATATTTCAGAACCCCGGCCGGAATAATGAATCCTCCTTCGCCGCCGCCACTTGAGCGTTTTGGATTACCAATGCACACCGAACACGATATTGTAGAGTTTCCTATAGATGACCATATGACCTGGATTAAGTATACCACCGTAGTCTTTGTAGACTTAGGATTACTCCTATGGGAGGCCTATAAATACACCGCGTGGTTCTTCTGAGATGGGATAGATGAGTTTGGTCCTGTCCGAGGATTTGACATCCCCTTTGATAGAGTTGAGGACTAGGACCCATCTGCTATACCTCCTCCTGATGGCGAATTGACTAGTGTGGAGACTAGTCTGACGTAGTCTAGACTACAGCACCGGGGTCTTTAGGGGCTGAGTATGAGCTGGAGCTGGAAGAGTCTCTAGCGGGAGACGATCCAATGGACGTGGATCTCGAGGCGATCCCAGAGGAAGAACCCAAGGCGGAACCAGAAGAGGAAGAACCCGAGGCTGAACCTGAGGATGAGCCTGCTGAGTCTGCAGAGCCTGAAGAAGAACCGGTGTACATTCCTCTGTATGAATAGTGGATGGACCCCGAGTTTGTACCTGAGGACGATTTCTTTGAGGAGTCGGTCGAGTAGGAACGGGATGAGGTTCCAACTGAGTTGGGTGACATAAACCACCCGATTGAGATTGAGGCTGAGCCGGAGTTCTCGGAGGAACAGACCGTCTAGGGGAACTCAAATTCAGAGGATGAAGAATCAGACTCGGCATGGACGCCGAGCAAAGGACGTAGAGGCTAGAGTAGGGATTGAAAATAGGTTTTTGGAGGTGTACCATTTTTTAGGATAGAATATCCAGATCATCGATCCTTTTGATATCGGTGGTTGTAGTATGGTGTGCATATGTATATTGATGGTTTGTAAATTGTGAATATTATGTGAGTTTAAATGAGAAACGAATATGTGCATTCTCCCTATTCTCCCCAAGTTTTAATTGTCCGGGTATTTGTGGTTTCTGCTGATCTTTCAAAATATCCGATAATGTTAAGTGAGGTCGGCGATACCCTGGGATGTCGAATTAATAGACCAGAGAGGTATGTCGCGTGCTTAATAGGGTTCGGGGCGTGACAAGAATTGTCAAGCAGAAGATAGGTAGACACTAGAGGCATTGTAGAGGAAGAAGGATAAAAGGTTAGATATAGGGAAGCTATTCATTTTGCCCTTTCTTATTTCTAGTCCTTACTCCTCAAGGAAAAAAATTCCTGAGGATGAACAGCACAAATTTCTTGGCAAGCTTCTTCCTGTAAATTCGGCCGGGTTTTTGTATAAACGCATTGTTCTCCTTATTTTCTTTCACGAAAAAGTGAGCCAAAGTTTATATATTTTGGACATATAAGCCAGTCCGATACTTCTTTGCCCTGTTTTTACTTGAACACTCAGTAAGTTATGACTAGGAAATTTCAGTGTCATATTTATTCAGTTTCTCAATAATGGGCAGCGGGCGCACCTTAAGATATATTGCAACATTTTACGGCATTTTTTCTCTGATCCTTACAGCGACAACTATTATGTCTGTGACTTTCAATAGGAAATAGAAAAGTACAGAAAACACTACAAGAAATCCATTAAAATACTCTGGTGGCGTTTTTGCTGACATTTACGAGGTGTTGTCCTTTGAACAAGGGGAACAAGGGAATAGTATCCGAATGTGCTTTGCAATGGATGTAAAGTGCAACAAATACAGACAAACAGTCAGCATAGAGTCCTGTATGTTCCTACAGAAGACCACCAGTTTCACCATAACGAACATTTGTAAGCATTCGCTTTGCTAACGAATCAGTCAAAGAAAAAGGCATCCCTTCTGTCAAATCTTGCTTGTAGCTAATCATTCTTGGATTTTGTTTTTTACTGGCCAAGGCCACAAGAGCCAAGCCGAGCGGCTCAAGTTTCTCAAACTCCGAAGTTAGCCCCACCAAAAGGCACAGGACAATTAGGAATCAAGACATCATTGCAATTTCAGCCAACTGACCGACAATACTAGAGAGAATAGTTTCTAACTCCTCAGAAATTCCACCGGCAGTATTTTCTTTCACTCGAGTACCATTCAAAGTATTTGACAACTTGATATGCATTTGTTTTTGTAAAAAATGAATAACTTGAAAAATATTTTTTTTTAAATGATCGCTTGAAATAACTAATCAATGAAAAACATTTCATTATGGATAATAATTTGTCTAAATATTTTCGTAAACGATGAAATTTTTTTTCATTGGTTTTTTTATATGATATAAACAATTATTTTTAGTAAATTATTTTTCAAATCATTCATTTTTAGGGAAACAAACGCACCCTTAGAGAAACTAATCAGCCATGGATTTCTGAGTAATTATCACATTAAACAAGTAGACAAGAGACTAAGAAAGGAAAAAAAGAAGAAATAAAAAGATGCATTTGTTCGATCCATAATGAAAAGGACACCATCTCCTCAGTTCCAGAAGTATGGAAGCCAATTCAGGTGAACAGAACTTCATTGATTTTACTTTGTTAAGTAGTTCCAGGGCATGCACTGCCACTTGAATTTGGTATGATGCCAAACTAGAGTGCGATTACTATTATGGGACGGTATGGTTTGCACATATAAAGTACACAGCAGGGAAACTACAGCTACTCAAAGATATCAAACACGTAGGATCCCACACTTTGATACACTTCATTGCCATTTATTTCTTATTTTATTTTTAGTATGGTCTTGTAACGGACAACTACACGTATGCTTCACGTTGTTGAAGCAAATTTTAGGAATGGAAGCATCCATCGCGAAGACTTCCATCTTTCCTAGAATTTGTACAGGATAATTTGTTCAACCCAAACTCACCGAATTGATGCCATAAATTCAGATGAAAGAGCAAAGTTGCTGGTATAAACTAAGTTCTTCATGCATCAGGACTAGCATAGAACAAAAAACAGTTAAACCAAAGCAAAGGAAATATACGCATATAGACAAAATAAAGCTAGTTCTGCATAAAACGACATTTCTAGGGATTCACGTGCCTAACGGATTCATCGTTAGAAAAGTCCTTTGGAGAAAACTACGCTAAATTTTTAACATATATGCAATAAACTTCTTTAGCCAAAGTCAACCAACGCAAGCTGACTCTTAAACCCATTACGAGAACTCTCTCTCTCTTTCTCTCTCTCTCTCTACATAGGTAGGAATGAGGAAAACTCTTGAAAAAACCGTTAACTTACAAGAGAGTTTAAGAAAAGTGATGGCCCTTCAAAGTACACTCTCTCCATTTCAACCATGTTCTCCGGTAAAAAAGTATCTCTAATTATTTTGGATTCTACGTGTTATTTTGGCTTAAATGTTTCTTTCAACTGTTGTCAGAATGAAGAAGCTAAGGTCTTTAAACATGTAAATGAATCATAACAAAAATCTCAATACATTGCAAATCAATTCATTCAAATGAAGGTAAAAGTGTCAAAAAAGTTCTAAATCTTTTGCATTGGTGTCAATTTAATCCTAAATTTTTTTTGTGCCAATTCAGTCTTAAACCTTTTGCATTTGTGTCAATTCAGTCCTAAATCTTTTTTTGGTACCAATTCGGTTCTAAACCTTTTGCATTGGTACCAATTTAGTCCTAAACCTTTTGCATCGGTACCAATTTAGTCCTAAACCTTTTGTCTTTGTGTCAATTCAGTCATTCCGGCTAATTTGGCCAAATTTTGCTGACGTGGATGCCGACCGGCTGGCAGCCAGTCATCGGTGCTAACGTGGACAACTTTTAATAATATTTTAAATATTTTTTGAATTTTTATTTATTTATTTATTTATTTTTCCTTTCCTCCCTTCTTCCACCAACCGGTCGCCGGACCAGTGACTGGCCAGAGGCCGGCGAGGTTCGCCCTCGCCAGTGATGGCAAAGGCGAGCCTTGCCATGACTGGGTGAGATTGGACCTCGCTGGATCTGGTGAGGTCATGCCTTGCCCAACCGCCGGCAAGGCTTGACCTCATTAAATCTGGCTAGGTCTAGCCTCGCAGGCGGCTGGGCGAGGCACGACCTCACCAGATTCGGCGAGGTCCAGCCTCGCCTAGCCATGGCAAGGCTGGCCCTTGTGGCCATCTGGTGAGGGTGAGCCTCGCCTGCCTTTGGCCGATCGCTGATCCGGCGACCGACTGGAGGAAGGACGAAGGAGGGAGGGGAGGGAAAAAATGAAAAGAAAAAAATATTCAAAAAAATATTAAAATATTATTAAAAGTTATCCACGTCAGCATCGGTGATTGACCGGTCGGCATCCATGTCAGCAAAATTCAACCAAAATTGGCCGGAAGGACTAAATTGGCACAAAGACAAAAGGTTTATGACTGAATTGGCACAAATATAAAAGGTTTAGGATTGAATTGACACTAAAAAAAGGTTTAGGACTAAATTGGCATCAAAACAAAAGTTTTACGACTGAATTGACACCAAAAAAAGTTTATGACTAAATTGGCATCAATGCAAAAGGTTTAGGACTTTTTTGACACTTTTCCCTTCATATGAATGATACTAATAAAAATCCCCACAAGTTTTCTTCACGGGAGAGATTTCTTGACCATCCTATTTCTTAGAAAGTTAGTCAAAAGCTGGAAAAACAAAGGATACATCATTGTGTACTAGGATTCTAACAATAGCAAAAAATTCAGTCCAATGATAAATATAGAAAAAAGAAAATGTTTTATTCAAGCTTTGTCCAACATCTCTCATATATGACGTGAATACAACCAAGGAGAATCATCTAATGCCGGTTATTGAAATTCGAAAACACTCTACGGGCGATTTGTACTATATTTTCCAAGCATTGTGTTGTTCATAGAACAAGAAACAATTCTTAAAAAGCATAACCAAAGAAAGCAGAACAAATTTCAGAAAAGACAAGAATTCAATCTAAGATCCTACATATAAATACAGGCAATCACCTATTTTACACAAAACAAAATTGTAAAGATACGCTCTAAGGAACTAACCTGGAAAGCGATATATATTGGAGAAATACATGCTAGGATCTATTATGTCCTTGAAGTTCACTTCTTAGTGCCCTAAGCCAGTCAATCCACCCCAAGCCCACTGTTATCTCTCTATCTCTCTCTCCCCCCTCGAGAAGAACGATTTTAGTTAACTAACGGCCCAAAAAGCTCTTTGGAACAGCTTCAACATTCTCTAGAAATCAACCAAGACCAATGTCACTCTCTAGGGAACTCCCATGACCCACTAGCATACACCCATTCCAAATTCTATATAAATGATTCAGCGGGCTTGGGAAAGATTCACAAATTAGTAGCTGTATTCTCAAACAAACCAACACAAACAAAATTCTTCAACAAGATCTCGAAAACCGCTGAGAGAAAAGTGAATGGCCACGATAGCAACTGAAATGATGCTTCGTTGTGTCTTTGATGGAGATTGAGCGTAGGCCATACCACCGCAACTGTGGTTGTGCGCTGCACAAGTTGAATGGAAGCCATTCGACTACTTGCTCCCATCATAACAACCTATCATGCCTCCGGAAGGACTTATCAACCAACTGCTCTTTGTCCACTGCAGCTTCCAAGTTATCTTCTCGGTCTTGCGTTGTCAGTGGTTCTTCTGTCAGCAGCAAGGACAGCAAATGACATTAAAAAAGCATTTTCAAGTAGATGATAGGCATATATTGGAGGGTTTGGATGGGAAAGAAGAAAAAGGTTAGAAACAGGGAAGCTATTCTTTTTTTTCTTTCTTATTTCTTGTAGTGCTCCTCGAGGTACAAAATCTCCAGAGGATAATCAGCACAAGCTTCTTTGCTAGATTCCTCCTGTAAATTCTGCCGATTTCTATTGGAAACGAATTCTTTTCCTTACATAGTTAAATTGGATAGAGAGTTAAATTTATCCACTTGACATAAATATTAGCCAGTAAGTAGACTTCCTTGCCAGTTTGTGGCAACAATGGCCACAATGACAACAATGACACTGGGTTACTGTACTAAATAGCAAGTTTGATCTCAGAAAGTGAAATTTTTTTATGGAAGGTGACCTTGAAAATATGGTAAAAATTAAGAGCTGTTTTTTTTAAATCATCATGGTGATAGCTAAAAGGGAGTATGAAAAGGGTTTTTTTTTCCCGGTTTGCTCATATTATAAGAAGAAAGTCACATAACAAAGAAAAAGCAAAGAGGAGAGGGGTAGATATGAACTATTGAGAAAACGCAATATATTCAATCTAAGAAAATTCATAAACAGATCAATACGAACTTCTCTTCTGAGGTCGTACCAAAACATATATGCTGATATGAATTCGGGTGAATTAGTATCGGTGCTGATTAAACAAGTTTTCCACAGAATACCCCTAGTACCAAGGAAAAATACTAGCCAAAATAACTGAATGGCTGCTAGAAGATGACAAAGATGTAAAACCAATATGCATACAAAACCTGGCCATTTTAATACTAACATAACACCACTTCAAAGGGCTAACGAAATAGTCAAAAGAGAGCTACTCTTCGGAGAAGTCTAAGCCAATATGAGATTCTACATATTGAAATGAACTACAAAAGCCATGTCCAGCCAAACCAAGTTGACATATTAACAGCTCTCTCTCTCTCTCTCTCTCTCTCTGTCTCTCTGTCTGTCTGTCTCTCTCTCTCTCTCTCTCTCTCTCTCTCTCTCTCTCCATATTAAGGAATCAAGAAAACCCTCGAATAATCTGTTATTAGTTAACTAACCAGACAAGAACACTTGAGGCAAAATTAACAAGATCTCTTGAATTCGACCAAAAACCAAGGTCTCTTTTCTGGAGAACTCCTACAATTTGTTATCATCCATCTCTTCCTACTCCTATTTAAATGTTCCCTAAGGCACTCAACTGATTCACAAGAGCAAAACTTTAGACACACAAAATATCCTTGAGATCAAATTACTGACACATAAGAGCATGCACAGTAGAACTTTAGAAGGAAGAAAGAGGAGAATGGCCACCATAGCAGCAGAGACGATGCTTTGGTCTGCCTTAGATGGAAGCTTTTCATCATAACAAGAGAGGCATCCAGTAATTGCTCTTTGTCCATGGCAGCTTCCCTTTTGAACGGTTCTTCCATCAGTAGCAAGGACAGCACGCGACAGTGAATTAGCTTTGTTCAGTAGATGGTAGGCATAATTTGGAGATGTTATTCGGCTGGAAAACAACAGGAAGATCAGAAACCGAGGATCTGTATATTTTTGTTTTGACCTTGAAGTGCTCCTCAAGGCAACGAAACCTCAGAGGATTGATAACACGGGCTTCTTCTCCATCTTCCTTCTGTAAATTGAAGACTTTTCTACGTATACAGATTCTTCTCTCTTGTTCTCTTTCACGTGGGACAACGGAAGTTAAATTTGCCAATTAAAAAAATCAAGTTAGTAGCCCTTCCCACACGGTTAAGTCTCATTCTCATAACCAGCATTTTATTTCTCAACGACGAGGAAAGAGTGCTTAATGTTAGCATTAGGTGCACAAACATAATAAAATAGAGAGTAAATGGAGGAAAGAGAAATCGAGATGTATGGTCTGATGAGACTAGCAAATATCACCTAGAGAGGGGTGAATAGGTGATTTGAATGTTAATTGATCAATTTTAATACGGACGTCATTGGAACAATGTTTAGATTTTAATCAGTCTTTGAATGGCAAACAAATAAATGTGCAATAAAAGGAGTTTTAGGGAAGAGAAAATATGCACACAGATGTATGGTGGTTCGGCTTAGATCAAACCTACGTCCACTTTCCCACGTTGACAGCTTATTGGCTGGATTTCACTAGATGATCGATCAAGAAATTACAAGTTCTGGGTGATATTCTTCTGTGAAAGATGGATTACTCTATCTCTCTTATAACAAGTCTCTCAAGATCATAGATATTAGCTCAAGAAAGACAAGTAACACTGGTCAGAGTTTACTCAAACTTTGGAATGGATGATTATGATTTTCATCTCTCTACTTTTGCTCTTCGATAGTTTGTCCATTTTATACTCCTCCATTTCCAAACTAACCGTTGGACAGTCTTCAGAGGATCATCTTCAAATCTTCACTTTGAACAGATTTGTATAAAAAGAATTGAGTAGCCGTTGAGTGACAAAGTCTGAATTTTGCTGATTTTGGTCGCCCATATAACCAGAACTTTGGTTTCCATATGTAGGACTTCTCTATTTAGAAATAAACTTGTTGTGGGGTTGATTGTCGATCAATTAAGGATATCTCTCAATATTTATATTCCTTGCAAAATATCCTTTTAAGATGGAATCAATCAATACTTTTCATTTGTGAAATCCAAGCTAGATTACTAACCATTGCGTTCATTATGAGTAAGTGATAAAGTCTGGATAAAGTCTGATTCTTGACTCGCCTTCAAAACTTAAGTCAGAGTGGTTTGTCCTTTTGTTTTCAATTACGAACTGAAATTCTTCAACTGTTGTATACTGTGACATTCTGAAATCCGACCCACTTGAGATTTATGAAATGAATGATTTGTGGACGTGCTTGTAGTTAGATCTTGCTCGGAATGGATCACTCCTAGGATACTAACAGTTAGGGAAAAGCTAATTAGGGATTTAAATTCACACGACCAAAGAAACTTGATCGTGAATTGACTTTCGACCATAAAAATTATCGAGGTGACATTTTGAGCCAATGTAGGCCGATCCAAGGACAGTTAGGGATCAATTCGCCGCTGTCATATTAGTGGATCGCGAGTGATTCTACTTGACCACGAGATGAACTGACGAATGACCCTAAACCTATACCAAACGATCATGCCCGTCGGAACTAGCGATCGATCCTCGCGATTAAGTGACAACCGAAGTCATCACGACCCGAGTGAACTTGAACGTGGCTTGATTTAGTATCGGCCACGGGTCAAATGTGCGAATTTCCTCAAAAGCCACCCGTTAGTTCGAGATATGCTCAAGTTACGTTAATTAAATTTGGTCATTAATTAACGACTAAGATTGGATCTCGGAAATTATGAATGTTACGACAGGATAGTTGGACGACGTTGCTATTGGCTTAGTCAGCCTCAGATTTGTCCGGATTCTTTAGAAAATTTGAATTCTGGCGAGAAATGAAAAATGACCGTTTTACCCCTGAGATTTTGTTAAGGCCAAGTATAATGTGAGAGGGGCATTTTGGTCATTTTACACTAACTTTAGAAATAGAAATTTTTGGACAATTTTGCCCTTGGGGATTTTGTGAAATTTCAATTTTTCCCTTGGATATTTTTGGCAGGGATCAATTTGGACCGTTGATCTTAGGATAAGATCGAATCATAGCCGTCGATTGGAACGTAGAGAGAGGGGCAAGATGGTCATTTTACCAAAAGGGACACCAATTATTGGTATATTTAGGCATTTTTCTCTCTCTCCCCTCATTCTCTCTCCCCTCTCTCATGGCAATCTCTCTCTCCCTCACCCCTCTCTTGGCCGAGCTTCCCCCTCTTCCCATCGTGACTGTGGCCAACTGCCTAGGCCGGTCGCCGCCACCGCTGTGGCCGCTCACCATCATCACCACCACTGCCTCACGCCTCTTTCTCCCCTGTTTTTGCCCCACTGAAACACCACCAACCCCACCTCAGCCCCTGTTCAGCCGCGGAAAACCAGCAGCCAATCACCGCCGCTTGCCACCGCTCATGACTGCCGGCGAGTTGCCGGTAGCCCTCACTGCTTGTTGCAGCTACTGCTGCTGTTCATTCCCTGTCTAGCCACTGTTGAGGCCTCAATTTTGCATAGGAATCACATGTAAGTGATATCCTAACCCTCGCCTAGGATAACGGGTACTTTCGGGTTAGTTCGGGGCCATTTTAGCGAGTTTTAGGGGTTAATCATGGGACGATGATTGGACTGATTTGGCTGAGTGCTTTGGGTGAAATTGTGATGATTTTTGAGGTGGAATTGAGGTTAGAATTGATTGGTTAGGTAATCGGAATGATTCCGAGTGATTATTGTGGCTTATTGCGCGAAAAACGGGCCTAAATGCGCCGTTATGGTGATTTTCTGTTGTGGCCGAGTTACTGTTCATGCTATGGCCGAATTAGTGCATATTGGTGATTAAAATATAGTGCGTGCTGGTTTGGGGGTTGTCGGTAGGAGTACGACACCCGTGATTGGCAGAAATTCGGCCTAAAATGCAGAAATTCGGGTTAATTGTGCACATGCGAATTTAATTGGGTCGGCTGGTTTGTGTGGCTATTGTGGCTTGAAAGAGACATGGAAATGTTGAATTTATGTCCATAATTGTGGCTGTGATTGTGGGTCCAATGGCAACCTTGTTTGTTAGTCAGATTGTGAATTGATTGATTGAAATGTGGACTGTTATATGTGCGCATGGGCTGAATTGAATTGACTGGCAATTGGCCATGATTGGGTGTTAATTGAGCATGTGAAATGCGTGAGGTTCGATGCGTGCATGGGCCGAATTTGATCGGTTGGTAATTTGGCATGTTGATGTGTAAATCGAACGAGTAAATGAATGAGAAATTGTGTGATGTGTTGTGCATGTGGTCACAAGAATTCCTAAGGCGTGTACTTTACCGCAGGGAATTGAGCCATCCTGAGGTGGTACTTTTACGCGGGACGATACTCGGTATTATCGGAAGACGGCCAACCTGAGGCATGTACTTCAACGGGGGTTGTGCCGTAGGTGGTGGATGTTGAGCCTAAGGCGGTACTGTTACATGGACAAAATACATAGCCTGAGGCAGTACCATTACGCGTGCTAAGAAGTGCTGTGAAATTAAGATGGTCATATGTGGACCGTGAATTGATAATGGACTTGAGGCGGTACTATTACGCGGGTCGCTGGCAAGTGGAATAAAAATAATGTGATGAGGCATGAATGAGTGTGTGAAATGTGGAAATGAAATGCCATGTGTTCGACTTGTGTATTGGGCATGAAATTAATTTGAAATGTGCATGTGGTTGGAATTTATGTTATTGTGGCTAATGTGCATGTTGCACACATTAAAGGCCTAGGTGAGTTCAATTGTGTGCTTGTGATGTGCTTATTGAGTGTTATAGTGTTTGAACTTATCTGAAGGTACGTGTTATCCTAGGTGGGGTTTAGGGTTTCGCTTGCTGAGAAGTGTTCTCACGGTTTTATTTAAAACCATTTAGCCGATTGAAACTCCAGTGGAGTCGGGAGACAAGAACAATTCTATTGAGATCAATGCTGAGTCCAAGTCTTCAGAGGACCAGATTGGCATCAACGAGACCGACTCTGAGTGGACCCCCTCTAGGGTGAATAGGGGCTAGTAAGAAGTTAGGGGTTGGACAATTTTGGAGACGCCCCTTTTTGGTGTAAGTGATAGTCTATCCGAAGCTGCTAGCCCTTTTGATATCAGCAGTTGTCAGTGTGGAGGTTTGATGGTTGCGACGGTTTGTAGTGAATAATGTGAATATAGAGGGTGTAATGAAGTAGTTGGTTGCTGGTTGTGATGGATTGTAATGGATATTGTATATAGCGTAGTGCAACAAAATGCTTAGTGGTTTGGTGATTTATTCTCCCTTTTACCCCTAGTTAAATGTTGTCTGGGTGTTTGAGGCTTTCGCTAGTGCTTTATATCTAATGTGCAAGTTTGGGTCGGCAGCGTTTCCTGGGACATCGCACTGATTTAACCGAGCTTGGGGTGTCGCACTCTTGTTGGAGTTCGGGGCGTGACATATACAAAGTCTGAACTTCGTTTATTGCTATGTAGAACTTAGACTTTTCTTTATGATCCTAGTAAAGTCTAGACTTCCAGAAAATGACTTCCTGGACTTAGAAAAACTTCAAAGGTATTTGTCAAACTTACAATAACTCTTGGATAGTTTTGTCAACTTCAAAATATATTAGGAGGTTTTCTCAACATGGTTTATCCTAGTTCAACTTTAAACTAGGGCTACTTCCAATAGAGATTCCACTATAATTAATACCTCTTACATCTTCATTACATCTCTCAATTATAAGAGAAAGTGATTATATACTCTCATTCACATATTGAATTTTAAAATGGAAAAAACTACCAAAAACTCCAAACTAGATCTACCATGATATATTTAATCCGAACCTTTCTTTTGCGACATAAAACATCCCAAGCTATACCCATAGTGTTATATTTACCATGGACTTTTTATTGTGACAACAAAACTCCAAACTTATACCCGTACGATACATTTACCCTACGTCAATAATCTATCAGACGATTTGGCTAGCAATTTAGATTTGCGTTTTGCATAAGATTAAATACTTTAAATCCTAAAAGTATTTGAATATTTGTGGGATAAAGGAGAACACAAGTGCTATAACTTTTGTACGACGCTCACCTAAGGGATAAAACTTTTTTTTCGATCACTTGAGTGCTAAATCGTTGAAAAATTGTTTACTTGAGTGCCTATTCTAGCAAATTGTCCTACGTGGCATTTTAAATTAAATGTTTACTGCGACGTGGCTTTTTTAAAAGAAATTTAAGTCCAACTTGGAAAATCTTCGATTGACATGGCAAGAAAGGGTAAAAACAATGTCATTTTAGCCCTTTCTTCCCCAAATTCATGTCAAAACGAAATCCTAATTACTGGAAAGGGGAATGCTTTTGCAATAAGCTTGAGCAATAGAAAGGTTCGATCTTGAGATGAACAGCAGAAAGTTCAAGCTTACGAGATAGCAAAGTGGGGACCAGTCAAATCGGCTTCGGTGAGATTGAGATGATGATGAGTGAAACAGCGTGATGCAAGGAGTTGTGCTTGATTTAGAGAAATCGCAATGAAATTGTTGGGTTAAGGACATGAATAACCATGCTCTTCGCTGGAATCCTGCAAATTGTGAAGAAATAAGGTGATGGAAGTTAAGAGACATTAGAGATTCTTAAAATTTTCTATAGGATATTCTCCTATGTTAGAGACAATTGTGATATTGCTATCGATTGCACGTGTATTTTCATGATTGTGCATAACTATTGATATATGTTACCTTATACAGATGTTTCATAAAGCCTATAAATAGACAAATGTAATCTTCATCGTGACACATCAAAATATATACAACTTTCCCATTTTCTCTCTTTTGCATTTTAACATATTTAACTTGGTATCAGAGCCTTCGCTCCTATAAAAACCCAAGTGCACCGGGTGCACACCCCAATGCACATCCAAATATATCCATCCCCGTCATGGTCACTCAAGAGTGTTCACTTGTGCCCACAAGTCTCGTATGAGGAAGAAATTAATAGTCATTTTCATAAAGTCATGTTTCAACAATAATCGCACTAACTACGTCACTCATCGAGCCTTTTTCATGGAGGTGGCTTTCTTTTGATGCTAGCCGCACAGGCTGCATCTCAGTAACTATTTTCCAAGCTAGCCATATAGGCCACTTGATGTTATGATGCTAGCCGTACAAGACACGTCGCTTAGTTACTGTTTCGCAAGCCCGCCACATTGGCTTTTTGTTGTTCCCCTCCGATTCTTGACCTTTTGTGCGCCGTTTCGAGATGCCGACATCACCACTGGACTTGCTACCCTCAAATGAGCCAAATTTGGAAGACGCCGTCTAATGCACTGCCCCACCAAGGATCGACAAGCCTAGTGCCACATGGCATTATTGGTGAAACAAGTGCCACGGACATTGATTCAAACTTCAGTTGACTTCCTTGAAATCACCTAAAGTTTGAGGGGAGAAGTTAGAGATATTAGAGATTCTTAAGATTTTCTATAGGATATTATCCCATGTTAGAGACAATTATGATATTACTATCGATTGCACGTATATCTTTTTGATTGTACATAACTTGCTTGATATATTTTATTTTATATAGTTGTCTCGTAAAGCTTATAAATAGATAGATGTAATCTTTATCGTGAAATATAAATGACTTTCCCATTTTCTCTCTTCCACGTCTTAACACTGTTTAACTATGGGGATGCCACTTTGGCTGCATTAGCGGAAAATTACCGGCATCTAGCCAAAACCTTTTTTTTTTTTTGATTTTTCCCTCAATTTTTCCGACTCCCCTTTCTGATTTTGTTTGACAGCTCCCTCTCTGAATTCACGTTTTTCCCCCTTTTTAAGCTCTTTGCCTGAACTTCCCCTCCATAATTTTTGCCAAGTTCACGGTTTTAGCTTGCAAAAAACCCCTCCACCGAATCTACTCATTCGGGTTAATATCACGAAAAATTTTAAATTGGTATACTTGTGATAAGTTTACCCTGAACTAATTTTTTGACTACCAATGTCACACCCCGACTCAAATCCAATGCTTTCCACACCTCCCTTCCATGAGTCGAATGGTGCGACATCCCAAGAATACGTCGCCGACTCAACAGTCTCGCATTAGAGTCAATCGTAGCGGAAACAAATAATTAAACCTGGACAATAAATTGGAGAACACCAGAATTAAACTTGCACGTCAAACCGCCAACACTTACAAACCTTACATTATCCACATATGAACATACTTACACATTCCCGATGTTTTTGGGTCCATAAATTTTACATGCACATCCACTGAGCTTAAAAACCATACATCAAAAGAGGTAAATTCCTTATCTACCAAAAGCGGTACTACACGAACACTAGCTCATCGCCTCCTCACTAGTCCTTGCGTCCTTGGTATGGCATCCATTCAGGGTGTACTCCACGAAATTACCCTCGGTGTGCATGACTATACCAAAACATTCTGACGGTGGCGGTGGTGATTGATTCCTTGTTTAGGCAGATTATCTGAAATAGTTTGGTTTATACAACCATGAGACACTTCTCAATAAGTTGCAACCTAAACCCTACCTAGGCTATCACGTACCTCCAGACAATTACGTAATCACACACATTCACGTACATCAAGTAATCACAAAGCAGGCACAACAATTAATATGGTCAGGCTCAATCATGCGCACACCCGCACTCCATCACAATTACATCAGATGCAAACACGCGCATGTACCATTCTCATCCCACTATTCCTTCCATCCTCATTCCTCTTTCATATTCCTCGCCAGCGACTCGCGTTGAAGTATACGCCTCAGGTACACTGCGACCATTCATTTTCCACAACACTCGCCAGTGACCCGCATTGAAGTACACGCTTCAGGCACACTACGATAATTCACCACATCCGACCCGTGTACCCGTTCACGCCTCAGGCCCCAATCGTGATCTGAGCATCACACGCCCCAGGCCCCATCCCAACTCAGCCCGCGTCAAATGCGATAGGCCTACATGATTGGAACCCAAGCTTATGATGCCTCAGTCCAATCCCGGTCTCACCCAAGTTGATTGTGCCTCGGACCGATTCTCATACTTGCTTTTTCAAGCCTTAGCCAGTGCCAAATGCAAAAGACCTACGTGATCACTGCTCGAGTTTACGATACCCGGCTCAATCCCATTTTCATACTATCACACCTTCGCATACTTTCCCACAATCACTTGTCACACCATATCTTCTCCTTACTCATGCACATACTCGATATGCATTTATCACACGCAACCGACCCATCACACGTGATCCGTGCACGCATCGAGTCGCACGCAGATAGAGCTCACTCAATAATTCACATGGCCAATATCAACAATTAATTCGATCTGGCCCACGCGTGCACCAAATCAAGCACATATCAACCCATTAGATCACGGTTCAATAAACACACAAGGCCACTCATGGGCCCACAAATACAGCCACGTTCATAGGCATAATTTCAATATTTCCAAGTATATTAAACACCACAATCTAGCCATATTATCACACACACCAAACCGACACCATTTGTCCTTAAATCGAGCCCTAAGCTCACCAATTCCATCCCACAACATCCGACACTTTATTCAGTCTCACTCCAGCCTCGAAACATTCTCATTTCATCCTCAAATCAACTCATATAATACACATTCAAGCTTAAATTCTGGTCATGAGGCATCAACAATTCAATCCCGACACCAACTCCATTCCGCCCATCAAAACAAACATCCAAAGAATCAAGGTAAAACTGAGCAGTTTACACAGTGACCTAAATCCCATCCAAATAAATAGTAAGAGAACTCCAACAATTCTGAAATTTGGATACATTGCGTAAAACATCTTGCTGAACATTTTTTGTGAAGAACTCGAAACTCAGTTCCAACTAGAAACACCTCTTTTGGTCACTTGAAGTCAGACGAAAATCAACTTGCTCCAATAGATCGTTTTGTCCTCAAAATATATTTCTTTCAATACCAAAATCACCTTGAAAAGCCTTGAAATTTTTATATGTCATAACCACAAATGTCCCCAACAATTTCTATGAAGGAAGTATTTTGAAAATAGGCCTGAAAAAATTTATAAAAATTCGAATAGTACAAAAGGTCGAGTCAACAGTAAATCGGGCAGTTTTATTTTGGTCCAAAGATGGACTTCCGAATGGCCCCAAATGATCTCCAAAAATTTCCAAATTAAAGTGTGTTATACCTCAAGATGTTGGGAATAACTTTCATGAAGAAATCTTCCTTAAATTCGGCCCACAGAATTCTCTACAAAAATAGCAAACCGGACGGATACAGTAACCGCGAATCCGCGATTTACCCTGAACCTCATGGATTCAAACCTGAACCGATTTCTGCCGAATTCCAACCACCAAAACTCATTTCCCGACGTCTAATCCAACTCGCAACAACCACTAACAACCATACTCAGCCACCAATAGCCATGATCAACCACCAATAACCATGATCAACACTTTATTCAACCTCTAATCACCCTAAACCGCACCCAAACGAGTCCGAAAAAATACCCGACGTCCTAGGCGAGGTTTAGATTACAACTTACTTGGTTTTAGACTAAAGCGGCTAGAACGTAGCACGGCAGCGAACGGCGGGGACGGCGATGCGGCTTGGTGGTGGCGAAAGCAAGCGGCGACGGCGCGGCGGCGGTCCGACGATCGACTTGGACGATGATCGGCCCAGAGAGAGAGAGAGAGAGTTCACGGTTTGGGGGGGGGTTGTGCCGTGGGGGAGGGGAATGAGTGAGGAGAGAGAGAAATTTTGACTTAAATAGTCAAATTTGGACCAAAGTGGCAATTTACCAAAATACCCTTTCTAATCTTTTTGATCCAATGGTCCAGATTCGATCTTATCCTGAAATCGACGGCCCAGATCGAATCTCATCCAAAATATCCAAGGGCAATCTTGTAATTTCTCAAAAAGTCCAAGGGTAAAATTGTCCAATCAAAATTTGAGGGAAAAATGACCAAAATGCCATTTACCCTTAAAGCTTGTCCTTTAATAAATCCTAGGGATATTTTGGTCACTTTCTCCGTTTCTTGTCCAAATCGAGTTTTTCCGAAGGATTTAAGCGCACCAAAAATTCGCACGTGTCACGTGCAACGTCGTCCTAATGTTTCGGCGTGACTTCCTAATTTTTCGGTGTCCAATTTGGGCAAAAATTCAATAATTAAATTCTATTAAATGCAACTCGAGCGTTTCTCGAGCTAACGGGCGGCTTGCTGGGGAAATTCGCTGAATCAACTCATGACTGATATTGAATCAAGTCACGTGCAAGTTCGTTCGGTACGTGACGATCTCGGTTGTCATTAAAATTGCGAAGATCAATCACTTGATCTGAGGGGTACGATCGTTCGGTATAGGTTCAGAATTATTCGTCAAGTTATTTCGTGGTCCAGCGAAATCACTTGCGATCCACTACTATGACAGTGGCGAACCGATCCCTAACTATCCTTTGGATCGGCCAACAATGACTCAAAATATTACTTCCGCGATTTAATGGTCGAAATCCATTAACGATCGAATTTTCTTTAGTCGCGCGAATTTGATTTCCCCTATTAGCCTTTCCCTTATGGTTAGCATCCCAGGAATAATCAGTTCCGAGCGAGAACTGATCACGAGTACATTCATAAAATCTAGTATTTCATAAATCCCAAATGGACTAATTTTTCAGGATGTCACAATCTTCTCCCTTATAAAAATTTCGTCCTCGAAATTTACAAATCCCACCACTACTCAAGAGTTACAATCTTACTACTGCTCAAATAGCTGGGGGTATTGATGTTGCATAATCTCTTCGCTTTCCCAAACAACACCTTTTGTCCTTCGGTGCCCCCATACACTTTGATCACTGGGACTGGCTTATTATGTGGCCCATGATCTTTTCTGTCCTCAAGCTTCATCGGCCCTTTCCATGTACGACACTTTATCATCCATGTCCGTTTCCCCTTAACGTGAGTTATATTTGGTTCATACTTCTTCAACGTCATCACGTGGGATACATCGTATACTTAGGACAGATTAGGTAACGAGGCAATTTGCTAGATCATATCTCCGATCTTTTCCTGAATATCAAACAATTTGACATGCCTTGGCTCAACTTCCCTTTTCTGTCAAATTAGGATAATCTTTCCATTGAGAAACACTTGGGCTGTCACTTAGTTCCCAATCTCAAGCTTTAAAAGTCGTCGTCTCCGATTGTGAGACCTTTCTGACAACTCTACTTATCTATCCGACTCAAAGTCCGTTCACAATGTCAAGAAGCTCACTGACTTAGTCAGTCTATCAACTGCTATTCTGATGGAATCGGGTTTTCTCCGGCTTCACTTTGATCCTGTTACAACATCCTTGGGATCATGTCACATTTCCATTCAAATTTTTTCTCCTCGAGTTTCGCCCCATCAGGTACACACAATCATTCCTAGAACCTCAAGATTTCTATCCCCGAATATATGAAAATCCGACTTCCTCTCATCGGCATCCACCTTAATGACTCTTCGTATCTCGCGATCCACATAATGCCATTCCTTGTCCTGGGCCTAGATTTCCAACTAATCCTCAAGGCGGTCAATAGACCTCAAATTTAACTTCCAAGTCCTGAGCCTTCCTAACGAGGTTCATTCCTTAATCACCCCATATGTCCCAATCGACTCACGACTTAACGTATCTATTACTCATCCAGTCTTTTCATGGCGATGCAGGGTATTGCAGTCAATTTTCCGTCATGAGTCAGGTAATTCTTTTCGCGTGGCCTCAACTGGCACGATACATAATTTACTACTCTACCGTGTTGCATCAACACACTCCCAAGTCTTTTTAATGAAGCGTCACTATAGACCTTGAATCCTCTCGGTTCTGGTTGAATATTCAATACCAGGGCAATTATCAACCTACGCTTCAGGTCTTGGAACTCCGTTCATACTTATCATTCCATTCAAACTTGGTTTTCTTTCTTAAACAGCCGTGTCAACAACACAGCTATCGATGAGAATTCCTCTACCAAACGTCAATGGTTGTCAGTAAAATCTAGAATACTATGAACCTCAGTTATTGGCATCCATCTTGGCCACTTAGTCATCTTCTCGACCTTAGTCGAATCTGCAAGAATTCCATCTTTCGAAATTATATGATCAGGGGACGCGACTCTATCGAGCCAAAGTTCGCACTTGCCATGCTCGGCGCGAAGTGCGCGATCTCTTAAGGTTCATGGTATCTCTGTCGATTGTAACCTACGCTCTTTGGAGTTTGTCGCATACACCAAACTGTCGTCAACGACCACCATGACAAACTAACCCACAAGTTCTTTGAATTCCCAGTTCTTTAAGTCCACAGAAACAGTGGGTTATTCCCTAAACTGAGAGACATTGCTATGCATTCATAGTGCCCACACCTCATTCGTTAAGCAGTCGTAACCTTAACGGAAAATTTCCGGCCCGTAACACTATCTTAGGAACATTCTCCTTTCGGAGTCCCCATTGGTGACATCAAATCCGTGGTTCAATCTCGAAGAACATTGAGGTCCTTACAATTGACCAGATAGATCATTGATCCTCGACAGTAGGTACTTACTCTTGTCCGCTGACTGCTTCAACTACCGGTAGTTTACGTACCCTCTCGATGTCCTGTCCTTTTTCCTCACACACACTATAGGAACTCTCCACGAAGGCACACTAGGGCAGATAAAATTTTATCCATGAGTCCTTACATCTGGACTTTCAATTCCTTAAATTTTCAACAAGAATATTCAACACCGCGCCCTCGATCAGCTTAACCCCGGGGCCAATTCTTTCACAATTCCACTTTCCGTTCTAGTGGCAACCCGGTAATTCCTAAGGAAAGACCTTGAAAGGTCACACACCTCGTTTACTCTTTCAACTTTAATTCCATCACGATCGGGTCAACCACATTCACCTCGTATCTTTCGCAACTATCATCGGGTATCTAGTCACCTCAAACGAGGGCATTTAAGGAATCGAGATTCCTCCTCGATTTTCCTGAAGATCAAACCTAAGACGTGCAGCTGGGTTGAACTAGATCGTCCTTTAGTTGCGATCCATAATGGCTTTCTGTCTTATTAGCCAATCCATTTTAATTCCCCACTCAAAATCGCACCTAACCAACACTGTCAAGTTGTCACTCTTTTCTCTACTCCCGATTACTATCTCACAGTTAAGACACTTTAACAACACCATCACCTTATCAATCGAGAAATCGTCACACCAAACGTGACTCAGGCACAACAGGCTCAATCCCATCCAGTTTAACTAGTTGTTCCGACTCTCACTTTCGATGCAGACCTTAAAACTTCTCGTTTGACGATTCGGCTTTCTAATATCCTTCCTAACCGGTGGAACGAATCGCCTGTTTCCCCGCCATCTGCCTCTTTTCAAGGCGGCAGTTATCCTTAGTTTGAGTAAATCACTATCCAGAAGTAGTTGCACTTTCCAACTGATCTCGCTCTATCACTTGAGCTCATTCATACATTTCTCCATCATTCCTGATGTTCAGTGAGATCATTAGGTTTCAGAGACCCGACTTCAGTCCTTCTCGAGATTTCTGAACCTTGTCCTATGGATTTTCAACCAGTCAAATGGACTCCGTTTCATATCGTTCCACAGTCATCTGCCCTCGGCAAATCACCTAAACTCCATCAATTCCCTTCTCTTTGCACTCTCTGGGAAATATTTTCCCATAGGAACTCTTAACAATCATGGCTCGAATCTGGGTTGTACTCATTGGGGATATCTTATCCTTGGCGATCTTCCACCAATATTTAACATTGTCTTGCGGCTAGTACCTCACCAACGTTACTTTCTTAGTCTCGGTGCATCCCAAAATCTCAAAGGCTTTCTCTAATTCCTACACCCACCTCGGTGCAATCTCGGAATCACCCTTACCATTGACTTTATACGATTTCGACCTGAGAAACCATTCCAACAACTAGCACCTTTGCCTATTGGCCACTATCTGAGTTTGGCCTAATTGACATTAATCCCACTCATATCAGTAATCACTGCAACCTCGGCAGCCTAGGCAATAACGGCGGCCCCTTTCCCGAGCTTGCCTGCCTATACATTTCCTATTTCTTATAGGGTCTGAGTCACAACCTCTAATATTAAGTCTTGGGCCTCTTGCTCTACCGCACTTAAATACCTTTGGGTTTTCTTATCCCTTCTCCTCAATCTTACTGCCTCAATGATCACCTACATGCTATAATTCCATTCAGGAATTAGGGACCTAAACTAATCTAACCGGTCTAAGGTCCTAGGCAGGTATCACAACAACATTCAACCACTTAGCATGCGCCCAAACACAAACTGCGCAGGACCTCAAACAAGGAGGTACACGTACTCACCTCAGGTCCTACCGCACCTACACACCAATCAATATCACACAACAATCAACCAACAATCACAACAATAGTCTGGAGTACATGTAGCACTAGGTATATCTATGGCTCACTAAGGTTTCTCAAGTAAATTCACTATTCTGGGTCTCCACTCCTTATTACTCCAAACTCTGATCAACTTAAATCGAGCTGTCTTTGCTCTGATATCAATTTAAGCCGGTTGTCACGCCCCGACTCAAATCTAATGCTTTCCACACCTCCCTTCCATGAGTCGAACGGTGCGACATCCCAGGAATACGTCGCTGACTCAACGGTCTCGCATCAGAGTCAATCGTAGCGGAAACAAATAATTAAACCTGGACAATAAATTGGAGAACACCAGAATTAAACTTGCACGTCCAACCGCCAACACTTACAAACCTTACATTATCCACATATGAACATACTTACACCTTCTTGATGTTTCTGGGTCCATAAATTTTACATGCACATCCACAGCGATTACCTTAAAAACCATACATCAAAAGAGGCAAATTCCTTATCTACCAAAAGCGGTACTACACGAACACTAGCTCATCGCCTCCTCACTAGTCCTTGCGTCCTTGGTATGGCATCCATTCAGGGTGTACTCCGCGAAATTACCCTCGGTGTGCATGACTGTACCAAAATATTCTGACGGTGGCAGTGGTGACTGATTCCTTGTTCAGGCAGGTTATCTGAAATGGTTTGGTTTATACAACCATGAGACACTTCTCAATAAGTTGCAACCTAAACCCTACCTAGGCTATCACGTACCTCCAGATAAATACGCAATCACACACATTCACATACATCAAGTAATCACAAAGCAGGCACATCAATTAATATGGTTAGGCTCAATCATGCGTACACCCACACTCCATCACAATTACATCAGATGCAAACACGTGCATGTACCATTCTCATCCAACTGTTCCTTCCATCCTCATTCCTCTTTCATATTCCTCGCCAGTGACCCGCGTTGAAGCACATGCCTCAGGCATACTGCGACCATTCATTTTCCACAACACTCGTCAGTGACCCGCGTTGAAGTACACGCCTTAGGCACACTGCGATCGTTCACCACATCCGGCCCGGGTACCCGTTCATGCCTCAGGCCCCAATAGCGACCTAAGCATTACACGCCCCAGGCTCGATCCCAACTCAGCCCGCGCCAAATGCGATAGGCCTACATGATTGGAACCCGAGCTTATGATGCCTCGGTCCAATCCCGATCTCACCCGAGCTGATCGTGCCTCGGATCGATTCTCATACTTGCTTTTTCAAGCCTTAGCCTGTGCCAAATGCAATAGACCTACGTGATCGCTGCCCGAGTTTACGATACCCGACTCGATCCCATTCTCGTATTATCACACCTTCGCATACTTTCCCACAATCACTTGTCACACCATATCTTCTCCTTACTCATGCACATACTCGATATGCATTTATCACACGCAACTGACCCATCACACGCGATCCGTGCACACATCGAGTCGCACGCAGACAGAACTCACTCAACAATTCACATGGCCAATATCAACAATTAATTCGATCTGGCCCACACGTGCACCAAATCAAGCACAAATCAACCCATCAGATCACGGTTCAATAAACACACAAAGCCACTCATGGGCCCACAAATACAGCCACGTTCATAGGCATAATTTCAACATTTCCAAGTATATTAAACACCACAATCCAGCCATATTACCACACACACCAAACCGACACCATTTGTCCTTAAATCGAGCCCTAAGCTCGCCAATTCCATCCCACAACATCCGACACTTTATTCAGTCTCACTCCAGCCTCGAAACATTCTCATTTCATCCTCAAATCAACTCATATAACACACATTCAAGCCTAAATTCTGGTCACGAGGCATCAACAATTCAATCCCGACACCAACTCCATTCCGCCCATCAAAACAAACATCCAAAGAATCGAGGTAAAACTGAGCAGTTTACACAGTGACATAAATCCCATCCAAATAAATAGTATGAGAACTCCAAAAATTCTGAAATTTGGACACATTGCGTAAAACATCTTGCTGAACATTTTCCGTGACGAACTCAAAACTCAGTTCCAACTAGAAACACCTCTTTAGGTCACTTGAAGTCAGACGAAAATCAACTCGCTCTAACAGACCTTTTTGTCCTCAAAATATATTTCTTTCAATACCCAAATCACCTTGAAAAGCCTTGAAATTTTTATATGTCATAGCCACAAATGTCCCCAACAATTTCCGTGAAGGAAGTATTTTGAAAATAGGCCTGGAAAAATTTATAAAAGTTCGAACAGTCCAAAAGGTCGAGTGAACAGTAAAACAGGCAGTTTTATTTCGGTCCAAAGATGGACTTTCGAATGGCCTCAAATGATCTCCAAAAATTCCCAAATTAAAGTATGTTATACCTCAAGATGTTTTTTTTTTGGTAACCCAGGGAACCCCCGCACGGCCGACAGCCGGGAGGTAAACCCTGGGGGCGACATGTGCTAGCCATCATACACGTGCACCGGTTAAGTCACCCTGCGGCGCCCCGGATTCGAACACTCAACCTTTTGCGAGAGGAAGAGTGCCCTCTCCAGCAGCGCCACCCAGGCGGGTGGTTATGCCTCAAGATGTTGGGAACAACTTTCATGAAGAAACCTTTCTCAAATTCGGCCCACAAAATTCTCTACAAAAATAGCAAACCGGACGGATATAGTAACCACGAATCCCCAATTCACCCCAAACCTCACGGATTCAAACCCGAACCGATTTCTACCGAATTCCAACCGCCAAAACTCATTTCCCGACGTCTAATCCAACCCGCAACAACCACTAACAACCATACTCAGCCACCAATAGCCATGATCAATCACCAATAACCATGATCAACACCTTATTCAACCTCTAATCACCCTAAACCGCACCCAAACGAGTTCGAAAAAATACCCGACGTCCTAGGCGAGGTTTAGATTACAACTTACTTGGTTTTAGACTAAAGCGGCTAGAACGTAGCACGGCGGCGAGCGGCGGGGACGGCGATGCGGCTTGGTGGTGGCGAAAGCAAGCGGCGACGGCGCGGCGGCGGTCCGACGATCGACTTGGACGATGATCGGCCCAAAGAGAGAGAGAGAGTTCACGGTTTGGGGGGGTGTGCTGTCGTGGGGAAGGGGAATGAGTGAGGAGAGAGAGAAATTTTGACTTAAATAGTCAAATTTGGACCAAGGTGGCAATTTACCAAAATACCCTTTCTCTAATCTTTTTGATCCGACGGTCCAAGTTCGATCTTATCCTCAAATCGACGGCCCAGATCGAATCTCATCCAAAATATCCAAGGGTAATCTTGTAATTTCTCAAAAAATCTAAGGGTAAAATTTTCTAATCAAAATTTGAGGGCAAAATTACCAAAATGCCCTTTACCCTTAAAGCTTGTCCTTTAAAAATCCTAGGGGTATTTTGGTCACTTTCTCCATTTCTTGTCCAAATCGAGTTTTTCCGAAGGATTTAAGCGCACCAAAAATTCGCACGTGTCACGTGCAACGTCGTCCTAATGTTCCGGCGTGACTTCCTAATTTTCCGGTGCCCAATTTGGGCAAAAATTCAATAATTAAATTCTATTAAATGCAACTCGAGCTTTTCTCGAGCTAACGGGTGGCTTGCTGGGGAAATTCGCTGAATCGACTGATGACTGATACTGAATCGAGTCACGTGCAAGTTTGTTCGGTACGTGACGATATCGGTTGTCGTTAAAATTGTGAAGATCAATCACTTTATCCCAGAGGTACGATCGTTCGATATAGGTTCAGGATTATTCGTCAAGTCATTTCGTGGTCCAGTGGAATCACCTGCGATCCACTACTATGACAGTGGCGAACAGATCCCTAACTATCCTTGGATCGGCCAACAATGGCTCAAAATATCACTTCCGCGATTTAATGGTCGAAATCCATTCACGATCGAATTTTCTTTAGTCGTGCAAATTTGATTTCCCCTATTAGCCTTTTCCTAATGGTTAGCATCCTAGGAATGATCAGTTCCGGGCGAGAACTGACCACGAGTACATTCATAAAATCCAGTATTTCATAAATCCCAAATTGACTAATTTTTCAGATGTCACAACCAAAAATCTCAAACTGGTATACCTGTGATAAATTTATCCTGAACTATTTTTTTGACCACCAAAAACCTTACACTTGTACATTTATCACAATTTTACTCCGAATTAATTTTTTGACCACCAAAAATCCCAAACTAGTACACATGTGAGAATTTTACCCAAAACTAATTTTTTGACCACTAAAAATCCCAAACTGGTACATTTGTGACAAATTTACTCTCCGTTAGTGTCCGTTAAATTAGATTAATATCACAAAAAATCACAAATTGGTAAACTTGTGACAATCAGAGAGGTAAAACTCAAAATTGGTACATCCGTCAACTACCACGTTTTATCAAACTTAGCAATTTGATTGTAAAATTTAACGGAAACTAATGGAGGATAAATTTGTCACAGGTATACTAGTTTAGGGTTGTATACTAGTTTAGGATTTTTGTTGGTTAAAAAGTTAATTTTGGGTAAAATTATCATAGATGAACCAATGTGGGGTTTTTAGTGATAAAAAAAATAGTTCTGGGTAAAATTATCACAGATTATTAGTTTGGGATTTTTTGTGATAAAAAAATAATTTTGCGTAAATTTATCACATGTGTACCATTTTGAGATTTTTTGCGATATTAACTTTTCTTTTTTTAAACTTTTGATTCTCATGTGTAATCCCTTCGTCGACTGTACACTAATGTTGGATGACTAGTCTTTGTTGCTCAACCATGGAGAAGAATAGAGAGAAACAAAGAATTAATCTCTTCCCCTTTTTCTTTTTTCTTTTTTGGGTTTTCTTTTATATTTCTTTTATCCATAGGGCCAAAACAATGTTGTTTCATCTAGTTTTTGCTGATTGGATTAATTCCGGCAAGCCATGTTAGTCTATTTATAATAAATTAATGCAACATTGGATTTTCCGTGACACAAATCACTAATGACACTCAAATAAACGATTTTTAAAAAATTTTAGCACTCAAGTGATTAAAAAAAATTATGGCACTCAAATTAGCATTATACAAAAGTTATAGCACCCATACTATTCTTGTCCCAATATTTGTACTTAAGTTGGTCAAAGTTGCAAAAAAATTTCAAGCCCCCAAAAAAAATATCATGGGAGTTTTTTTCATGATTTGATCCGCTTTTATTGATGGGAAATTCAAAAATAGTCTCCAAAGTCACTTTAAACAGGACCGCAAAGCGTGGTGCCTAAAACCAAGAGCTTATTGCTAAAATGAAAAAAATGTATAAGATAGAACATGGGTTCATCATTCTTAACCCACATTGGTCATTGTAGTGACCTCCCCGAACCGGCCCTGCTGCCTAGGTGGTTTGGCTAATGGATTACTAAGTTAAACCTAGCTCGAGCTCTCCCAAGCCCATACCAATTCCCGACTTTAATTTAAGTTGTTAACATGCAAATCAATTTCGTCTAGGAGTCGCCACTAATCAATTTTTGGTGGGTCGATTAGGCACCCAAGTAAAGCACGGGAGAAAATGCTTCACTTCTACGAACTAGAGATTCAATAGGTACGGGGACTTGATTACACTAATTGACCAACTAATGCCCTTTCGGTACCTAATCTTATTCAATTCGCCACCTAACGTGTTCACACTAATTGAGAGTCTCAAAATTTCATTCCTAACTGAGCTAACAGAAGCAACAATTCATATCTAAACCTAACATGCATAATCGACCACATGCGAAGTTAAGTTAAATGTACAATTCAAAGTATATGAATCGAGCAACATGCAATCAAAAATGACACCAATCAAGCAAAAAGGGAAAAAAAAAGCCAACTCCAAAGCCTAAATAACATTTTTTTAATTTTCATTTTTTTAAAAAAAATTAATTTTTTAAGTTTTTTTTGAAAAAAAATTTAATATTAAAATAATAAAATAATATAAAATAGACCGGGTCGGATCTCCACATCCGACCCGGATAAAATATTTTTTTGTAATTTTTCTTTTTCTTTTTTTAAATTTTTTTTAAAAACATTTTTTACGTTAAAATAATAACATAATATTAAAAATAATATAAAATGGATCCGGGTCGGATCTCCACATATGACCCGGATCTGGACCGACCCGGGTCCATAATCGGACTGGGCTCATTCGTTGAGCCCAGTCTAAAATAAGACCCTTTTTTTTTAAAGGAAAAGCGGCCCAGCCCGGAAAGTGTTTTTTTTTTTAAGAAATGAAGGCCCAAATCCCAACACGAAAAAGAAAGCCCTAAACCCTAAATGCGCAGCCCACTACCAATTCTAGCCCATTCTAACAAAAACCCTAACCGGTTTCGACCCACTCGCCCGACTTGACCGCGGGCCGCCGACCCGACTCGCCGAAACCCTACTCGATTTTGACCGCATGCCTAACCCGACTCGCGGCTGCCGGCTTGACTCGCACCCGTGGCTCTTCACCTTCCACTGTCACCGGCCCGACTCGTCCTCACGCGTGACATCTTGAAAATTGGTCCATTTGGGATTTATGAAAGACTAGATTTTATGAATGTACTCGTAGTTAGTTCTCGCCCGGAATTGATCATTCCTGGGATACTAACCATTGGGGAAAGGCTAATTAGGGATTTAAATTCATACGACTAAGAGAAAATTCGATCGTGAATTGACTTTCGACCATGAAATCGCCGAGGTGACATTTTGAGCCACTGTTGGCCGCCAAGTGTAGTCAGGAGTCAGTTCGCCACTGTCATAGTAGTGGATCGCCGGTGATTCTGCTGGACCATGAAATGAATTGACGAACGATTCTGAACCTATACCGAACAATCGTGCCCCTCGGATCTAGCGATCGATCCTCGCGATTTAAATGACAACCGAAGTCGTCACGAACCGAATGAACTTGCACGTGACTCGATTTATTATCAGTCACGAGTCGAATATGCGAATTTTCCCAACAAGCCGCCCGTTAGTTTGAGAAACGCTCGAGTTGCGTTTAATAGAATTTAATTATTTAATTGAGCTCAAATTGGACATTGGAAAAATTTGAAAGTCACGACGGGACGTTCGGACGACGTTGCGGTTGGAACGTGTAATTTTGGATTGTCCCGAATCCTTCAGAAAAATTCAATTTCGACAAGAAAATGGAAAAGTGACCATTTTAGCCTTGGGATTTAATAAAGGGCATGTTTTATGAGGGATGGGCATTTTGGTCAATTTGCTCTAACTTTTTTATTAGACAATTTTGCCCTTGGAATTTTATGAAATTCTAAAATTGCCCTTGGATATTTTTGGGTAAGATTCGATTTCGACCGTCGGTTTCAAGATAAGATCGAATTTGGACCGTCGATTTGGTTTGTGAGAGAGGGGTAAGATTGTAAATTGCCACTTTGATCCAAATTGAGCTACTTGAGTCAAGACCCATTCTCTCTCTCTTCATTTTCCTCCCTCTCTCTCTTCATTCGGCAGCCCCCCTCACCGAACCGGCCATCTCATCCCCTTGCCGTATGCCGCGCCGCCATCGTCTGGCCACCGCCTGCTGTGCTATGCCGTCCATGTAGCCGTACCGCACCGGCACCATCGTCCCACGCCGTCCGTCTCTCTCTCTCTCTCCCTCTCTTCCCCGTGTCATCGTGAGCCACGGCCAAGAAGACCAAGGCCGTCGCCGTTTGCCCCAAGCCGCCGAGCCGCACGCCGTTCGCCACCGTCCCCGCCGTACGACCTCGCTTTTCGCTCTAGCCGCGTTAGTCTAGAGCTCAGTAAGTCGCGCTCTAAACATTAGTTAGGATGTCGGGTATCGACGGACAATTTTTAGGTGAAATCGGGTTTGTTTAATCATGAATTAGTACAAATTTAGGGGTGAAATGGATTGACGGGCCTAGGAAATAAATTTGAGTTATTTTGGTGGAAGATTGGAACCCAAAGGTGGGCTGTGAGTGGATGATTTGAGTGCTATGGGGATGGGTTCGGTGTGCAAATTGGATATTTAAATCTGGCAACAAAGTGTGAGAAATTATCGTGAAGGGCCGGAATTGATTCGCCGAAGTTTAAAGGTTGAAAAATGAGAAATTGTATGTCAATTATGTGTTTGCGATGTGACTGAATTGTGGTGATGAAATTGGGTGCATTTGTGTGTAATTGAATGATTGGAAATATGCTTGATTATGTGCGCGTTCGGGCCAAGTTAAATTAATTGTCAATTGGCCATTTTGGTTGCTTATTGAACATGAAATTGTATGTGAATTGTTGCGTGCACGGGCCTCGTGTGATTGGCCAATTGCGTGGCAAGAGATTGTTGAGCATGTGTATGAGCATGAGAGTGAATGTGGTGTGGCATGTGCGATCGTGTGAATTGTGCCGTCCTGAGGCATGTACTTTAATGCGGAACGATGCCCGGTATTACCGGAAGACTGCCAACCTGAGACGTGTACTTTAATGCGGGTGGTGTAGTAGGTGGTAGATGTTGAGCCTGAGGCGTGTACTATAACGCGGGCAAGAGACATGGCCTGAGGTGTGTACTGTAACGCGAAGCCTAGAGTGTCATGATAAGTTGGTCATAGTGGACTTGAGATGTGTACTGTAACGCGAGTCACTGGCGAGAGTTGTGGAAAAGATATGATTAGATCGAAACGAATGCGCAAAATGAGAATTTAGCATGCATGTGATTGCATATGATGTGATTGTAACTAACGTGCAGGTAGCACGCATGATAGGCCCTGGTAAGAATGAATGACGTGCTTACTATTTGATATTTAGGTGCGTGTGATTGTGTTTTATAATTGTCTGGGGGTACGTGATAGCCTAGGTGGAGTTTAGGGGTGTACTTATTGAGATGTAGTCTCACGATTGTTTTAACCAAACATTTCAGAACCCTGACAGGAACAATGAATCCCCCATTGCCTCCACCTGAGCATTTTGGAGTACCGGTATACACCGAACAGGAGATTACAGAGTTTCCCATGGTTGATAATATGACCTGGATTAAGCACACTACTACAGTTTTTGTAGACGTAGAATTACCCTTGTGGGAGCCCCATGTATATACCGCATCGTTCTTTAAGGACGGAGTAGATGAGTTCGGTCTCGTTCGAGGATTTGATGTTCCTTTTGATTTAGTTGGGGACTGCGACCCGATTGCTGTACCCCTCCCGACGGTAAATTGACTAGTGCGGAAACTAGTATGGCTTAGTTTGGATTTCATCCAGCGCTGGCAGCACAAGGATCTTCGGGGGTTGAACACGAGCCGGAGCCAGAAGGGTCATTAGCGAGAGACGACCCAATGGACATAGACCTTGAGCCAATTCCCAAGGAAGAACCAGAGGAGGTAGAGCCCGAGGCGAAACCCGAGAATGAGCCTACTGAGTCTGTAGAGCCCGAGGAAGAGCCTGAGTATATACTCCCGTATGAGCAGTGGATGGATCCCAATTTCGTGCCTGAGGACGATTTCTTTGAGGAGCCGCCTGAGGAGGATCAAGACGAAGTTCCAGCTAAATCGGGTGATATAAACCACCCGATCGAGATTGAGTCAGAGCCGGAGTCCTTGGAGGAGCAGACGGTTCAAGGGAGTTCAGATTCAGAGGATGAGGAGTCAGACTCAGAGTGGACAAGGAGTCAGACTCAGAGTGGACGCCAAGCAAAGGGCGTAGGGGCTAGATTTAGGGGTTGATAGTAGGTTTTTGAGGGGTGTCAATTTTGGCGATAGAATATTCAGGTCATCGGTCTTTTGAATATCGGTGGTGTTATAGTACGGTGTGCAGATGTATATGGCGAATGTAAATTGTGAATATCGTATAAGTTCGATAGCCGGAAATGAATATGTATATTCTTCTTGTTTTCCCCAATTCTAATTGTCCGGGTATTTGTGATTTCCGCTGATCGTTTCTCTGACATTTATAAGTGAGATCTGCGATACCCTGGGATATCGCCCTAATCGACCAGTAGTGGGATGTCGTGGGCTCGACGGGGGTTCGGGACATGACATCGCAGTTTGAATTGGTATTAGAGCAAGGACAGCTCGATCTATACTGGTCAAAGTTTGGAGTGATAAGGAGTAGAGACCTTGGGGTAGAAATTTGGGAGACCTTAGTGAGACATAAGGCGGGATAAGCTATACATGCCTCCAAATTGTTTATGGTGATTGATTGATTGATTGAGTGAATTGATTGTTGTGAGGATTGAAAAGCAGGTGCGTTTGGACCCGAGGTAAGTGTTCAGACTCTATTGATTGTGGCTTTGTGTTGTAGTTATGGATTGCCTGCTGAGTGAATTCTTGTGTTAATTCACTGCCTAGGACTAGACTGATCTAGTTGGCCTAGGTTACTAATTCCCGAGTGAAATTATAGCAGGTAGGAGAGTAGTAGAATTGAGACGATGAGCAGCGAAAGAAGAGGTATAGGAAGAGTCCCCAGAAGGGGCACCGGAAGGGGAACCAGAGGTAGAGGTCGTGCTTGAGCTAGAGCTGTAGAGGACCTTAGAATGGATGCTAGAGTGATAGAAAATCTAAGAGTTGGTACTGGAGTTGCAGGGGAATCCAGAGTTAATGTTAGACCTGTAGTGGATCCTAGAATGGAAGCGGTCATGAGGACCCTAGAGCAGATTGGTAATATAATAGGACAGTAGACTCAGGAACGAGTTGCTACGATTGTCCAAGCTGTCGAGGCCGCTGTAGCCGCTGTTGCTAATAATAATGGAAATCAAGGGCAGGGCCAAGTAAATATGAATAGACCAATGCACCAACTGGTCGAGCAGTTTATGAAACTAAAATCGCCTAAGTTCTCCAGAAAAGGTGATCCTGAGGCTACACCTCAATGGGTAAAGAAATTTGAGAAAGCTTTTGAGGTGTTAGAGTGTACCGATAACGATAAAGTAACCCTAGCAGTGTATCAATTACAGGATAATGCGAATGATTGGTGGAAGGCCACCAAGGATAGAATGTTTTCAGAGGGTACAGCCTGGACTTGGACTGCCTTTACTGTAAGTTTTTATGAGAAGCATTTTTCGGCCAGTGCTAGGGAGAGAAAGCTTGTAGAGTTTATGAGACTCCGTCAAGGCCAGATGACGGTAGATCAATATGAGGTGGAATTTGCGAGATTGTCTAAGTTTGCGCCGAGAATGGTAGAGCATCCCGATGACAAGGCACGAAGATTTTGGGATGGGTTGAAAGCTGACATTTGCAGCCAGTTGTTACTGGTGAATTTGAGGACGAACAAGGAAATATTTGATAGAGCTCAAGTTCTCGAGCGAGATCAGGCGAATAGGGCTGCTGCTTCTGGGTCGAGGTTTGTCCAAGGTAGGGACAATCGCAATCTTAGGAAGAGGCCGATGTCTAGTAATAGACGTTTTGTCCCTCCTATTAGAAAGAATATCGGTAAATTGGCCCATAATCAGAATGGTCCATGTAAAGTATGTACGGAAAGGCATGGAAATAGACCTTGTCCAACACGCGGCGGAGCATGTTTTGGGTGTGGTGGATTTGGTCACCACATAAGAACTTGCCTTAATCTCAAGCAGAATAGATTGCTTGAGTTGCCGCCACCTCCAAACGGGAATCAAACAGGAGCGGCCTAGACAGCAAATCAGAATAGGCCACCGGCACAAGGATGCGTGTATGCCATGGCCAAAAGAGAGGCTGAGAATGCGCCAGGGGTTATCACAGGTACGATCTCTCTGTGTAACCATGCTGCGTATGCTTTATTTGACCTTGGGGCGTCACATTCTTTTATATCTAAGCAGTTTATTGAGCTAATTGAAATAGAACCACAATTGCTTGATGTGGTGTTATGCGTGACGACTCCCTTGAATGATAAGATGTTAGTATCGATGGGATATCCAGACTGTAAGATTGTGATTGGGGATAGGGAGGAAAAGATTGATTTAGCGGTTCTAGTTATGTACGATTTCGATGTGACAGTGTGTATGGACTGGCTATCCAAGTAGAGGGCCGTAATGGATTGCAATAGCAGGGTGATCTAATTTAATCCCGTTGGACATCCGGAATTTAAATTTGTAGAAAGTCGAGGAGGACCCTCGATTCCATGGATTTTGTTGCTGGAAATGACGAAGCTGTTGAGTGAAGAGTGTCAAGGATTTTTAGCGGCTGTAGTAAATTCGACGGCTGAAGAGTCGAGGCTTGAGGATATAGTGGTAGTGTGTGAGTATCCTGATGTGTTTCCTCAGGAATTGTCGGGATTATCGCCGGAAAGAGAAGTAGAGTTTGTAATAGAGTTGGCACCTGGAACTGAGCCAATATCGAAGGCACCTTATAGAATGTCGCTGTCGGAGTTAAAGGAATTAAAGGTGCAGATGCAAGAATTGTAAGACAAGGGATTTATTCGTCCGAGTACGTCTCCGTGGGGAGCGCCGATTTTGTTTGTGAGGAAGAAAGATGGATCATTGATGCTATGTATCGATTATAGGTAGCTGAATCAGGCGACGATCAAAAATAAGTATCCTCTACCGAGGATTGATGATTTGTATGATTAGTTGCAAGGGGCTTCGGTGTTCTCTAAAATCTATTTGAGAGCGGGATATCATCAGTTGAGGATTAGGAAGGAGGATATACCGAAGACGACATTTAGGACGAGATATGGACACTATGAATTCACAGTAATACCATTCGGATTGACAAACGCCCCTGCTGCCTTTATGGATCTAATGAATCGGATGTTTAAGGAATTTTTAGATCAGTTCGTGATCGTTTTTATAGATGATATATTGGTGTACTCGAAGAGCCTAAAGGAGCATAAATTTCACTTGAGTCGAGTGTTGCAGACCTTAAGGGAGAATGCGTTATATGCTAAATTTAGCAAGTGCAAATTCTGGCTTAATCGAGTAACATTTCTCGGTCATGTGGTCTTTGGAGAAGAAATCTCAGTGGACCCATCGAAAATTGAGGCAGTAATGAAATGGCCTAGACTGATAATGGTAACAGAGGTTCAAAGTTTTCTGGGTCTAGTTGGATATTATCATCGTTTTGTGGAAGGATTTTCGGCGATAGCAACATCGTTGACACATTTATTGAAAAAGGAAACGAAATTTGAATGGACTGATAAAATGTGAAAGGAGTTTTCAGGAATTAAAGCATATATTGACAACGGCGCCGGTGTTGACGATTCCATCAGGACTTGGAGGGTATGAAATTTATAGTGACGCGTCGTTGAAAGGATTGGGATGTGTACTCATGTAAAATGGACAAGTAGTGGCCTATGCATCAAGGTAGTTAAGACCGTATGAGTTGAACTATCCGACGCATGACTTAGAATTAGCCGCAATAGTATTCGCCTTGAAGATTTGGCGACATTATTTATGCGGAGAGAAATTTCAGATATATACTGATCATTAGAGCCTCAAGTATTTATTTTCTCAAAAGGGGTTAAACATGAGGTATCGTCGGTGGATGGAGTTATCGAAAGACTACGACTGTGATATTCTATATCATCCTAGGAAGGCTAATCGGGTAACCGATGCCTTGAGTCGAAAGTCGAGCATCGCTCATTTGATGGTCAAGGAATGGACACTGTTAGAAAAAGTACGGACTCGGAGTTTAGATTTGAAGTAAGTCAAGTCTCGAACTTGCTGGCTACGCTTAGGATTGAACCGGAAATTCAGGCGAAGATTAAGATGTTGCAGTCTACGGATCGAGAAATCCAAAGGATTCTAGAGATGGAGGAGACCAAGAGAAAGCCAGACTTCCAGATATCCGAAGACGGGATATTGAAATTCCGTGGGCGTTTATGTGTGCCTGACAATGCGGAAATTAAGGAAGAAATTTTATCAGAAGCGTATCGTAGTAGCTATAGTATCCACCCAGGCAGTACTAAAATGTATCGAAATTTGAGGCAATATTACTGGTGGAACGGTATAAAGGCGAATATCGCTAAGCACGTGGCTAAATGTTTGACGTGCCAACAAGTGAAAGCACAATACTGTAAGTCTGGAGGATTGTTGTGACCATTGGAAATCCCAGAGTGGAAATGGGAGCATATAACTATGGATTTTGTGATGGGGTTACCAAAGAGCCAAAGGGGCCATGATACTATTTGGGTGATTGTCGACAGATTGATCAAGTCGGCACACTTTTTTACTGTACGAAAGGACTTCGCCTTAGATCGATATGCTGAATTGTATGTACAACAGATAGTTCGTTTACATGGGGTACCAGTGTCGATAATGTTAGATCGTGATCCCAGGTTTACCACTAATTTTTGGAAAAGTCTGTAGACGGCATTAGGATCGAAACTGCAGTTTAGTACAGCTTACCATCCTTAGACATAAGGCCAGTCTGAAAGGACGATTCAGACCCTAGAGGATATGTTTCGGGCACTTGTGTTGGACTTTCAGGGTAAGTGGGAAGAACAATTGCCTTTAGTGAAATTCGCGTATAATAACAGTTTTCAGCAGAGGATCGGAATGACGCCCTTTGAAGTGCTATATGGTCGAGCTTGTAGGACGCCCGTGTGCTGGGACGAGGTAAGAGAAAGGACTATAATCGGGCCAGAGCTAGTCGAGCAATCAATTGAGGTGGTTAAGATTGTACGCGAAAGGCTGAAGACAGCGCAGAGCCGTCAAAAGAGTTATGCATACAAAAGGCGAAGACCTTTGGAGTTTCAAGTAGGGGATCACATATTTCTTAAGGTGTCGCCCATGAGAGGACTATCCAGGTTTGGTAAGAAAGGGAAGCTGAGTTCGAGGTATGTGGGACCTTTTGAGGTTTTAGAAAGAATCGGAGATTTAGCGTATCGCCTTGCACTTCCACCAAATTTATCGCAAGTGCATAATGTGTTCCGCGTATCAATATTGAGGAAGTATGAACCGGACCCGACTTATGTACTGAATTATAAGGAGATAGAAGTCGATGACAAGGTTTCCTATGTCAAGAGACCAGTAAGGATTGAAGATCGGAAAAAACAGGTTCTAAGGAACAAGACGATTCCGATGGTCAAAGTTATATGGGAGCACCACGGGACAGAAGGCGCGACTTGGGAAAGTGAAGAGATGATGCAACGTCAATACCCCCAGTTATTTGAGTCGTTAGTAGGATTGTAAATTTCGAGGACGAAATTTTATAAGGGGAGAAGAGTTGTGACATCCTGAAAATTGGTCCATTTGGGATTTATGAAAGACTGGATTTTATGAATGTACTCGTAGTTAGTTCTCGCTCAGAATTGATCATTCCTGATATACTAACCATTAGTGAAAGGCTAATCAGGGATTTAAATTCGTACGACTAAGAGAAAATTTGATCGTGAATTGACTTTCGACCATAAAATCGCCTAGGTGACATTTTGAGCCACTATTGGCTGATCCAAGTATAGTCAGGAGTCAGTTCGCCACTGTCATAGTAGTGGATCGCGGGTGATTCTGCTGGACCATGAAATGAATTGACGAACGATTCTGAACCTATATTGAACAATCGTGCCCCTCGGATCTAGCAATCGATCCTCGCGATTTAAATGACAACCGAAGTCGTCACGAACCGAATGAACTTGCACGTGACTCGATTTATTATCAGCCACGAGTCGAATATGCAAATTTTCCCAACAAGCCGCCCGTTAGTCTGAGAAACACTCAAGTTACGTTTAATAGAATTTAATTATTTAATTGAGCCCAAATTGGACATCGGAAAAATTTGGAACTCACAACGGGACGTTAGGACGACGTTGCGGCTGGAATGTGTAATTTTGAATTGTCCCGAATCCTTCATAAAAATTCAATTTCGTCAAGAAAATGGAAAAGTGACCATTTTACCCTTAGGATTTAATAAAGGGCATGTTTTATGAGGGATAGGCATTTTGGTCATTTTGCCCTAACTTTTTGATTGGACAATTTTTTCCTTAGAATTTTATGAAATTCCCAAATTGCCCTTGGATATTTTTAGGTAACATTCGATCTCGACCGTCGGTTTCAAGATAATATCGAATCTGGACCGTCGATTTGGTTTGGGAGAGAGGGGTAAGACTATAAATTGCCACTTTGGTCCAAATTGCACTATTTGAGTCAAGACCCATTCTCTCTCTCTCTCTTCATTTTCCTCTCCCTCTCCCTTCATTCGGTAGCCCTCCCTCACCGAACCGGCCATCTCCTCCCCTTGTCGTACGCCGCGCCGCCACCGTCCAGCCACCGCCTGCTGTGCCATGCCGTCCACGCCACCGTACCACACGGCCACCACCGTCCCATGCCGTCCCTCTCTCTCTCTCCCTCACTTCCCCGTGTGGCCGTGAGCCACGGCCAAGAATACCAAGGCCGTCGCCGCTGTCGCCGTTCACCCCAAGCCGCCGAGCCACACGCTGTTCGCCACCGTCCCCACCGTACGCCGCCGCTTTCCGCTCTAGCCGCGTTAGTCTAGAGCTCGGTAAGTCGCGCTCTTAACCTTAGTTAGGACGTCGGGTATCGACGGACAATTTTCGGGTGAAATCGGGTTTGTTTAATCATGGATTAGTACAATTTTAGGGGTGAAATGGATTGACGGGCCGAGGAAATGAATTTGAGTAATTTTGGTGGAAGATTGGAACCCAAAGGTAGGCTATGAATGGCTGATTTGAGTGCTGTGGGGATGGGTTCGGTGTGCAAATTGGATATTTAAATCCGGCAACTAAGTGTGAGAAAATGTCATGAAGGGCCGGAATTGATTTGCCGAAGTTTAGAGGTTGAAAAATGAGAAATTGTATGTCGATTATATGTTTGCGATGTGATTGAATTGTGGTGATGAAATTGGGCGCATTTGTGTGTAATTGATTGATTGGAAATATGCTTGATTATGTGCATGCTCAGGCCAAGTTAAATTAATTGCCAATTGGCCATTTTGGTTGCTTATTGAGCATGAAATTGTATGTGAATTGTTGCGTGCGCGAGTCTCGTGTGATTGGCCAATTGCATGGCAAGAGATTATTGAGCATGTGTATGAGCATGAGAGTGAATGTGGTGTGGCATGTGCGATCGTGAGAATTGTGCCGTCTTGAGGCGTGTACTTTAACGCGGGATGATGCCCGGTATTACCGGAAGACTGCAAACCTGAGGCGTGTATTTCAACGCGGGTGGTGCAGTAGATGGTAGATGTTGAGCCTGAGGCGTGTACTACAACGTGGGCAAGAGACATGGCCTGAGCTGTGTACTGTAACGCGGGCCCTAGAGTATTGTAATAAGTAGGTCACAGTGGACCTGAGGCGTGTACTGTAACGCGAGTCACTGGCGAGAGTTGTGGAAAAGATGTGATTAGACCAGAACGAATGCGCGAAATGAGAATTTAGCATGCATGTGATTGCATATGATGTGATTATGACTAACGTGCAAGTACCACACATGATAGGCCCTGGTAAGAATGAATGACGTGCTTGCTATGTGATATTTGGGTGCATGTGATTGTGTTTTATAATTGTTTGAAGGTACGTGATAGCCTAGGTGGGGTGTAGGGGTGTACTTACTGAGATGTAGTCTCACGGTTAATTCAACCAAACATTTCAGAATCCCGACAGGAATAATGAATCCCCCACCGCCGCCACCTGAGCATTTTGGAGTACCGGTACACACCGAACAGGAGATTATAGAGTTTCCTATGGTTGATAATATGACATGGATTAAGCACACTACTACAGTTTTTGTAGACGTAGGATTACCCTTTATGGGAGCCCCATGTATATACCGTATGGTCCTTTAAGGACGGAGTAGATGAGTTCAGTCCCGTTCGAGGATTGATGTTCCTTTTGATTTAGTTAGGGACTGGGACCTGACTACTGTACCCCTCCCGACGGTGAATTAACTAGTGCGAAAACTAGTATGGCTCAGTCTGGACTGCATCCAATGCCGGCAATATAAGGATCTTCAGGGGCTGAACACGAGCCGGAGCCGGAAGGGTCATTAGCGGGAGACAACCCAATGGACATAGACCTTGAGCCAATTCCCGAGGAAGAACCAGAGGAGGTAGAACCCGAGAATGAGCCTACTGAGTCTGCAGAGCTCGAGGAAGAGCCGGAGTATATACTCCCGTATGAGTAGTGGATGGATCCCAATTTCGTGCCTGAGGACGATTTCTTTGAGGAGCCGATTGAGGAGGATCAGGACAAAGTTCCAGTTGAATCGGGTGATATAAACCACCCGATCGAGATTGAGGTAGGGCTGAAGTCCTTGGAGGAGTAGACGGTTCAAGGGTGTTCAAATTCAGAGGACGAGGAGTCAGACTCAGAGTGGACGTCGAGCAAAGGGCGTAGGGGCTAGATTTGGGGGTTGATAGTAGGTTTTTGAGGGGTATCAATTTTGGCGATAGAATATCCAGGTCATCGATCTTTTGAATATTGGTGGTTTTATAGTACGGTGTGCAGATGTATATGGCGAATGTAAATTGTGAATATGGTATAAGTTCGATAGTCAGAAATGAATATGTATATTCTCCATGTTTTCCCCAGTTTCAATTGTCCGGGTGTTTGTGGTTTCCGCTAATCGTTTTAATTCTCTGACATTTATAAGTGAGGTCTGCGATACCCTAGGATATCGCCCTAATCGACCAGTAATGGGATGTCGTGGGCTCGACGAGGGTTCGGGGCGTGACATCACGCCCGACACCGCCACGGCGATACGGCTGGGCCCTTTTGGTCGCTGTCCGTCAGGCTAGGTCGCGGCCTCCTCTAGTCCGCATCACCGGCCCGGTTCATTCTCACACCCGACACCGCGATGGCGACCCGGCTGGGCCCTTCCGATCGCCGTCCGTCAGCCTGAGTCGCGGCCTCCTCCAGTCCGTGTCACCAGCCCGATTCCCGGCTGCCTCAGTACGAGCTGCTGCCCCTATAAAGAGCTAGCTAGACGTGAATTGGCCACGAACCGGCTGAATCCTGGTGAGGGATCGGCTGTTTGGTTCCTTTTGCAACCACGCCTCGACCGCCAAGCGAATCCGCGGGCCTCCCCTACCCGCGTCACCGTCGTGGCAGTCGTCGGCTCGTCGGGACCGTCTGGCATTCCAGCACAAACAAAACGCAATAGCATAGAGACAAACTCAATGAGCTCGGTTCAGGCATGACAACAAATAGTTGGAGCACGCAGCAAAAAACGATGGATTTCTGGCACGATCGAGGGTCTAAACGGGTTGAAATCATCGACACCAGACACATGAAGAAGCAGAAGCATGCACGAGGTGTCACGGGCCGAAACTCACGCAAGCGGAATGGCCGCGAGCTCCGGCTAGTGAGACCCAAAAACAGAGTACACAGAATAACAGGGGCGGCGGTTCCTCGCGATGCTCCCTACTCGACTCGGTGGCGGCGAATGGAGGGCGAACAAGATAGATGGGATGACGTCCGCTCGCCTCACACGCCTACAAGCCGGGATCCTCAGGAAACCGACCCCAAAACAAAAAATACGCAAATCGACAAAAACCTGGACCTAAACTTACCAAAAATCGGTGTTGGGGGGAAGAACGTGTGTGGATTCTCGGCCACGACACCAACACAGCGAGTGCCGGAGGATGCGGCCGATATCTCTCTTGGATTTCTCAGTCTCTCTCTATTTTCTCTCCGATTTCTCTCCGATTTTTGCTTGTTCTCCCTCCGTCGGTCTCTCTCTGTTCTCTTTTTTTTCTCTCTGTTCTGATGGTCCCCTCTTTTAACGCCGAGAGAAAGAGGAGTATCTCTTCCTCTCGGCTGCCCCCCGGCGACACTCGCCATTCCATTTCCAACTCAAAGACCTATTCAGTCAGAGCGTCTTCTCTATTTGTCCTTCTGCCAGCAGCCGTGTCTCCTTCTTAGGACCAAATCAGGTCCATCTTCGATTAAAACGACTGCAGATCTGCTCGATGTAGGTCGGAAGAACTGCGTTGCCCTCAACGCGCCCTATTCCTTCCGCCTTGTCCCTTCTGCTTCTGCTTCCTCTTCTATCTTCTGCTTCGTCTCCTTCGTTCTTGTTTTCCCAGAAGCATTGAATAACACTGGGGGAAGACTCACGCGTGACCAGCGTTATTCAATGCAAGTCCTCTTCTCTTTTTTTTTAATTAATTTTTTTAAAATTTTAAATTTTTTTATTGCGATGGTGTGTTGGCCGGCGTTGAATAATGCCGGTGCCCCCCTTTTTCGAATTTTTTTTAAAATTTTAATTTAATAAATTTTTTAAATTTTTGAATTTTTTTGAATTTAAACAAGGAAAGCATGTTCTAATATGCCTTATTAATGTAAATGCGCCTAAAGTCTATATGCCAATTAGTTTAATGAAAATATTTTTGCTTAGGGGTTAAAAATTAAACCCTAATTTTTATGCGATAAAACCCTAAATGATTGAACAAAATTTAAGTATCTAGAGCTGCCCCTTTTTGAAGGGAAGCTCAAAGAGGTTCCTTTTAAAGATGAGAGACACTTAAATTTTGTTCACAAACGGCATGGGAAGATGCATGAGAGATGATTGATTTTTTACATTTTTTTATATTTTATTTATTTATTTATTATTTTTTTAATTTTTAAATTTTTTTTCAGGGACGAAACTAAAATGACATTTAAGGACTAAAACCCTGTAAATGTCAGAAATTCCATCTAGGGATTAAAACCCTATGAGCGGTTAAGATCCCGTTTAGGGACTAAAATCCCATGAACGGCAATAGGAACGACGCCTTGAAGGAAAGGCTAGGGACTAAAACCCCATGAACGTCGCAGATTTCACCTAGGGGCTAAAACCCTATGAACGGCAAAGATTCTATTTAGGGACTAAAACCCTATGAACAGCTAAGGCTCCGCCTAGGGACTAAAACCTTATGAACGGCTAAGGCTTTGCCTAGGGGCTAAAACCCTATGGACGTCGAAGATTCTGCTTAGGGACTAAAACCCTATAAACGGCAAACAATCTGTTTAGGGATTAAAACCCTATGAACAGCTAAGGCTCCGCCTAGGGACTAAAACCCTATGAATGGCTAAGGCTCTGCCTAGGGGCTAAAACCCTATGAACATTGAAGATTCCGCCTAAGGACTAAAACCCTATGAACGTCGAAGATTCCGCCTAGGGGCTAAAACCCTATGAACAGCAAAGATTATGTTTAGGGACTAAAACCCTATGAACAGCTAAGGCTCCGCCCAGGGACTAAAACCCTATGAACGGCAATATGAACGATGCCTTGAAGGAGCACCTAGGGACTAAAACCCTATTAGCATCGAAGATTTCGCCTAGGGGCTAAAACCTTATGAACGGCAAAGGGAATAAAACCTAGAAGGAACACTATTTCCTATCAAAATGCAAGAAATCTCCACGATGAACAGGTCAAGAGAGATATTACGAGCCATAGTAATGCTTTATGCCGAAAGAGTGTTTCAAGCAACTGTTGAAGCTCGATGCATATCGATTTTACTAGGAAAATTTGTTATATTGCAATGATTCCGAGCTGTTAAAGCTCACCACACTTGTTGATTCGCAAGCTACTGAAGTGGTCACTGCACAAAATATGTCTTAACAAACTCCCTAATAGCGAAGAACATCATTACTGAGAAAATGTTGATTGTACGAGCAATTCAAACTAATTTTGATTGTCCAGCAAACATTTGGCATTGTTCGATATCACAAAATTGCTATCAGGCCTGGAGAACGTCGTTAATCATCAAATTCCCTTAAAAGACAAACCTTTGTCCAAAAGGACCCCGGTCCATGAAGAGGGCTTGTTAAGTATGCCAAACAAGAGTTCTTTAGTCGGAAAGGACTTTTCACATATCCTTAAGAAGGCTATTTGATCCCATCCATCATTGTGGGAAATGGCCTGATCACTTAGTATACCTCACATGACCCCTATCGAGGGTTTTAAGAATAATTCGTATTAAGTACACGTTGACCGATCTAAGAGGTCTTCTAAAGGATCGTAATGTAGGTTTGGTCACGGTTTCAACAATGGATGAGTATTATCGGCTAAGGAATGAAATAATTGTCAATTGGCATCTCCATCAGGTTTACAAGTCAAAAACCCTTAAGATGAGATAACCTCGCCTCAATTCTTCAAGCGGTAGCTTCTTTGGAAGTCCAAATTTCTGCTTAGACCATCCCAATCCGAAGAGACTTTGGAAAAGGTCATAACATTGGTTTGGGTAAAGGCTCGAAAGGCTCATAAATTTTCAAAAGGGATTCAAAAGTTGGTGATCACCATGGCATCATTACCATATGATCCAATCTTTCGAGGACACTTGACTTTTGAAATCCAATTTATCTCGAAAGTCCATTGACTAATCATTTCAATACAAGAGTTTTGCTCTTTTCTCTAATGACTTTTGTATTTGCAATGATTTTCTTTTCATGTAGGCATTTTGCTTCTGATACTTTTTCCTCACAAAAGAATTCTTCTCTTGATGCTACTTTTTCTCTTTTTTTTAATGGGCATTGGCCTTACTTTTACTAGGCACACTGCTTTTTCATGCCCCTTAGTTTTCATTTGACTTTTGATTGATTTTTTTTTAGCTTTTAGGACTTTCGAAGTGTTTTTCACATTGTCTCACAAGTATCCATTGCCTTGATAAATCACGTGCTTTGTCCCAGTATAAGGAGATAATCACCACTTGGGCTTTAGAAATGAATATTCAGGCTCAACTTGGCTGAACAAAGGGTATGAGTATTTGGGTAGAGAAATGAATGCTCTTCCTCATTTTGGGATATTTCGAGCTTCCACAAAGGATTCTCCTGAAGTTACCACAAAAAGATTGATACCAGTGAGAGCAAAGAAATCTTTCTCATCTTTTCACCAAATGATGTAAACCAAAATCTCCAAATTTGGCTCAATTGTGGAGTGGTTCTTGACAGGGGTATTTTGAGAATTTTTCATATTTAAAGGCTCAAATGGGCTTAGCTATGATCACCTATAGTGTATAGGATATAAGAAACAAATGCCTCTTTTCATTTCGATCTGTATACTATTTGCGAATGAATCTCTCGTCCTTAAATAACACGAGTTTCTCTTTTTTGCTCCTCTCAAAGTATTTACAGGACGTGTTTGGGAATGGTTTGCCTTTCCTCATCTTAAGTGTTTCTCACTTGGCATAATTAACATCTCCCTTTCACTTCGTTGAGATCATCATGAACTGATCAATCTCCATAGGGAATTTTGATTCAAAATGAATTATCTGCCAAGCATCAATGCAATTTTTGGATAAAGACGATATTCAAAATTGTTGTAAAAAGTTTATTTTCATAATTTCTACTTTTATGCTTGTTTTTCTCAAACTCGCCAAAAACCCCTTTTTTTTCAAAGCAAATTTTCTCGTTGACCTTCTTTGGCATTAAGCAAATGGGTACTTACTTGCGGCCTAATGACTTGGTAACCCTCTCCTTCGCATTTGGCTTGTTGGATGTTTGCCAAGACAGCTCAGTCGTTCGTGGATCGATTGGCGGATTGTTTGAGACCTACAAAGTAAACATGTGTGCATGTATGCATGATATGCATGATGTGAATATCCTACAGTGATTCGGATTGCATCGAAAATGGCTCTCGAGCCTTGGATTTCATTTAAGGGAAATACTTTTTCACCGAATCGGTGTTTACAGGCTTTGGCAACTCTTGGCCTTCCATTTCTACAAGAATTAAAGCACCCCCAGGTAGAACCTTTTTAACGACATACGGACCGTCATAATTTAGGGCGAACTTCCCACCTAATTCGGGTGTGATGGATAGCACTTTCTTTAGGACGAGATCTCCAGTTTCAAAATGTCGAGGCCGGACTTTGCGATTGAACGATTTTGCAACTCGCTTTTGGTAGCATTGACCATAGCATAAAGCCTCTAGTCTCTTCTCATCGATCATATTTAGCTGATCCCATCTTTGTTGAGTCCACTCTTCCTTAGAGAGCTCAGCTTGTGAGAAAATCCTCAGTGAAGGGATTTCGACTTCTACAGACAAGACAGCCTCCATACCATAAATGAGCAAGAAAGGAGTTGCCCTTGTCGGAGTGCAAATCGAAGTTCGATATGCCATCAATGCATAAGGCAGCCGTTTATGCCAGTCTCGATAATTGTTGGCAGTCTTCGACAGGATCTTCTTTATATTCTTATTGGCTGCCTCCACGGCTCCATTCATTTGTAGGCGGTAAGGTGAGAAATTCAGGTGACGAATGTGAAACTCGTCGAGCAAGCCATCCACCACCTTATTGTTCAGATTAGAGCTGTTATCAGTAATGATCGCCTCTGGGACTCCATAGCGAGCGATGATGTCACGGCGAATAAACTTGGCTACATTCTTAGCGGTGACATTAGTGTATGAGTTCGCCTCGATCCACTTGTTGAAGTAATCGATGGCTACCAAGATGAAGCAATGTCCATTGGTAGCCTTAGGATTAATTGGCCCAATCATATCGATCCCCCGCATTGAGAAGGGTCATGGCTCGGACATTTGACACAATTCATTTGGCGATACGTTGATTTTATCTGCATAGATTTGGCATCGATGGCAATAACGAACATGTCGAATACAATCATCCTCCATAGCTATCCAGAAGTAACCTAGTCTCATGATTTTTCTGGCCAAAAGATGACCGTTCATGTGTGGACTGCATTCTCCTTCATGAATTTCCCTCATCAACTAATTAGCTTCTTTGCCATCAACGCATTTCAACAAAATTGAGTCAAAGGACCTCTTGTAAAGAGTATTGCCACTGATGAAGAATTTCGATGCTAGTTTCCTTATATATTTCTGATCCGTCAGTTCACTTCCAGGAGGATATTCACTCCTTTGAAGATAGTTCATGATGTTGTGATACCATGGCTTCTCATCAGGTTCATCTGCGGATTGCTGAATAGTAAGCCAGACGTGTCGGTATTTTGATTTTCAGTGGCTCGATGTCTAGCCCTTCCATGACTTATAGCATTGATGATAAAGAGGCCAGGGCGTCGGCAAACTAATTCTGCGATCGAGGTAAATACTCAAAGGAAATCTCCTCAAATTTCTTTATCAACTCCTCAAAGGAATTCGTGGTAAGGGATCAACTTGGGGTCATGAGTTCGCCATTGACCCTCTGTCTAAAGAATGATGAGGGCGGAATTGCCGTAGACTTGCAGTTTCCTAACTTTCATGTCGACGGCCAACTGCAATCCAAGTATGCAAGCCTCGTATTCTGAGATATTATTGGTACAAGGGAATACCAACTTGGCGGCCACAGGGTGATGTTGACCCGTCGAGGAGATTAGAACTGCCCCAGTCCCAGAACTAGCCAGGTTAATGGCACTGTCAAAATACATAGTCCACTTATCGTCCACTATCTCTGAAATGCGCTCTTCTATAGGATCCGACTTATCATAGTCTTCCGACCTTTCAAAGTTTTCTGCCAACATGTCAGCTATAGCTCTTCCCTTGACGGATTTCTGAACTATGCTGTAGACGTTGAATTTGGACACCAGAACTTGCCATTTTGTTAACTTTCCGACCAACACAGGTTTTTCCAGCAAGTATTTGATGGAATCATTCTCAATTACAAGCAAAATCCGATGATGGAGTGTGTATTGGCGTAAGCGGTGTAACACCCATACCAAAGCCACACGCATTTTCTCAACTCCAAGGTGATTTTTTTCGGATGAAGTAAACTTCTTATTGAGATAGTATATTGCACATTCTTTATCATCGCTTGGTCTCTTCTGAGCTAGCAAGGCTACTAACAACTCATCATGGATAGTTAGGTAGAGTATTAATGGCACTCTAGGGACAGGTGGCACCAGGACCAGTGGATGAGAAAGATATTATTTTATTTTCTCAAATGCCTTTTGACAATTAGTATCCCACTTAACTTTGACATTCTTCTTCAAGAGCTTGAAAAAAGGTTTAGCAGTCTCAGACAATTGAGAAATAAATCTGGCCACATAATTTAGTCTCCCTAGCAAACTCTGAAGCTCTTTGACAGTTGAAGGAGGCTTCAAATCATAAATGGCGTTAACCTTCGATGGGTCAATTTCAATGTCTTGACTACTGATCATGAACCCCAATAGTTTCCCAGACTTTGCCCCAAATACACATTTGGCGGGGTTAAGTCTTAGCTTGAATCTTCGAAGTCAGTCAAACAACTTCCACAAGACCTCGATGTGGTCCTCTTCATGTTTGGATTTGGCAATCATATCGTGTACGTAGACGTCCACCTCCTTATGCATCATATCGTGGAACAGGGTGACCATTGCTCTTTGGTACGTTGCCTTAGCGTTCTTCAAGCCGAAAGGCATTACCTTGTAACAAAAGGTCCCCCAATGGGTGATGAATGAGGTCTTACTTTTATCTTCTTCTTTCATCTGAATTTGATCGTAACCCAAAAACCCATTCATAAAAGAGAATAACTTAAATCCTGCGGTGCTGTCGACCAACATGTCGATGTGAGGTAGCGGGAAGTCATCGTTTGGACTTGCTTGATTCAAATCGCGGTAGTCAATACAAACCCTGACCCGACCAACCTTCTTCATAACAGGGACTACATTGGCGATCCAGTCAGAGTAGTGCGACACTTCTATGAAGCCTACTTCCAACAACTTCATGACTTCTTCTTCGATTTTCTTGGATAATTCGGGCTTTGACCTTCTGAGCCTTTGTTTCTTAGCCGGGATACTCGGATTAGTGGAGAGAGCGTGCTCTACAATTTCCCTATCTAACCCCGGCCTATCCGCATATGACCATGCGAACACATCTTGGTATTCTTTTAAAAGGTCGACCATCCTTCTAGTCTTGATTTCAGAAAGGCTAGCTCCAATCTTGATTTCTCTAACATTTTCCGAATCGCCCAGATTTATTGTGATTATAGGCCCCGCTGTCAACGGCTTAGACTCTTCGTGCCGAATCCAATCTTGTTCGATGCTTTTCCGATCACAGTCATCCTTGTCATCATCGATCCCAGAGGAATTTTCGTCAAGCAAATCCGACTCATGTATACACTTATCATGATCATATGAAATGTTATGCCTGAGATGCCACAAAGAAGGTTAGTGATTAAATTGGCAAATCTTATTGCAACTAATGATATGTATGGGTTTTGAAATCATTTTGAAAGAGATTTTTGAAAATGCAGGATCCGTCTTCATATCCTTGGACGTCCCTATTCACAAATGATTTCAGAAACTAGGAAGCGTACGAAAGTCTAGGCCTCAAAGCATCATCATTAGTCTAGTTTGAGTACTTCCACACATCCTTAATAAAACATGATCATGATTTCATTAACGAGATGAGGCTGTTTACATGACTCGAGGTCTTGGACCGACGGCTCGCAGTCCAAGACTTTAATTACAAAGAGAAACAACCCTAGACCTAAACAAATCTCCCATGGAAGGGGTGAACATAAACTAAGACAAGACGAAACAGGAAAGAAAAGCGGCATCCCTACTCAAAAGGGTTGGCAGTGGCAACAGAAGGCTTGACCTCTTCATTTTCCGTGATAGCACAAGCAAACTCCTCCTCGAATAAATCAACGAGACCAAGAACGGTCTCCTCCTCCTGCAGCAACTTGGGTGGACCCGGGAATATCTCTTTCAATGCCGGAAGGAGTAAGCCCTTCCGACCTTCTCCTAACCCAAATAAACTCCTCCGACCTTCGTAACTTCCATGATTAGCTAGGTCTTCACAGTCACCACGGTCTTCATTGCTTCCTTGGCCACCATAATTAGCATGGCCTCCACGGCCACCATGGCCCCCATGCTGACCTTAACCTTTGAAACTACTTCGTCCTCCATGGTTATCTTAGCCATCAGAATCACCTCCATGATAACCTAGACCCGTCCTTTTGCGCCACCTAGAGACCTGAAGGGGCTCTTTGATACCTTGGCCATGCAGTCCCAGGCCAGATCCGGGGAAATGACCATTTTCGAGCAACACCTTGCTCGATATGATTGAAGGCTTACTGATTTCTAGGTTTGGTATGATTATTCCAACGGGCACATGGACCATCGAGACTAACTCCAAAGTTTGATAACTTGATTTGATCTTCTTCTTGGGTTCTACGTATGGGATTGCAGTGTCAGGAAGACCTTAAAGTCAGTTTCTCCATGAACAGTTACCAACTTTCCATTCACGATGAATTTGACCTTTTGGTGCAGGCTCGAGGATAGGGCTCCGGCGGTATGTATACAAGGTCGTTCCAGTAGAAAATTGAAGGCACTAGGAATATCTAGGACTTGGAAGCTGACAAAAAAAGGACTGGACTAATTAGTAGTTCAAGCTCAACTTCACTAATTACTTCTTTCTTCATATCGTCAAAAGCACGAACGGTAGATTTAGATACCAATATTTTTTCTTCATTCACCCCTAGACGATGAAGGGTGGCAAGTGGGCAAATGTTTAATGCCGATCCATTGTCAATCAGCACTCTCGTCACCATTTTATCACGATACTTTATCGAGATAAGCAGAGCCTTAGTATGGTTGCGGCCTTCAGCGGGGAAGTCTTCATCGGCAAATGAGATTTGATCTTTCAATAAAACAGATCCAACGAACTCTTCTAGCTGACCATCATCGATATCCTATGGCACATGCACTTCATTAAGGACTTTTAGTAGTGCATTTTTGTGCTTCTCGAATGATTTAAAGAGATCCAAAAGAGAGATATGGGCAGGCATCTTTCTCAACTGGTTCATGACATTAAATTCGCTTGTCTTGACAATTGCCAAGAACTGCTCCACTTCCTCATCTGAGATGGCTTTCTTCTCAACTACCCTAACAGGTGCGTAGCAACGGCGTGAACGTGTGATGGCGTCAATCTTGTCCATCTTATAACTCCAGGGAACTGCCTTGGGGTTGTCACTCGAGGTTCTCTCTACTATTATATCTTCTTTATCCTCAGGCGGGAGTTCAATGACCATTAGCTCCATGACGTAATCATCAATCTCTAGGGTAGCGAACTCTTTGGCCATAAGGTCGATGACTACACGCTCGGCATCTCGCTCATCGGGATTTGATAGATCTTCTTCAACTGATAGGTCGATGACTACGGGGGTGATCATGTTGACCGTCTCCTCCTCAGGCTCAAGTGGGTCATCTATACCTCCCCACCCATCGAGAACAACATCCTCAGCATTGATGAAAAACTGGGTGGTAGTGAATACTTCACAAAATAGTCGAATTTGCCGCTAGGTTGACCCAGTGTATCAACCACCTCCCTATTTTCATGAGCGAGCTTTATGAATTCATGATTCCAATCCACATTGCTAGCTTGAGGCCTAGGATTATCATACGAATTCTCTCCTTCACTGTCGGTCACAATTAGACTCTCTGACACACCCTCATTAGTTGGCTCGTTAGTTTCTGCAGGCTCAATAGGTATCTCCTCTAACTCTTTCTCATAAAATGAATCAATAACAGCCGTCATGGCCGTCATACTATCCTCCTTCACACTATAGATTACTCCCATGCCCACCATCCGAGTGATACATTTCAATTTTTCTTCCATTGAAATATCTTCCCCATCCTTAAAGTGTCCTGCTGACACTAGTAATTTATAAAGTTTATAAACATCCACATTAAAGGTTTGCCTACTCTCATCATCCTTCTCAATAACCAAGTTGACATTCTCAGCATGATTAGGTAACAGATTATGTTGAATATTAGGGGGTGGATCCTTAAAGGATAAAATGTCATTGTCGAGTAAATTCTGAACTTTGTTCTTGAGAGTGAAGCAGTAATCTACATCATGACCCTTCTCGCCACTATGGAACTCGCAAGACTTCAACAAGTCAAACCTAGGGAATTTTGGAGGATTATCCCGAGTTACTTCGTTGGCTATCATTCCCCTTCTCAACAACATAGGCAACAACTTAGATAAAGATCTAGGCACAGAAGTAAATTGCCTTAGTGCCTTCTTTTTGAATTCATAACCCTGATATGCCCTGTCTCGAAACATAGACGGGCCTTAGGAGGACGAGGCAGGGGGCCTTGTCACAACCGGCGCTTGTACATACGCGATCTCCACATCCTTTTCTTTTCTATTCAGGACCTTTCGACTAGTCCCTTCGCTCAATCTACCATCATGCGTAGCCCCCTCTATCCTCTCCCTGACATCTACCAGCTGAAAGAAGGTCAAGCATTCAGAACCCACCAACTTTAAATAGAAATCACTAGGTAAGGCCTTGAGAAAAAGATCCGGTAGCTCTTTTTCGCTGAGCGGGGGTCGAACTTGAGCGACGAGAGTACGCCATCTTTAAGCAAAGGCTCTAAAAGACTCACTTTGTTTCTTTTCGGTTCGAGTAAGCACTTCTCATCTCTGTATTGTATTTGTATTGCAGGACGAATGCCTCAGCCAACTCCTCCCACTTCTCGAACTTCTTGGGCTCCAACAACACATACCATTGCAATGCAGGCCCCGTTAAACTCTCTTGGAAAGTCTGAACCATTAATGGGACATTCTGGGCATACCTCGCCATCCTATTCAAATAGTACTTCAAGTGGATCTTTGGGTTTCCAGTCCCATCATACTTGGTGAAATTGGGAATTTTGAACTTCTCAGGAAAGCTCATTTGTGCATATCGAGACAAATCCTCGATCATGTGCTCTTCGTATCTTCGTAGTGAACGGAGTTTCTCTTCTATCTTCGTGAACCTTTTGTTGTGTTCTTCCTCTAAAAGGGCAGTGACGGCTTTCGAAATAGGGTCTAGTTCGACCACTACAGGTGTAGAACCCAGTACCTCTTTAGTAACATTCCTTCTCGCGGGTCCTTCTACGGGCTCAGGAACAACTTGAGGTGCGGCTTGACCCGTATTTGGTGTTGCCAACGCGGCCTTCATATCATTGGCGAATTGAGTGAGCTGAGCTGCAAGATCATTGATCTTGTCATCAAAAGCGGCGAAACGGGCGTTTTACTCCTCAATATTCATTTGTGCAGCCCTTGATTGTGTTCGAATTGGTGATTGCCTCGAAGCCGTAGCTTTGGCGGGCCGTTGGACTCGGTGTGGATACAGTGATTGTCGGAAGAAGTCACTCTCCAGCCTCTTAGTTTCTCGATTCCTCTCTTTACGTGTTGAACGAGCTCAAGTACAGACAATTCATGATCACCTGAATCATAAATAAGCGAGCATATATAAGTGCATGATTCATATAGAAGATCGATCCATGACAATGGTCTAGCCGCTTTCATTGATTCATTAAATAACACTCAAAAGACGAACTAGAAACTCAGAGACCCTAAACATCAAGCTAATAAAACAAAGAAAAAAAACGAAACGAAAATAAAATCGTAAGACAAATGAACTTAGAAAAGGAGCGACTAGATCTAAAACAACAAACTCGACCCATTTTACTCCTCCTGATCTATATGCGAATGGGAAGCCAATACTCGACGTAATTACCTATTGTCCTTAGCAACACTCTTTAGACTTCCTTCAGCTTTCTCCGCCCTTCTCTTGAGATAGTCGATTTCTGCTTGGTGAGTCGGCTTCTCTATCACATCTGAGATCTTTGGGAGGAACTCAGTCTGGATCCTATACTGACGGATGTATTAGGTCATGACATAGTATGCCTTTTCTTTCCCTTCGAGCTCGTCTTCGGGCCAATTCAGCTTTCGAGCATGGCAGGCAAGCCAAGCTTGTTCAACACGGCGAAGCTCTCCTTTGTAATCTTCTCCCTTTCCAACAAATCAGACGTGGAACGAATCCAACTTAAGAAGAGGTGGTAAATCTTGGACAACCCAATATTGGGGGGCCACTCGGAGTGGGTAGTAGGAGGTGATGCCTGTAATTCCCAACAACGGGATCGGTTCAGTATCGCCATGAGAGAGACATACCTCGCGAAGTCGGAACCATTTAGCCTGCCATAGGAAAACCTTAGTTTTTGGATTCTTCAACAAATTCACCCATTCTGAGAAGGAAAGGTTTGGGGTTCGATCTTGATGATTCTTAAATGCCTGAATAGGGTGATTAATCTCACTAATGTCACTAATGTTCATGTGAATACCGAACCTACTTATATGAGAAAAAAATCAGATTTGTACAAGTTCGACGGGAGTACAAAAAACCCTTTCTTCATTTTCTTTAAATCGGGTGAGCGACAAAAATGTTTCGGCCAAAATAGTGTTGACAAAGCTAACTCCACCACATATTTGTCTAACAACCCACGCGACAGAAGGATCGATAGCATTCTTACGAAAGGGAAATATTATGAGCCCAAAGAAAGCTAGAAGAAATCTCGCAATTTATTTATGTTTCGTATTTTCTTTGGTCGGTCCATGATGGGTCTAGATCGGTTTTCAATTCGAAAGTAATGATCATTGAGTCCTTTGAAAATAAAAAAAAGAAGAAAGAAAGCTCTCTCGGAGAATTTATTTTCAATCTGTCTTTATTTTCCTAGATGTGTCATAGGTAATTATTTTCCTACGAAATTTGCTGTCATCTTTCTTTTACAAAAAAAAGGGCTTTAGAGAATTTGTTTTCAGTCCATAGTTTCTAGGGAGTCTCACTTTTTGTTTTTCATAGTTTTATGATTAGGGATTTTGGTGCTTCTATTTCCTAGGTTGTGTCTAGGGCGTCATTTATATTTCTTTGCCCATATCACTTTTCATAAAGTCTCGTCCATAAACGAATATTGTCATGAATAAACAAAAAAGACTAGAAGCGTGTCATGGACCAACCTTGTCTTGACCATATGCTTATTTGGTTCATTTCTTTTACATTAGGTAGCTACGGACCGATCACGATCGCCCATTCGTATACGGTCGAGAGCCAGAATGGCCGATCAAACCGACTTGCAAGAACGTGTTGTTGGTGTGGAAGACCAGATCAAGCAACTTGTCATCGCAATGCAACAAATGTCCGCTGAGATCAAAGCTCTCCGGTCGGTTCCTGTTTCGGCACCCCTCGAAGCGTCAGTCCCAAAGCAAAAAATCAGAAAAAGTGTCGATGTTGACGGAGATGATGATATTCCTGATTTAGAAGATGACCCCGTCCAGATCATCGTCAACAAGGACAAACCTGATGAACGGGTCAATAAACTTGAAGAAAGAGTGAAGCAGCTGGAAGATTCGCAGGATTCACCTTCGATCGATCTGTCCCTGTACTCACAGATCAAAATCCCAAAGAAGTTCAAAATGCCGGATTTCGACAAGTACAATGGCACCACATGTCCAAAAGCCCACCTACAGCTCTATCACGTACAAATGACTTCATACGTTGATAACGAACTCCTGATGATCCATGCCTTTCAAGCAAGTTTGACGGGTCCTGCTTTGAGCTGGTATCTCATGAAGAAGAAAAATGGCCTCAAAACTTGGAAAGAAGCCAGTGAAGCATTCTTGAAGCAGTACAGATTCATAACGGACATTATTCCTACCCGTGATGATCTCGAACGTGCTCAGATGAAAAAGACTGAGTCCTTTAAAGACTATGCTATCAGATGGAGGAATTTAGCTGCTCAGGTTGTCCCAGAACCCATAGACAGTGAGTTAAAGAGGATGTTCGTGAAAACTCTCCCGTTCGAATACCGTAATCGGATGGTTGCCATTCCGGCTGACAACTTCAACCAACTCATCCCCATGGGCGAACAAATTGAAATAGGGCTGAAAGATGGATGGTTTGTCGAGCCGTCCTCCTCGACCAGAAGATTTGGTGCGAGGAAAGAGAAAGAACCGGCAGCTGAAGTGAATATGGCTTATAACCAGCCAAGCCGGCGGAATGCTAACTCCACCCCAGCGATCTAAGTAGTAGAAGCTCAGCAACAAAACTCGGGTCGTCAACCTTTCCAGAGGAGGAACAACAGGAGGCAATTCACCCCCCTCCCCGGATCGTTGTCTCAAGTACTGACAGTGCTCCAGAAGAAAGGCTTGCTTACTACTGAGCCGAAGCGGCCCAATCCTGAGCGGTTCTATAACTTCGACCCTTCAAAGAAATGTGATTATCACATGGGTGAGCTGGGACACTCAACCGACGATTGCTATGCCCTCAAGCACCGAGTCCAAAACCTCCTAGACACGAAGGCTTTCTCATTTCAACCTGCTAAACCGAATGTTCAGAGCAACCCACTCCCTGATCACGCAGGCAATGTGAATGCCATATTCGGCTTCGACGCTGGTCGAATCAAGAATGTTAAGGTGTACACTACTGACGTCTACGATGAGTTAGTGAAAGCCGGTCGTTACCCGAGTAATGAAGACCTTCCCCTTACCATCATGAGAGAAAGAATCTCAAGGATGGTAGAAGCTGGGATGATCGTTTATGCTGACCACACTGGCATCGTTTCTACTATCTCTGAAGTGGTTATTAATTAGGAGGAGGAGTTTGCTTCGTTGAACACCGGGAGCGATGAGGGCGACCCTCTGCTTGAAGACATGCCTCCGCTTGAAGACGCGTCCTATAATGAAGAGAACGTAGTAAGCACGCCTAAAGCTGATGAAGAGAAAGAGGTGATCGATACTTTGGGGCAACCAAGCGGCAAGTTCGATTATTATGTAAAATACTCAGCACCCCCGAGCTTTTATGTCGACCCCCGTGACATTGTCCCGGATGGATGGGGAGGTATGGATGATCCAACACCTCTAGTGACAGAAGATCCTGATGATGCAATCGAGGGAATCATTGCCTTGTTCGATGATTTCTTCGTTGGAGCTATCGAGGAAGGACCGTCGGAGGGAATGGGCATTGGCCCGCAAGAGTAACACATTTACCTTTTTCGCACACCCCCCTACGCGGGAATTTTTACTGCTTTTTAGGACTCGCCCCGTCTCGGGAGCTGCTTTTTAGTACTTTTCATTTCTAGGATTTGATTGTTGCAATTTCCATTCCAATAAATGTAATTTATTTGGTGATAATCAATGAAATTACAAGTTATTTTCCTTTTGAGGGCATGTTGAGGTACATCAAACCAGCCCGGTGATGATATCCAACCGATAAAAGAAAATATAGTCCAAGGAGAATTCTGAGGCCTGGGCTTCTTCATGCTTCCTCGTGTTAAAACCTTTTGGAAAAGAATTTCAAAATAAATAAATTAATCAAAAAAAATCAAAATACACTGTTTAGCCCTGTTTGTCCTACTGAACCCCCTACTTTATGTTTCAGGGGCAATTTTGTGACACGTAAGGGTATGGAAACGGTCCAATCTGATGAATTATGTGCCACCGAACCTGATCTCGATGACACCAATGAACTCGAAGACTCCTCGGACCTCCAGCGTGATCTAGAGCATCATGAAAGACCTAAAGTCCTAATAGTAGACCAAACTATCACTGTCAACTTGAGTGATTCCGGAGAACCCAAAGAGGTGAAGATAGGGGCAACCCTTCCCGAAGGTGAAGCTAAACGCCTGGTCCAACTGCTGAAGGATTACCAGGATATCTTTGCCTGGTCGTATGTCGATATGCCGTGTCTAGACCCTTCTATCGTGGAGCATAGTCTACCTACTAATCCGGACATGCCGCCCAAGAAACAGAAGCTGCGAAGGACTAAGCCTGAACTTTCCAAGAAAATAGAGGAGGAGGTCATGAAGCTCTTGAAAGTAGGATTCATCGAAGTCACCCAATACCCCAGCTGGGTGGCTAATATTGTGCCAGTCATGAAGAAGGATGGTCGAGTTCGGGTTTGCATCGACTATCGTGATCTAAACAAGGCCAGTCCTAAAGACGATTTCCCATTGCCACATATAGACGTTTTGGTGGACAGTACTGCAGGGTTCGAGCTGTTTTCCTTCATGGATGGTTTCTCGGGTTATAATCAGATAAAAATGAAGGACGATGATAAGGAGAAAACGGCGTTCATCACTCCTTGGGGGACATTCCACTATAAGGTCATGCCCTTCGGCCTTAAAAATGCCGGGGCAACATACCAACGGGCAATGGTGACGCTCTTCCATGATATGATGCATAAGGAGATTGAGGTTTATGTCGATGACATGATTGCCAAGTCTCGACCTGGGAAGAGTCACGTCGATACTTTGAAGAAATTATTCGAGAGGCTCCGTGAGTTTAAGCTCCGTCTCAATCTAGCAAAGTGCGTATTCGGAGCAACCTCGGGTAAATTACTTGGGTTCATCGTAAGCAGTAAAGGCATTGAGGTTGATCCCTCTAAAGTGAAGGCTATATGTGAGTTACAACCCCCATCGACCGTGAAAGAAGTGCGGAGCCTCCTGGGTAGATTGAACTACATAGCCCGTTTTATTTCTCAGCTCTCCGCAACTGCTAAGCCATTCTTCAAACTTCTAAGGAAGAATGCTCAAGTGAAATGGGACGATGATTGTCGGGAAGCGTTTAACGAACTGAAGCAATACCTGATGAAACCACCAGTGCTAGTCCCACCAATGCCGGGCCAGCCTTTGATCCTTTACCTCACAATTCATAGTGAGTCTTTAGGTGCGATGCTAGCCCAGAAAAGTCCTGAAGATGGAAAAGAGCGAGCCATTTATTACCTAAGCAAGAAGTTCACTATCTCGGAGTTGAATTATTCTGAAGCCGAGAAGACTTGCGCTGCGCTAGTATGGGTGCTCTATAGGCTGCGACAATATACACTGCATCACCAGATTTTGCTTGTGACTGAGACCGATCCCATTAAGTATTTACTTGATCAGCCAGCTTTGGTAGGGAAGTTAGCCAAGTGGCAGATTTTAATTTCAGAATTTGATATCCAGATGAAGCCACAGAAGTCAGTTAAAGGTCGAGTAATTGCTGATGTGTTAGCTGAAAATCCTGGAGTCCCTGATGATGATAGATATTCTCCAGAAGATCGTATTTTGGTAATAAAGGAAGACACATGGACCATGTTTTTCGATGGAGCTGTAAACTTGGCCGGTTCTGGCACTGGGGCAGTTTTAATATCCCCAGATGGGCAACATTATCCAGTAGCAGCAAAGTTAGTGTTCCCCTGTACCAACAACATAGCCGAGTACGAAGCTTGCATCCTCGGACTCCAAGCCGCAGTGGAAATGAGGATAATCAAGTTGAAAGTGTTTGGTGATTCTGCTTTGATTATTCTCCAAACTGTGGGAGAGTGGAAGACGAGAGACACCAAACTAGTGCCGTACCATGAATACCTCGAAGAAATCATAGAGGAATTCGAAAATATCTCTTTTGAGTACTTATCGAGGTCTCATAATCAGTTTGCTGATGCGCTAGCTACGTTATCATCCATGTTGCAAGTGATTGATGGGTTGGAGGTAGAACCCTTGAAGATTGAAGTCCTGACAAAACCAGCCTACTGTATGGTTGTGACCGGAGAACCTGATGAAAAGCCATGGTATTATGATATCATGAGTTACATCCAGAAACAAGAATTTCTTGAGGGAAGCACCCCGGCTGATAGGAAGTACATAATGAAAATAGCTTCAAAATTCTTTGTTAGTGGTGAAAAGCTGTACAAAAGATCATATGATTCGATCCTATTGAGGTGTGTGGATGCGGCTGAAGCTACCAGAATCATGCAAGAAGTACACGAGGGGATATGTGGTCCACACATGAATGGCCACATGTTAGCTAAGAAGATCATGAGGTTGGGTTATTATTGGCTCAGTCTTGAGAGTGACTGCATCCAACATGTTCGAAGATGTCATCGCTGTCAGGTTCATGGGGATAAAATAAATGTTCCCCCGACGGAATTACATCAGCCGTCTGAGCCATGGCCTTTTTCAATGTGGGGCATCGATGTGATTGGCCCGATTAATCCCAAGGCATCAAATGGACACCGATTTATCTTGGTCGCGATTAACTATTTCTCTAAGTGGATTGAGGCGTCATCTTATGCAAACGTCACCGCAAAGAATGTTGTAAAATTCATCAGGCGAGACATAGTCGCTCGCTATGGTGTCCCTGAGGCTATTGTCACTGACAATGGGACAAATTTGAACAACAAGTTCATTGATCAGTTGTTCAACGAGTTCAAAATCCGGCACCTGAATTCATCTCCCTATCGTCCACAGATGAATGGAGCAGTTGAAGCCGCCAACAAGAACATCAAGAAGATCTTGGCCAAAACGGCTGAAAACTATCGTGACTGGCATGAAAGGTTACCATTTGCACTAATGGCGTATCGAACTTCAATCCGAACCTCTGTCGGAGCAACCCCTTTTTCCTTGGTGTATGGCATGGAAGCAGTCCTACCCGTCGAAGTGGAGATCCCTTCCTTGCGGGTATTGTCTCAAGTGGAGTTGTCCGAGGCAGAATGGATGCGACAAAGGCATGAGCAGTTGAACCTAATTGATGAGAAGCGATTGAGAGCCATTTGTCACGGTCAAACCTATCAGCAGAGGATAGCTAGATCCTTCAATCAAAAGGTGCGTCCAAGACACTTCGAGGTAAATGATCTAGTCCTAAGAAAGGTATTGCCAGTCTTTCCTGTTCCTGGAGGAAAATTTGCCCCAAACTACATTGGTCCGTATGTGGTTAAAAAGGTGCTTCCTGGAGGTGCCCTGATTCTCGCAGAAATGGATGGTCGTGAGTTTTCCACTACTGTTAATTCTGATGCTGTGAAGATATATTATCCCTGATAAGATCTAACATTTTTGCTGCGAAAGTTTTTAAGTGTTTGGTTTTATATTCTGAATTGCAAACATTTCACTTATGAATAAATGGGTTCAATCAATTTAAAGATGGAATGTGTGCCTTGGCTTAAAATTGTGCTTGATCATTTTGTTAGTCTACATTATTGATTTCAAAAGGGGAATCTATTTAGACAATATGATAACTCATGTGGAATGAATTGAATGTGTTGAATGAGGTACATCGGGATGATGAAAGGCAAGCCTTATCCTATACACAGTCCCGTGCACTAATCCCCAGTGAGTTGAGTGGAAAAATTCCATGTCTGCAAGGTAAAGGGTTATCTCGCAAAAGGTACGGCAACTGAAATGATGAGAGGCAGTTCATTTCTCTATCCCAAACACTACAGATTATCCATTGTTTCGCCACTTTGAGTCTAAACACTTGGAGAAATTCATTCAAATTATCCCTGTCGAGAACCACCCCACATCGGGGCAAACTGGAGGTAAGTCAGCGTCATAAGGTGAAAAATGAGTAGAAATTTTCATGCTCTCACTTGCATCAATCTTCGAGTGTTGCTTTTCAGATGAATTCACATGAAGTTCAAATACCTTAGGATGACGAAGAGCATTTCTTTCTCTATCCTATGCACACTTTATCCTTTGTTAAGCCCAATTGAGCCTGCAAATTCATTTCTTAAACCCAGTTGGTGATCATCCCCCACACTGGGGCAAGGCAAAAGTCATCATTGTTCAAGCAGCATATCCGGAGCGCCGATAAAAGACGAAGACCCTGAGAGTCCAAATGTTAGTCATTCGGTCAAAACAAGCCAAAGTGTGACTGGCCAACATATCCATTGTAGACAGTGTGTGTCAAAAGTCAAAAGTCAAAAAAAAAACTAGAGGGCATGAAAAAGCAGTGTGCCTGGTAAAAGCAAGGCCAATGCCCGTGAAAAGAAGAAGAAGAGAATGAAAAAATGGAGAAAAAGTGACGACTTTAGATTAGAAAATGTTGAGATGTGTCGAAGTCACAAAATATCCAGAGTCTTAAGGAGTCAAGTGATAAGCTCTCAAGGCCAATGGAACATCTACCGAGAAGACAATCCCTGGTGAAGAAGAAGACCAGTGGCAATGCCGAGATGATCACCAACTCTCACCCCAATTATACACATTTTGAGCCTTATGATCTATTCATTTCTCAACCCATGAGCCTAGCCTACGTTACGTCCCTTGCAAAGTCTCTTCAGATTAGGGCACTTGAACTAACGTAGAGTTTCTGATGTTTATAAGCTTAGCTCGAAGAAGTGCGAGCAAGTCCATTTCTATCTCATTTTGCAGGTTCTTGACTTGTAAATCCGGAGACAATTGCAGAGTATTTTCTTTCAATAGCCTCGACTCGAAGAGTCTCTTTTGCTAAGCCATTGACTAAGCCCTATGTTACGGTCCTAACAAAGACCTCTCAGATTGGTAAAGTCGTACTGCTTGCGAGAATACTCAGACCCTTGTCTACATGATGATGGTGAGATAGAGCGATTTTCCATAAATCAGCCTTTCGATGAGAATGAGAGAAAGCCCTTTTGGACCGGAAGTCCCTCATTCGACATTTTCAAGATATCCGCTTGTGAGTTCGGATTGTCTTGTCATGATTTTTCCCCAGCGAAGTTTGTAATGCTGATTTGACAAAACCATCGTGCATGAAAATCAATTGAAATCAGGGTGCATGTGTATATGTATTCTTGACAATGTGCGAATGCGTATTACATGTTACTTAAAATCGTGTCTAACAGGAGACACACCTTCAGAGTTGGAGATATCACCAGGTAAGTATATCTCTATCCCTAGGATGTCTATGACTATCTAGGTATCCCTAACCTGTTCACGCAATTGTCAGGTCCCACATTTGATCTTTTTTTTGCAATCTCTAGGTGCCTTTGATTATGTTCAGGTGTCATTGATCAAACCTTTTCAAGTACTTCTGATGATATCCAGGTACTTTGTCAAGGAACTCTTGAACACTTGGGCTAACCCATTTTGTTCATCAAATCACAGATTTTCATACAATCTCGAGAAGATTCCCCCGTTACATGACTATGAACAGGTATAGGCATGGCGGCCAAATCTTTACATATGAGCAGGTATATGTAAAGGTCGGAATATTCTTCCCAAATCTCAGGTATTCCCCCGCTACTCACCTATGAGCAGGTATAGGTGAAGCGGCCAAATCTTTGCATATGAGCAGGTATATGTAAAGGTCGGAATACTCTCATTATCTCAGATATTCCCCCGCTACTCGCCTATGAGCAGGTATAGGTGAAGCGGCCAAATCTTTGCATATGAGCAGGTATATGTAAAGGTCGGAATACTCTCATTATCTCAGATATTCCCCCGCTACTCGCTTATGAGCAGGTATAGGTGAAGCGGCCAAATCTTTGCATATGAGCAGGTATATGTAAAGGTCGGAATATTTTCTTAACCCCAGGTGTTCTCCCGCAGTTCACTTATGAGCAGGTATAAGTGAGGCGGCCAAATCTTTGCATATGAGCAGGTATATGTAAAGGTCAGAATATCCTCTTGATTTCAAAAGTTTCCCCCGCAGTTCACTTATGAGCAGGTATAAGTGAGGCGGCCAAATCTTTGCATATGAGCAGGTATATGTAAAGGTCGAAATATCCTCCTGATTTCAAAAGTTTCCCCGCAATTCACTTATGAGCAGGTATAAGTGAAGCGACCAAGTCTTTGCAAACACCTATGGAGATGTATAGGTAGTTCGTAAAGATCGGAACTATTCTCACGAATCCAGATGATGATTGGATACGTCGAGCTTTCTTCGTGTGTTTTGACTTAACTGCAGATCACCGAAGTTCATCAACATATATCAGGCAATATTGATGGGGACTGAGCCCATACATTTGCCAAAACAACATACAAGTTATAGTTGTGCCTCGAATTGCATTATCTCGCTCCTGTCAGGTAAGTAATTCCAGGTATGTTTTCTACTCATGTCAGCATACATCATTTCTTAATGCATTGTAAAATGGGATTCACAATCCCGACAAAAACAACATTCATTGCATTTGCATAAGTGAAATTTAGGTATCATTTAGTCTTTGAATGCAACCTCTACGAGCTCACCTTCAAAGAGGGGCAGCTGTTGACACCTAAATTTTAGCGACCATTTAGTATAATTTGCATAGAAAATTAGGGATTAAATTTTTAACCCCTAAACAAAAAATATTTAAATTGCATAACATATAGTTTAAATTTGTTAATTGCATTTTGCATCGGACCGGCGGTGAATGAACGAGCTTAAATTTCATCGAATGGGACTCGGCTTGCTTGGAATGCAAGGGCCGGGAATTACAAGTCAAACGGGCTTGGTTGTTTTAATTTGAACTTAATTCAGCCCATTATCATTAATTAATTCAGCCCATTGTCACTAATTAATTCAGCCCATCATCATTAATTAATTCAGCCCATTTAAATTAAAGCCCAAGCCTAAACCCATTAGGACTAGAAAGCCCATCTAATTGACCTAGATTAATACTATATATACATTATTAGGTCAGGGTTTTAGGGAGACAGAATTTCAGATCAGAATTTTTTTAGAGAGTGTGAGAGTTGAGAAAGAGAGGGAGAGAGAAGGAGACCGGCGTGCCTCTACACCGCCGGAGCCACCCTACGGCGCCGCGCCCTTCGCGTCGCCGCACGCCGCGCCTGCTGCCCGTCGCCGCGCCCTGCCGCCGTCCCTGCCGCGCGACACAGCCGCGCCTGCCGCCGTCCCTGCCGCGCGACACAGCCGCGCCTGCCGCGCCTGCCGCCCGTCGCCGCGCCCCGCCGCGCCTGCTGCCCGTCGCCGCGCCCTGCCGACGTCCCCGCCGCTGTCCCCGCCGAGCCCGACGCTGCTGCTGCCGTCCTCGCCGGAGCCGTCGCACGCCGGCGCTGCCTTGCTGTTCCGTCGCCGCGCCCTGCCGACGTCCCCGCCGCTGTCCCCGCCGAGCCCGACGCTGCTGCTGCCGTCCTCGCCGGAGCCGTCGCACGCCGGCGCTGCCTTGCTGTTCCGTCGCCGTTCCCTGCTGCCGTCCCTGCCGCCGCCAGAGCTGACGCACGCCGCCGACGCTGCTGCCGCTCCTCCCGCCGTGCGCCACCGCCGCAGTCCGGACGATCACGCCTTGCCCCGCCGTCATCCCGACACCGCGCCGCCGAATCCACCGTGCGTCGCTCATCCCGATCCGCAAGTTCGAATTTGGAAATTATCCGCGAATTAGGTAATTGAACATTATCCAATATTTTTAGAATATTTCGTTTCTTAATTTTTGGATGTTTGAATATTCTGTGAATATTGCGTGGATTGCTAGATTTCTTAGGATAATGTTTGCCTTGTTCGCAATATTTGAAAATATTCAAAATTAGGAATCTTTCCTAATTCAGCAACGTATCTGGACAACTATCCGACCTTATCCCTAAGGTATGATACGTGGCGATACGGAAAATCATTATCCTATCCATAATCACTTGGGTACGATAATGATTTTTATCTGCTTTCCAAATTTGAATGATCGACTTTCCATTAATATCTATAACCCTATAGATATGACTGATAATTCGATTTTTGTGCCTAATCCGAGTTTGAAACGAATTTTGCGGATTGTGTGGTTGTTTTAAATGTGGATGCTATCTCTGTTTAGATTATTTTTCCTTTTCAAATAAAAGAAAATTCAAAAAATATCAGTTAGGATTTGAATTTGAGTTTTGCATGTTCAGGAATCCTAAATATATCTAGACGATAGAGTAATTATTTAATTTAAATTAGGACTTGAGATAATCTATTTCCTAGTTTAAATTAAGTGATTTTCTAATCTTAATAGATTATTTAGGTTATTTTTTTTATTCCGAATTTTCACGAAAATCCAAAAAAAAAAATGAATTATTTTATGGTAGATTAGGATAGATTGCATTCTTAATTTAAGTAATTTATTATTTCGAATTTTAACAAAAACCTCAAAAATAAGTCATGTTAGGATATGTTAAGTCATCATAGGTTGCATGTTAATTTAGGCATATTTTTATTCCGAATTTCATCATAAAATACCAAAAATAAATCATTTGCCCGTCATCAGAATTAGGTCACGTCGTCGCATGACATATAGTTTGTATGCTAGGTCTTGCATGTCATTTATTGCACGTCATTGCATGTAGACTAGGTTTCATTTAAATAAGTGAAAATCCAAAAATTGAGTGAATCCCTTGTTAATTAAAAATCATATTAGGTTGTTGATGTGATTTTCTAGCTAACAATGCAGATGCTTACGTTGCTTCGAGGTAAGTAATTTTTCCAAACTTGCAATTTATTCAACGCTTTCTTGGGTGTTAAATTGGTGGTTTGCGTGCCCGCATGAACACCTCACATGTTAGTGACTAAGTTAAAATGGATCCAGATTGCTTGCTAAGACATTTTTTTTTAAAAGAAAAGGTACCGAAAGGGCGTTAGACTAGGTCTAGCGTAATCAAGTCCCCGGGCTTAGAATCTCTGGTTCGTAGAAATAAAAATACCTCCCTATGTTTTATTTAGGTTTCTAATCGACCTACCACAAATAGATTAGTGGCGACTCCAAGCATGAAAACATTTGCATGTTAAAAATCTAAACCCAAAGTTGCGAATTGGTAGGGCTTGGGAGGGCCCGAGTTAGGTTTAGTCCTAATAATCCATTAGCCTGAGAAAGGAATTTTTTTTAGGTCGCGACACTAATGACACTCAATTATAAAATATACCTACAATTACTTAGTCGTAAGAAAATGCCGTTGTAGTGATGATCATGGATGTCCTTCTCTTATTTGGCTCGACCTTGTCACAAAAAACTATCATAAATTTAGACTTTCAAAGGCTTTTGGCTGTTCATTTTCTTTTTAAAGTCGACTACTTTACGTTAAATTATTTGTATGCCCCTCCTATTTCAAGAAAACTACGCATGGTATTCTATCCAATTAAACAAATCAAACCAAGAGGATATGGCATGACTAACGAATCATAGATTTCGCCAAGTACAAACAAATCAACATGGAACCAAATCCCAAAAACTCTATTGCGTCGGTGAATCTATTTAATAGTTACAAGTATTTGCTTCAAAATTTTACCAAATGGCGGCCTTAATTATCGAATGGAAGCTACAAGTCGCAATTGCGGTGGTAGCCAGGTCCAGATGGTGGAACGGGTTCGAGGCAAGATCCGGCAGTGAAAATATGTTGCCTCACCTCCTTCTCCAGATGCCAGAACGGCCTTCTAGGATTGGGTATCTTGCCTTGTTGCGGGGAGAGAGGCTAAGCCAAAAGCCAGAACGAGCATGAGGATCATCCATGAGCATTTCAGATTTGCTCTCTCCACTGTTTCTTTTTTAAATATTTTCTCACAAAAGTATATGCATGACTCTTGCTCTAGTATTGCTATTTATAGCTACAAAATTCTAATGAAAAGGATGCGATCACCATATTGCTGTTATGACATTACAAATGTGTAGGGTTAGATTTCTGAATTTGGAGTTACTAGAACTGATAGATGCAAATTAGCACAATTTATATATATCTGCGTGTAAGCGCGCGCACAGGCGTGTGACAATTTCCCTTGAGCCAAATTCAAAATTATTCCTTTTATGCAATTCACCCACCACTACTTGGATCTCATTCTCGACATGTATGTCCTGCATAAATTTTGACTTTACAGTTAGGAAATCACACAATTTGTTATAGAAAAGTATTTCAAATAACTTGCTTTCCATCTTGCTTTTCATTGTCCAACATTTTCTTAAGAAGATCTCTCTTGCTCACTGTTTTAATGGATTCACTTTATTCAACAAATATTCGTAAGCTCTAGTACCACGGATTCTCTAATTAGATGTACGGTCAAGTTTCGAAAGGGGTTTAAAGTTTCGAAGGATGTTTATGAGCTAAAATCTTAGTCACTGTTCTTGAAATTTGAGTGCTTTGTTATGTCACAATGTGATCCAACTTCAAGTAAGAAATTGATAAGTATTATATATCAACCGGCTACACCGATGAACACAACGAGTACTTCACGTAGCAATGCAAGCAATTTGGCTTTGTTGCTGTGAGAAAGTAATTTCTTAATACATTTGAAAATTATTGAATTCGGAAACGAAAATCACATTGAGCAACTAAGTAGCAAGATATGAATGCTACTGAAAAAAACAACACACAACGAGCAGAACCGTCCCTAAAAATGGAAAATGTTGTCGCTAAAGACCATTAGCTACGGCTCATTGCCCATCGCCGATATTGACACCTAAATTTTGGCTAACCATTAAGAATTTGTTGCACAAAAATTAGAGACTAATCTTTCATCCCTAAAAAAAATATTGCATTGCATATAAAATATAGGAGCCTTATTCGTAATAGGCTCATATAGTTGCATTTAATCAAAGTTCTAAAAGTATTGGAATATTTATTTTTAAAGTAGGTCATAGTGGTGAAAATTTTTAGACCAAAAAATATGTCATGGGACAAATTTTCAAGATGTGATCTGCTCTTGTTGATGGCAAAGTCAAAGATAGTCTCCAAAAGTCACTTTACACAAGCTTGGTGCCCAAAACCATGATCTTAGTGTAATAATGAGAAGATAGAAAAAAGAAGACCGCAAGTGTCAAAACTTTCATATGGCGCTCACGCCATAACTTTTTCCCCTTCACTTAAGTGTCGTATAAATTTTCAATCAATCTTTTGAGTGTCATAAATTTTAAATAAGTTCACCCCAGCACTTGGGTGAATGCTAAAAAAAAGTTATAGCACTCAAGTGATCAATTGAGAGTTATGGCACTTAATTTATCGTTTTTTTTAAGTTATGGCACTTAAGTAATAAAAAAATGTTATGGTGCTCAAGTGAGTACCGTACAAAAGTTATGGTACTTGTAGTATTCTTATCTTGAAAAAGATGCATTTAACAGAGCATTGGCTCAGCGTTCTTATCCTATATTGGTCATCTTTCCACAGTTCGAAGCTAGATTGATTCGCGTGTAGTTAGATGCAACATTTAAGGATCTTATTAACAATTTTTTTTTATCTATCTTTCCCTCTTTCCGTTGAATGACACTTTCCTTCAACATCGAACATGCTTGATCTTGCCGTTGGGCATCAACTGTCCCAGTTTGCATGCCGGTTGCCGAGGAACCTTGTGTCAAGAAGTGTCACGCCCCGAACCCCATCGAGCTCGCGACACACTTCTTTGGTCGATTAATGCGACATCCCAGGGTATCGCCGACCCAACTCCAAATTCATCAGAGGTTCGGAAGTCACAAATACCCGGACAATTAAAACTGGGGTAATCAGGGGAGATTAAACACATCCATCATCGATTCAAACTTATATAATATCCACAATTTACAAAACCACATATATACAAGCACATCGGACCGCCATCCTAAAATACCACCGATATAAAAAAGGATCGATAACCTGGGTACCCTATCACCAATCATAGTACACTTCAAAAGCCTATTCTACAACCCCTACACTAGCCCCTACGCCCTCTACTTTGCATCCACTCCGAGTCTAATTTTTCGTCCTCTGAATCTGAATCCTCCTGCTTGTCTGTCAGGTACTCTACCACGTTATTGTCGATGTGCAACGGTATTGCAAAACGCTGTGGCGGCAGCAAAAGGCTCATTGCTCAGGCCAGGGTTCTGAAATGTTTGGTTGAAACAACCATGAGATTACATCTCAATAAGTACACCCCTAAACCCCACCTAGACTATCACGTACCTCTAGATAACGCCTACATAACACAAACAACCAATCATACTAATAATCACACGCGATCCTACCTGGGATCCATCATACACATCCCTACACGTCAGATAATGATACAGCCAACATGCCACAATAATGCATCATCCATATCACAAAACCAAAGCATGTAATAAGAATTCACATGCGTCAATGCATCACAGCGGTGCGCGTGCCTCAATTATAGGGCAAAACCCACAGGGGCACGTTCCATACCATGCCTAGCAGTTTTTACCCCATAATCGAGCACTACATCCCGCGATACAAACCACACTCGCACACTAACTCACGCCATGCGTCAACTTTCACAATTCTCACGTGTCAAGCCAAGTCCAACTCATTCCCACTTTCCATCACTACCACTCCCGCGTAAAACGCATCAGGCTAACGGTCTTCTGACCTCGTCAGGGACGGCATCGTCCTGCGCAAACGAACATGCCTCAGGACCGAACCTACATTCTCAACTTTCCTTCTCTACCGCGCCCGTGTAAAACGCATCAGGCTAATGGTCTTCTGACCTCGTCAGGCATCGTCATCCCGCCAGAGCCGGGCATCGTCACCTCATCAAGGACGGCATCGTCCCTCGTAAACGAACACGCCTCAGGACGGAACCTACCCCGCGTAAATGAACACGTCTCAGGGTATCACTTTTCTAGCCATTCAAATCATCTCGTACCACACGTACCACACAGCCACACATAACACACAGCCACATCATCTCACGTCACACTTACATTTCGCAAATGTACACCCCCATCACACGAGTACACCACACCTGCTTTTTCATTCATTCACACACTCAACACCCACTTGCCAATAAATTGGCCAGTCACACGTGGCCCGTGCATGCACCAATTCACACACATCCTCATGCTCAATACACATTTAGCACTGCCAATTGACAATTAATTCCATTCAGCCCGAGCGTGCACATAATCAAGCACATTTCAATCAATCGATTGCACACCAATACACCCAATTTCATCACCACAATTCAGCCACATCACAAACACACAATAGACATACAAATTCTCATTTTTCCACCTCCAAACTTCGGTGAATCAATTCCGGCCCTTCACGACATTTTCTCACAATTAATCGCCGAATCCAAATGCCCAATTTACGCGCCGAACAACACATCATAGCACGCCTATCAGCCAATCATAGCCCACATACACGTGCACAATTTCAACATTCCCTCACTCAATTCACGCCACAATGAACATCACGTTCCAGCCAACCTACCTTGCACCAAACCAACACCAATTGTCCTCAATTCAAGCCAAATACTCGTCAGTATGAGTCCTAATTTCCAGCCTTCAATCCGGCACAAATTCAGCCTCGAAACATTACAATTTCCACCTTAAAATCAGTTATTACCGACCCTTAACTCAATCCACATAATTAATCCATAAACAGCCCCAAATTTCGTTAAAACCGCTTCTAATTAAACCCGATTCCGCCCCTAATCTATCCGTTGGTACCGAAGTCATAAATAAGGTTTAGGGCGTGACTTACCCGAACTCTAAATTAACTAGGCTAGAGCGAAAAAGGGGAACGGCTGGCCAGCGGCTCACGGTGGCGGTGATCGACGTACGGTGACGTCGGCGGCGGGTTGGACAGCGGCTTCCTTGCCGCGGTCTCTCACAGCGACGGCTCCGACGTGGTCCTCATGCCGAACAAGGGAGAGGGAGACGAGATGGAAAGGGTGAGAGGATCGATGAGGTTAGGCGGCGCACGGGCGACGGCACGGCAGTGGCGGCTTGCTCCGACAAGCGGCTCCGGCGGTGATCCTCACGATCGAGAAAAAGGGGAAAATGGTTCGGTGAGGGAGAGAGGAGAGGAGGGGGAGCGTTGGCTTGGAGGGGAAGAAATGAGGAGAGAGAGATATTGGTCTTAAATAGACTTTGACCAACTTTTTCCAAAATGCCCATTTTGCCCCTCTCTCACTTGGTCCACATTAATCCAAGCCAAAATATCCAAGGGCGTTCTAGTCTTTCAATCCTTGAATTATTGGGCAGATACTTATCCACTTAATTTCCCAAAATACTTTTCCAATAATTCCCCTAAAATTCGGAATACTCAAAATAGGCCTAGGGGCAAAATCGTCATTTTCCGATTTCGGGCCGAATTTCCATTTTTCGACCGTACCAATCTCAAATATCATTAGCCACACTAAAATGACGTCGTCCTCACAAAATAGTCACACACGACCCCGAAAATCGACATCCAAGTCCGGATCAACTTTCACGATCAAAATCACTTAATTTCAATTTTATGGTCTCTCACTAACGGGTGGCTGTTTAGAGGTTATGCGTATCGACCTAGGGTTACTCGAGTCGTGATAGTCTCGATTGCCGAGAAAACGCGAGGAATTATCACTAGCTCCAGAGGTCGCGATCGTTCGGATTTAGCTCGGGATTTGTTCGCCACGCGTACTCTCGGTCGTGCGGAATCACCCGCGATCCGATCGTTCATCATTGACCAAACAAAGTCCGTCACCTTCCTAGGATCGGCCCACATTAGCCCAAATATTTCCTCGTCGTTTCTCGAAATCGGTGCTCGATTTGCGATCGGGTCCTTGGTCCACGTACCATTTTTTTAGTTAGCCATTCCCTACTGGTCAGTATCTAGTGAAGGATCCGTTCCGGGCGAGACTCACAAAATTAATTGAGGAATAATATCAATATCATTGGTCTCGAAAATGGGTCGAAATTCGGGATGTTACAAGAAGTGTCGAGCGGGCTGTCATTGGCAAACCCTTACGACCATGAAAGCTTAATTCAAGACAGAGAGCACCAATGTGAAGTTGCGTCTGCCCCTCTTGGATCCACAGTCATGGGAACTTGGGACAGATCTTGTCACGCCTTGAACCCCATTGAGCTCGTGACATTTCACTACAGATCGAATTGATGCGATGTCCCAGGAACGTCGCCGACCCAACCCAAACATCATAGCCACATGCGGAAGCGAATATAAAAACCCCAGACAAAAAGATGACGACAATGGGGTAGGATACCATAACTATCAAACAACAACATCTTCATACAGCACCAAATATACAAACATCGTATTATAGACATATTTAGCAAACTAGCATTCGAAATCCCCGTTATAACAAAATATCAGGGGCTTGGTTAACTTAACTTCACTATCGGATAACCCAAGTTATACAACCCCTAAAATGCCCTAGGGAAAAACCTAAGGGTCACCCTTCTCCATTCTGCTCCTAATTCATCTGGCTCGATCCTCCGGAAACTCACCTGCAGCTCCACTGGAACACCATGGGCGGCTCCTCAAAACTCCAAAAAGAGGAGGCAGGTCTCCTAGGTTTGCGACTGGGGGTCTGAAAGTGACGGTTATACAACCGTGAGACGAATCTCAATAAGTGTACATCCCCAAAGCCCACGTAAGCACTCATGTACCGCCAGACGAAACCACATGCAGAACACACATAATCAACCAAACTAACAACCACACACGACCCTACCTGGAATTTATCATGCACGTCCCTGCACGTTAGTCAACCACACAACCAGCACATTACAGCAAGGAATCATACGCGCGCGCGTGCCCCAATTATAAGACAAAAACCACTTAGGCATGTCCCATACCGTGCCTAGTAGTTTCTACCCCATAATTAAGCATCTCATCACGCGATACAAACACACTCGCACACTAACTCACATCATACGTCACTTTCTCAAACCTCGCACCTCAAGTCAATTCCCGCTCATTCTCAACTCTTTCACCACTACTGCGCCCGCGTAAAACGCATTAGGCCAACGGTCTTATGACCTTGTCAGGTATCGTCACCTCGTTAGGCCGGGCATCGTCACCTCGTCAGGGACGACATTGTCCCGCGTAAACGTACACGCCTCAGGACGGAATTCTACACACACTTTCCTTCTACCGCGCCCGCGTAAAACACATCAGGCCAACAGTCTTCTGACCACGTCAGGCATCGACACCCCATCGAGCCGGGCATCGTCACCTCGTCATGGACGGTATCGTCCCGCGTAAACGTATACGCCTCAGGACGGATCCTTTCCAACCAATCTTACACACCTGAACCTTCGTTCCATAATCTCCACACGTACCACGCCACCACACAAACACACTGGCAAACATACACACTTCACACACATTTCACATTTACACAACCTCATCATACAAATGCCACACGAACACCCAATCACACATTTTTGGCACGCGAACTCAATGCGCATTCAAATTACCACGCCACCATACCTCACGGCCATACGCATACGGCACACCACCAATCCACAATTAGTCCAAAACACATTCCAAATCAGTCCACAGACCCAACCAGCACAAACATTCCAATCAGCCCATTCAAGCCACGATAATTCCAATCAATTACACAAATTAATCGCGATCGCTCCACACATCACAGCCATCATCGAGCCTCCAAATCCTCACAAATTTCTTCGCCAAATCAGTCCCCAATTCAGCCCACGACAACCAAATACCAGCCTTCATCTCAGCCCCCAAAACAGCCACATAAACCCCTAAATTGAACCCTAAACATGTCCTACGATACCCGAAGTCCTAAATTACAGTTGGGGAAAACACTTACCTAATAAAAATAGGGCGACTGGCTAGGCAAGGGGTCGGAACAGAAGCAGCAACGGCGGCGGCATCGTCGGCGACGTACGGATGCCGACGTACGGACACCATACGGATGGCCATACGGACGGTGACGTACAGGCGGTTGGATGGTCACGGAGGCAGCGGCTCGGTCGTTTAAGCTCCAGCGCAGCGGCGGTCGACCTCCAGGCAGCGGTACACGATGGTTCCTTACACCGAACGGGAAAAAAGAGAGAGAGAGAGGCGAGATGGGGCGGTGCTGCTGGTGGGTGGTGGCTGGACGAGGCAGCAGCAGCGACGGCGGCTGGCGGATAGCGGCGGCAAGGCGGCGGTCCGGCAAGCTCCGGCGGGTGGCAAGGAAAATCGGCGAAGAAGGAGGAGGAAAACGTGGAGGAGGGGCTGATCTATGGGGGGTTCTGGCCAAATGGGAGGTGAGGAGAGACAGAGAGATTAGACCGGTCAAATATGTGGGCTGGTGGGGTGACACGTGTCGCGATCCTACGCGATTTTTCATTTTGCCCTTGATCCAACGGCCTAAATTCAACCCAATCCAATAATTGAGGGGGCAAAGAGGTCAATTGTCCAATAATGCAGCTGAAAACCTTTAATAATTATCTCAAATAATTTTCCAAAAATTCGAACAAAAAATAGCCTAGGGGTAAAATAGTCATTTTTCCTGTCCCGAGTCGAAATTCCAATTTTTGTCCAAATCAACTCTAAATATGTGTGGCCAACATAATATGGCGTCAGAATCATGAAAATAGCTTCTTAAGCCCTCGAAAATCAACTGCAAAGTCCTGGGGATTAAAATAATATTATTTTTCACTTCCGAGCCAAAATTTCAATTTTTTATCGTAACCACTCCAAATATGCGTGGCCACCCTAAAATGACATCGGCCTCGAAAAATAATCTCATACGGCCTCAGAATCGACATCGGTGACCAAAGGGGCAAAATCGTACTTTTTTCGGTCCCGAACCGAAATCCATTTTTTTTGCAGAAATGGGTGGCCCCAAGGTTGGCCAAGCCAAAAATGTCATCGGCCGTCCAAAATTATCACTTTCAAAATTCTCGATTCCCGGGCCCAAATTTCAAGAAATGACTAAAATTGACCAATCGCGACTTTAGCTTATCTCTGGCTAATGGGTGGCTCTCTAGAATTACGCGCTCTCGACCCGTGACAGACACTAAGTCAAATCACGTTTAAGTTTGCTCGAGCCAAGGCGACCTCGATTGTCATGTAATTACGAGGGTCTATCACTAGTTTCTTTTGGACACGATCAATCAGATAGATCGGTTTCTATTAGCCCAAACATTCCCTCGTCAATCCTTATGGTCGAAGGTCGAACCCAGGTCGAGTTCTTTTGTCATACGAACTTAATCCCGTAATGGCCTTACCCCTACGGTTAGCATCCCGAGAATGCACGGGTCCCGGGTGAGATCTCACAATAGTACATTGATCAATATTCATTTTCTAAATCCTAAGAAAAGGATTGAAAATTCAGTTTGTTACGGATCTTGAGGGTGAGAACCTGCTCTTTTGAGTCACAAGAATTATAGACAGTTTGATCAAAGCAAGTAGACTTCTCATGCTTCTCATTATCTCAACCTGATGCTTCTTTTCACTTTTGGCAAAAATGTTTAATGTTTTAAAGATGATGACAAACGTTTTTGAATTTATTGTATTTTTCTCAAAAGAGGGTTCAAAATAGACATTGTTTAAAATAAGAGTATAAAATGGCCAATTCGGTATGAAATAAGGGCTTGAGCTTGCCAGCTGGCCAAATTTTCCCCGGCTAGCGATCACTTGATTTTTTCGACGGTCAGAACAGAGCATTTTTCTCCAAAATAAAATTTGGATAGGTATTAAAAAGCAAAAAAAAAATCCAAAGCAGAGGAGAGAGATCAGTGATGAAGAGGAAGAACGGGGTGGAGTTCAATGAGTCGCCGCCAGATGACTTCGACGAAGATCGCCGTACCGATAATCAAGCAACATATCATTGGTTTTATAGGGTTAAAGAAACATCTCAAAGATAGAACGCAATACCTAAAATCCGACCGATGGAGGCATAACCTGCCAAGCCTTTCACAGATTGGACACAAGATTGGGGAGCATGGGGGGCCATGCTTTGGGGAAATCGTGCTTGCTGTTCATCACAATCGATGACGATACACCATGTGAAAAGAGCTGTCATGCCCCGAACCCCAACGGGCTCGCGACACCCTTTCAACGGTCGTATTAAACGCGACGTCCCAGGACGCGTCGCCGACCCAAATGAACTACGCAAGCGAAAGCAAAATAAAACAACCCAGACAACTAACATGATGACAAAATGATAGCACGAAACAATAATTGCATAACATCATAAAAGCAGTCACTATTACAAAACGATAGCCCAGGCTACTAATTTCAAACCACAATTTTCAAAAGGGGGCAGTGGTTGACAAGCTTATCTCCTCTACAAAAAGGTGCTCAAAAGACATGGTAATTTGATCTATCTTTCAATCCCTGCGGTACTCTAGCGGCATCTCTGAATCGATTATAGTCACGGATCTGAAAGTGGTTATATAATAACCGTGAGAACGAGTCTCAATAAGCAACACCCTAAACCCTACGTAGGCCAATGTGTACCCAGACAAATTTTAACATGCAATCTAACCGATAACATATATATAATTCACATTAATGGACTTACCTCGCCGTCCAATCACATGCCCACACTGCACATTAGTCAAATCATGATAATGAAATAATATCCCAATAATATAACACAATCATTCGAGCGCCAACCACACTTGCACTCAATCAATCCAACCAATTCAATCACACATTCAACCAATCAATTCAATCACACTCAATTCACATGAGTGGCCGAACATCTTTCTCTCGACCCGCGCCACTGCGCCTTAGGTCCATTCTCACTGCCCGCGCCACTACGCCTTAGGCTAGCCCTCAGATCAAGCCGGGCTTCGTCCCTCACTGGACATTTCATACATTCACACGACCCGCATCAACATACCTCAGGTCAAACTTTCCTTCCACGGACCATCATCAACACGTCTCAAGTTCGTTAATTTTCATTCTACGGACCACCGTCAACGCGTCTCAAGTCTGTCAACTTTCATTTTACGGACCACCGTCAACACGTCTCAAGTCCGTCAACTTTCATTCTACGGACCACCGTTAACACGTCTCAAGTCCGTTAACTTACAGGTACACGTGCTACACAATTCCATTTGTCATTCTCACACGTCATACTAATCAAATTCCAATCACGAGTTTACCAAACAAGCCCACCCATCCGACATTCAAGTCGGCCCAATCAAATGTCAATTTCACCCACAAACGCCACAACAAATCAATCATCGTACCCACATAAATCAACCACTAATTATGCCACATAACCACTACAATTTCATTTAACAATTTATCACATTCAAATATTAACCCTAATCCACGTTTAGCCCCTAAACCGATACTAATCACACCCTAAACAAGTCTAAAAATACCCAAAGTACTAAATAGGGATTAGAAAGTCACTTATTAGGTTTTGGCCCGGGAAAAATCGACTCAAGCCTAAATGGCCGGGTGAACAGTGCTGGCTTGGCACGGGCGAGGGTGCGACAAGCGCGAGGCTTGGCCACGACTCGATGCACGGCCCGGCGACTCGGCCACGATTGGGCACGCGGCTGGGCATGGTTGGGCAATGAGCTAGGCAATGGCCAGCGGCCTGGGCTGAGCAAGCAACGGCTCGACCACAGCCCTGGGGACTTGGCCGCGGGCTGGCCGATGATTCGCTGGCTGGCCGGGGGGGTGGCTGGCTGGTGAGCTGCGGCGGCAACGGTGACAATGACGGCGACGCGGCGGAGATGGCGGAAGGCGAAGAAGAAGAGGGAGAGGAGTCGCGGTGGCGACGGGGACGCTGGTCGACGGTGATGGCAGAGCTCAAGCGTCGGGACGGTATTGGGGAGTTGACTGGATGGCTAGACGGCAGCTGGGACTCGTCGGACGCGGCGACAAGCGGCGGCTACCACTGGTTCGCCGGGAAACGATAAATAGCTAGAGCAGCGATTGGTCGGCACAACGGCGCGAGGAGGCGACACGGCAGTGACCCAAGGGCTAGGCGAAGCAGGTGAGTTGGCAGGGTGGATAGGAGAAGTAGCCAGAGTCAGCAGGCGTGGCGACAAGCTAAGCTCGCGCGCCCAGGGGGAGAAGAAGATCGAGTTGGGGCGGAGCTACCTGGCAACACGGCGGCACGACGACGGCGTAAGGAGGACAGCAGCATCGGCGGCTGGTGGGGCAGCATCGAGCAAAGGCAAAGGGACGGTCGAGCAGTGGTCGAGCGAGCTGGATAGAAGTAAGAGCAGAACCAGAAACAATGGCGCGGCGAAGGAGAAGGAAGAAGAAGAAGAGAGGAGGAAGAAGGAAAGAGAAAGGAGGAGAGAGAGAGGGGGAAGGGACGTTGCATGTGGGAGGGAAAAGGGGGAGCGGATAGGCGTGCATAGGGCAGAAGGCGCAGACACGGGAGAGAGAGAGAGAGAGAGAGAGAGAGAGAGAGAGCCAAAAAGTCAACGCAATGATTACGATCCAACTGCTCACGTTCGAATCCGAAAACGATCCAACAGTCCAAATTAATCTTAGAATATAATAAGGGACAAAGGCCAAATTAATTAAATCACACTATCCCGAGGGAGGTCTACTAGTCCAAATTCGCACCCGGTTAAAAATTCACTTTTCACATATCCCGGACAATCTCGAGGCTGGCCATAATAATACTAATACCGTCCAATTAAATTCGTCCCGGAACTCCGAGAAATTCGACACCAAAGTTTGGGCTCTAAATAACGGCCAAATTCGATCGAGTGCGATTCTAGCGAAATCTCTAATTTAAAAATAATAATCCGAGAGTGATCAGTTCCGGGTGAGATTTTATTATAAGGGCACTGACGAATTGCACGTTTTATAAATCCCAAAAATGGGCCGAAATTCGGAATGTCACAAGAGCCAATTCCAGTTTAGTCCAATGTCACATAATCTCTACTCCATTATTTTGTTTCTTCTTTGACTTTAGCATTTGTCCTACCTAGAAATTGATTTTGAGAATCCGGGTTATCGAGCAAATGATGCCGGCCCAACAATTATCAAGTGGATTCTGTAATTGATGTACACTAAAGTAGCGAAAGGGGATCAAAGTTTCGAAGGATGTATATGAGTTAAAATCCTAGTCAGTGTTCTTGTAATTTGAGTGCTTTGTCACGTTACAATGTGATACAACTCCATTTAAGAAATCGATAAGTATTATATATCAACTGGCTACACTGATGGACACAATAAATACTTCGCATAGCAATGCGAGCAACTCGGCTTTGTTGTTGCTGTGAGAAAGAAATCTTCTAGTAAATTCTTAATACATTTGAAAACTAATGAATTTGGAAACGAAAATCACATTGAAAAACCAAATAGCAAAATACGAATGCCACTAAAAGAAAACAACACGCGACGGGCAGAACCATCCCTAGAAGTGCAATATCCTGTCGATAAAGACCATTAGCTACGCCTCATTGCCTGTCGCCGAGTTGCTGCTAAATCGAACACGCATCAAGTTCTCAAAAACTACCCAAGCTTTGTTATGTTATGAAAGTCAATTGCAGGAAGAATAAAAAGAAAAGCCAAATAATTAAAATGACACTCGACATAAGATATACCCAAGATTATGCTTAGTCGTAAAAAATGCCTTTTTTTTTCTTCTCTCTTTTTGCGCTTTTTATTATTTTAGCCTTTTTATCTTTTAATCTAATTTAACTAATCTGTGGGCTAAAAAAGTAAGATTTGGACAAAAATGTTTTTTTAGCCTTACATTTCATGTTTTAGTTACGTCAGAGCAAGCATGGGGGAGAGAAAATAATAAAAAATTGCCACGTCAATATTTTCAATTAGTCAAGTGTGGCGGAGTTGGCAAAAAGATTTGATCACATCAATTTGACAAGTTTTAGGATTTAAATGTACTTTTGTGAAAAGTACCAAGGCTTCTATTGCACTTATCCAGAAAAACAATATAGGTAAAAAGGGGGTAAGATAAATCAACGCGCAACCAAATCTGCAACAAGTTTATTCAATCGATGAATTTATTGAACAATTACAAGTAACTGCTTCAAAATATTCACTAGATGGCAGACTTAATTATGCACTTGGCGCAAATTAAGATTCTGTGGATGAGGGTTGTCAGTTGTGAATGGGATTAGGTCCAGCGGGCACATCATGCGAAGATCCGGTGGATGAGGGTTTGTGAATGGGATTAGATCCAGTGGGGACTTCGCGCAAGATCCGGTAGTAAAAATGGGTTGCTTTGCCTTCTTCTCCGACGCTGGCGGGGCCTCTCGCGAACAGGTCTCTCGCCTTTGTTGCAGGGAGAGAAGCAAGGCCAAAAGCTAAAATAAGCATGAAGATGAAGAGGATCCCTGAACATTTCAGATTAGCTCTTGCCATTGTTTCTTTCTTCTTCTTTTTACCTAATATTTTTCTCCCCAAAGTATATACATGACTCTTGTTCTAGTATCGCTATTTATAGGTAAGAATTTTATTGAGAATAATGTCATCTCTATAGGGCTTGTGATGACGTTACATCTGTAGTGTTAAGAGTTCTAGATTTGTTCCCATAATTGATCATTAACAGATGCAAATTAGTTCAAGTCATTCAGCATACTTCTATATATACATGACAACTTCCCTCAAGAGCCAAATTCTAAGTCGGTCGTTTTATAGAATCCCCTATTTAAAGGTACGAGTAGTGTTAGAGTTCTAGATTTTTTTTTCTAGATTTGATCATGGATAGATGCAAATTAGCACAAGTTATTCAACATACTTCCATACATAGATGACAACTTCCCTCGAGAGCTAGATTCTAGGGAAAAATGCCAAAAAAGTCCTAAACTTTTTGTATTGGTGTCAATTTAGTTTTAAACCTTTTTTTTGTGTCAATTCAGTCCTAAACCTTTTGCATTGGTCCCAATTTAGTCCTAAACTTTTTTTTGTGCCAATTTAATCCTAAATCTTTTGTATTGATGATAATTAAGTCCTAAACCTTTTGTCTTTGTGCCAATTTAATCCTTCCGATCAAGTTTGGTCGGATTTTGCTGACGCGGATGTCGGCTGGCCGGACGCTGGCTGGCCAATCACCGGCACTAACGTGGACAACTTTAATAATATTTTAATTTTTATTTATTTTTCTTTTCTTTTTTTCCCCCTCCCCTCCCTCCTTCCTCCAACCGATCGCCGAATCGGCAATTGGCCAGAGGCCAGAGGCCGGCGCCGGTGAGGCTCACCCTCGCCGACCATTGGAGAGGCTCGCCCTCACCAACGACAGCAAAGGCGAGCCTTGCCATGGCTGGGCGAGGCCCGACCTCATCAGATTTGGCAAGGTCATGCCTCGCCAAGCCATGGCAAGGCTCGAGCCTTCGTCGGAGGCCAGTCCTCACCAGTGGCCTCCGGCGAGGGCTGGAGCCTCGCCATGGCTGGGCGAGGTCGAGCCTCGCCGGTGGTTGGGCGAGGCACGACCTCACCACATCTAGCGAGGTCAGGCCACTCTTAGCACGAGGCCGCCCTTGCTAGTGGCCAGCGAGGTCGGGCCTCGCCTAGCCATAGCGAGGCTCCAGCCCTCGCCGAAGGCCGCTGGCGAGGGCTCGAGCCTCGCCATGGCTAGGCAAGGCCCGATGTAACATTTTGAATTTCGATCTAATTCCGGGATCAATAAAATAGATATTATTTCTCATTTCGTTTTAGTGAGTCTTGCCCGGAACTAATCACTCTTGAGATACTAATTGATGGGGAATGGCTAACTAGGAAAACTGTACGTGGACCAGGGACCTAATTGCGAATGGGACACCCGTTCCGAGAAATGACAAGGAAATATTTTGGATCAATGTGGGCCGATCCTAGGAAATTGACGGAGTTGGTTTGGCCAACGACGTACAATTGGATCGCGGGTGATTCCGCACGACTGAGGGTACGAGCGGCGAACAATCCTGAACTTAATCCGAATGATCGCGACCTCAGGAACTAGTGATAAATCCTCCCGTTCTCCTAGTAATCGAGACCGTCACGACTCGAGTAATCCTAAGTTGATTCGCGTAACCTCTAAACAGCCGCCCATTAGTGAGAGACGCTTAAATCGCATTTAAGCAAAATTGATCGTGGAATTGAGTCCGGACTTCGGTGTCGAATTTCATGGACATACGCGTCTATTTTGCGAGGACGACGTCGTTTTAGCGTGGCCATTTATATTTGGGATCGGTAGAGTAAAAAATTAGAAATTTGACCCGGGACCAAAAAATTACCGTTTTGCCTTTATGCCCTATGCTTGTATTCCGAATTTTAGAGATTAATTGGAGGACATTATGGTCTTGCTCAGCCTCTATTATTGTTAGAATTAGTGGACTAATTTGCCCCTAGATATTTTAGATAGACTTGATCCTAGCCTTTGAAGTGAGGGCATGATGGTCATTTTGGAAGAGTTGGTCAATCGCCCCCACTCACACCATTTCCTCAAAAACCTTGCAATCACTCTCTCTCTCCCTCTCCCTCTCTCGGCTGCGCACGCCACCCGCCGGAGGAGCGCCGCCGCCGTGTGCCGCACCGAGGCCGCCACTCGCCCCGTCTTGCACCACCAATCGATCGCCCTCACTCCCTCATCACTCTCTCTCTCCACCCTCAGCCTCCACCGAACCAGCCCCCTTGACCGTTCGCCACCACCGCCGCCATTCGCCGCCCAAAGGAGTCGCCGGCGCCGCCGCTTGCCCCGCCGTGAACTGGCGACCAGCTGCCGTCCTCCCACCTGTTCAGCTTAGTTGGGAGCTTAGGAGCCTAAGTAAGTAATTACCCCTAAACCCTAATTAGAATAATTAAGCATTTCTAGATAGGTTTAGCGTAGTTTAGTTGTTAATTAGTGTAATTTTAGGGGTAATTATTGGACTGTTGTTAATGGCTGATGTTGGGCTGATTTTAGTGGGCTATTATGTTGATTTAGAGGTGGATTAGAAGCCTAGAATGTGTTGGTTTGTGGCTGTCCATGTTGGGATTGAATTGGATTAAGATCGGTCAATTTTGGGTTTAATCGTGAATTTTCGAGCATGCCTTGAATTGTCTAAGTAGTGGCTGATTTGTGCTCGTTCCCGATCAATTTTTGTGATGCCATGTCGCATGCTAAATGTGGCCGAGTAGTGAGAAGATTAATGGGCCATTAGTTGTGAAATGCTATATGACTAAGTGTATGTGATTGGGTGCCAATGTTGTGCTGTGGCTGAATTAAGTAATTAGGTTAAATTGAGCATGTAAATGTGGCGATTTGAGCATGTAAAATGATTATTGGAGCACGTCGTGGCATTTGTTTGAGCATGATGTGGCATGATGTGTTTATGTGCCTATGTGAAATTGGATGCTCATTGTGTATCGTGTCGTTGCCCGAGTGCCGGAATTGCATGGCCACGCAATTCGTATGCTGAGCATTGGCATGACATGAGAATTATGCGAGTTTGCGTGCCTGATATGAGAATGTGATCACCTAATTGCCCTGATGTGTTTTACGCGGGGTTCAGATAAAATTTAATGTGTGCACGTGCGATCACATAAAGCCCTGATGCGTGTTACGCGGGGTATTGAACCCGTCCCCGATACGTATTACGTGGGACGATGCCCGGTTCTACTAGAAGACAGCCAGCCTGATGCGTTTTACGCGGGTTTTGGTCCGTATATAGAGATCGGTGTTGTGCTTGATGCATTTTACGTGGGCTAGAGACGCTGAGCCTGATGCGTTTTACACGGGCTAGGGAGTGTTAGATATGAATAGACCTAATGCATTTTACGCGGGTCGACTAATCAATGAGAAATTGGCAGTGTGCAAGTGTGCATAATTGAGTCGGATCATGAGTATGGGCATATTGATGGCATATGTGTGCACGAATGCATTGACAATGTGCAAGTATGTGCGTATCGGTGACTCGCGTACAATGCAAGCATTAATGAGTATGAGCATGTGTATGGCGTACGTGTGACTAAGTGTGTTCGCGTATATGCCATGAGGATTATTATGAACTGTCTAACCTGCAGGGTCATTGTATTCTCGATCTAGGCCCGAGGGCCTAGGTCAATTGATTGGCGATTATTACTGTTTATATGTGTTTGCTTGCCTGTCAAGAGGTGCATGTTAGCCTAATTTAAGTTTAGGGGATTTTACTCATTGAGATTCGTTCTCATTGTTGTTAAAACCCAACTTTTTAGATCCTCGGCCTTGAAGATGTTTGAAGTACCTATTCGTTTTGGGATTCCATCTCGGATAGATCGGAACGTGACCGAGTACCCCATAGGGAATGGGTATACATATATTAGACACTTTACCATAGTATGGGTCGACGTGGGCGCGCAGCACTTTCAGGCCCACGAGTATATTGGGTGGTGTTTTAGGGACTACTCCGGAGAGTACAGGCCCCTCAGTACTTTTGATGTCCCGTTCAACAAGGTAGGAGAGGTAGATCCCCAATGTCAAGATGGAGACCTAGCGAGCCTCGAGTACACATTTAAGGGGAGTTCTAGTGCCGATATCGGGCACGGACCTGTTATCTGGGAGATGGACGAGCTAGACCCTATGGACGAGGAGCCGGTGGATTGGGACTCTGACCCAGAGCTGATGGAGTCGGATGAGGAGCCATAGCCTATGGAGCAGGACCCTAAGCAGGAGGGCGAGCCTGAGGAGATGGATTCTGAGGAGGAATAGGCAAAGGCCGAGTCTGAGCTGGATTCCCTAGACTCCGAGGTCGAGTCGTCGGACAACTCCTCTGAGTCCTCGGGATCAGACCCAAACTAGGTTCCATAGGGTTAGCCTTAGCCTTAGTTAGGTCGAGCTAGTACTTTTTTGATCGAAGCCTCACCTTAGGTGGTAGACTAACCACCCGAGCCACTTACCACTTTTTGATAGTAGTGGCCGTTGACTCGCTTTTGATGTGTTGTATTTTGCTGTAAATGAATATTGTACATGTTTTCCCGATATCAATGCAAGTGTATATTTATAATTCTGTTGTTGGTTGTTGGTGCTACCCTTGGTCTCGTGTTGTTTGATTTGTACAGGTGTTTTTGTTGCTTTCGCGTGTGTATGATTCTCGGTGTTTGGGTGTTGGATCGACGACGCATCCTGGGACGTTGTATAATTCCAACCTCGGCTGGGATGTTGCGTGCTGTAGGGTTCGGGGCGTGACACTCGACCTTACCGGATCTGGCGAGGTCAAGCCTCGCCGGTAGCTGGCACGACCTCGCCCTGTGACATTCTGAAATCTGACCCACTTGAGATTTATAAAATGAATGATTTTATGGACATGCTTATAGTTAGATCTCGCTCAGAACTGATCACTCATAGGATACTAACCGTTAGGGAATGGCTAATTAGGGATTTAAATTCGCGTGATCAAAAAAATTATCGAGGTGACATTTTAAGCCAATGTAGGCCGATCAAAGGATAGTTAGGGATCAGTTCGCCGCTGTCATACGAGTGGATCGCAGGTGATTTCGCTTGACCACGAAATGAATGGACGAATGATCCTAAACCTATGCTAAACGATCGTGGCCGTCGGAACAAGCAATCGATCCTCGTGATTAAGTAACAACCGAGGTCGTCACAACCCGAGTGAACTTAAACATGGCTTGATTTAGTATCGGCCACGAGTCGAATGTGTGAATTTCCTCAAAAGCCATCCGTTAATTCGAGATACGCTCAAGTTACGTTAATTGAATTTAGTCATTACTTAGAGATCAAGTTTGGGTATTGGAAATTATGAAGGTCACGACAAGATAATTGGATGACGTTGTTATTGGCTTAGTCAGTCTCAGATTTGTTTGGATTCTTCAGAAAATTCGAATTCTGGCGAGAAATGAAAAATGACTGTTTTATCCCTGGAACTTTGTTAAGGCCAAGTATAATGTGAAAAGGGCATTTTGGTCATTTCACACCAATTTTACAAATAGAAATTTTTTGATAATTTTGCCTTTGGAAATTTTGTGAAATTTCAATTTTGCCCCTGGATATTTTTGGCAAGGATTAATCTTGATCGTTGATCTTAGGATAAGATCAAATCGTAGCCGTTGATTGAATGATAGAGAGAGGGGTCGTGTGACATTCTGAATTTCGGCCTATTTTTGGGATTTATAAAATGTGTAATTCGTCAGTGTGCTTATAGTAAAATCTCGCCCGGGAACTGATCACCCCCGGTTATTGTTTTTAAAATTGAGATTTCGCTAGAATTGCACTCGATCGAATTTGGCCGTTATTTAGAGCCCAAACTTTGGTGTCGAATTTGTCGGAGTTTCGGGACGAATTTAATTGGACGATGTCGATATTATTGTGGCCCACCTCGATATTACATGGGATATGTAGAAAGTGATTTTTTGACCGGATGCGAATTTGGACTAGTAGACCTCTCTTGCGGTGCGTTTTTATTAATACCCTTTGGCCAAATTCTAAATTATTAATTAGGATTTTTCGGGGACCGTTAGATCGTTTTTTCTATGGATTCGAATTGTGGCCGTTGGATCGCGATTATTGCGATTTGACTTTTCCCCTCTCTCTCCTCTCTCTCCTCTCTCTCCTTCCCTTTTTCCATGCCGGTCACCCCTCCCATGCGCCTGACACTCCACCTACTCCCCCCCCAACCTCATCATTTCTTCTTCTTTTCTTTTTCTTCTTCTTCTTCTTCTTCTCTTCTGCTTCCCCCGCGTGCGTTTGCTGCTGCTGCTCCTTGCTTCTTCTCGCTGCACTGCCGGCCATCGTCGCTGGGACCAGCCACGCGCCGCCTTCTTGCCACGAGCCACCGCCATCCCGGCTTCCCCCCCCCGGCCGTGCAGCACCGTCCCAGCCACCCCTCGGCCACCCATCGCTGGTTTGTTCCAGCCAGCCGCGAGCTCTGCCTCCCGCCGGTCCACCCACGTTCGCCTCGCCGCTCGCTACCACTGTGCCGGCTGCTGAAACCACCACTGCCAACCTCCATTTCTGCCTAACTCAGCCTCCAAGTCGCACCAGACAGCCACCCACAGCAGCCGCCTCCTTTGCAGTGCTCGTTTACCGCCGTTCGTCGTCCGTCCGTCGGCCACCGAGCCCAAACCGGAAGCACCGCGGACTGCTCCCGTCGCCACCGTCGTCCTCGTGGTAACGGCATCGTTAGCTGAGTAAGTTAACCCCTAATCCCGTGTTTAGAATGTTAAACTTGCTTAGGGTAGTTTAATTTATGTTTAGATTAGTATTTTGTTTGTTTAATTGGGTTTAGGTGATAGGTTATCGGTGGTTGTGCGATAGATTATCGCGAATGTGGCGATAAGTTATCAGTTATTTTATTGTTATTGATTATTATATTAAATCAATTATTTTCGGAAATTTAAATATTATTTTATTAGTTAATAAATTAATTTCGGATTAAATATTAATATTTTATTATTAAATAATTAATTTCCGAAAATTAAATGTTATTATTTTCGTAAAATTTCTAGCGTCAAATTGTGATGCCAATGTTGGTTTCGCCGTATAAGTTGGCATGTTTAGAAAATGAGTTGAATGATTTTGATTCGAGGAACTATTTTGACATTTTGGAAAATTAAATTATTTTAGGATATTATTAATTAACTAATTTCGAATTTAATTTATTGTTATTTCAGAAAATTTATAATTTCAAATTATGATTTCTAGCTTGAATGTTGGCGATTTTACCACGAATTGTCGTATTAAATTGATTTTATGGCAAATTGTTTGATCGAAAGTTTCTGTGGAAAATTTATGAGATGTTTGGGATTAAATTATTTTATTCTGTTATGCCAAGTAATGTTAGTGGTGCTTGGTGGTTGATATTCGTGTTTGATATCGAAGCTTGTGAGAATTGATTGACTGTTTGCATGTGTGATCACTTGGTATTATTGTATGACATTGATGAGAGCATGATTCATGTACACATGGGCTAATTGAAAGGATAATAATTGACTGGAATGCTTGTGTGCTCGTGTGGTCACACGTCGGAGCCGTCTTGCTATAGATCGCTTGACGATGCCTGATTTATCGGGGTCTTGCTGTAGATCGCTCGACAATACTCGATTTATCGGATGCCTGGAGATTATTTGGATTGCCGATACTCAGGATGCCTTGTCGCGGCCCGAGGCCGGACTCGATGCTCCTTACGAGATACCATCTTACTGTAGATCGTTTGATGTTGCCGTATTGGAATGCCGTCTTACTGTAGATCGTTTGACGTAGCCGTGCCCGACGGGGCGGGACGGAGCCCGGTTATGCCGGAAGACTGCCATCTTGCTGCAGATCGCTTGATGTGTAGTGACCCTGAAGGAGCGTAATAACTGGATGCGTGTGATGCATAGTGCTTGATTATGGGGTAGAAACTGTTAGGCATGGTATGGGACATGCCCAAGTGGGTTTTACCTTATAATCGAGACACGCACAACTATGATGCACTAATGCATGGGAAATCTTTTTAAATGCTTCGAGTTTGTGACATGTGCATTTCATCAACGAGTGTCTCCAGGTGAGGTAAGGATGCCTGTGGTTGTTTAATGATGTGCTGTTGATGCTGTATTGCCTGGTTAGGGACCCCCGTGCGAGTTGGCCTCCTAAGCGGGGCTTAGGCCGTTAACTTATTGAGACTTTCGTCTCATTTGTTGTTGTTAACCTCTTTTTCAGGCCCTTAGCACGTTGACGCATCCAATTAGTTCAGGGTGCTTGGAAGCTGATTTTTGGAGTTTGACCTGTCGGTGGAGTAGATTGACCCCAGCCTGAGCTCTTTTTGCTGGCTTTTTGTGATAGTGCCCGAGGTGGGCTTGTAAGAATGTTCCTAGGGGTTAATTAAGTGAAAATCAAAATAGTGTGGTTTCACTGTTGTGAGTTGTTTTCCCAACTATCCCTGTTTATTGTTGTTGTCCGGGGATTATTATGATCATTTCCGCATGTGTAATTAAAAGATAAAAGGAAGGGTCGACGACAAGTCCTGGGACGTCGCATCTCAACGATCGAAGTGGGGTGTTGCGCATCCGTAGAGTTCGGGGCGTGACATCCCCGTCCGAATTGGTATCAGAGCAAGGTCAGCTCAATCTAAGTTTGGTCGAGACCTGGAGTGATAAGGTGCGATGGGTTTTAGGATAGTAAGTTAGGAAAACACTATGTGCCTATGCTTGGTTATTAGATTTCTCGTTTTTCAACGGATTGTCTATGGTTTCGAATTCATTTTTGGAATTGGAAAGCAAGGAGGTTTAGGGATGGGCTGAAACCCAAGATTAAGGATCAATTAGTGCCCCTAAATCTGAAGAATTGTGATGAGTTGTATGGGAGGACACAGTTAATTGAGAGGAACCTGGCTGAGAGGGTAGCCTCGTCTAGATCATGATTTGTGCTAAACAAGGATAATTATCGGTTTGGGAAGAAACTGATAATAGGGGATAGGTCTCCCAGCCCTCCTATCGAGAAAGGTAGTATGAGGAAATCGACATACAATCCAAATGGTGTGTGCCGCTTTTATCATAGGAGCCGTGGATCAGCCCCGTGCTTAGTGAAGATGGGAGCTCGCTTCAGATGTAGCCAGCACGGCTGCCATGTAAGAGACTGTCCACAACAAGCCGTAGGAGTGCATAGACCAAGGCAGCAAGTAGGACAACCTGCAAGTAATGCCCCACTCAATCAGTTGAACCGACCCCAAGTACAAGGAAGGGTCTATGCTGTCACAAGGAAGGAGGCGGAGGACTCGCCTGCCGTCATTATAGGTATAGTCTCGTGACACAACCATGCTGCTTATGCTTTGTTTGATTCTGGATCTACGCCTTTGTTGTAGCTAAGCAATTTGTGGACTTAGTAAGGTTAAATCCGAAATTACTGAGAGTGGTCTATAGTATTTCTACCCCTTTAAAGGATAGCGTAGTGTCCACAGTTGGTTGTGCTAGTTGTAAGTTATCTGTTGGTGGTTGTAAAGACAGCATAGATTTAATTGTTTGGACAATATTTGACCTCGATACGATTATTGGGATGGATTGGCTCATCAAGCAATGAGCCACGGTAAATTGTTATCGTAAGACGATTCAGTTTGAGCCTATAGGGAGCATTGGATTCGAGTTTGTCGGGAATCGAGGAGGACTATCAATCCCTTTGATTTCATTACCTAAGGTTACTTGGATGTTGGATGAGGGTTGCCAAGGTTATTTGGTAACTGTAGTTGACACTTTGGCAGAGGAACTAAGGATGCTAGTATTGGTTATTTTGCATCAAGACAATGATGTATTTTAGAGCTATTAAGTTTAAATTTTAAGCTCTAATGGTGAGTACTAATCTTTTGGATGTTTGGATGTTATCCGCAAAGAAGGTCTTCGAATGAGATGGAGGAGTTTTGATTATTGGTGGAACTAGATGAATTGGCCAAGATATGATTTATAGAAAGTAAGTTATGATTTTGAAAACTAAGTTATGATTGATTGAGTTATGCTGCGATCTCCTATTGGAAAAAGAGAATCTATATTTATATCTTGATGTATCACATGAAGATACTTAGTACGATAAGTAATGACCTTGGAAGTTATAAGCTTGAGTTGTTACATGTGGTGTAAATTCACTTGTGGTTTATAGGTTGAAGTGATAGGTATGTTCCTCATGATTGTAAGATCCAACTTGATTTTAACCAGTTTGTGGAATTAGAGGATAAGGATTGTACCCTCTTTAAAAGAAAATGATTGGATGCTTAAGTTGTGATATTAGAAGTGATAAGTTGAAGGATGATTCTCGAGGTTTAGAACTTGGGGAACATTGAATAGAATATAGGTAAGTTTTTAACTTTGGGAGATTTGAGGAGTTGAAGTTATTCAATTAGGTAATGATCATTTAAGTAATAATATTCACATTAAGTTATGTGGAATTGAGGACAACCTCTTATTCTGATGATTTGGAAGATTATAGTCACTCATGTCTAAGAGTCGATCTTTCAAATAGTGATCAAAGACATGTTCTTACTCAGGTGGTATCAAACTTCATGGAGACAAATATAGTCAATTGCTTGGGAGATAATGAGTTCGAAACTCGAAGAAGTTGATCTTTTTCTAAGTATTATGATTTGAAGTATTTTAACCATTGATTTAATATTCTGATTTCGTGAATCCCCAATTGGAGGGAGAGGTATTCTTGGGTTATGTCGTAATTAAGATGATAGAAATCTTGATAGATTTATTAATGGTTTTTGAAAGTTCAGATCATGCTGGATATGAAAGATGCAATACATTGGAGGTCAGGTAGATTGTAGGTTGGAGCGCAAGCGAATATGCTATCGGATGTTCGTAGTCGGAAATCTTCAATGACAGTGGCGAATTCGATCAATAGGGAATTGAATTTACTTAAGAAAAATTGACATTCGGAGTCTAAGCTAGATAGGAATGAGCTAACGAGTGCGATGGCTGCACTTAGGATTGAACCGGAGATTGTGTAAAGGATCAGAATAATGCAGCAATCAAATTTTGGGATTACAAAGGTTTGCAAAGAAGTAGCAGAAGGTAGAAAGATCAGAATTTTCAAGTACCAGATGATGAAATGGTAAGGCTTCTTGGACGTCTCCGCGTGCCCAAAGAGGAAATTAGGAATGAGATTTTGTCAGAAACGCATAGGAGAAGATATAGTATCTACCTTGGGAGTACGGAAGTGTATCGTAACCTTCAGCAACGTTATTGATGAAGTAGAATGAAGGTTGATATTGATAAGCACGTCTCGAAGTGCCTGACGTGTCAGCAAGTGAAAACCGAACGCCATAAGTCTACAGATATGATAAAACCTTTAGAAATTCCCAAATGAAGATGGGAGCTGGTTATTATGGATTTTGTACAAGGATTGTCAAGAACGTCAAGTAATCACGATTCTATTTGGATAATAGTGGATCGATTGCCCAAATCTACACATTTTCTGGTTGTGCGAGTGGACTATACATTTGAAAAGTATAAAGGCTTATATGTTAAATAAATAGTGTGATTGCACGGAGTTCCTGTGACCATTACATCGGATAGAGACCCAAGTTTCACCTCAAATTTTTTGGAGGAGTCTCCAAGTGGCTCTAGGAACGAAACTTCAGTATATTACTGTACTCCACCCACAAACGGATGGACAGTCAGAATGGGTGATTCAAGTGTTAGAGGACGTGTTGCGGGCATATATGATTGATTTCAAGGGTAATTGGGATGAGAAGTTACATTTAGTGAAATTTGTTTACAACAACTGTCTTCAGAAAAGTATTAACATGACCCCATTTGAGGCCTTATATGGAAGGGCTTATGGAATATTTGTCTATTCGGGCGAGGTAGGAGAACGGAAGTTGACAAGATCGGAGTCGATACCAGTTATAACTGATACAGTAAGGGTGATACGCGATAGGCTAAGGACTGCCCAAAGTCACTAGAAAAGTTATGCAGATAGGCAACGTAGACCATTAGAGTTTCGGGTCGGAGATCATGTGTTCCTCAAGGTATCACCAATGCGAAGAACGTCGCGCTTTGGCAAGAAAGGCAAGTTAAGCCCAAGATATGTAGGACCGTTCGAAATCTTGGAGTGAATTGGATCGTTAGCGTATCGTCTAGCATTGCCGCCAAGGTTGGCTCAAGTACATAATGTATTTCACGTGCCTATGCTAAGGAAGTATAAACCGGATTCGACCCACGTTTTAAACTACAAAGAGATCGATGTGGATGACAGAGTTTCATACGTGGAAAGACCCGTGAGAATTGAAGATCGAAAAGAGCAGGTATTGCGAAACAAGACGATTCCTATTGTCAAAGTTGTGTGGCAACATCATGGGACCGAGGGAGCCACGTGGGAAAGCGAAGAGTTGATGCGACACCAATACTCTCATTTGTTTGAACAATTGGGTTGGATTGTAAATTTCGAGGACGAAATTTTTATAAGGGGGGAGAGTTGTGACATTCCGAATTTCGGCCTATTTTTGGGATTTATAAAACGTGTAATTCGTCAGTGTGCTTATAGTAAAATCTCGGCCGGGAACTGATCACTCCCGGTTATTGTTTTTAAAATTGAGATTTCGCTAGAATCGCACTCGATCGAATTTGGCCGTGCCCAAACTTTGGTGTCGAATTTGTCGGAGTTTCGGGACGAATTTAATTGGACGATGTCGATATTATTATGGCCCACCTCGATATTACATGGGATATGTAGAAAGTGATTTTTTGACCGGATGCGGATTTGGACTAGTAGACCTCTCTTGTGGTGCGTTTTTATTAATACCCTTTGGCCAAATTCTAAATTATTAATTAGGATTTTTCGGGGACCGTTAGATCGATTTTTTTATGGATTCAAATTGTGGCCGTTGGATCGCAATTATTGCGATTTGACTTTTCCCCTCTCTCTCCTCTCTCTCCTTCCCTTTTTCCATGCCGGTCACCCCTCCCATGCGCCTGACACTCCACCTACTCCCCCCCAACCTCATCATTTCTTCTTCTTTTCTTTTTCTTCTTCTTCTTCTTCTTCTCTTCTGCTTCCCCCGCGTGCGTTTGCTGCTGCTGCTCCTTGCTTCTTCTCGCTGCACTGCCGGCCATCGTCGCTGGGACCAGCCACGCGCCGCCTTCTTGCCGCGAGCCACCGCCATCCCGGCTTCCCCCCGGCCGTGCAGCACCGTCCCAGCCACCCCTCGGCCACCCGTCGCTGGTTTGTTCCAGCCAGCCGCGAGCTCTGCCTCCCGCCGGTCCACCCACGTCTGCCTCGCCGCTCGCTACCACTATCCCGGCCGCTGAAACCACCACTGCCAACCTCCATTTCTGCCTAACTCAGCCTCCAAGTCGCACCGGACAGCCACCCACAGCAGCCGCCTCCTTTGCCGTGCTCGTTTGCCGCCGTTCGTCGTCCGTCCACCGGCCGCCGAGCTCGAACCGGAAGCACCGCGGACCGCTCCCGTCGCCGCCGTCGTCCTCGCGGTAACGGCGTCGTTAGCCGAGTAAGTTAACCCCTAATCCCGTGTTTAGGATGTTAAACTTGCTTAGGGTAGTTTAATTTATGTTTAGATTAGTATTTTGTTTGTTTAATTGGGTTTAGGTGATAGGTTATCGGTGGTTGTGCGATAGATTATCGCGAATGTGGCGATAAGTTATCAGTTATTTTATTGTTATTGATTATTATATTAAATCAATTATTTTCGGAAATTTAAATATTATTTTATTAGTTAATAAATTAATTTCGGATTAAATATTAATATTTTTTTATTAAATAATTAATTTCCGAAAATTAAATGTTATTATTTTCGGAAAATTTCTAGCGTCAAATTGTGATGCCAATGTTGGTTTCGCCGTATAAGTTGGCGTGTTTAGAAAATGAGTTGAATGATTTTGATTCGAGGAACTATTTTGACATTTTGGAAAATTAAATTATTTTCGGATATTATTAATTAATTAATTCCGAATTTAATTTATTGTTATTTCGGAAAATTTATAATTTCAAATTATGATTTCTAGCTTGAATGTTGGCGATTTTACCACGAATTGTCGTATTAAATTGATTTTATGGCAAATTGTTTGATCGAAAGTTTCTGTGGAAAATTTATGAGACGTTTGGGATTAAATTATTTTATTCTGTTATGCCAAGTAATGTTAGTGATGCTTGGTGGTTGATATTCGTGTTTGATATCGAAGTTTGTGAGAATTGATTGACTGTTTGCATGTGTGATCACTTAGTATTGTTGTATGACATTGATGAGAGCATGATTCATGTACACATGGGCTAATTGAAAAGATAATAATTGACTGGAATGCTTGTGTGCTCGTGTGGTCACACGTCGGAGCCGTCTTGCTGTAGATCGCTTGACGATGCCTGATTTATCGGGGTCTTGCTGTAGATCGCTCGACAATACTCGATTTATCGGATGCCTGGAGATTATCTGGATTGCCGATACCCCGGATGCCTTGTCGCGGCCCGAGGCCGGACTCGATGCTCCATACAGGATACCATCTTACTGTAGATCGTTTGATGTTGCCGTATTAGAATGCCGTCTTACTGTAGATCGTTTGATGTAGCCGTGCCCGACGGGGCGGGACGAAGCCCGGTTATGCCGGAAGACTGCCATCTTGCTGCAGATCGCTTGATGTGTAGTGACCCCGAAGGAGCGTAATAACTGGATACGTGTGATGCATAGTGCTTGATTATGGGGTAGAAACTGTTAGGCATGGTATGGGACATGCCTAAGTGGGTTTTACCTTATAATCGAGACACGCGCGACTATGATGCACTAATGCATGGGAAATCTTTTTAAATGCTTCGAGTTTGTGACATGTGCATTTCATCAACAAGTGTCTCAAGGCAAGGTAAGGATGCCTGTGGTTGTTTAATGATGTGTTGTTGATGCTGTATTGCCTGGTTAGGGACCCCCGTGCGAGTTGGCCTCCTAAGCGGGGCTTAGGCCGTTAACTTATTGAGACTTTCGTCTCATTTGTTGTTGTTAATCTCTTTTTCAGGCCCTTAGCACGTTGACGCATCTAGTTAGTTCAAGGTGCTTGGAAGCTGATTTTTGGAGTTTGACCTGTCGGTGGAGTAGATTGACCCCAGCCTGAGCTCTTTTTGCTGGCTTTTTGTGATAGTGCTCGAGGTGGGCTTGTAAGAATATTCCTAGGGGTTAATTAAGTGAAAATCAAAATAGTGTGGTTTCACTGTTGTGAGTTGTTTTCCCAACTATCCCTATTTATTGTTGTTGTCCGGGGATTATTATGATCATTTTCGCATGTGTAATTAAAAGATAAAAGGAAGGGTCGACGACAAGTCCTGGGACGTCGCATCTCAACGACCGAAGTGGGGTGTTGCGCGTCCGTAGAGTTCGGGGCGTGACAGGTCGGATGGTCATGTGGCAAAGGATTAGACACCAATTGTTGGCCCTTAGCCTATTTCTTTCCATTTTCTCTCTCCCCCCCTCTTTCTCTCACTCACAGCAACCTCTCTCTCTTTCTCTCCCTCCTGGCCGAGCTTCCTCCCATACCCACCATGACCATGGTCAGCCGGCCCAGCCAGCCAGCGTTGTCGCTCAGCCGCCGGACCTAATCACCACCGTCCGTCCGCCCTTGAAGTTGCGGCCTCACAGTCGCCACCATCACCTCGCCGCCCCTTTGTCCCCTGTTTTCACTACACCGAACACCATCACCAGCCTTCCTCCGGTTCAGTCTAGTAGAGGAAAGCCAGCAGACCGTCTAGCCACTGCCGCCGGTCGTGCAGCCACTGCCATAGCCGTCCGCCGCCATGAGACCGCTGGATCGCCACTTCTCCCTTCAGTCGAGTTAGCCTAGGACTTTGTGTAAGTGACATCCTAAACTCTATTTAGGATATCGGGTATCGACGGATGCGATTAGGGGCTGAATTGGTTTAACTAGGGGCTAATTTGGGTGACTTAGTGGCTATTTAGTGGTTAATTTGGTAGGCTGATTTGGAGATTGAACTTGGATGGTTTGTGGATGAATTTGTGATGGTTTGAGGGTTGATTGGTTGTTGAATTGAGTGCTGGAATTGTGGCTTGCAATGACGAACATATGGTCCGATTTGGGGACTAAACGTGTCGGTTTGATACGTGGTGTCGTGGTTGGTTTGTGTGGTTATTGTGGCTTGAAATGCATATCAATATGCTGATTTGATGCTCACATTGTGGCTGTAATTGTGGGTCTAGTGGCGACCCCGCATGCTCGTCGGATTGTGAAATAATTGATTGTAATATGGACCCGTTATATGCGCACATGGGCTGAATTGAATTGGTTGGATATTGGGCTTGTTTGTATGCCGATTGAACATGTGAAAATGTGTGAGAATTGATGCGTGCATGGGCTGAATTAGATCGGTTGGTAATTTGGCATGTTCGTATAATGTTCGAGTGTGTGAACGGGTGGAAAATTTATATGATATGTTGTGCGTATGGTAACGAGAATCCCTAAGGCGTGTAGTGTAACGCGGGGAATTGAGCCGTCCTAAGGCGTGTACTTTAACGCGGGACGATGCTTGGTATTGCCGGAAGACTGCCAACCTGAGGCGTGTACTATAATGCGGGTTGTGCCGTAGGTGGAGGATGTTGAGTCTGAGGCGTGTGCTGTAATGTGGGCAATAGACATAGCCCGAGGCGTGTACTATAACACGAGCTAAGGAGTGTTGTGAATATGAAATGGTTGTGTATGGATTGGGAATTGGAAAGTGGAAATGAGGCGTGTACTGTAACACGGGTCACTGGCAAGTCGAATGAAAATAGTGTGGTAAGGCATGAACGAGCATGTGAAATGCGGAATTGGAAATGCCATATGTTTGACTTTTGTCTCTGGGCATGAAAATTTATTTGGAATATGCATGTGGTTGGAATTTGTGTAATTATGACTAATGTACAGATTGTATGCATTAAAAGCCCAGGTAAGTGCAATTGTATGCCTGTTATGTGATTGTTGAGTGTTATTATGTTTGGACTTGTCTGGAGGTACATGTTAGCCTAGGTAGGGTTTAGGGTGTTTACTTGTTGAGACGTGTCTCATGGTTATTTATGTCACACCCCAAACCCCACGGCGCCTGAGCATCCCTTCTTAGGTCGATATGTTTGCGACGTCCCAGGAAGCATTGCCAACCCAATGCCTAAACAGAGAACAAGCACAAGCGAAAGGAATAAATAAACAAACCCTGATAATAGTATCAATATGAGATAGTGGATAGCACGGCAACATACAACACGGCTGAAAATAAGTACATTTTATTACTTATCAAAAGCTCTTTTACAACGTTCACATATACATATCAACATATACAACCAACCCAAAACCAGCAAACAGCCACTACTAAACAAAAAGGTATAGGTGGCTAGGGTGAGTCAGCTAGACCTACGAGGAGGACCACAGACAAAAAGGGACGGCCTCCACTGCTAAACCTCCAGCCTATCCTAAGGTTCCTAGTTCGGGTCTGAAGACTCTGTAGGCTCCTCTGATGACTCCTCTAAGAATCTCTCACTCGGCTCAGACTCCTCCGACTCTGTGACCTAGGTAGCTGCCCACTCATCCCTTGAATCCATCTCCAACTCCAAGTCTAGGTACAATCCTAACTCTTCATCTAATCCTATCTCTACATCCGATCCCAACTCAGCGACCTCTCCGTCCTCGCCCCGAGTCTTGGTCCATAGGCTCTAGCTCCGGCTCGACCTCCTCATCCATCGGCTCGAGGTCATCATACCACACCCCTAGCTCCTCATCCATGGCTACAGATCCGTCTACGGTCGGAGGATCCACATTCTCATCATCTGCCATCTGCGGTATCATCACCCCATCCATATTGATCGGGACATCGAATGTCCTGAGGGGTCACCCTATGTTCCCGTCGACATCCTTAAGGCACCAGGCCACGTACTCTTGAGTTTGATAAAAATACTCACCCACGTTCACAAACACTATAGAACGGTATCTTACATAAGCTTCCCTATTCCCTGATGGGTGTACTCTCGTAGTCGATTGGATCTGCGTAGGGATCCCAAAAAGAGGCGGTGGCTTTACCATGCTCAGGGCTGGGGGTCTGAAAAGGTGGGTTATTATAACCGTGAGATGAATCTTAGTGAGTACAACCTCTAAAACTAGGCTAGGCTAACATGCATCCTCCTGATAGACAATCCACAACAAACATAGTAATACAATTCACAATTAACCTCCAACCTAGGCCCTTGGGCCCAGATCACTCACCTGGCTGACCCTGCAGGTTAATCATTTCAATAATATAATCAAGTCACACACGCGAGCACCCTATTCATATCACATGCCTTTCACCGAGTCTCGCATACTCGCACTCTGGCTCATGCATTCTGATGTATACGATCACTGTCATCATGCCATGAATTCTATCAGTCTCAAACGGCACACTGGCTCAATGCTCAATTATTAACTCGAAGCTCGACCCACGTAAAATATATCAGGTCTAACTCGTGCCAATGCAACAGGTCCATGTAATGATAACACTCCGTGGCCAGCGTAAAAATGCCCCAGGCCCTGTGTCTCTAGCCCACGTCAAAATGCATCAGGCACAACACCGAGCTTCTTATGAACCAAAACCTACGTAAAACGCATCAGGCTAGTCGTCTTCCGGACGTACCAGACATCATCCCGCGTAACACGCATCAGGATGGGTTCAACCCCATGTAAAACGCATTAGGGTGATTTGTGATTACACAGTCATATAGCTAGTTTTATCTTAACCCCACGTAAAACGCATCAGGGTATTTTAGGTGATCACATGCTCATGGCAGGCACGCATTCTCGCACAATTTCATCACACGTCTCGTTCTCGGCATACACAATGCGTGACCATGCAATGCTGTACAATGCATCATGAGCATCAATATAACATAGGCACCCAATCAAATCTATGTCACCACACAGTGTCCAATTTACAAATAGTATGCTCACTTGGCTAATTAATACAGTACGGCCCAATTCACAGTGTACAATTTGGCATTTAATTCAGCCATCAATTAGCCAATCACATTCCGCACAATTTGGCCACACGAGCACGCAACATGGCATATCACAATTAATCACAATGGAGTCGCAAATCCACCAATCCGGGCATACCCGGTAATTCAGTCATGAATTCCTCAATTGGCCTATTCTAGTCTAATAATCTATCCAAACGCATGATCACTATTCACCCATCCCGAGGCAAATATCTATCTCCAATTCATCCGTATTAATCCACTAAATTCACCTCTTGAATAATTTCCACCCATTGGTCCTCAATTCCATCTTGATCATACACTAACAATACCCAAGCCAGTCCAGAAAACGCACAATCAGCCCTAGTCCGGGTTTAGGAGGTACACTCACCAAATCCTAAGTCACGACGATGATGAACGGTAGTCGATCACCAGTGAACGGTGGAACCAGCCACGGCGTTCCCGGTGAGCGGCGACGGCAACGTACGGCGGCAGTCTCGGCGATAAGGACGGCAGCCCTTGGCGTCCGTACGGCAGCTGAGGTGGAGAGAGGGAGAGTGGGTCGGTGAGGGTGGTGGCGTAAGGCGGTGCAGCACGGTGGACGGCGACGGTGAGCTTGGCTTGCTCCGGCAAGCTTCACGGTTCAAGCGGCCGAGGGAGAGAGAGAACGGCGGGACAGAGAGGAAACGAGGGAGAGGGAGAGGAAGTACGGGATGGCGGTGGCGGTGGCGAGGCAAAACAGCGGCTGGCACGGCGGCGAGCGGCTCCGGCGACTTCACGGTCGAGAGAGAGAGAGACCGGAGAGAGGAGAGGGAAATCGGGAGAGAGAGAGAGAGGGTGGTGGCCAAATGGAGGGAGTGAGGAGAGAGAGAGGGGTCAAACATGGTCAAATATGGGGGGTAGTGGATGCCACGTGTCGCCGATCCAAGGTATTTAACCAAAATGTCCTTGATTCAATGGTCTTGAATTGATCTTATCCAATAATTGAGGAGCATAATAGTCAATTGGTCCAATAATTGAGCTGAAAATCAAATATTAATTTCTCCAAATTATTCCAAAAATCCGGAGCCCAAAATAGGCCAAGGGCAAAACGGTCAATTTTCCGATCCCTGGTCGAAATTCCATTTTTTGACTATACCAACCCCAAATGTGTGTGGCCAACATAATATGGTGTCGGATTCGCAAAAATAGTCATACAAGCCCTGGAAATTTGACCTTGAAGTTCGGGTTTAATTTCGTAACCAAAACTCGCTCAATTTCCAATTTCAGGGTCTCTCACTAACGGGCGACTGTTTAGAGGTTATGCATATCGACCCAGGGTTATCCGAGTCATGACGGTTCCGATTATAGAGAGAGAGAGGAATTATCACTAGTTCCAGAGGTCACGATCGTTCGGGTTAAGTTCGGGACTGGTTGGCCACGTGCACTTTAATCGTGCAGAATCACCTGCGATCCGATTGTACATCGTTGGCCTTGGCCAACGCACATCCGTCACTTTTCCTAAGATAGGCCTACATTGGTCCAAAATATTCCCTCCTCGTTTCTCGAGATCGGTGCCCGATTCGCGATCGGGTCCCTGGTCCACGTACCGTTCCTAGTTAGCCATACCCCATTGGTTAGTATCCCGAGAATGATTAGCTCTGGACAAGACTTACTAAAATAGAATGCGAAATAATGTCAATTTTATTGATCCCAGAATTACGTCGAAATTCAGACTTTTACGTCTCTTCCCCCTTTACAAAAATTTTGTCCTCGAAATTTGTAATCTATCATTATCTACTCAAATAAATGAGGGTACTGATATCTCATGGCTTCTTCGCTTTCCCAAGTGGCACCTTCTGTTCCGTGGTGCTCCCAGACGACTTTGACCATCAGGATCGTCTTGTTCCTCAGTACACGATCTTTTCTATCTTCGATCGTGACTGGTCTTTCCACGTACGATACTTTGTCGTCCACGTCTATCTCCTTGTATCTTAGAACGTGAGTCGGATCTGGTTCATACTTTCTTAACATCGACACGTGGAAAACATTATGCACTTGGGATAGGTTGGGAGGCAAGGCAAGTCGATAAGCCATATCGTTAATCTTTTCCAATATCTCAAATGGCCCAACGTACCTTGGATTGAGCTTTCCTTTCTTATCAATCGGGATAATCCATTCATTGGCGACACCCTGAGAAATACATGATCTCCCACTTGGAACTCTAAGGGTCGTCGTCTCCCGTCAGCATAACTTTTCTGGCGACTCTGCACTATTCTCAGTCTATCCCGAATAGTTCCAACGGCTTCAATCGTATGCTGTACTAACTCTGGGCCTGTGATACTTTGCTCACTAACTTCGTCCCAGCATAATGGTGTTCTACAAGCTCTGCCATATAAGGCTTCAAACAGTGCCATTTGAATGCTCTGTTGGTAGCTGTTATTGTAGGCAAATTCTACTAAATGTATCTGCTCTTCCCATTTGCCTTGAAAATCGAATACACAAGCTCTCAATATATCTTCCAGGGTTTGGATCGTCCTCTCAGATTGGCCATCCGTTTACGGATAATAGGCCGTACTGAATTGCCACTTCGTGCCTAAGGCCGTTTGTAAACTCTTCCGAAAATTGGCCGTGAACCTTGGATCACAATCCGAGGTGATCGTCACTGATACTCCATGAAGACGTACTATTTGCCGCACATATAATTCTGCGTACCTTTCCAGCTCAAAGTTCTTTCACACTATCAGGAAGCGCGCTGACTTAGTTAAGCGATCCATTATCACCCATATGGAATCATGTCCTCTCTGGCTCCACGGCAATCCCGACACGAAATTGATCGTAATATGCTCCCATTTCCACTTAGGGATTTATAGCGGTCTCAATAAGCCACCTAGCTTGTAGTGCTGTGCCTTCACTTATTGGCACGTCAAACACTTGGCCACATGTTTGGCTACATCCGCCTTCATTCCGTTCCACCAATAATATTACCGCAGATTTTGATATATTTTCGTGCTAGCTAGGTGGATACTGTAATTGCTCCTATGAGCTTCTCTGAGAATTTCTTCTTTAAGCTCTTCATTATCTAGCACACACAATCGCTCGCAAAATTTTAAAATTCCGTCACCAAACACTTGGAAGTCTGACTTCCTCTTAGCGGCATCCATCTCAATAATTCTTTGAATCTCTTGGTCCATAGACTGCAGTTCCTTGATTCTAGTTTGGATCTCCGGTTCAATCCTTAATGTAGCTAGCAAGTTAGACATCTGGCTCACTTCAAACTTGAACTCTGAATCTCTGAGCCTTTCCAATAACGTCCACTCCTTGACCATTAGGTGCGCCATACTAGACTTGCGACTTAAAGCATCAGCAACTCGATTCGCCTTACCTGGGTGATACAAAATGTCGCTGTCGTAATCCTTTAGAAGCTCCATTCATCGGTGCTGCCTCATATTGAACTCCTTCTGTGAAAATAGGTACTTGAGACTTTGATGATCGGTATAAATCTGGAACTTCTCTCCACACAAATAATATCTCCAGATTTTGAGGGCGAAAATGATAGCAGCCAGTTCCAAATCATGCATCGGGTAATTCATCTCATGGGGCTTCAACTGGCGCGACGCATATGCAACTACTTTTCTACGTTGCATCAAAACACATCCAAGCCCTCTCAAAGAAGTGTCACTATAAACTTCGAATCCTCCAGGTCCAAACAAAATGATCAACATTGGAGCGATTGTTAGCCTATGCTTCAGTTCTTGGAAGCTTCTCTCGCATTTGTCATCCCACTCAAACTTGGCCTCCTTCTTAAGCAATCTTGTCAATGGCATGGCTATCAATGAAAATCCTTCCACGAATCGCCTGTAATAGCTAGCCAGACCCAGAAAACTCCGAATCTCCATTACAAATGTCGGTCTTGGCCACTTAGTCACTACTTCAATCTTGGTCGGATCTACAGAAATCCTATCTCCAGAAATAATATGTCCGAGAAATGCCATTCAACTGAGCCAAAACTCACACTTGTTGAACTTGGCGTACAATGCGTGTTCCCTTAAAGTCCGTAGCACTTCAGCCAAGTTTACTTCATGCTCTTCAAGGCTTTTCGAGTACACCAGTATATCATCAATGAAAATTATCACAAACTAGTCCAGGAATTCCTTGTACACCCAATTCATCAGATCCATGAAAGCAGCTAGGGCGTTCATTAGTCCAAAGGGCATAACTATAAATTCATAATGCCCGTACCTCGGCCTGAAAGCAGTCTTGAGAATATCCTCCTTCTTAATTCTCAATTGATGATAACCGGTCCTTAGATCTATTTTGGAAAACACTGAGGCTCCTTATAATTGATCAAACATATCGTCAATCCTCGGTAGCGGATATTTATTCTTCACTGTCACCTGGTTCAACTGTCGGTAATCTATGCACAACCTCAGAGTTCCGTCTTTCTTTCTTACAAATAGGACTGGCGCTCCCCATGGAGACGCACTAGGGCGAATAAAACCCTTGTCCAGCAATTCCTGTATTTGCACTTTCAGCTCCTTCAATTTTGATAGGGATATCCGATATGGTGCCTTCGAAATTGGCTCCGTCCCAGGAGCCAGGTCAATCACAAACTCCACCTCTCGCTCAGGCAGTAAACCCGACAATTCCTGAGGAAACACCTCGGGGAAATTGCATACTATGAGTATATTTTCCAACTTAGGTTGCGCCTCTATTGGATCCACAACATTCACCAAATATCCTTTGCATCCTTCATCTAGCAACTTACTCACCTCAAGCGAGGAAATCCAAGGGATCGAGATTCCTCCTCGATTTCCCTAAAATACAAAACTAGGGCGTCCATCTAGGTTAAATTGGATCGTCCTATCGCTGTAATCCAATATAGCTTTTTGTTGGACTAACCAGTCCATTCCAACGATCACATCAAAATCGAACATGGCCAATACTACCAAGTCAATACTCTCTTCCTTACCCCCAATAATTATCTTATAATTGGGGCATCCAAAAGAGACTAGCACCCTATCACTCCTGGGCGTCGACACACAAAGCACATTCTCGAGTAACACGGGTTCCACACCAAGCAACTTAATAAACTGCTTAGAAATGAAAGAATGGGTCGTCCCCGGATCAAACAATGCATAAGCGGCATGATCACATAAGGAAATCGTACCTGTGACCACGCCCGGCGCATTCTCAGCTTCTCTACGCGCCATGTCATAGACCCTTCCTTAAACTGATGGTCGCCCCTGATTAGCTGATAGGGGATTCCCAACTTGGTTTCCTACTCGGGACTGCTGCTAGGACATCATAGGTGGTCCTGAGGGACGCATCTGAGGGCAATTCCTAATCTGGTGCTCCATACTTCCACACTTAAAACATGCTCTAAACCTACTCGGCTGATTACTTGGCTTCCCAATGTTTCGCCTAACAGGGGGAACAAATCGTCTATTGCCCATTAGTAGCTTCTTTCCACAGCGACGATTATCTCTATTCTGGGCAAACCGCGATCCCGAAGCGGCTGCCCTTTCCTGCTGATCCCGCTCAATAATCTGAGCCCGCCTATACATTTCTCCATAATCTTTGATGTCGTGTGACAAAATGTGGCTCCGAAGATCCGGTTTCAATCCATCCAGGAACCTTCGAGCCCTATTTCTTGGATTTTCTACCATAGTCGGTGCAAACTTTGCCAATCTCGCAAATTCTGCTTCATATTGGTCAAAGGTCATCTAACCTTGGCGCAATCGCATGAACTCCATTAGGTTTCTTTTTCTAGGCATTCTCCGAGAAATACTTTTCATAAAAATTCTCAACAAATACCACCCAAGTCGGGCCCGTTCCTTCTGGAAATATTCTACCTTTAGTGGCATTCCACCGATCATTAGCATTATCTTGTAACTGTTAAACCGCCAATGTTACTTTTTCTTCATCGTTGCACCCTGAAACCTTACAAGTTTTCTCCAGTTTTTTCACCCATCTCGGCGTAGTCTCGGGGTCACCACGACCATGAAACTTAGGCGGCTTCAACTTCATAAATTGTTCCACTAATTAGGGCATCTATCTAACCCCTGCTGGTTGAGCCTGCCCTTACTGGGCTTGATTTCCTCCAATACCAACAATCGGTGCAGCCTTAGCAGCCTGTGCATAAGCTGCGGCCCTTTCCTGAGCTTGCAATCCCATAATATGTCTTATCTCCCGTAGGGTCTCCATCACTTCATCAAACCTGGGGTCCCTGGCTTCTCGGCCTCCAGTGCTAGATTGACCTTAGGGTTCCTTACCCCTTCTTCTACTCATCTTTACAATTCCTGTTACTCAACTACCTGCTATAATTCCACTAAAAAATTAAAGACTTAAACCAATCTATCCCAGTCTAAGTCCTAGATAGGTATCAAAACAACAATCAACAACTAGCATGCGGCCTAACAAGAACTATCCAACACATCAGCCAAGGGATTTGCATACTCACCTCGGGTCCTGCCGCACCTACACTTTACAGGTCATATCCATAAACACTCAATCAACACACAACAATCAGGAGGTACATTTAGCACACAAGATCACCCTACTCGCTACCCAAGGTCTCATCGCTCCTTATCACTTCAGGCTTCAACCAAATTGGATTGAGTTGACCTTGCTCTGATACCAATTCAGACGGGAATGTCACGCCCCGAATCCCACGGTGCGCGAGCATCCCCTCCTAGGTTGATATGTTTGCGACGTCCCAAGAAGCATTGCCAACCCAACGCCCAAATAGAGAACAAGCACAAGCGGAAGGAATAAATAAACAAACCCTGACAATAGCATCAATACGAGACAGTGGATAGCACGGCAACATACAACACGGCTGAAAATAAGTACATTTTATATTACTTATCAAAAGTTCTTTTACAACGTTCACATATACATATCAACATATACAACCACTCCAAAACCAGCAAACAGCCACTACTAAACAAAAAGGTATAGGTGGCTAGGGTGAGTCAGCTAGCCTATGAGGAGGACCACAGACAAAAAGGGACGGCCTCCACTGCTAAACCTCCAGCCTATCCTAAGGTTCCTAGTTCAGGTCTGAAGACTCTATAGGCTCCTCTGATGACTCCTCTAAGGATCTCACACTCGGCTCAGACTTCTCCGACTCTTTGACCTAGGTAGCTACCCACTCATCCTCCGTATTCATCTCCAACTCCGGGTCCAGGTACAGTCCTAACTCTTCATCTAATCCTATCTCTACATCCGATCCCAACTCAGCAACCTCTCTGTCCTCGCCAGGGTCTTAGTCCATAGGCTTCGGCTCCAGCTCGACCTCCTTATCCATATTTGGGGTCATCATACTACACCCTTGGCTCCTCATCCATGGTCACAGATCCGTCTACGATCGGGGGATCCACAATCTCACCGTCTACCATCTGCACTATCATCACCCCATCCACACCGATCGAGACATCGAATGTCCTGAGGGGTCGCCCTATGTTCCCGTCGACATCCTTAAGGCACTAGGCCATGTACTCTTGAGTCTGATAAAAATACTCACCCATATTCACAAACACTATAGAACGGTATCTTACATAAGTTTCCCCATTCCCTGATGGGTATACTCTCGTAGTCGATTGGATCTGCATAGGGATCCTAAAAAGAGGCAGCGGCTTTACCATGCTCAGGGCTGGGGGTCTGAAAAGGTAGGTTATTACAACCGTAAGACGAATCTCAACGAGTACAACCCCTAAACCTAGGCTAGGCTAACATGCATTCTCCTGACAGGCAATCCATAACAAACATAGCAATACAATTCACAATTAACCTGCGACCTAGGCCCTTGGGCCCAGATCACTCACATGGCTGACCCTGCAGATTAATCATTTCAATAATATAATCAAGTCATACACGCGAGCACCCTATTCATACGTACGTCATACGCATGCTCACATTCATCAGTGTTCGTATCACATGCCTTTCACCGAGTCTCGCATACTCGCACTCTGGCTCATGCATTCTAATGTATGCGATCACTGTCATCATGCCATGAATTCCATCAGTCTCAAATGGCACACTGGCTTAATGCTTAATTACCAACTCAGAGCTTGATCCACATAAAACGCATCAGGTCTGACCCGTGCCAATGCAACAGGTCCACATAATCACAACATTCCGTGGCCAGCGTAAAAATGCCCCAGGCCCAGTGTCTCTAGCCCGCATCAAAACGCACCAGGCACAATACCAATATCCTTACGAACCAAAAACTGCGTAAAACGCATCAGGCTGATCATCTTCCGAACGTACTGGGCATCATCCTGCGTAACACGCATTAGGATGGGTTCAACCCCCCGTAAAATGCATCAGGGTGATTTGTGATCACACAGTCATATAGCCAGTTTCATTTGAACCCCGCGTAAAACGCATCAGGGTATTTTAGATGTCACATGCTCATGGCAGGCACGCATTCTCGCACAATTTCATCACATGCCTCATTCTCGACATACACAATGCATGACCATACAATGCTATACAATGCATCATGAGCATCAATATAACATAGGCACCCAATCAAATCCATGTTACCACACATTGCCCAATTTACAAACAGCATGCTCACTTGGCTAATTAATACCGTGCGGCCCAATTCACAATGTACAATTTGGCATTCGATTCAGCCATCAATTAGCCAATCGCATTCCGCACAATTTGGCCACACGAGCACGCGACATGGCATATCACAATTAATCACAACGGAGTCGTGAATCCACCAATCCGGGCATACCCGGTAATTCAATCATTAATTCCCCAATTGGCCTATTCCAGTCTAATAATCTATCCAAACGCACGATCACTGTTCAACCATCCCGAGGCAAATATCTATCTCTAATTCATCCGTATTAATCCACTAAATTCACCTCTTGAATAATTTCCACCCATTGGTCCTCAATTCCATCTTGATCATACACTAACAATACCCAATCCAGTCCAAAAAATGCACAATCAGTCCTAATCCGGGTTTAGGAGGTACACTCACCAAATCCTAAGTCACGATGACGAGGAACAGTGGTCGATCACCAGTGGATGTTGGAACCGGCGGCGGCGTTCCCGGCAAGTGGCGACGGCAACGTACAGTGGCAGTCTCGGCGGTACGGATAGCAGCCCTTGGCGTCCATATGGCGGCTGAGGTGGCTAGAGGGAGAGTGGGTCGGTGAGGGTGGCAGCGTAGGGCGGCGTGGCACGGTGGACGGCGACAGCGAGCTTGGCTTGCTCCGGCGAGCTTCACGGCTCAAGCAGCCGAAGGAGAGAGAGAACGGAGGGAGAGAGAGGAAACGAGGGAGAGGGAGAGGAAGTACGGGATGGTGGTGGCGGTGGCGAGGCGAAACAGCGGCTGGCACGGCAGCGAGCGGCTCCAGCGACTTCACGGTCGAGAGAGAGAGACTGGTGGGAGGAAAGGGAAATCGGGAGAGAGAGAGAGAGGGTAGTGGCCGAATGGAGGGAGTGAGGAGAGAGAGAGGGGTCAAACATGGTCAAATATGGGGGGTAGTGGATGCCACGTGTCGCCGATCCAAGGTATTTGACCAAAATGCCCTTGATCCAATGGTCTTGAATTGATCTTATCCAACAATTGAGGGGTATAATGGTCAATTGGTCCAATAATTGAGCTGAAAACCAAATATTAATTTCTCCAAATTATTCCAAAAATTCGGAGCCCAAAATAGGCCAGGGGCAAACCAGTCATTTTCCGATCTCGGGTCAAAATTCCGTTTTTCGATCGTACCAATCCCAAATATGTGTGGCCAACATAATATGGTGTCAGATTCGCAAAAATAGTTGTACAAGCCCTCTAAAATCGACCTTGAAGTTCGGGTTTAATTTCGTGATCAAAACTCGCTTAATTTTCAATTTCGGGGTCTCCCATTAACGGGCAGCCGTTTAAGGATTACGCGTATCGACCTAGGGTTATCCGAGTCATGGCGGTTCCGATCATAGAGAGAGAGAGAGAAATTATCATTAGTTCCAGAGGTCACGATTGTTCGGGTTAAGTTCGAGACTGGTTGGCTACGTGCACTTTCGATCGTACAGAATCACCTGCGATCCGATTGTACATCGTTGGCCTTGGCCAACCCACTTCCATCACTTTTCCTAAGATCGGCCTACATTGGCCCAAAATATTCCCTCCTCGTTTCTCGAGATCGGTGCCCGATTCGTGATCGAGTCCCTGGTCTACGTACCGTTTTCCTAGTTAGCCATACCCCATTAGTTAGTATCTCGAGAGTGATTAGCTCTGAGCGAGACTTACTAAAATGGAATGCGAAATAATGTCAATTTTATTGATCCCAGAATTACTTTGAAATTGAGGCTGTTACAGTTTAACCAAATAATTTCAGAACCTCGGCCTGGACCATGAATCTTCCACCGCTACCGCCTCAGCGTTTTGGTATATCGATGCGCACCGACCACACAGTTGTAGAGTACTCGATAGATGAGAATATGACTTGGATTAAGCATACTACAGTAGTTTGAGTAGATATAGGACAACCCCTATGGCAGGCCCACACCTATACCGCCTGGTGTTTCTTGGATGGCCTGGACGAGTTTGGTCCTGTTGGAGGCTTTGATGTCTCGTTTGATAGAGTGGAGGATTGGGATCCGTCAACTATACCGCCTCCCGATAGTGAGATGACTAGTCTGGACACTAGCCTCGCACAGTCAGGACATTAGCATGTACGTGCAAAACCCAAACTTTCAGTGGCTAAGCTGGATCCGGAGCCAGAGGAGTCACAGGTAGGGTATGATCCGACGGACGTGGATATAGGAGAAGTACCCGAGGAAGAGCCCGTTGAAGAGGAAGAACCTGAAGAAGAACCAGAAGAAAAAGAGCCCGAGATGAGCCTGAGGAGGAACCAAGAGGAAGAACCAGAAGAGATCTAGAGGTAGAACCAGAGGATAAGCCATAGGAAGAGCCAGAAGAGGAATTTGAAGAGGAGGAGCAGATTGAGGTTCCGCTAGAGTCTGGTGATGAGGATAACCCGATTGAGATCGAGGCTGACTTTGAGCCCTCAAAGGAGCAGGTGGCTCAGGGGGAATCAGATTCGAGTTCTGGGGAGTCTGACTCGGAGTGGACGCCATCCAGGGGGCGTAGGGGCTTGTTTAGGGGTAGAGTGAACCTTTTGAAGTGTCCAATTTTTGGAGTTAGAGTATACCCGGGCTGCTAATCCTTTTTGACATCGGTGGTGTAAAGTTTAGAAGTTCAGTGTGTATGTATATTATGTGGATTGCAAGTAGTATATTGTATAAGTTTGTAATGGTAATGGATGTACATTCTCCTTTTTACCCCTAGTTAAATATTGTCCGAGTGTTTGTGGCTTTCGCTAATGCTTTATCTCTGGCGTGCTGGTTTGAGGTCGGCGGCATTTCGTGGGACGTCGCACTAATTCAACCAATGAGGGATGCCACGAGCTTGATGGGGTTCGAGGCATGACACGCCCAGCCATGGCAAGGCTCACCTTCACTGTCGCTAGCGAGGGCGAGCCTTTCCGGCACTGGCCGGACTAGCGACCGGCTGGAGGAAGGACTGAGGGGAGGGGGAACGAAAAAAATAAATAAAAATTCAAAATAATATTAAAATATTATTAAAGTTGTTCACGTCAGCGCTGCTGACTAGTCGACATCCACGTTAGTAAAATCTGGTCGAAAATATTGAATTGGCATAAAAACAAAAGGTTTAGGACTGAATTGGCACAAATACAAAAATTTTAGGACTGAATTGGCACCATAAAAAGATTTAGGACTGATTGACACCAATGCAAAAGGTTTAGGACTGAATTGGCACCAAAAAAAGGTTGATGACTAAATTGGTACCAATGCAAAAGGTTTAGGACTTTTTTGGCACTTTTCTTCTAGATTCTAAGTTGATCCTTTTATAGAATCCACTATTTAAAGGTATGAATTCCATTGAGAAAGATGCCATCTCTATATTGCTTGTTATGCTGTTACTCATCCGTAGCATTAGAGTTCTAGATTTATTTATAGATTCAATCATTGATAGATGCAAATTAGCACAAGTTATTTGTTGACACCTAAATTTTAGCGACCATTTAGTATAATTTGCATAGAAAATTAGGGATTAAAATTTTTAACCCCTAAACAAAAAATATTTTAAATTGCATAACATATAGTTTAAATTTATTTTAGATTAATTGCATTTTGCAGCAGACTGGCGGTGACGAACGAGCTTAAATTTCATCGAATGTGACTCGGCTCGCTTGGAATGCAAGGGCTGGGAATTAAGTGTCAAACAGGCTTGGTTGTTTTAATTTGAGCTTAATTCAGCCCATTTAAATTAAAGCCCAAGCCTAAGCCCATTAGAATTAGAGAGCCCATCTAATTGACCTAGATTAACGCTATATATACATTATTAGGTCAGGATTTTTGGGGCGGACAATTTTCAGAACACAATTTTTGAGGGCACGAGAGACACACGTGAGCGAGAGAAAAGTAAGAGAGGGGGAGAAGGAGACCGGCACGCCCCGCCGCCGACGCCGCGCCTGCCGCGCGCCTGTTCCCGCCGACGCTGCTGCTGCCGCCGCTTCCGCCGAAGCCGCTGCTGCCGTGCCTCACGCCGTCGACGCTGCTGCTGCCGCCGCTCCCTGCCGGGCCTGCTACCGCCGCTCCCCACCGCGCGACGTCGCGCCTGTCGCTGCCGCTCCACACCGGTCGCCGCTGCTGCCCCCCGCGTGTCGCTGCACCTGCCGTACGCCTGTTTCCGCCGACGCCGCTGCTGCCGCGCCTCACGCCGCTGACGCTGCTGCTGCCGTCGCTCCCTGCCGGGCCTGTTGCTGCCGCCGCTTCCGCCGACGCCGCTGGTGCCGCGCCTCACGCCGCCGACGCTGCTGCTGCTGTTGCTCCCTGCCGGGCCTGCTGCCGCCACTCCCCACCACGCCTGTTGCCGCGCCTGTTGCCGCGTCTGCTGTGCGTTTGCTCCCGCCGACGCCGCTGCCGTCGCTCCCTGCCGTGTCATCGCCGCAAGTCGCCGTCGCCCCGACATCGCGCCGCCGGTCCACCGTTCGCCGCTCATCCCGATCCGCAAGTTAGGTAATTAAACATTATCTGATATTTTTCAGAATATTTAATTTACTAATTTGTGTGTTTGAATATTGCGTGAATATCGTGTGGAATATTAGATATGTCAGGATAATTATCTGATATCTGCGATATTTTTAAAATATTCAGAATTAGGAAACTTTCCTAATTCAGCAATGTATCTGGACAACTATCTGACCTTATCCCTAAGGTATGATACGTGGCGATACAGAAAATCATTATTCTATCCATAATCATTTGGATACGACAATGAATTTTATCTGCTTTCCAAATTTGAATAATCGACTTTCCGTCAATATCTATAACCCTATAGATATGGCCGATAGTTCAATTTTTGTGCCTAATCCGAGTTTAAAACGAATTTTGCGGATCGTGTGGCTGCTTTAAATGTGGATGCTATCTCTGTTTAAATTAATTTTCCTTTTCAAATAAAAAAGAAAATTCAAAAAATATCAGTTAGGATTTGAATTTAAGTTTTGCATGCTTAGGAATCCTAAATATATCTAGACGATAGAGTAATTATTTAATTTAAATTAGGATTTGAGATAATCTATTTCCTAGTTTAAATTAAGTAATTTTCTAATCTTAATAGATTATTTAGGTTATTTTTTTAATTTCGAATTTTCATGAAAACCCCAAAAAAGAATGAATTGTTTTATGGCAGGTTATGATAGATTGCATTCTTAATTTAAGTAATTTATTATTTCGAATTTTCACAAAAATCCCAAAAATAAGTCATGTTAGGATATGTTGAGTCATCATAGGTTGCATGTTAATTTAGGCATATTTTTATTCCGAATTTCATTAGAAAATACCAAAAATAAATCATTGGCCTGTCATCAGAATTAGGTCACGTCGTTGCATGATATATAGTTTGTATGCTAGGTTTTGCATGTCATTTATTGCACGTCATTGCATGTAGATTAGGTTTCATTTAAATAAGTGAAAACCCAAAAATTGAGTGAATTCCTTGTTAATTAGAAATCATATTAGGTTGTTGATGTGATTTTCTAGCTAACAATGCAGATGCTTACGTTGCTTCGAGGTAAGTAATTCTTCCAACTTGCAATTTATTTAATGCTTTCTTGGGTGTTAAATTGGTGGTGTGCGCACCCGCATGAACACCTCACATGTTGGTAACTAAGTTAAAACGGATCCAGATTGCTTGCCAAAACATTTTTTTTGAAAAGAAAAGGTACCGAAAGGGCGTTAGACTAGATCTAGCGTAATCAAGTCCCCGGGCTTAGAATCTCTGGTTCGTAGGAATAAAACATATCTCCCTATGTTTTATTTAGGTTTCTAATCGACCTACCACAAATAGATTAGTGGCGACTCCGAGCATGAAAAATTTTGCATGTTAAAAAACTTAAACCCTAAGTTGCGAATTGGTAGGGCTTGGGAGGGCCCGAGTTAGGTTTAGTCCTAATAATCCATTAGCCTGAGAGAAAAAAATTTTAGGTCGCGACAGCTTGGCGACTCCACTGGGGAATTGAGTTAAAACTCTTAGTGGACTTAGGCCAGTTTTTCTTTTCAAAAAAATATTGTTTGCTTGGCAGCGAGGATCCCAGGTACGTCCCTAATATTTTAGGTGTTAAATGTTTTTGCAGAATGGGAGGTATAAGGGGAGGTGTGATTGTTAACCTTTGTTTTGCAGGGAGGTGTTTGAATGAATGGTTTATTTTATGCACGGAGCGCTGTATGATATAACCTGCTGTGCATGCCTTGCATTTACACTACACCGCACACACTACCCGCTGCCGGACCTGGGCGGCATAGGTTTAGGATGGTACTGAGATAGTGGACACCCCGACCACACCCGCGTGGTATGGGTCGCCCTCCTTGGTCCCGAAGATTCTTTCATGGTGTCATTGAATACCTACCACGGTTGCACCCTTTGCAACCCGGGTCGGCTCTTTGACTAAGCCGGAGTCAGGGGAATCCCAGCCTAACCACCACCATGACTGGTTTAGCTCGGTAATCCTCATGTCTCCATTTTGCAAGCCAGAGTCTAGATAGAAATCGAACCTCACATTTCATGCGCATGTCTATGTGATTGCCATCATTCTACCGGGTGAAGTAAGATTTCTAAACCTTTATCTCGCAATTTATTTATGTTTCGTCTTTTTCTTTGGTCGGTCCATGACATTAGGTCGGTCGTGAGTCTTGGTCTATACACTATGGGAGGGGCAGACATCCGGATTCTTGATGCTCCTAAGGACGAGCTCCGTGCCTGGTGGAATCTACTCAGTCCGACCAACCGCAAGCTAGTTGAGGGCCACATCGGGAGGCTGCTCCCCCTACTGGAGGTCAAAGTCCGTACCGGCCTCGTTCGAGCATTAGCGCACTTCTGGTGTCCCGAAACCTCTACCTTTATATTCGGTAAGCACGAGCTCACCCCGACGTTGGAAGAATATAGCATGCTCATTGGAAAACCATTGGAGTCGGAGTTAGTCACACCACCTTTGGGAATTGATTCCACTTTAATGTTGGCTGAATTTTTGAATGTCGGAAAAGATGAATTGGGAAAAGTTTTAAAAGCAAATCGCGGCACATGTCCTTTTTCATTCCTGAGTCAGTGTTTTGAAAAAGCCACATCTTTTCAAAAAGGCAGAATCTTTTTGCTAGCATTTTTCGGGTTCGTGATTTTTCCTTACTGTAAGAACGCATGTAATCCGTCAATCGCATGGTTGGTCCAACAAGTCTATCTTGAAAAGAATTTTATCAACACCATTTTAGCCGAGACTTTCATTTCCCTCACTCAATTTAAGCAACATGTTGACAAAACTTTTCATGCCCCCCTCGAACTTTTGCAAATCTGGTTTTTGTCTCACATAAAAGGGTGTGGCGATTTACTCACAATATCCGAGCTTAGTGATTCTAGCCATCCCGTCTTGAGGTATAAAGAAAAACAAGGGGGTGCACCCGATTATCATTACTCTGAATGGATCATTTTCATGAAAAACGCTAGACCCCAAGGTTTCCAATGGCATGCTAACTGGTTCAAAGTCGAGGAAGCTCGGCTTACATGTAATGGTATTGGACCAGTTCCACTATTGGGTTTCACCGGAGCAATTGAATACTACCCCGCCAGAGTGTCTCGTCAGTATCAGATTCTCCAAGGGCTCCCTCCAGCGTTACAACCAGAACTCCTCCAAGTCGACTTCGCCGATGATGATAAAGACCACGAAGAGACCGTAGCTCAGCTCAATAAGATGTGGAGGAAGTGTCGTGTGTTAAAGATAGCTCGGCCCGAAGGAGAACTAAAGGGAGAGCAGAAGTCCTATTTCGCGACGACCCAGTACATTCGTCGACACAGAATCCCGCGGGATTTCTCCCGAAGATACCCAAGGTGCCTCTCAAGTCCGCCAATCGCTCAGAGAACAATCGCCTCAAAAGGAAGGCCGAAGAAGCTGAAGAAAAGGCATCCAAGATAGCTCGAGCTTATGGGCAATTGAAGAAGGAAGTCGCCTCCCATATGTCTATAGATCAAGCTAAATAAAAAGCTCGAAGTTCTTTTCTCATTTCAGTTTCAGTTTTTAAAATTTGTTTAGGAATTGAGTCATTTGTCTTTATATTCAGTGCAATTTCAAGTCATTAATTGGTGTAAAAATTTTCGCCATTTCAATAAAGGGGTCTTTTCAGTTCAAAGCGGTTAGACCAATGTCATGGATTGGCGTATGATTTTGCTTAACACTCATGTATGCCTGTTTCGTTCCAAAATTAGGTAGCTACGGACCGATCACGATCGCCCATTCGTACACGGTCGAGAGCCAGAATGGCCGATCAAACCGACTTGCAAGAGCGTGTTGTTGGTGTGGAAGACCAGATCAAGCAACTTGTCATCGCGATGCAACAAATGTCCGCTGAGATCAAAGCTCTCCGATCGGTTCCTGTTTCGGCATCCCTCGAAGCATCAGTCCCAAAGCAGAAAATCAGAAAAAGTGTCGATGTTGACGGAGATGACGATATTCCTGATTTAAAAGATGACCCCGTCCAGATTATCGTCAACGAAGACAAACCTGATGAACGGGTCAATAAACTTGAAGAAAGAGTGAAACAACTGGAAGGTTCGCAGGATTCGCCTTCAATCGATCTGTCCCTGTACTCACAGATCAAAATCCCAAAGAAGTTCAAAATGCCGGATTTCGACAAGTACAATGGCACCACGTGTCCAAAAGCCCACCTACAGCTCTATCACGTACAGATGACTTCATATGTTGATAATGAACTCCTGATGATCCATGCCTTTCAAGCAAGTTTGACGGGTCCTGCTTTGAACTGGTATCTCATGAAGAAGATAAATGGCCTCAAAACTTGGAAAGAAGCCAGTGAAGCATTCTTGAAGCAGTACAAATTCATAACGGACATCATTCCTACCCGTGATGATCTCGAACGTGCTCAGATGAAAAAGACTGAGTCCTTCAAAGACTATGCTATCAGATGGAGGAATTTAGCTGCTCAGGTTGTCCCAGAACCCATAGACAGTGAGTTAAAGAGGATGTTCGTGAAAACTCTCCCGTTCGAGTACCGTAATCGGATGGTTGCCATTCCGGCTGACAACTTCAACCAACTCATCCCCATAGGTGAACAAATTGAAATAGGGCTGAAAGATGGGTGGTTTGTCGAGCCGTCCTCCTCGACCAGAAGATTTGGTGCGAGAAAAGAGAAAGAACCGGTAGCTGAAGTGAATATGGCTTATAACCAGCCGAGCCGGCGGAATGCTAACTCCGCCCCAGCAATCCAAGTAGCAGAAGCTCAGCAACAAAACTCGGGTCGTCAACCTTTTCAGAGGAGGAACAACAGGAGGCAATTCACCCCCCTCCCCGGATCGTTATCTCAAGTATTGACAGTGCTCCAGAAGAAAGGCTTGCTTACTACTGAGCCAAAGCGACCCAATCCCGAGCAGTTCTATAACTTCAACCCGTCAAAGAAATGTGATTATCACATGGGTGAGCTGGGACACTCAACCGATGATTGCTATGCCCTCAAGCACCGAATCCAGAACCTCCTAGATACGAAGGCTTTCTCATTTCAACCTGCTAAGCCGAATGTTCAGAGCAACCCACTCCCTGATCACGCAGGCAATGTGAATGCCATATTTAGCTTCGACGCTGGTCGAATCAAGAATGTTAAGGTGTATACTACTGACATCTACGGTGAGTTAGTGAAAGCCGGTTGTTACCCGAGTAATGAGGACCTTCCCCTTGCCATCATGAGAGAAAGAATCTCAAGAATGGTAGAAGCTGGGATGATCATTTATGCTGACCACACTGGCATCATTTCCACTATCTCTCAAGTGGTTATTAATTGGGAGGAGGAGTTTGCTTCATTAAACACCAGGAGCGACAAGGGCGACCCTCTGCCTGAAGACATGCCTCCGCTGGAAGACGCGTCCGATAATGAAGAGATCATTGTAAGCACGCCTACAGCTGATGAAGGGATAGTGATCGAGATACCTCAACCGTATGAGTACAGTGATAACAAGGCGGTTCCTTGGTCCTACAGTCTCGATGTCGACTTAGTTACCAGATCTGGGCGTTCCTACGGCCAAGCTAATGCTCAACCTGCAAAACCTGTTACTGATGAAGAAGCCAAGGAATTTCTAGCTGTGATTAAGGCTAGTGAATACAACATAGTTGAACAATTACGCAAGCTGCCCGCACAAATCTCTCTGCTTGAGTTACTCCAGACATCTGTCAAGCATCAGAAGGCCTTAATGAAGGTGTTAAGTGAGGTCCACGTGCCTGAGACGATTGATCACGACAAATTAGAGGAATTTGTGGGTTCTATACTCCTCAAAGACCTCATAGCCTTTTCAGATGAAGAGTTCCCTCTAGAAGGGAGGGGGCATACCAAGGCACTCTACATTTCCATCAAATACAAGGCCTCGTATGTAGCCCGGGTACTTATTGACAACGGATCAGCCTTGAATATCTGTCAATTGGCGACTTTACACCGCCTTAAGATAGATCCTTCTAAGATAAATTCTGCAAAGACCTCCGTTCGAGCCTTTGACGGAACGAAGAAAGAAGTGATGGGAGAAATCCACCTTGACATACAAATTGGACCAACGGTGTTTAATGTCCTATTCCAAGTGATGGACATTCCCACTGCATTCAATTTTCTATTGGGTCGTCCATGGATTCATACTGCCGGAGCTGTGCCATCCAGTCTACATCAGAAGGTGAAGTTCGTTGTGGAGAGAAAGTTAGTCACAGTCCACGGTGAAGAAGAGCACCCAATTTACCACGCAACGGCTATCCCCTATGTTGAGCCTGATTGCAAAATAGAATCGAGCTATCAGTCACTCGAGCTCATATCAACCATACATGCGTCTAGAGGATCATCACCGCCTATTCCCGAGGTGTCAAATGCTGCAGTCATGATTGGAAGGGTAATGGTCTCTCATGGCTTTACTCCGGGTGAAGGCCTTGGTAGAAATGGTCAAGGTATCCGCCAACCGGTGGAAGTTTCTCAGAGGCCCCGCATTACTGGGTTGGGATACCTGGGGTCAAGCGAGCCAAATGATGGGGGACGTGGACGTAGACGTGGACGTGGTCGAGGTCGAGGTCGAGGAAATGGACAGGACAGATCGCGATCCGAAGAAGAGCCGAATGGTGAAGAACGTGGGCGTGGTAGGTTGCTTCCACACCTCCGTACCACATTCCCGGGCCCTGCAAGAATGATGCATGAAGAGAAAGAGGTGATCGACACTTTGGGGCAACCGAGCGGCAAGTTCGATTATTATGTGAAATACTCAGCACCCCCGAGCTTCTATGTTGACCCCTATGACATTATCCCGGATGGATGGGGAGGTATGGATGATCTAACACCTCTAGTGACAGAAGATCCTGATGATGCAATGGAGGGAATCATTGCCTTGTTCGATGATTTCTTCGTTGGAGCTATCGAGGAAGGACCGTTGGAGGGAATGGGCATTGGCCCGCAAGAGTAACACATTTACCTTTTTCGCACACTCCCCTACGCGGGAATTTTTACTGCTTTTTAGGACTTGCCCCGTCTCGGGAGCTGCTTTTTAGTACTTTTCATTTCTAGGATTTGATTGTTGCAATTTCTATTCCAATAAATGTAATTCATTTGGTGATAATCAATGAAATTACAAGTTATTTTCGTTTTGAGGGCATGTTGAGGTACATCAAACCAGCCCGGTGATGATATCCAACCGATAAAAGAAAAATATAGTCCAAGGAGAATTCTGAGGCCTGGGCTTCTTCATGCTTCCTCGTGTTAAAACCTTTTGGAAAAGAATTTCAAAATAAATTAATTAATTAAAAAAAATCAAAATACGCTGTTTAGCCCTGTTTGTCCTACTGAACCCCCTACTTTATGTTTCAGGGGCATTTATGTGACACGTAAGGGTATGGGAGCGGTCCAATCTAATGAATTATGTGCCACCGAACCTGATCTCGATGACACCAATGAACTCGAAGATTCCTCGGACCTCCAGCGTGATCTAGAGCATCATGAAAGATCTAAAGTCCTAACGGTAGACCAAACTATCACGGTCAACTTGAGTGATTCCGGAGAACCCAAGGAGGTGAAGATAGGGGCAACCCTTCCTGAAGGTGAAGCGAAACGCCTGGTCCAACTGCTGAAGGATTACTGGGATATCTTTGCCTGGTCATATGTCGATATGCCGGGTCTAGACCCTTCTATCGTGGAGCATAGTCTACCCACTAATCCAGACATGCCGCCCAAGAAACAGAAGTTGCGAAGGACCAAGCCTGAACTTTCCAAGAAAATAGAGGAGGAGATCATGAAGCTCTTGAAAGTGGGATTCATCGAAGTCACCCAATACCCCAGCTGGGTGGCTAATATTATGCCAGTCATGAAGAAGGATGGTCGAGTTCGGGTTTGCATCGACTATCGCGATCTAAACAAGGCCAGTCCTAAAGACGATTTCCCATTGCCACATATAGACGTTTTGGTGGACAGTACTGCAGGGTTCGAGCTGTTTTCCTTCATGGATGGTTTCTCGGGTTATAATCAGATAAAAATGAAGGACGATGATAAGGAGAAAACGGCGTTCATCACTCCTTGGGGGACATTCCACTATAAGGTCATGCCCTTCGGCCTTAAAAATGCCGGGGCAACATACCAACGGGCAATGGTGACGCTCTTCCATGATATGATGCATAAGGAGATTGAGGTTTATGTCGATGACATGATCGCCAAGTCTCGACCTGGGAAGAGTCACGTCGATACTTTGAAGAAATTATTCGAGAGGCTCCGTGAGTTTAAGCTCCGTCTCAATCCAGCAAAGTGCGTATTCGGAGCAACCTCGGGTAAATTACTTGGGTTCATCGTAAGCAGTAAAGGCATTGAGGTTGATCCCTCTAAAGTGAAGGCTATATGTGAGTTACAACCCCCATCGACCGTGAAAGAAGTGCGGAGCCTCCTGGGTAGATTGAACTACATAGCCCGTTTTATTTCTCAGCTCTCCGCAACTGCTAAGCCATTCTTCAAACTTCTAAGGAAGAATGCTCAAGTGAAATGGGACGATGATTGTCGGGAAGCGTTTAACGAACTAAAGCAATACCTGATGAAACCACCAGTGCTAGTCCCACCAATGCCGGGCCAGCCTTTGATCCTTTACCTCACAATTCATAGTGAGTCTTTAGGTGCGATGCTAGCCCAGAAAAGTCCTGAAGATGGAAAAGAGCGAGCCATTTATTACCTAAGCAAGAAGTTCACTGTCTCGGAGTTGAATTATTCTGAAGCCGAGAAGACTTGCGCTGCGCTAGTATGGGTGCTCCATAGGCTGCGATAATATACACTGCATCACCAGACTTTGCTTGTGACTGAGACCGATCCCATTAAGTATTTACTTGATCAGCCAGCTTTGGTGGGGAAGTTAGCCAAGTGGCAGATTTTAATTTCAGAGTTTGATATCCAGATGAAGCCACAGAAGTCAGTTAAAGGTCGAGTAATTGCTGATGTGTTAGCTGAAAATCCTGGAGTCCCTGATGATGATAGATATTCTCCAGAAGATCATATTTTGGTAATAAAGGAAGACACATGGACCATGTTTTTCGATGGAGCTGTAAACTTGGCCGGTTTTGGCACTGGGGCAGTTTTAATATCCCCAGATGGGCAACATTATCCAGTAGCAGCAAAGTTGGTGTTCCCCTGTACCAACAACATAGCCGAGTACGAAGCTTGCATTCTCGGACTCCAAGCCGCAGTGGAAATGAGGATAACCAAGTTGAAAGTGTTTGGTGATTCTGCTTTGATTATTCTCCAAACTGTGGGAGAGTGGAAGACGAGAGACACCAAACTAGTGCCGTACCATGAATACCTCGAAGAAATCATAGAGGAATTCGAAAATATCTCTTTTGAGTACTTATCGAGGTCTCATAATCAGTTTGCTGATGCGCTAGCTACGTTATCATCCATGTTGCAAGTGATTGATGGGTTGGAGGTAGAACCCTTGAAGATTGAAGTCCTGACAAAACCAGCCTATTGTATGGTTGTGACCGGAGAACCTGATGAAAAGCCATGGTATTATAATATCATGAGTTACATCTAGAAACAAGAATTTCCTGAGGGAAGCACCCCGGCTGACAGGAAGTACATAATGAAAATGGCTTCAAAATTCTTTGTTAGTGGTGAAAAGCTGTACAAAAGATTATATGATTTAATCCTATTAAGGTGTGTGGATGCGGCTGAAGCTACCAGAATCATGCAAGAAGTATACGAAGGGATATGTGGTCCACACATGAATGGCCACATGTTAGCTAAGAAGATTATGAGTTTGGGTTATTATTGGCTCAGTCTTGAGAGTGACTGCATCCAACATGTTCGAAGATGTCATCGTTGTCAGGTTCATGGGGATAAAATAAATGTTCCCCCGATAGAATTACATCAGCAGTCTGAGCCATGGCCCTTTTCAATGTGGGGCATCGATGTGATTGGCTCGATTAATCCTAAGGCGTCAAATGGACACCGATTTATCCTGGTCGCGATTGATTATTTCTCTAAGTGGATTGAGGCGACATCTTATGCAAACGTCACTGCAAGGAATGTTGTAAAATTCATTAGGCGAGACATAATCGCTCGTTATGGTGTCCCTAAGGCTATTGTCACCGACAATGGGACAAATTTGAACAACAAGTTCATTGATCAGTTGTTCAACGAGTTCAAAATCCGGCACCTGAATTCATCTCCCTATCGTCCACAGATGAATGGAGCAGTTGAAGCTGCCAACAAGAACATCAAGAAGATCTTGGTCAAAACGGCTGAAAACTATCGTGACTGGCATGAAAGGTTGCCATTTGCACTAATGGCGTATCGAACTTCGATCCGAACCTCTGTCGGAGCAACCCCTTTTTCCTTGGTGTATGGCATGGAAGCAGTTCTACCCGTCGAAGTAGAGATCCCTTCCTTGCGAGTCTTGTCTCAAGTGGAGTTATCCGAGGCAGAATGGATGCGACAAAGGCATGAGCAGTTAAACCTAATTGATGAGAAGCGATTGAGAGCCATTTGCCACGGTCAAACCTATCAGCAGAGGATAGCTAGATCCTTCAATCAAAAGGTGCGTCCAAGACACTTCGAGGTAAATGATCTAGTCCTAAGGAAGGTACTGCCAGTCTTTCCTGTTCCTGGAGGAAAATTTGCCCCAAACTACATTGGTCCGTACGTGGTTAAAAAGGTGCTTCCTGGAGGTGCCCTGATTCTCGCAGAAATGGATGGTCGTGAGTTTTCCACTCCTGTTAATTCTGATGCTGTGAAGATATATTATCCCTGATAAGATCTAACATTTTTGCGGCGAAAGTTTTCAAATGTTCGGTTTTATATTCTGAATTGCAAACATCTCATTTATGAATAAATGGTTTCAATCAATTTAAAGATGGAATGTGTGCCTTGGCTTTAAATTATGCTTGATCATTTTGTCAGTCTACATTATCAATTTTAAAAGGGGAATCTATTTAGACAATATGATAATTCATGTGGAATGAATTGAATGTGTTGAATGAGGTACATCGGGATGATGAAAGGCAAGCCTTATCCTATACACAGTCCCGTGCACTAATCCCCAGTGAGTTGAGTAAAAATTCCATGTCTGCAAGGCGAAGGGTTATCTCGCAAAAGGTACGGCAACTGAAATGACGAGAGGCAGTTCATTTCTCTATCCCAAACACTACAGGTTATCCATTGTTTCGCCACTTTGAGCCTAAACACTTGGAGAAATTCATTCAAATTACCCCTGTCAAGAACCACCCCACATCGGGGCAAACTGAAGGTAAGTCAGCGTCATAAGGTGAAAAATGAGTAGAAATTTTCATGCTCTCACTTGCATCAATCTTCGAGTGTTGCTTTTTCAGATGAATTCACGTAAAGTTCAAGTGCCTTAGGATGATGAAGAGCATTTCTTTCTCTATCCTATACACACTTTATCCTTTGTTAAGCCCAATTGAGCCTGCAAATTCATTTCTTAAACCCAGTTGGTGATCATCCCCCACACTAAGACAAGGCAAAAGTCATCATTGTTCAAGCAGCATATCCAGAGCGCCGACAAAAGACGAAGATCCTGAGAGTCCAAATGTTAGTCACTCGGTCAAAACGAGCCAAAGTGTGACTGGCCAATATATGCATTGTAGACAGTGTGTGTCAAAAAAAAAACTAGAGGGCATGAAAAAGCAGTGTGCCTGGTAAAAGCAAGGCCAATGCCCGTGAAAAGAAGAAGAAGAGAATGAAAAAATGGAGAAAAAGCGACGGCTTTGGATTAGAAAATGTTGAGATGTGTCGAAGTCATAAAATATCCAGAGTCTTAAGGAATCAAGTGATGAATTCTCGAAGCCAATGGAGCATTTACCGAGAAGACAATCCCTGACGGAAAAGAGCACCGGTGATAATGCCGAGATGATCACCAACTCTCACCCCAATTATACACATTTTGAGCCTTATGATCCATTCATTTCTCAACCCATGAGCCTAGCCTGCGTTACGTCCCTTGCAAAGTCTCTTCAGATTAGGGCACTTGAACTAACGTAGAGTTTCTGATGTTTATAAGCTTAGCTCGAAGAAGTGCGAGCAAGTCCATTTCTATCTCATTTTGCAGGTTCTTGACTTGTAAACCCGGAGACAATTGCAAAGTATTTTCTTTCAGTAGCCTCGACTCGAAGAGTCTCTCTTACTAAGCCATTGACCAAGCCCATGTTACGGTCCTAACAAAGACCTCTCATATTGGTAAAGTCGTACTGCTTGCGAGAATACTCAGACCCTTGTCAACATGATGATGGTGAGATGGAGCGATTTTCCATAAATCAGCCTTTTCGATGAGAATGAGAGAAAGCCCTTTTGGACCAAAAGTCCTTCATTCGACATTTTCAAGATATCCGTTTGTGAGTTCGGATTATCTTGTCATGATTTTTCCCCAGCAAAGTTTGTAATGCTGATTTGACAAAACCATCGTGCATGAAAATCAGTTGAAATCATAGTTCATGTGTATATGTATTCTTGACAGTGTGCGAATGCATATTACATGTTACTTAAAATCGTGTCTAACAGGAGACACACCTTCAGAGTTGGAGATATCACCAGGTAAGTATATCTCTATCCCAAGGATGTCTATGAATATCTAGGTATCCCTAACCTGTTCAAGCAATTGTCAGGTCCCACGTTTAATCATTTTTGCGATCTCTAAATGCCTTTGATTATGTTCAGGTGTCTATTGATCAAACCTTTTCAGGTACTTCTGATGATATCTAGGTACTTTGTCAAGGAACTCTTGAACACTTGGGCTAGCCCCTTTTGTTCATCAAATTACAGATTTTCATACAATCTCGAGAAGATTCCCCCGTTACATGACTATGAGCAGGTATAGGCATGGCGGCCAAATCTTTACATATGAGCAGGTATATGTAAAGGTCGGAATATTCTTCCCAAATCTCAGGTATTCCCCCGCTACTCACCTATGAGCAGGTATAGGTGAAGCGGCCAAATCTTTGCATATGAGCAGGTATATGTAAAGGTCGGAATATTCTCTCATTATCTCAGATGTTCCCCCGCTACTCACCTATAAGCAGGTATAGGTGAAGCGGCCAAATCTTTGCATATGAGCAGGTATATGTAAAGGTCGGAATATTCTCTCAACCCCAGGTGTTCTCCCGTAGTTCACTTATGAGCAGGTATAGGTGAAGCGGCCAAATCTTTGCATATGAGCAGATATATGTAAAGGTCAGAATATCCTCTTGATTTCAAAAGTTTTCCCCGCAATTCACTTATGAGCAGGTATAAGTGAAGTGACCAAATCTTTGCAAACACCTAGAGAGATGTATAGGTAGTTCGTAAAGATCGGAACTGTTCTCACGAATCCAGATGATGATTGGATACGTCGAGCTTTCTTCGTGTGTTTTGACTTAACTGCAGATCACCGAAGTTCATCAACGTATATCAGGCAATACCTATGGGGACTGAGCCCATACATTTGCCAAAACAACATACAAGTTGAAGTTGTGCCTCGAATTGCATTATCTCGCTCCTGTCAGGTAAGTAATTCCAGGTATGTTTTCTACTCATGTCAGCATGCATCATTTCTTAATGCATTGTAAAATGGGATTCATAATCCCGACAAAAACAACATTCATTGCATTTGCATGGTTGAAATTTAGGTATCATTTAGTCTTTGAATGCAACCTCTACGAGCTCACCTTCAAAGAGGGGCAGCTGTTGACACCTAAATTTTAGCGACCATTTAGTATAATTTGCATAGAAAATTAGGGATTAAAATTTTTAACCCCTAAACAAAAAATATTTTAAATTACATAACATATAGTTTAAATTTATTTTAGATTAATTGCATTTTGCAGCGGACTGGCGGTGACGAACGAGCTTAAATTTCATCGAATGTGACTCGGCTCGCTTGGAATGCAAGGGCCGGGAATTACAAGTCAAACGGGCTTGGTTGTTTTAATTTGAGCTTAATTCAGCCCATTTATCATTAATTAATTCAGCCCATTTAAATTAAAGCCCAAGCCTAAGCCAATTAGGATTAGAGAGCCCATCTAATTGACCTAGATTAACGCTATATATACATTATTAGGTCAGGATTTTTGGGGCGGACAATTTTCAGAACACAATTTTTGAGGGCACGAGAGACACACGTGAGCGAGAGAAAAGTAAGAGAGGGGGAGAAGGAGACCGGCACGCCCCGCCGCCGACGCCGCGCCTGCCGCGCGCCTGTTCCCGCCGACGCTGCTGCTGCCGCCGCTTCCGCCGACGCCGCTGCTGCCGTGCCTCACGCCGCCGACGCTGCTGCTGCCGCCGCTCCCTGCCGGGCCTGCTGCCGCCGCTCCCCACCGCGCGACGCCGCGCCTGTCGCTGCCGCTCCACACCGGTCGCCGCTGCTGCCCCCCGCGTGTCGCTGCACCTGCCGTGCGCCTGTTTCCGCCGACGCCGCTGCTGCCGCGCCTCACGCCGCTGATGCTGCTGCTGCCGTCGCTCCCTGCCGGGCCTGTTGCTGTCGCCGCTTCCGCCGACGCCGCTGGTGCCGCGCCTCACGCCGCCGATGCTGCTGCTGCTGTTGCTCCCTGTCGGGCCTACTGCCGCCACTCCCCACCGCGCCTGTTGCCGCGTTTGCTGTGCGTTTGCTCCCGCCGACGCCGCTGCCGTCGCTCCCTGCCGTGTCATCGCCGCAAGTCGCCGTCGCCCCGACATCGCGCCGCCGGTCCACCGTTCGCCGCTCATCCCGATCCGCAAGTTCGAATTTGGGAATTATCTGCAAATTAGGTAATTAAACATTATCTGATATTTTTCAGAATATTTAATTTACTAATTTGTGTGTTTGAATATTGCGTGAATATCGTGTGGAATATTAGATATGTCAGGATAATTATCTGATATCTGCGATATTTTTAAAATATTCAGAATTAGGAAACTTTCCTAATTCAGCAATGTATCTGGACAACTATCTGACCTTATTCCTAAGGTATGATACGTGGCGATACAGAAAATCATTATTCTATCCATAATCATTTGGATACGACAATGAATTTTATCTGCTTTCCAAATTTGAATAATCAACTTTCCGTCAATATCTATAACCCTATAGATATGGCCGATAGTTCGATTTTTGTGCCTAATTCGAGTTTAAAACGAATTTTGCGGATCGCGTGGCTGCTTTAAATGTGGATGCTATCTCTGTTTAAATTATTTTTCCTTTTCAAATAAAAAAGAAAATTCAAAAAATATCAGTTAGGATTTGAATTTGAGTTTTGCATACTTAGGAATCCTAAATATATCTAGACGATAGAGTAATTATGTAATTTAAATTAGGATTTGAGATAATCTATTTCCTAGTTTAAATTAAGTAATTTTCTAATCTTAATAGATTATTTAGGTTATTTTTTTAATTCCGAATTTTCATGAAAACCCCAAAAAAAATGAATTGTTTTATGGCAGGTTATGATAGATTGCATTCTTAATTTAAGTAATTTATTATTTCGAATTTTCACAAAAATCCCAAAAATAAGTCATGTTAGGATATGTTAAGTCATCATAGGTTGCATGTTAATTTAGGCATACTTTTATTCCGAATTTCATTAGAAAATACAAAAAATAAATAAATCATTGGCCTGTCATCAGAATTAGGTCACGTCGTCGCATGACATATAGTTTGTATGCTAGGTCTTGCATGTCATTTATTGCACGTCATTGCATGTAGATTAGATTTCATTTAAATAAGTGAAAATCCTAAAAACATTGAGTGAATTCCTTGTTAATTAGAAATCATATTAGGTTGTTGATGTGATTTTCTAGCTAACAATGCAGATGCTTACGTTGCTTCGAGGTAAGTAATTCTTCCAACTTGCAATTTATTTAATGCTTTCTTGGGTGTTAAATTGGTGGTTTGCGCACCCGCATGAACACCTCACATGTTAGTGACTAAGTTAAAATGGATCCAAATTGCTTGCCAAAACAGTTTTTTTGAAAAGAAAAGGTACCGAAAGGGCGTTAGACTAGATCTAGCGTAATCAAGTCCCCGGGCTTAGAATCTCTGGTTCGTAGGAATAAAACATACCTCCCTATGTTTTATTTAGGTTTCTAATCGACCTACCACAAATAGATTAGTGGCGACTCCGAGTATGAAAACTTTTGCATGTTAAAAACTTAAACCTAAGTTGCGAATTGGTAGGGCTTGGGAGGGCTCGAGTTAGGTTTAGTCCTAATAATCCATTAGCCTAAGAGGAAATTTTAGGTCGCGACATTATTCGACATACTTCCATATATACATGACAACTTCCCTCGAGAGCCACATTCTATGTCCGGTCCTTTTATAGAATATGCTGTTTAAAGATAAATTTATTGAGAAAGATACTTCCATTTATTGCTTGTTATGATGTTACTCATCCGTAGTGTTAGAGTTCTAGATTTGTTTATAGATTTGATCATTGATAGATGCAAATTATCACAAGTTATTCAACATACTTCCACATATACATGACAACTTCCCTCGAGAGCCAGATTCTAAGTTTGTCCTTTTATAGAATCCGCTATTTAAATGTACGAATTCTTTTGAGAAAGATGCCATCTCTATATTGCTTGTTATGACGTTACTCATCCGTAGTGTTAGAGTTCTAGATTTGTTTATAGATTTGATAATTGATAGATGCAAATTAGCACAAGTTATTCATGACAACTTCCCTCGAGAGCCAGATTCTATGTCAGTCCTTTTATAGAATCCCTTAAAGGTACGAATTCTATTGAGAAAGATGCCATCTCTATAGTGCTTGCTATGATGTTACTCATCCGTAGTGTTAGAGTTCTAGATTTGTTTATAGATTTGATCATGGATAGATGCAAATTAGCACAAGTTATTCAACATACTTCCATATATACATGACAACTTCCCTCGAGGGTCAGATTATGACATTCTGAAATCCGATTCACTTGGGATTTATGAAATGAATAGTTTATGTACGTGCTTGTAGTTAAATCTCACCCGAAATTGATCACTTCGGGAATACCAACCATTAGGGAAAAGCTAATTAGGGATTTAAATTCGCGTAACTAAAGAACTTGATCGTGAACCAACTTTCAACCATGAAAATTATCGAGGTGACATTTTGAGCCAATGTAGGCCGATCCAAGGATAGCTAGGGATCAGTTCATCATTATCATACAAGTGGATCGCGGGTGATTCCGCTTGACCACGAAAGTAATTGACGAATGACCCTAAACCCATACCAAACGATCGTGCCCGTCGGAACTAACGATCGATCCTTGCGATTAAGTAACAATCGAGATCATCACGACCCGAGTGAACTTGAACGTGGCTTGATTTAGTATCGGCCACTGGTCAACAATGCGAATTTCCCGAAAAGGCACCTGTTGGTATGAGATATGCGCAAGTTACGTTCTTTACAACTTAGTCATTAATTAAAGACTAAGTTGTGCATTGGAAATTTAGAAAGTCACGACAGATTATTTGGACGATGTTGTCATTTGCCCGGGTAGACTCAGATTTGCCCGAATCCTTCAGAAAAATCGAATTTCGACGAGAAATGGAAATGAGCATTTTACCCCTAGAAGTTTGTTAAGGCCAATGTAATTGGGGAAGGGCATTTTGGTCATTTCACCCTAGCATTAGAAATAAAAAAATTTGGACAATTTTGCCCTTGGACTTTTTATGAAATCCCCAAATTACCCTTGGTTATTTTGGAAAAGATTCGATCTTGACCGTTGATCTCATGATAAGATCGAATCTTGGACACTGATTTGGAATGTGAGAGAGGGGCAAGATGGTTATTTTGCATTGGGCAAGACACTAATTATTGGTGTTCTTCCAATTTAAGCCAAAATTCTCTCTCTCTCTCTCTCTCTCTCTCTCTCTCTCTCTCTCTCTCTCTCTCCTCACTCTTTTGCCTCTCTCAGCCACCCTCTCTCTCTCTCCCTCTTGACTGAACTCCCTCAGCCTCCCACCGATCACTTGCCCAGCCGCCTAGGCCGGCCGTCGTCGTCACCCTCCCGTCCAACCGGAGCAGCAGCACCGGAGCAGGTTACCGCTCACTGTGGCCGCTCACCTAGCCCAGCCACTCACCCCACCATTGCTCTTTCTCTCTTGTTCAGCCTCACCGAATCACCATCATCTTCATCTTGTCCTATTCAGCCGCCGTCCAGCCAGCCGCTTGTCGCCGCCACACGTCACCGCCGAGCCGCTTGTCGTCATGCCGCGCCGCCGTAATGCCACCGATCAGCCACCTCCCCTTTTCACTCTAGCTGAGCTAGCCTAGAGTCCACGTATGTCCCCCCCTAAATCCTATTTAGGATGTCGGGTATCGATAGACATGATTAGGGACTAAATCGGGTTAATTAGTGACAGCTTAGGGATTAATTGGTAGCCATTTAGGGGTTATATGGGTCGATTGATTTGGGGACTTGAATTGGCTGAATTATGGGTGAAATTGGTGATGTTCGGGACGATTTGATGTGAAATTAGGTGGGGAAATTGTGGCTCGTATTGATGAGCATATGACTTGATTTAGGGATTAAATGGTGTCGGGTTGGCGAGCCATGTTGTGGTTGAATTGGGGTGGTAATTAGGGCTGGAAATGGACTTGAAAATGTTGACTTTTATGCCATGATTGTGGTTGTGTTTGTGGGCTCGGTAGTGGCCTTGTATGTTCGTGGGATTGTGGCTTGATTTATTAAAATGTGGGCCGTTATATACAAGCATGGGCTGAATTGAATTGATTGTCAATTGGCTGTGTTTGGGTGCTGATTAAGCATGAGAAATGTTTGTGGTTTAGTGCGTGCACGGGCCAAGTGTGATTGGCTAATATATTGGCATATTGGTGTCGAGCAAGTGATCGAGTGAAAAAGTATGTGTGGTACTGTATGTGAGATGACAAAAAATCTCTGAGGCGATACCATTACGCGGGGAATTGATCCGTCCTGGGGCGGTACCATTACGCGGGACGATACCCGATATTACCAGAGGACGATCAACCTGAGGCGGTACCATTACGCGGGTTGTGTCGTAGGTGGTGGGTGTTGAGCCTGAGGCGGTACCATTACGCGGGCATGATACACGGCCTGAGGTGGTTTCATTACGCGGGCCACGAAGTATTATTATTATGAGATAGTCGCAGTGAACCCGAGACGGTACCATTACGTGGGTCACAGGCGAGTCCAGTGGAAAATATGAGATGATCGCAGTGAACCTAAGGCGATACCATTACGCGGGTTACCGGTGAGTCGAGTTGAAAATATGAGATGGTCGCAGTGAACCTGAGGCGGTACCATTACGCGGGTCACTGGCGAGTCGAGTGAAAAATATGAGATGGTCGCAGTGAACCTGAGACGATACCATTACGCGGGTCACTAACGAGTCAGATGAAAATAGTGTCGTGAGGCAGGATCAAGTGCGTGAAATGTGTTTGGCATGTGCGTGTGGTTGGAAATTATGCTATTATAGCTAATGTGCAGGTTGTGCGCAGGAAAGGCCCAGGTAAGTATAGATTGTGTGCCTGTTATGTGATGGCTGAGCGTGATTGTGTTTGTGATCGTATGGAGGTACGTGATAGCCTAGGTGGGGTTTAGGGCGTGTGCTTATTGAGATGTGATCGCATGGTTATTTCAACCAATAATTTCATAATCCCGGCCTAAGCCATGAATCCTCTGCCGCCACCGCCATAGCGTTTTGGGATTCCAATGCACACGGACCACGATGTTGTAGAATACCCTGTAGATGATAACATGACTTGGGTGAAACATACTACTGTAGTTTGGGTAGACATAGGACTACCCTTCTGGCAGGCTCACACATACATCGCTTAGATGTTTAGAGACGGGGTAGATGAATTTGGCCCCGTTCGTGGCTTCGATGTCCCCTTTGATGGAGTTGGAGATTGGGATCCATCAGCTATACCCCCTCCTGATGGCGAGATGACTAGTTTGGAGACTAGTCTAGTGCAGTCCGGACTTCAGCCTGCGCTTGCAGCTCCTGAGCCCTCGGGGATCGAGCATGAATCGAAGCCGGAAGAATCCTAGGCGGGGTATGATCCGATGGATGTAGAACTTGAGGTGATACCAGAGGAAGAACCAGAAGAAGAAGAAGAAGACCCTGAAGCAAAACCTGAAGAGGCCCCAGAAGTAGAGCCTGATGATGAGCCCGAAGAAGAACCAGAGGGCACACTAGTGTATGAGCCACAGTACGATCCTGAGTTTATGCCAGAGGACGAGTCAGATGAGGAGCCAGAAGAGGAGGAGCCGTTCGAGATTCCAGCGGAGTCGGGTGATATAAACAACCCCATTGAGATCGAGGCCGAGCCGGAGTCCTCAGAGGAGCAGACAGTTCAGGGGGATTCAAATTCAGGTCGTGAGGAGTCAGATTCTGAATGGACGTCATCCAAAGGGTGTAGAGGCTAGTGTAGGGGTTGAGCTTAAGTCGTTTGAGGTGCCCTATTTTTGGCAGATAGGGTACCCAGGCTATCGATCTTTTTGACATCGGTGGTGTGTAGTTGATAGTACGGTGTGCATGTATAGGAGATGGATTGTATATGATGGGTGTTGTATAAAGTTAGTTATGTAATGGATATGTTTATTCTCCCTTTTAACCCTAGTTATTATTGTCCGGGTATTTATGGTTTTCGCGGAATGTTTTAAATCTCTGATAAGTTTAATTGGGTCGACGATATTCAGGGACATCGCATAATTCGACCGCAGAAGTGTGCCGCTTGCTCGATGGGGTTCGGGGCGTGACATCACGGTTTGATTTCGTATCAAAGCGAGGACAGTTCGATCTAAGTTGGTCAAAGTCTGGAGCGATAAGGAGCAGAGATTCTAGGGTAGTAATCTAGGGAGACCTTAACGAGTCATAGGGTGAAATGAGCTACGTGTGCCTTTAGATTATTTGTTGTGATTGTTAGGTGAATTGATTGTTATAACGATTGACATGCAGGTGCGTCTGGACCTGAGGTAAGTGCACAGACCCTATTGATTGTGGCCTTATGCTATGGTGATTAATTACATGCTGAGTGAATTATTGTGTTAATTCACTACCTAGGCTTAGACTGGTATAGTTGGCCTAGGTTTCTAATTCCTGAGTGGAATTATAGCAGGTAGTCGAGTGGTGGAAATCGTGAGGATGAGTTTGCGAGGTAGAGGAACTGGGGGTCCTTCGAGCTCACGAACCTGACCTGCAGGAGATCTGAGAATGGACGCGGTCATGAGGACCCTAGAAGAGATTGGTAGTTTGATAGGATGGCAGACTCAAGAAAGACCTGCCACTATTGCCCAAGCTCTGAGGCTGCTGTGGCCGCTGCTGCCAATAATAATAATGGAAATCAAAGGCAGGGGTAGATGAATGCAAATAGGCAAATGCACCAACTAGTTGAGCAGTTTCTGAAATTAAAGCCTCCTAAGTTTGATGGTAGAGGCGATCTTGAGGGTGCATCGCTGTGGGTGGAGGAATTAGAAAAGGCTTTTGAAGTATTGGGGTATATAGATGAGGAGAAAGTGACATTAGCAATATATCAATTGCAAGGAAAGACAAATAATTGGTGGAAAGCTACCAGAGGAAAGGTGTTCCCGGCTGGTACTGCCCTGACTTGGGCGATATTTGTGGAAACCTTTAATGGTAAGTATTTTTCTGAGAGTGCCCGAGAACATAAATTATCTGAGTTTATGAGGCTACGTTAAGGGTAGAGGACAGTAGATTAGTATGAGGCTGAATTCGCTCAGTTATCTAAGTTCACCTCGAAGATGGTTGAGGACCCATTGGATAGGGCTCGAAGGTTTCAAGATGGCTTGAAACCAGACCTTCGCAGCCAAATGATTTCATTGAATTTGAGAGAGTATAATGAGATTTATGATAGGGCTTAAGTGATTGAGCGGGACTTGGCGGATAGGGCCGCCGCTTCTGGGTCGAGATTTGCCTAGGGTAGGGACAACCGTCAGTTACGAAAGAGGCCAATGATGGGTAATCGACGTTTTGTCCCTCCTACTAAAAGGAATATAGGGAAACCGGCTCGTAATCAGAATGGTCCATGTCAGGTGTGTGGGGAAAGACATGGAAATGGACCTTGTCTAATCAAGGGCAGAGCATGTTTCGGATGTGACGGATTTGATCATCATATAAGGCTTTGCCCCAACCTCAAGCAGAATAGATCGCTTGCGTTGCCGTCACGCAGAAACGGGAACCAAATCGGAGCTGCTCAAATAGCTAATCAGAATAGGCTACAGGCCCAAGGACGGGTGTACGCCATGGCCAGAAGAGAGATTGAGAACGCGCCAAAGGTTGTCATAGGTACGGTTTCTCTGTGCAATCATGCTGCGTATGCTTTATTTGACTCTGGGGCGTCACATTCATTTATGTCTGAGCAATTTGTTGAGTTGACTGGTATAGAACCGTAGTTGCTTGATGTTGTGTTGTGTGTTACAACTCTCTTGAATGATAAGATGCTAGTCTCGTTAGGATGCTCGAATTGTAAGATTGTGATTGGGGATAGGGAGGAAAGGATTGATTTAGCGATTTTAGCCATGTATGATTTTGATGTGATAGTGGGTATGGATTGATTGTCTAAGCAGAGGGTCGTAATGGATTGTAGTAGCAGGGTGATCCAATTTAATCCTGTTGGACATCCGAAATTCAAGTTTTTGGGAAATCGAGGGGGACTCTCGATCCTATGGATTTTGTCGCTAGAAATGACTAAATTGTTGAACAAAGGGTGTCAAGGATTTCTAGCGGCTATAGTTGATTCGACGGCTGAGGAGCCGAGGCTAGAGGACATAGCCGTGGTGTGTGATTATCCCGATGTCTTTCCTCAAGAATTGCCGGGATTACCACCAGAAAGAGAAGTAGAGTTTGTAATCGAGTTGGCCCCTGAAACTGAGCTAATCTCGAAGGCACCTTATAGAATGTCGTTGTCAGAGTTAAAGGAGTTAAAGGTGTAAATGCAAGAATTATTGGACAAAGGTTTTATTCGTCCAAGTGTGTCTCCATGGAGAGTGCTAGTTTTATTTGTGAGGAAAAAAGATGGATCGTTGAGGTTATGTATCGACTACAGGCAGCTAAATCAGGTAACGATCAAAAATAAATATCCCCTACCGAGGATTGATGATTTGTTTGATCAATTACAAGGGGCTTCAGTATTTTCTAAAAATGATTTGAGAACGGGATATCATCAATTGAGGATTAGGAAGGAGGATGTACCGAAGACAGCATTTAAGACGAGATATGGACATTATGAATTTACGGTAATGCCGTTCGGATTGACGAACGCTCCTGCTGTCTTTATGGACTTAATGAATCGGGTGTTTAAGTAGTTCTTAGATCAATTTGTGATCGTCTTCATAGACGACATACTGGTGTACTCGAAGAGCCTAGAGGAGCATGAGTTTCACTTGAGTAAAGTTTTGTAGACTTTAAGAGAGAATGCACAGTATGCTAAGTTTAGCAAGTGCGAGTTTTGGCTCAATCGAGTAGCATTTCTCGGACATGTGATCTCTGGGGAAGGAATCTCAGTGGATCCGACAAAGATTGAGGCGATAATGAACTGGCCGAGACCGACGATGGTAACGGAGGTTCGAAGCTTTCTGGGTTTGGTAGGATATTACCGACGATTCGTAAAAGGGTTTTCGGCAATAGCAATACTGTTGACACATTTGTTGAAAAAGGAAATAAAGTTTGAATGGACCGACAAATGTGAAAGAAGTTTTCAGGAATTAAAATATAGATTGACAATGGGAACCGGTATTGACTATTCTATCAGGACCTGAAGGATACGAAATTTATAGTGATATGTCGTTGAAAGGACTGGGGTGTGTGCTCATGCAAAATGGATAAGTAGTAGCCTACCCGTCAAGACAGTTAAGACCGCATAAGCTGAACTACCCGATGCATGATTTGGAATTAGCCACTATAGTATTCGCCCTTAAGATTTGGCGACATTATCTATGCGAAGAGCAATTTCAGATATATGCAGATCACCAGAGCTTTAAATATCTATTTTCTCAAGAAGAGTTAAATATGAGGCAACGTCAGTGGATGGAGTTGTTGAAGGATTACGATTATGATATATTATATCATCCCAGGAAGGCCAACCGGGTAGCCGACACATTAAGTCAAAAGTCAAGCATCGCACACTTGATGGTCAAGAAATGGGGATTGTTGGAAAAAGTGCAAGACTCGGAGTTTAGATTCGAAGTAAGTCAAGTCTCGAGTTTGCTAGCCACGCTAAGGATTGAACCGAAGATCCAGGCTAAGATTAGGACTTTATAGTCTACGGATCAAGAAATCCAAAGGATTCTAGAGATAGATGATACCAAGAGAAAGCCGGACTTCCAAATATCTGAAGACTGGATATTGAAGTTCCGTGGACGGTTATATGTGCCTGACGATGCGGAACTTAAGGAAGAAATTTTGTCAAAAGTGCATCGTAGTAGTTATAGTTTCCACCTAGATAGTACCAAAATGTATCAGAATTTGAGGCAGTATTATTGGTGGAATAGCATGAAGGTGGACATAGCCAGGCAAGTGGCCAAGTGCCTGATGTGCCAACAAGTAAAGGCGCAATATTGTAAGCCCGGAGGATTATTGCGACCTTTGGAAATCCTAGAGTGGAAATGGGAACATATAACCATGGACTTTGTGATAGGATTACCAAGGAGCCAAAGAGGCCATGATACTATTTGGGTGATTGTCGATAGATTGATAAAGTCGGCACACTTTTTGGCTGTGCGAAAGGACTTCGCATTAGATCGATATGCTGAGTTGTATGTGCAACAAATAGTTCGATTGCACGGGGTACCAGTGTCAATCACCTCAAATCGTGATCCTAGGTTTACCACCAATTTTTGGAAAAGTCTGTAGATGGCATTAGGATCAAAGCTGCAGTTTAGTACAGCTTACCATCTACAAATGGATGGCTAGTCTGAGAGGACGATTCAGACTTTAGAAGATATACTTAGGGCATGTGTATTGGATTTTCAAGGTAAGTGAGAAGAGCAATTGCCCTTAGCAGAATTTGCGTATAATAATAGCTTTCAGCAGAGCATCAGAATGGTGCCCTTTGAAGCGCTATATGGCAGGGTTTGTAGGACACCCGTGTGTTGGGACAAAGTAGGAGAAAGGAGTATAACTGGGCCAAAATTAGTTCAACAGTCAGTTGAGGCTATTAAGATAATTCGTGAAAAGCTAAAAACAGCTCAAAACCGTCAAAAGAATTATGCAGACAAAAGGCGAAAACCTTTGGAGTTTCAAGTAGGGGATCACGTATTCCTTAAGGTATCGCCCATGAGAGGACTATCCAGATTTGATAAGAAAGGGAAGTTGAGTCCGAGGTATATGGGACCTTTTGAGGTTTTAGAAAGGATTGGAGATTTAGCTTATCGTCTTGCATTTCCGCCAAATTTGTCGTAAGTGCAAAACGTGTTCCACGTATTGATGTTGAGAAAATGTGAATCCTACCCAACTCACGTGTTGAATTACGAAGAGACAGAAGTTGATGATAGGGTGCTGTATGTCGAGAGATCAGTAAGGATTGAAGATCGGAAAGAACGGGTTCTAAGGAACAAGACGATCCCGATGGTCAATGTTGCTTGGGAACATCATGGGATAGAAGGCGCGACATAGGAAAGTGAAGAGCAAATGCAACATTAATACCCCCACTTGTTTGAGTAGATAGTTGAATTGTAAATTTCGAGGACAAAATTTTTGTAAGGGTGGAAGAGTTGTGACATTCTGAAATCCGACCCACTTGGGATTTATGAAATGAATAGTTTATGGACGTGCTTGTAATTAGATCTCGTCCAGAATTGATCACTTTGGGAATACTAACTGGTAGGGAAATGCTAATTAGGGATTTAAATTCGCTCGACCAAAGAACTCGATCGTGAACCAACTTTCGACTATGAAAATTGTCGATGTGACATTTTGAGCCAATGTAAGCCAATCCAATGATAGCTAGGGATTAGTTCGCCATTGTCATACGAGTGGATCGCGGGTGATTCCGCTTGACCACGAAATGAATTGATGAATGACCCTAAACCTATACCAAACGATCGTGCCCGTCGGAACTAGCGATTGATCCTCGCGATTAAGTGACAATCGAGGTCGTCACGACCTGAGTGAACTTGAACGTGACTTGATTTAGTATCAGCCACGGGTCAACAATGCGAATTTCCCCAAAAGCCACCCGTTGGTATGAGATATGCGCAAGTTACGTTCTTTAGAACTTAGTCATTAATTACAGACCAAGTTGTGCATTAGAAATTTAGAAAGTCACGACAGATTACTTGGACGATGTTGTCATTTGCTCGGGTAGCCTCAGATTTGCCCGAATCCTTCAGAAAAATCGAATTTCGGCGAGAAATGGAAAATGAGCATTTTTACCCCTGGAAGTTTGTTAAAGCCAATGTAATTGGGGAAGGGCATTTTGGTCATTTCGCTCTAGCATTAGAAATAAAAAATTTTGGACAATTTTGCCCTTGGACCTTTTATGAAATCCCCAATTTACCCTTAGATATTTTGGAAAAGATTCGATCACGACCGTTGATCTCATGATAAGATCGAATCTTAGCCATTGATTTGGAATGTGAGAGAGGGGCATGATGGTCATTTTGCATTGGGCAAGACACCAATTATTGGTGTTCTTCCAATTTAAGCCAAAATTCTCTCTCTCTCTCCTCACTCTCTCACCTTTCTCGGCCACCCTCTCTCTCTCTCTCCCTCTTGATTGAACTCCCTCGGCCTCCCACCGATCACTCGCCCAGCCCCCTAGGCCAGCCATCGTCGCCGCCCTCTCGTCCAGCCGAAGCAGCAGCGCCGGAGCAGGTTGCCGCTCACCCAGCCCAGCCACTCACCCCACCATTGCTCTCTCTCCCCTATTGAGCCTCACCGAATCACCATCATCTTCATCTTGTCCTGTTCAGCCGCCGTCCAGCCAGCCGCTTGCCGCCGCCGTACGTCGCTGCCGAGCCACTCGCCATCGCGCCGTGCCTCCGTGAGGCCGCCGATCAACCGCCCCCCTTTTCATTCTAGCCGAGCCAGCCTAGAGTCCACGTAAGTCCCCCCCCTAAACCCTATTTAGAATGTCGGGTATCGATAGACACGATTAGGGGCTAAATCAGGTTAATTAGTGACGGCTTAGGGGTTAATTAGTAGCCGTTTAGGGGTTATATGGGTGGACTGATTTGGGGACTTGAATTGGCTGAATTGTGGGTGAAATTGGTGATGTTCGGGACTGATTTGATGTGAAATTAGGTGCTGGAAATTGTGGCTCGTATTGATGAGCATATGACTTGATTTGGGGATTAAATGGTGTCAGGTTGGCGAGCCGTGTTGTGGCTGAATTGGGGTGGTAATTAGGGCTGGAGATGGACTTGAAAATATTGAATTTTATGCCATGATTGTGGCTATGTTTGTGGGCCCGGTAGTGGCCTTGCATGTTCATTGGATCGTGGCTTGATTTATTGAAATGTAGGCCGTTATATACACGCATGGGCTAAATTGAATTAATTGTCAATTGGCCGTGTTTGGGTGCTCATTAAGCATGAGAAATGTGTGTGGTTTGGTGTGTGCACGAGCCAAGTGTGATTGGCTAATATATTGGCATGTTAAGCAAGTGATCGAGTGAGAAAGTGTGTGGTGCTGTATGTGGATGACAAAAAATCCCTGAGACGGTATCATTACGCGGGACGATTCCTGGTATTACCGGAGGACGGCCAACATGAGGCGGTACTATTACGCAGATTGTGTCGTAGTTGGTGGGTGTTGAGCCTGAGGCAATACCATTACGCGGGTAAGATACACGGCCTGAGGCGGTACCATTACGCGGGTTACTGGCGAGTCGAGTGGAAAATATGAGATGGTCGCAGTAAACCTGAAGCGGTACTATTACACGGGTCACTGGCAAGTCGAGTGGAAAATATGAGGTGGTCGCAGTGAACCTGAGGCGGTACCTATACGCGGGTCACTAGCGAGTCGGATGAAAATAGTGTGGTGAGGGAGGATCAAGTGCGTGAAATGTGTTTGGCATGTGCATGTGGTTGGAAATTGTGCTATTATGGCTAATAAACAGGTTGCACGCAGGAAAGGCCTGGGTAAGTATAAATTGTGCCTGTTATGTGATGATTGAGTTTGATTGTGTTTGTGATCATCTAGAGGTACGTAATAGCCTAGGTGGGGTTTAGGATGTGTGCTTATTGGATGTGATCTCATGATTGTTTTAACCAACAATTTCAGAACCCCGGCCTGAGCCATGAATCCTCCGCCATCCCCGCCACAGCGTTTTGGGATTCCAATGCGCACCGACCACGACGTTGTAGAATACCCTATGAATGATAACATGACCTGGGTGAAATATACTACGGTAGTTTAGGTAGACAAAGGACTACCCTTCTGGCAGGCTTACACATACACTACCTGGATGTTCAGAGATGGGGTAGATGAATTTGGCCCCGTCCGTGGCTTCGATGTCCCCTTTGATGGAGTTGGGAATTGGGATCCATCAGCCATACCCCCTTGATGGCGAGATGACTAGTTTGGAGACTAGTCTAGCGCAATCCGGACTTCAGCCTGTGCCTACAGCTCCTGAGCCCTCGGGGGGCGAGCATGAACCGGAGCCGAAAGAATCCTAGGCGTGGTATGATCCGATGGATGTGAATCTCGAGGTGATACCAGAGGAAGAATCAAAAGAAGAAGAAAAAGACCCTGAAGCAGAACCTGAAAAGGCCCCAGAAGTAGAGCCTGATGATGAGCCCGAAGAAGAACTAGAGGACGCACCAGTGTACGAGCCAGAGTACGATCCTAAGTTTATGCCAGAGGATGAGTCGGATGAAGAGCTAGAAGAGGAGGAGCCGAAAGAGATTCCAATGAAGTCGGGTGATATAAACAACCCGATTGAGATCGAGGCCAAGCCGGAGTCTTCAGAAGAGCAGACAGTTTAGGGGGATTCAGATTCGGGTCATGAGGAGTCAGATTCTGAATGGACGCCATCCAGAGGGTGCAGGGGCTAGCGTAGGGGCTAGTGTAGGGGTTGAGCTTAGGTCTTTTGAGGTGTCCCATTTTTGGCAGATAGGGTACCTAGGCTATCGATCTTTTTGACATCGGTGGTGTGTAGTTGATAGTACGGTGTGCATGTATAGGAGATGGATTGTATATGATGGGCGTTGTATAAAGTTGGTTATGTAATGGATATATTTATTCTCCCTTTTAACCCTAGTTATTATTGTCTGGGCATTTGTAGCTTTCGCTGAATGTTTTAAATCTCTGATAAGTTTAATTGGGTCGGCGATATCCTGGGACGTCGCATTATTCGACCGGAAACGTGTGTCGCGTGCTTAATGGGGTTCAGGGCGTGACACAAATTCTAAGTTAGGCCTTTTATAGAATCCACTATTTAAAGGTGATAATTCTATTGAGAAAGATGCCATCTCTATATTGCTTGTTATGACATTACTCAGCAGTAGTGTTAGAGTTCTAGATTTGTTCCAAGAATTGATCATTGATAGATGCAAACTAGCACAAGTTACTCAACATACTTCCATATATACTTGACAACTTCCTTGAGGGCTAGATTCTAAGTCAGTCCTTCTATAGAATCCATCCCCCATTTACTTCGATCCCATTTTTAGCACATATTTGTGCTGCTCAAACTTTGACCTTTACATTTCGGTAGTCATGTGATTCGTTATAGAAACGTATTTCAATGACTCATCTCTTGCCTTCTTGTCATTGTGCCACATTGCTTGAGAAGCTCTCTCTTGTTCCCCATTATATTGGTTTTACTTTATTAGCTCGGTAACAAAAAGAGATAGTGTTGGGTTCACCGGCATGAACTTGGACGAGAGCAAATAAATTTGGATTCCATGCTAATGATACTTGTGTGTGTGTATAGACACATTTAAACTTACTCCTCTTCCATCAATCGCTAAAATCGCAAGAATGGCCGTACATTCAAAATATCTACAGTCTCGTGTTAGCTTGTTTGTTTAATTTCGCAAATTGAAGTATTTTACCCGACATTCCTGTAATGAATTTTTGAAACTGAAGAAAGATTTGGTTAGCTTTTTAGATTTGAGTTCTGCATAATATTAAGGGTTAATACCATGAAAAACCCCAAATTGGTACACTTGTGAAAATTTTATCCCAAATTAATTTTTTAACCACAAAAAACCCAAACTGGTACACATGTGACATTTTTACCCAAAACTAATATTTTGACAACTCGAAACCCCAAACCGGTACATTTGTGACAAATTTACCTTTCGTTAATTTTCGTTAAATTGGATTAATACCACAAAAAATTATAAACTGGTACACTTACGATAAACAAAGGGTAAAACATAAAACTAGCACATCGGTCAACTGTCGCATATCATTTAACAAAGCAATTTGACAGTAAAATTTAACGAAAACAAACTGAGAGTAAATTTGTCATACGTGTACTAGTTTAGGATTTTTTTAATCAAAAAAATTAGTTTGAAGTAAAATTATCATAGGTGTACCAATTTGAGGTTTTTCATGGTATTAACCCTAATACTAAAAACCTCAAATCCTAAAAGTATCTGAATATTTGTTTTTAAAGTAGGTCAAAGTCGTAAAAATCTTTAGATTAAAAGAAATGTCATGGGACAAATTTTCAAGATGCGATCCGCTCTTGTTGATTGGAAAGTCAAAAATAGTCTCCAAAAGTCACTTTAAACAGTCTGCAAAGCGTGGTGCGCGAAACCAAGATGTCAGCGTCATAATGAAAAGAATGTTGTTTAACAAAGCATTGGCTCATTATTCTTAGCCTACATTGGTCATTTTCCCATGCTTTGAACCCAGCTTGAGAGTGTTTGAGTGACTCGAGTGTGGTTGTTATCTCCATTGTATCGCTTGATCTATAGTGGAATTCCGTGCTGCTCTCTCCATGTACGTAGGTCATTACGACCGAACTACGTAAATCTGGTGTTCGATTTATTTTCTTATTCTGTCAAATTTATTGTACGATCGCTTGACTTCCGCAACAGTCTCTGTCCCTGACAATTAGGAATCCCAGATCCCTCGGGAAGCACAATTTTAGTTAGTTAACTAACTACCCAAAAACCTCCTAGGAACACTGTGAATTTTGTCTTGAAATCAACCAACACCAAGGTTGCCCTCTAGAGATCCCCTAACACCCACTACGATACACCAGTCCTAAATTCTATATAAATTCTTCCAAAAGATTACAAATGATTCACTGCATCATATAAGAAATATTCTCAAACACAACAACAGAACCAAATAAGACACGGAAGAATTAGTGAAGGAGAAGAGAATGGCCACCACAGCAGCTGAATTGATGCTTCATGGTGTCTTTCATGGATGCTTGTCGATACATGATGTGGAGATCGAAAGGAGGCCGTACCATCGCAATTGCCCGATGGGCGCTGCACAAGTTAAAAGTAGATAGTTCCATGATTTGCTCCCATCATAACAAGATAACATTTCCTAGGAAGGAGTTATCGGCCAATTGCTCTTTGTCCACGACAGCCGCCAACTTCTCTTCTCAATCTTGCGTTTGCAGTGGTCCTGTCAATAGAAAGGATGGCACATGACGGTGGACTCGCATTATCAAGTAGAAGATAGGTAGAGATTGGACGCATTGTATAGGAAGAATGATAAAAGGTTAGAAACAGGGAAGCCATTCATTTTGTGCTTTCTTATTTCTAGTCCTTCCTTACTCCTCAAGGAACAAAATCTCCAGAGGATAAAAAGCACAAGCTTCTTCGCTAGCTTCTTCCCATAAATTCGGCCCAGTTTTAATGTAAACGCACTATTCTCCTTAATTTCTTTGATGGAAAAGAGAGTTAAAGTTAGCCATATGGGATATATATTAGCTGGTCGCAATTTTCTTTGCTGTCTTTCGTTGAAGACTCGAAAATTGTGACCAGGAAATCTCAAGAGTGTTGGAGAAAGTTGAAATGTATCTATTTGACATATATACTGAACTATCAGTACACTTCCTGTGCGCTGTGTCGTCTTGAATACTGGCAATATAAGAATCTCAAAATATTGAATTAATTCAGTTTCTCAACGATGTCCAGAAAGAGTTGCGGTGGTTAAACCAGACACAGTCCTAGCCAAACTTAGAAGGTGACCTTGAAATATATTGTTAGATTTTATGGCTTCTTTTTCCAAATTTCCCTCTGTAACTAAAAAAGATTTCCCTGAAGGCCTCTTCTCCACATCTTTTTGTTTCCATATAAATTGCATTATCGTATACCATTCACTTTGTTGCAGCATGTTATTGTATTTCCTAAAGGGGAGCATGAAAATCCTGGGTTCTAATCCAAACTCGCCAATATGATGCCATAAATTCAGATGAAAGAGCAAAGTAGCTGATGTAAACTAAATTTTAATGACTAGCATAGAACAAGAAACGGTTAAACCAAAGCAAAGGAAGCATATACATATAGACAAAACAGAGCCAGTTGTGCATATAAAGACATTTCTAGGGATTCACTTGCCTAAAGGATTCCTTAGAAAAGACCTTTGGAGAAATCTACGCCAATCTTTGAACATACATGCCATAAACTTCACAAGCCATAGTCGCAAGCATGATGACTCTTTTTAACCCATTTTATACGTCATTGTGTTCTAGGATTCTAACAACTGTAAAAAGTTTATTCAGTGATGAAAATAAATAAAATGAAAAAGTTAAATTCAACTTAGGTCCAACATCTCTCATGTAGAACATGACTATTACCAAGGAAAAAAAATCATCGACTGTCGGTTACTTAAATTAGAAAATACTCTACTGGGTATTTGGACTATGTTTTCCAAGCACAGTATTGTTCATAGAACAAGAAACAATTCTTAGAAGGTATAATCAAAGAAAGAAGAAAATTTGTCGGAAAAGACAGATGAAAATCCTACTATACATGAAGACAATCACTAGTTTCATACAAAACAAAAGTGTAAAGATTCGCTCTAACGAACTAGCCTGGAAAGAGATGTATTATTTGGAGAAATATATGCTAGGTGCTATTGTCACGCCCCGATCCCCATCGAGCACGCGACACCCTTACCTAGTCGATTAGCGCGACGTCCCAGGAATGTCGCCGACCTCAAATCGCCATCAGAGATTTACTACCACAGCGGAAACTAACAATTAATCCCTGACAAATAAAACTGGGAAGAATAGGGAGAATGTACATTTATATTTCCCATTGTCAAACTTAGACCATGATATTTACAGTTACAAAGCCACCACATATGCAAGTACCCCAAAAACTACAAGTCACTAAATATACAGGTACACACCGAGCTACATCTACAAACACTGTGGAAGTGTGCTTAATCTAGGTAAAGTTATCGCCCATCGGAAACTTTTCAACCTCAAGCTCGGTATGTACAGGTACTCCAAAACGTTCCGGTGGCAGCGAAATATTCATGGATCCGGTCGGGATTCTAAAATTGTTGGTTGAAACAACCGTGAGAACACTTCTCAGTAAGTTCACCCCTAAACCCCACCTAGGCTATCACGTACCTCCAGACAATTACACAAACACAAATCACACACAAACGCCGAATCGTTACATAGCAGGCACATCAATTAGCTTACCTGCGCTTATCGTGCTTGCGCCCTGCACGTTAATCACACTCACATTATATACAATCACATGCATGATTAATTCTCATTCTCGCGCGTTTCCGTTTGCCTCATCACCTTCCTTTCCGAGCCACTCGCCAGTGACCCGCGTTACGGTACACGCCTCATGTCCACTGCGACTATCTCATCATAACACTTCAGGCCCGCGTATCCATACACGCCTCAGGCCATGTTTCTTACCCGCGTAAACGTACACGCCTCAGGCTTAATATCTACCACCTACTGCGTAACCAGCATTGAAGTACACGCCTCAGGCTAGCAGTCTTCCAGTAAAACCAGGCATCATCCCGCGTAAACGTGCACGCCTCAGGATGGCACAAATTTCACGATCACACATGCCATCTCATATTCACTTTCTTACTTATGCTCATGCTCAACAAGCATTTGCCACACACAATTGGCCCTTCACACGTGGCCCGTGCACACATTAATTACACGAAATCCATGCACACTCAGCATTTGACATGGCCAATAATAATAATTAAAATAATCTGGCCCACGCGTGCACCCAACAGGCATAATTAAATCAATTAATTGCACAATCACACATTCAATTTCACCATCCAACTCAATTATAATTTCGACGCACGAAAAACACGGAAATTGCTATTTTTCTCCCACCAAACGACGTCAAATCGAATCCGGTCCCTCACGGGACTTTCTCACCATTAATTCTCGATTCTAAAAATCCAACTTGCGTCCCGATCGGCCTATCACAGCCCCATGAACAGTAATCCACAGCCCACTGTTATTCTGAATTTTCCAATAAAAATTTTCCGATTTCAATTCTAAGGCCCGCCACATAATTCCGCACCTACCCTATGTCCGGTTTCACCCAAAATCGTCCGTCGATACCCGAAATCCTAAATTGGTTTTAGAGTGCGACTTACCCGCCTTCTAGACTATCGCGGCTAGAACGGAAAGCGGCGGCACTTAATCGGGGACGGCGGCGACGGTGTACAGCTCCTAGGTGGCGGCGATCGGCTTGGGTGGCGACGGCGCGGCTTGGGCGTGAGGGAGAAAGAGAGATCAGAAGGGGTGGCTGCTCACTGCTAAAAAAGGGGGGATTTCACGTGGGAGAGGGGCTGTCGAATGGGGGGGAGGGGAGAGAGAAAGAGGGTCAAAGATTAAATGTCCAATTTTGATCCGACGGTCCAGATTCGATCTTATCTTGAAATCGACGGCCCAAATCGAATCTTACCAAAAATATCCAAGGGTATACTTGTAATTTCTCAAAAAGTCCAAAGGCAAATTGTCCAATAAAAAAGTTAGGGCAAAATGATCAAAATGTCCTTTGCCCATAAAACATGCCCTTTGTTAATTCTCAAGGGTAAAATGGTCCGATTCTCTGTTTCTCATCAAAATCGAGTTTTTCTAAAGGATTTGGGCACAACAAAAGTTGCACGTTACAACTGCAACGTCGTCCTAGCGTCTCGTTATGACTTCCAAATTTTTCGGTGTCCGATTTGGGCTAAATTAAATAATTAAATTTTATTAAACGCAACTCGAGCGTTTCTCAAACTAACGGGCAGCTTGTTGGGGAAATTCGCATATTCGACTCGTGACTGATAATATATCGAGTCACATGCAAGTCCGTTCGGTTCGTGACAATTTCGGTTGTCATTAAAATCACGAGGATCAATTGCTAGATCCATGGGGTACGATCATTTGGTATAGGCTCAGGACAATTCGTCAAGTCATTTCGTGGTCCAGCAGTATCACCCGCGGCCCACTACTATGACAGTGGCGAACTGACCCCTGACTATCCTTGGATCGGCCAACAGTGGCTCAAAATATCACCTCGACGATTTCATGGTCGAAAATAAATCACGATCAAATTTTCTATTAGTCGTACGAATTTAGTTCCCTAATTTAGCCTTCCCCCAATGGTTAGTATTCCAGGAATAATTAGTTCCGGGCGAGAATCAACTGCGAATACATTTATAAAACTCAATAATTTATAATTTCCAAATGGATAAATTTTCGGGATGTCACAATTCTTCCCCCCTTATAGAAATTTCGTCCTCGAAATTTATAAATCTCTCCACTATACAGAAATTACAACTCCTACCACTTATTCAAATAACTGGGGGTAGTGACGTTGTATCATCTCTTCACTTTCCTAAATTGCGCCTTTAGTCCCGTGGTGCTCCCAAATAACTTTGACCATCGGGTTTGTCTTGTTCCTCAAAACTCGTTCTTTGCGATCTTCAATTCTTACCGGTCTCTCGACATAAGACACTTTGTCATCTATCTCTATTTCCTCATAGCTCAGCACATGCGTCGGGTCCGGTTCATATTTCCTTAACATCGATACGTGTAACACATTGTGCACTTGCGATAAATTTGGCGGAAGTGCAAGACGATATGCTAACTCTCCGATCCTTTCCAATATCTCAAATGGTCCCACGTACCATGGACTTAACTTCCCTTTCATACCAAACCTGGATAGTCTCCTTATGGGCGATACCTTAAGAAAAACGTGATCTCCGACTTGAAACTCCAAAAGTCTTCACCTTCTGTCTGCATAACTCTTTTGACGGCTCTGCGTTGTCCTCAGCCTTTCGCGTATAATCTTAACAGCCTCAACCGATTGCTCAACTAACTCTGGTCCGGTTATAGTCCTTTCTCCCACTTCGTCCCAACACACGGGCGTTCTACAAGCCCTGTCATATAGCGCTTCAAAAGGCACCATTCCAATACTCTGCTGGAAACTATTATTATACGCAAACTCTACTAAGGGCAGTTGTTCTTCCCACTTACCCTGGAAATCTAGCACACACGCCCTGAGCATATCCTCTAGAGTCTGAATCATCCTCTCAGACTGGCCATCTGTCTGAGGATGATACGCTGTACTGAACTGTAACTTAGATCCTAACGCCATCTGCAGACTTTTCCAAAAATTAGCGGTAAATGTGGGATCACGATCTGACGTAATCGATACCGGTATCCTATGCAATCGAATTATCTGCTGCACATACAACTCTGCATATCGATCTAATGCCAAATCCTTTCGCACAGCCAAAAAGTGTGCCGACTTGGTCAACCTGTCGACAATCACCCAAATAGCATCATGGCCTCATTGACTTCTTGGCAACCCCGTCACAAAGTCCATGGTTATATGTTCCCATTTCCACTCCGGGATTTCCAACGGTCGCAACAATCCTCCATGCTTATAGTGTTGTGCCTTCATCTATTGGCACGTCAGGTATTTGGCCACATGCTTAGCGATATCTGCCTTCATACTGTTCCACCAATAGTACTGTCTCAAATTTCGATATATTTTAGTACTACCTAGGTGGATACTATAACTGCCACGATGCGCTTCTGACTGAATCTCTTCCTTAAGTTCCGCATCGTCAGGCACGCATAAACGTCCTCGGAACTTCAATATCCCATCCTCGGATACTTAGAAGTCCGGCTTTCTCTCAGCCTCCTCCATCTCTACAATCTTTTGAATGTTCTGATCCGAAGATTGCAACATCTTGATTTGAGCCTGGATCTCTGGTTCAATCCTAAGCGTAGCCAGCAAACTTGAAACTTGACTTACTTCAAATTTAAACTCCGAGTCTCGCACTTTTTCTAACAGTGTCCACTCCTTGACCATCAAATGTGCTATACTCGATTTATGACTCAAAGCATCGGCTACCCTATTAGCTTTTCCGGGGTGGTATAGAATTTAACGGTCGTAATCCTTCAATAACTCCATCCACCGACGCTGCCTCATGTTTAACTCCTTTTGAGAAAACAAATACTTGAGACTTTGATGGTCAGTATAAATCTGAAACTTCTCTCCGCATAAATAGCGTCGCCAAATTTTCAAGGCGAATACAATTGCGGCCAATTCCAAGTCATGCGTCGGATGATTCAACTCATGCGGTCTTAACTACCTTAACGCATAAGCTACCACTCGTCCATTTTGCATAAGAACACACCCTAACCCTTTCAACGACGCGTCGCTATATATTTCATATCCTCCGGGTCCTAATGGAATAGTCAACATCGATGCCGTTATCAATCTATGTTTCAATTCCTGGAAACTCCTTTCACATTTATCAGTCCATTCAAACGTCGTCTCCTTTTTCAATAAATGGGTCAACAGCGTTGCTATCGATGAAAATCCTTCCACAAAACGACGATAATATTCCGCTAAACCCAGAAAACTCCGAACCTCTGTTACCGTCGTTGGTCTAGGCCACTTCACCACAGCCTCAATCTTTGACGGATCTACCGAGATCCCTTCTCTAGAGATCACATGTCCAAGAAATACTACTCGACTTAGCCAGAATTCACATTTACTAAGCTTAGCATATAACGCATTCTCCTTTAAAGTCTGCAGTACTCGATGCAAATGATACTCATGCTCATCTAGGCTCTTTGAGTATACCAATATGTCATCGATAAAAACAATCATGAATTGATCTAAGAATTCCTTAAACACCCTATTCATCAAATCCATAAAGGCAGCAGGGGCGTTCGTTAATCTAAACGGCATTACCATAAATTCATAATGTCCATATCTCATCCTAAATGCCGTCTTCGTTATGTCCTCCTTTCTAATCCTCAACTGATGATACCTCGTTCTCAACTCAATTTTTGAGAATACCGAAACCCCTTGCAACTAATCAAACAAATCATCGATTCTCGGCAAGGGATATTTGTTTTAATCGCACTTGATTCAGCTGTCTATAATCAATGCACAACCTCAATGATCCATCTTTCTTTCTAACAAATAACACCGGCACTCCCCACGGAGATGCACTCGGACGAATAAATCCCTTACCCAACAATTCCTGCATCTGAACCTTTAATTCCTTTAATTCCGACAACGACATCCTATAAGGTGCTTTCGAGATTGGCTCAGTTCCAGGTGCCAACTCGATTACAAATTCCACTTCCCTTGCTGGTGGCAGTCCCGGCAATTCCTGAGGGAACACATCGGGATACTCACACACCACAGCTATGTCCTCAAGCCTCGGCTCTTCAGCCGTCGAATCAACTACTGCCACTAGGAATCATTGATAACCTTCACTCAATGATTTTGTCATTTTTCCAATGACGAAATCCATGGAATCGAGGATCCTCCTCGACTTCCCGCAAATTTAAATTCCGGATGTCCAACTGGATTAAATTGGATCACCCTGCTATTGCAATCCATTATGGCCCTCTGCTTAGACAGCCAATCCATACCCATAATCACATCGAAATCATACATGGCTAGAACCACTAGATCAATCTTTTCTTCCCTATCTCCAATCACAATCGTACAATCTAGACACCCCATCAAGACTAACATCTTTTCATTCAAAGGAGTCGTCACGTATAGCACAACATCAAGCAATTGCGATTCTATTACAAGCAACTCAACAAACTGTTTCGATATAAAGGAATGTGATGCTCCAGGTTCAAATAAAGCATACGCAGCATGGTTGCATAGAGAAATTGTACCTGTGACAACCCCTGGTGCGTTTTCAGCTTCTCTTCTGGCCATGGCATACACTTGTCCTTGTGCCGGTGGCCTATTCTAATTTGCTGTCTGGGCGCTCCAATTTGATTCCCATTCCGAGGTAGCGACAACGCAGACGGCCTACTCTATCTGGGATTGGGGCAATTCCTTATGTGGTGACCGAATCCCCCACATCCAAAACACGCTCCGCCTCGGGTTGGACAAGGTCCATTCGTGTGTCGACCTCCACAAATCCTACACAGTTCATTCTGATTCCGGGCCGGCTTCCCAATATTTCTCCTAACAGAAGGAGTAAAACGTCTATTATCTACTATCGACCTCTTCCCAAGATTACGATTATCCCTACCTGGGTTAAACCTTGACCCAGAAGCAACAACCCTATCCATCTGATCTTGCTCTAGAATCTAGGCTCTATCAAACCTTTCCTCATAAGTCCCCAGGTTTACCAGTAACAATTGACTACGGATATCAGCCCTCAATCCGTCCCGAAACCTTCGCACCTTATCCTCGGGATGCTCCACCATTCTCGGCGCAAATTTTGACAGTCTCGCAAATTTTACCTCATATTGATTTACTGTCATCTGGCCCTGACGGAGTCTCATAAACTCTGCTAGCTTCTTCTCCCTAGCACTTGCCGAGAAATATTTTTCATAGAACCTTTCAGTAAAAACAGCCCAAGCCCGAGCTATACCTTCCGGAAAAATCCTGTTTTTGGTGGCTTTCCACCAATCATTTGCATTATCCTGCAATTGATATATTGCCAAAGTTACCCTCTCATTATCATTATACTCCAACACCTCAAAAGCCTTTTCGAGCTCCTCTACCCATCGAGGTGCAGCCTCAGGGTCACCCTTCCCAACAAACTTAGGCAGTTTAAGTTTTATAAACTGCTCTACCAGTTGATGCATCGGTCAATTTATAACCATTTGCCCCTACCGCTGGTTCTCATTAATATTGATAGCAGTAACGGCCTTAGTGGCCTCGGCAGCTTGGGCAATCAGAGCAACTCTTTCCTAAGTCTGCTGTTCTAACAGATTTCCGATCCGTTCCAACGTCCTCATAACGACTTCCATTCAAGGATCCCCAACAGGTCTAACTTCCACTCTAAGGTCCACTGTAGCTCCAACATCCACTCTAGGATTCTCTACTGCTCTAGCACCCATTCCGAGGTCCTCGACAGCCCTAGCTCGAGCACGACCTCGACCTCTCGTTCCTCTTCCTGCGCCCCTTCTTGGGACTCTTCCTACGCCTCTTCCTTCACTGTTCATTGTCGCAACTCTACCACTCTTCTACCTGCTATAATTCCACTCAGGAATTAGTAATCTAAGCCAACTAGATCAGTCTAGTTCTAGGCAGTGAATTAACACAATAATTCACTTAGCAGACAAACAATCATCACAACAAATAATCTGGAGGCACGTGTAGCTCACTCCGCTCTATGGCTCACTAAAATCTCCCTAATTTCTACCCCAGAACCTCTACTCCTTATCACTCCAAACTTCGACCAATTTAAATCGAGCTGACCTTGCTCTGATACCAATTCAAGCGGGGATGTCACGCCCCGATCCCCATCGAGCGCGCGACACCTTTACCTGGTCGATTAGTGCGACGTCCCAAGAATGTCGCCGACCTCAAATTGCCATCAGAGATTTACAACCACAGCGGATACTAACAATTAATCCCTGACAAATAAAACTGGGGAGAATAGGGAGAATGTACATTTTCATTTCCCATTGCCAAACTTAGACCATGATATTTACAGTTACAAAACCACCACATATGCAAGTACCCCAAAAACTACAAGTCACTAAATATATAGGTACACACCGAACTACATCTACAAACACTGTTGAAGTGTGCTTAATCCAGGTAAAGTTGTCGCCCATTGGAAACTTTGCAACCTCAAGCTCGGTATGTACAGGTACTCCAAAACGTTCCGGTGGCAGCGGAATATTCATGGATCCGGTCGGGGTTCTGAAATTATTGATTGAAATAACCGTGAGAACACTTCTTCGTAAGTTCATCCCTAAACCCCACCTAGGCTATCACGTACCTCCAGACAATTACACAAACGCCAAATCGTCACATAGCAGGCATATCAATTAGTTTACCTGCACTTATCCTGCTTGCGCCCTGCACGTTAGTCACACTCATATTATATACAATCACATGCATGATTAATTCTCATTCTCGCGCGTTTCCGTTTGCCTCATCACCTTCCTTTCCGAGCCACTCGCCAATGACTCGCGTTACGGTACACGCCTCAGGTCCACTGCGACTATCTCATCACAACACTTCAGGCCCACGTACCCGTACACACCTCAGGCTCAACATCTACCACCTACTGCGCAACCCGCGTTGAAGTACACGCCTCAGGCTGGCAGTCTTCCGGTAAAACCGAGGATCGTCTCACGTAAACGTACACGCCTTAGGACGGCACAAATCCCACAATCACACATGCCATCTCATATTCACTTTCTTACTTATGCTCATGCTCAACAAGCATTTGCCACACACAATTGGCCCTTCACACATGGCCCGTGCACGCATTAATTACACGAAATCCATGCACACTCAGCATTTGATGTGACATTCCGAAATTCCACCAATTGGAATTTATTGAATAATTGAATTTTATGAGATATGCCCGTAGTAAGTTCTCATCCGGAACTGATCATTCCTGGGAATGCTAACCATTAGGGAAAGGCTAATAGGGGAATTAAATTCGCGCGACTAAAGGAAATTCGATCGTGAATGGATTTCGACCATTTAAATCGCGTAAGTGATATTTTGAGCCATTGTTGGCCGATCAAGGATAGTTAGGGGTCAGTTCGCCACTGTCCTAGTAGTGGATCGCGGGTGATTCCGTTGGACCATGAAACGACTTGACGAATGGTTCCGAAATTATACCGAACGATCGTACCCCTCGGATCAAGTGATTGATCTTCGCGATTTTAATGACAACCGAGGTCGTCACGCACCGAACGGACTTGCACGTGACTCGATTTCGTATCAGTCACGAGTTGATTCTGCGAAATTCCCCAGCAAGCCGCCCGTTAGCTCGAGAAACGCTCGAGTTGCGTTTAATAGAATTTAATTATGGAATTTTGCCCAAATTGGACACTGGAAAATTAGGAAGTCGCGACGGAACGCTAGGACGACGTTGCACGTGACACGTGTGAATTTTTGGTGCGCTCAAATCCTTCGGAAAAATTCGATTTGGGCAAGAAACGGAGAAAGTGACCAAAATACCCCTAGGATTTATTAAAGGACAAGCTTTAAAGGTAAAGGGTATTATGGTCATTTCCACCTTTGGTCCAAGAGCACTATTTAGGTCAAGAACACCTCTTTCTCTCTCCCCATTCTCCTTTCTTCTTCCCGTTCAGCCCTCCCCCTTGCGTGAACCCCTTCCCCCTTTTCCACCGTGAACTCTCTTGGCCGTTTCTCTCCATCGCCGGTGCCGTCGCTTGCCACACCGCCGGACCGCCACCTTGCCGTCACCGTGCCGCCCTCCAACCTCACCGTCTCTCCCTCTCTCCCTCTCTTTCTTGGCCGTGAGGTCCTCGGCCACACCCAAGCCCCGCCGTCGCCGTCCAAGCTGATCGCCGCCACCCGGAAGCCGTACGTCGTCGCCGTTGTGCCCGATTGAGTACCGCCGCTTTCCGTTCTAGCCGTTTTAGCCTAGAACGCGGTAAGTCATACTCTAATCCCGATTTAGGATTTCGGGTATCGCCGAACAATTTGATTTTGGATGAAATTGGACTTGTGCGGGTGCGAAATGTTAGGGCTTTAGACTGGGAATGTATGGCGGGCCTTAAGGAATTAATTTGGAATTTTTGGAGGACGATTTGAGGGAATTTTAAGCTAAGAATCACTGTTCACGAGCTGTGATTCACTGTTCATGAGGCTGTGATGCTTGGTTCGGGACGCAAGTTGGATTTCTAGAACCAAGATTTAATGGTGAGAAAGTTCCGTGAAGGACCGGAATCAATTTGGCGTCGTTTGGTGGGAGAAAAATAGAAATTTATGTGTTTTACGTGTGTTTTAATTATAATTGAGTTGTTGTGGTAGAATTGTGTGTGCATTTGTGCAATGGGCTGGTGTAAATATGTTTGATTTGTGCACGTTTGGGTTCAATTGAAATGATTATTCAATTGACCAGGTGATATGCTGAGTTAGCCAACGAGGGTAACTCGCGCCTAAACCTAATTTAGGACTTTGGGTATTGACGGGTGATTTCGGACAAAATCAGTATGAAATTAGGTGCGGAATCACATGGATAGGGAGTGGAAATTTTATGGCGGGCCTTAGGAATTAATTCGGGTAATATTTATTGGAAATTCAGAAAATGGGGGCTGCGAATTACTGTTCATATGCTGCGAAATACTGTTCATTAGCTGTGAATTACTGTTCACGGGGCTGTGATGGTCCGATTGGGATGCAAGTTGAAATTTTGGAACCTAGAAATTATGGCGAGAAAGTCCCGTGAAGGATCGGAATTATTCCGATGCCACTTGGTTGGAGAAAATTGGCAATTTACGTGTTTTGGGCATGTTTGAATTATTCTGGATCGGGTTGATTTAATTGAGTGTTTATTTGTGTGATATATGAGGTAACTTGAGGATGAAATGAGGATGTTTCGAGGCTGAAGTGAGATTGAATAGAGTGTCGGATGTTGTGGAATGGAATTGGCGAGCTTAGGGCTCGATTTAAGGACAAGTGGTGTCGGTTTGGTGTGTGGTAGTATAGCTGGATTGTGGTGTTTAATAGGCTTGGAAATGTCGAAATTATGCCTATGAACGTGGCTGTGTTTGTGGGCCCATGAGCGGCCTTGTGTGTTTATTGAACCATGATTTGATGGATTGAAATGTGCTTGATTATGTGCACACGTGGGCCAGATTGAATTAATTGTTGAAATTGACCATGTTGAATGCTGAGTGAGCATGTTTTACGTATAAATTGATGCGTGCACGGGCCGCGTATGATGGGCTAGTTGATTGTGGTAAATGCTTGATGAGCATTTGCATGGGTAAGAAAGAAAAGTGGTGTGGCAAGTAATTGTGAAAAGTATGTGAAAATGTGAAAGTGCGAGGTTAGGATCGGGCCGAGTATCATAAACTCGGGCAGCGATCACGTAAGTCTGATGCATTTGGCACAGGCTGAGGCTCGAAAGAGCATGATTGAGTTCGGTCCGAGGCACGATCAGCTCGGGTGAGACCGGGATTGGACCGAGGCATTATAAGCTCGGGTTTCGATCATGTAGGCTTGTCGCATTTGGCGCGGGCTGAGGAAAGTGTGAATGTGGGATCGGACCGAGACGTGTGATGCTCGAGGCGCGATCGAGGGGCCTGAGGCGTGAACGAGTACGCGGGCCGGATGTGGTGAGTGGTCGCAGTGTACCTGAGGCGTGTACGTTTACGCGGGTCACTCGCGAAGAATGAGAAAGAGGAAATGAGAATGGACGGAATAATGGGATAAGAGTGGTACATGCGCGTGTTTACATCTGACATGATTGAGTTTGAATGATGTTGTGTGCATGTTTGAGCCTGACAATATTATTTATTGTGCCTGCGATGTGATGTTTCAGCGTGTGTGAATATATGTATGTGATTGCGTAATTGTCTGGAGGTACGTGATAGCCTAAGTTGGGTTTAGGGGTGAACTTACTGAGAAGTGTTCTCACGGTTGTTTCAACCAATAATTTCAGAACCCCGACAGGACCCATGAATCTTCCGCCACCGCCACTAGAACGTTTTGGAGTCCTCAGTGGATGGGACGGTATAAGGGGACTCAGACTCAGAGGACAAGGAATCAGACTCAGAATGGATTTTTGGCGAGCACCATTTTTGGAGTAGTAGTAAACCCAGGTCTTCCTCCTTGGAGTATTGATTTTTGAGAAAAGCGGTGTGCATGTACATGTATGGGACAGTTTATAAATGTAAATATTATGGTATGAGAAGGAAATGAAAAAGATATGTACATTCTCCCTGATTTTTCTCCTCAGTTTTTAATTGTTCGGGTTTAATTGTTGTTATCCGCTGTGGTAGTAAATCTCTAATGGAGTTTTGAGGTCAGCGATATTCCTGGGACGTCGCTTGAATCGACCAGAGGCGGTGTCGCGTGCCGTAGGGGTTCGGGGCGTGACATTTGAAATGGCCAATAATAATAATTAAAATAATCTGGCCCACGTGTGCACCCAACAGGCATAATTAAATCAATTAATTGCACAATCACATATTCAATTTCACCATCCCAACTTAATTAATTTCAACGCACGAAAAACACGGAAATTGCTATTTTTCTCCCACCAAACGACGTCAAATCGAATCCGGTCCTTCATGGGACTTTCTCACCATTAATTGTTGGTTCTAAAAATCCAACTTGCGTCCTGATCGGCCCATCACAGCCCCATGAACAGTAATCCACAGCCCATTGTTATTCTGAATTTTTCAATAAAAATTTTCCGGTTTCAATTCTAAGGCCTGCCAAATAATTCCACTCCTAAATCATACAATTCTGCACCTACCCTATGTCTGGTTTCACCCAAAATCGCCCATCAATACCCGAAATCCTAAATTGGGTTTAGAGCACGACTTAGCCGCGTTCTAGACTATCGCGGCTAGAACGAAAAGCGGCGGCACTTAATCGGGGACAACGGCGACGGTGTACGGCTCCTGGGTGGTGGCGATCGGCTTGGGTGGCGACGGCGCGGCTTGGGTGTGAGGGAGAGAGAGAGATCAGAAGGGGGGGCTGCTCACGGCTAAAAAAGGGGGGATTTCACGTGGGAGAGGGGCTGCCGAATGGGGGGGAGGGGAGAGAGAAAGAGGGTCAAAGATTAAATGTCCAATTTTGACCACCTTTTTGGTAAATTACCAAAATATCATTCTCTAATCTTTTTGATCCGACGGTCCAGATTCGATCTTATCTTGAAATCGACGGCCCAGATCGAATCTTATCAAAAATATCCAAGGGTATACTTGTAATTTTTCAAAAAGTCTAAGGGCAAAATTGTCCAATCAAAAAGTTAGGGCAAAATGACCAAAATGCCCTTTGCCCATAAAACATGCCCTTTGTTAATTCTCAAGGGTAAAATGGTCCGATTCTCTGTTTTTCATCAAAATCGAGTTTTTCTAAAGGATTCGGGCGTAACAAAAATTGCACATTATAACCGCAATGTCGTCCTAATGTTCCGTTGTGACTTCCAAATTTTCCGATGTCCGATTTAGGCTAAATTAAATAATTAAATTTTATTAAACGTAACTCGAGCGTTTCTCAAATTAACAGGCGGCTTGTTGGGGAAATTCGCATATTCGACTCGTGACTGATAATATATTGAGTCACGTGCAAGTCCGTTCTGTTCGTGACAATTTCGGTTGTCATTAAAATCGCGAGGATCAATTGCTAGATCCGTGAGGTACGATCGTTCGGTATCGGTTCAGGATAATTCATCAAGTCATTTCATGGTCTAGCGGTATCACCCGTGACCCACTACTATGATAGTGGCGAACTGACCCCTGACTATCCTTGGATCAGCCAACAGTGGCTCAAAATATCATCTCAGCGATTTCATAGTCGAAAATAAATCACGATCGAATTTTCTATTAATCGTACGAATTTAGTTCCCTAATTTAGCCTTCCCCCAATGGTTAGTATCCTAGGAATGATCAGTTCCGGGCGAAAATCAACTGCGAATATATTTATAAAACTCAATAATTTATAAATCCCAAATGGACAAATTTTCGGGATGTCACAGCTATTACGTCCTAGGAGTTCACTTTTTAGTGCCCTAAACCAGCCGATCTGACTCGAGCCTACTGTCCTCTCTCTCATGCAGCTAGGAATAACGGCATTCCTCGGGAAGAACAATTTTAGTTAACTAACGGCCCAAAAAGCTCTTTGGAACAGCTTCAGTATTCTCTTGAAATCAACCAAGACCAACATCAGTCTCTAGGTAACTCCTATGACCAACTAGCATACACCAATTCCATATTCTATATAAATGCTTCCAGGACTTGCGAAAGATTCACAATTTACCACCTTTAGTCTCAGACAATCCAACACATAAACAGAACCAAACAAGTGGATCTAGAAGAACCGCCGGGAGAGAAGCGAATGGCCACCATAGAAGAACTACATGATGGCGAAGAGGGTAGAGTCTACAATTCTCATCATGATTTAAATCGTGAGAACTGTTCCAAGACGTCAACAGTATGCAAAAACAGATTAGCCATACATAAACAAAATAGGTGATTTAGTGAATTCTCAGGTTAGTAGAAACTAGGGTCCAATCATACTTCAGGAGCAGTGAACTAAATCCTTCTGCAGTTCGGGCTGAAGGAGCTCATGTTTGGCGATGCTCAAATAACCTTCCACGATGTTCTCCTTGAAAAGAGATCAGAAACCAATGACCATCTTAATTCTTGAAAATTAATTAAAAGCTCGAATATGAAACTAAGTGAAATGAAAATTTTTTTATTTAACCTAAGTTCGCCATCTCCATAGGCGATTCAGACTATATCATGCATGTAACAACTAGAACAAGAAGCAACTTTTGCAATGCGCAACCGGAGTAATTGGACCAGAATTTCCATAAAAGACAAACTTAACACGCACGCACACATATATTAAGTATTCACTACTTCAAGGAACATCTCATTGAACTAATCAATGCTGGCTGCCAATAGCTTCTTGAATTTGACTTCTACTCTAAGCCAGCCAAGCCGAGCTGAGCCACTTCTCACCTCTCTCTTTCTCCGACAATTAGGAATCCCAGATCCCTCAGGAAGCACGATTTTAGTTAGTTAACTAACACCCCAAAAACCTCCGACGAAAACTGGGAATCTTGTCTTGAAATCAACCAACACCAAGGTCGCCCTCTAGAGATCTCCTAACCCCGACTACCATACACCAGTCCTAAATTCTATATAAATTCTTCCAAAAGATTACAAATCTGTCACAGCATCATCACAGAAATATTCTCAAACACACCAACAGCACCAAACAAGACATCTAGAAGAGTTAGTGAAAGAGAAGAGAATGGCCACCACAGCAGCTGAATTGATGCTTCGTGGTGTCTTTCATGGATGCTTGTCGATACATGATATGGAGATTGAAAGGAGGCCATACCATCGCAATTGCGGGTGTGCGCTGCACATGTTGAAAGGAGGTCATTCCATGACTTGCTCCCGTCGCAACTACATATCATTCCCCAGGACGGAGTTATCAGCTAATTACTCTTTGTCCATGACAGCTGCCAAGTTCTCTTCTCAATCTTGCGTTTGCAGTGGTCCTATCGGTAGCAAAGATAGCACATGACAGTGGATTAGCATTATCAAGTAGAAGGTAGGTAGACATTGGAAGCATTGTATAGGAAGAATGATAAAAGGATAGAAACAAGGAAGCCATTCATTTTGTGCTTTCTTATTCCTAGTCCTTACTTACTCCTCAAAGAGCAAAATCTCCAGGGGATAAATAGCACAAGCTTCTTTGCTAGCTTTTTCCAGAAAAATCAGCCGAGTTTTAATTTAAATGCACTATTATTCTTATTTTCTTCTATGGAAAAGAGAGCTAAAGTTAGCCATATGGGATAAATATTAGCTGGTCACAATTTTCTTTGCTCCGTCTTTCTTTTTGAAGACTCGTAAATCGTGACTAGGAAATCTCAGTGTCAGAGAAAGTTAAAATGTATCTGTTTGACATATATATTGAACTATCAATAGACTTCATGTGCCCTGTCTCGTCTTGAGTACTGGCAATATAAGAAACTCATATTATTGAATTAATTCAGTTTCTCAATGACGTCCGGAAAGGGTTGCGGTGGTTAAACTAGATACAATCCTAGCCAAACTGAGATGGTGACCTTGAAATTTATTGTAATATTTTACAGCTTTTTTTTTCCAAATTTTCCTCTGTAACTAATAAAGATTTCCCTGAAAGCCTCTTCTCCACATCTTTTTGTTTCGATATTTTGCATTATCATATACCATTCACTTTGTTACTGCATGTTAAGGTATTTCCTAAAGGGGAGTACATAAAGGGATTTGTTTTCTGGTTTGCTGATTATGAGAAGAAAGTCATACAACAAAGAGAGAGAGGATTATGAGAAGGGAAATGTGAATTGTATGGCTAGGAGCCACATTAGGACTAGAGAGGGGTAAATATGTACTATTGAGAAAATTTAATTTGTTCAATTTGAGAAAACATATAAAGAGATGTAACGTTTTTTCTCTTATGAGGTCATATGCCCAGGCTTTTTAGAGCACCTGACTAATCCTATCACATCGCTGTAGTCTCCTCCTTATCTATGGTGACAAGCTAATTACAAGAGGAGCAGTCCTTGCCCCTTGAGGTGGCCAAATAAAGTCAATACTGAAGGTACAACAAATTCAAAAGCCTTATAAGCTATTGGCAAAAGAGAATGTCCCAAAAGCATGTAATTATGCTTGATATGGAAGAGGGGGCACCTGTCTAACTATTTTAGCACGCTTCCAATCAACTAAAATTTCTCCTGACAGGAGACATCGATCAGTCAATCAGTTCCCTAGATAGCAATTCCCAATGGCTAGTAGCACAAATTCCAAGTATATTATATGAGAAATGGAGAAAATTATGCTCTTTTGTGGAGTGTATTTCAGGTGTGTTACAATTATAGAACTTGCCCTGTGTTTCCCCCAAAGGAGAGATGGGTGACCATTTAATTTCTTTCTAGAGCCTCAAGATAGAAAAGAAGTCATTGTGGAAATAACCACAGTGCAGCAGGATTTTAGAAGCTATAGGGTATTGGTTCCAAGATAAATGACTAAATGATTGTAGATTCTAACCAGATTCCATCCTGTCTGATGAAGGACATGAAAAGTTGCTGAGGAAATTCATTTAATGAGACGTGGTTAGACAACAGAATACTCTCTTGGCCTTCTTGCTGATATTTACAAGGTACTGTTCTTAGAACAAGAGGAATAGTATCCAAAGGTGGTTTGCAAAGGAAGTTAAATGTACGAAATACAGACAAACTGTCAACATAGAGTCCTACATGTTCATACAAAAGACCATCAGTTTTACCATAACGAACATTTGTAAATGTAAGCATTCACTTTCCTAACAAATTGGTCAAGCAAATGACATCCCTTGGGTCAAATCTTGCTTATAGCAAAGAATTCTTGGATTTCATTCCCAAAGTCTTTCTGTTTATTTGAGAATTTAAAGAAACAAATTAGGCATTCACCTCTGAATAATCATCACAGAGCACAACCAGACAAGAAACTAAGAAAGAAAACAGAAGAAAGAAATAGACACCGTCTCTGAATTTCATGACATATAGAAGCCAATCAGAACAATAGAACTTCATCCGAATTTATTTTGTTAAGTAGTTCCCGGGCATGCACTACCACTTGAAATTGTCATAATGTCAAACTACAGTGCGATTACTATTATGGGACAGTTCGGAGGACATAAAAAGTGTATAGAAGTGGAACTACCGCTGCTCAAAGTTATCAGACACTTAGGATCCCATGCTTTGATACACTTTATTGCCGATTATTAATTGTTTTCTTTTTAGTAAAAAGAATTAGACCTTTGAATATGCTCTTGTAACGGACAGCAACGTGTATACTTCGAGTTCTTGAAGCAAATATTAGGTATGGAAGAGGTTTAGCATCCATCGCCTAGAGTTCCATATTTCCTAGAACAAGGAACTGTTGTTTTCTAAATAATCTAATTCCCAAAATTTTCCATCCGGGTCAAATGAAAACATCTAAGGCCAGATCCTCGTGTTCATACCAAACATTGTCCTTCAAGCATAAACAAACATCTTTTAAGATCCAACACTTAACGAATTACAATACCCACTTCGGAAAAATCTATGCTGGCTTTGACCTTACGAGAAATTTCAAGCCCAAAGCCTAGCCGAGCCGAGAAATCTCTCTACCTCTCTCTCTGACCTTAACTATGAAACACAGCGTCCCTAGGAAATGGCGTAACTAACTTGATCAGAACACCGCAAAACAAGAATCTCGGCAATGCTAAAATCACAAAGCTCTCTCTCGTAAACATCCATCCTCTCTAACGTACTACAGATTCTCCCAGAGTATACAATGCTTTCAATACTTCAAAGATACTACAACTTTAGTCAAACAGGAACACGCACTAAGCTAAGAAGAAAGGGAGACCAAGAAGATAATGGCCACCTTCGTTGCTGAGATGATGCTTCGTTGTGTGCTTGAAGGAAGGTTATCACTGAATGGCATGGAGATTGAGCACCGGCTATACCACGGCAATTGTGGTTGTGCACTGCACAAGTTGAAAAGTACTCGCCCAAGAGGAACAATTTTAAAAAAAGATAAGAATTCAATCTAAAATCCTACAAATACATACAAACAATCACCGGTTTTCACACAAAAGTGCAAAGATACGCTCTAACGAACTAGCCTGGAGAGACATATTGAAGAAATACATGCTCGGTTCTATTACGTCTTTGAAGTTCACTTCTTAGTTCCCTCAGCCAGCCAAACTGCCCCGAGCCAACTGTTCTCTCTCTCTCTCTCTCTCGGGGAGAACGATTTTATTTAACTAACGTCCCAAAAAGCTCTTTGGAACAGCTTCAACATTCTCTTGAAATCAACCAAGACCAATAACACTCTCTAGGCAACTCCTATGACCCACTAGCATACACCCATTCCAAATTCTATATAAATGATTCAGAGGGCTTGCGAAAGATTCAGAATTACTAGCTATATTCTCAAACAAACCAACAGAAACAAAATTCAACAATGAGATCTATAAGAACCGCTGAGAGAGAAGCGAATGGCCACCACAGCAGCTGAAATGATGCTTCGATGTGTCTTTGATGGAAGCTTGTTAGTAAATGATGTGGAGATTGAGCGTAGGCCATACCACCGCAGCTGCAGTTGTGCGCTGCACAAGTTTAAAGGAAGTCATTTGACTGCTTACTCCCATCATAACAACGTATCATTCCGCTGGAAGGACTTATCAACCATCTGCTCTTTGTCCGCTGCAGCTTCCAAGTTCTCATCTCAGTCTTGCGTTATCCGTGGTTCTTCTGTTAACCGCAAGGACAGCAAATGACATTAAACTAGCATTTTCAAAGTAGATGATAGGTATTTATTGGAGGGATTGGCTAGGAAAGAAGAAAAAAGGCTAGAAACAGGGACGCTATTGTTTTTGTTCTTTCTTATTTCTTGTCTTTACGTGCTCCTCAAGGTAGAAAATCTCCAGAGGATAAACAGCACAAGCTTCTTTACTAGATTCCTCCCGTTAATTCTACTGGGTTCTATTGCAAATGCATTCTTCTCCTCATATAATTACATGGGATAGAGAGTTAAATCTATCCACTTGACATATATATTAGCCAGTTAGTAAACTTCCTTGCTCTGTTTTCTCTTGAATACTCATGAGTTGAGACTACGAATTTACTTGGTTTCTCGAGAATGGCCAGCAAGGGTGTGCAAAACTTATTGGGAATCACAACAGAAGTTTATGCCACATATTAGCCGCTCAAAAGAGGAAGACAAACACAATCTCTCAAACAAACCTAAATGGACTGAATTTCACTCAAAAGCTTAGGCTTAGTAGTTCTGCCCACCACATATTTTAATTACTCTACTTTACTACAATCAATCTGATTTGAGAATTTTTTTGCACTCGCAATGTACATATGAAATCTAACACTGGTAAAACTGGACAACAACAATATCTTGGACACAAATCCTCACCCAGTGAACCTAAGATGAATTGAGAATTTGCCAATGAGGTGTTTTTAGTTTCTTCCTTTGGACTGCAACATGGATGAGATGACTATATGGAAAAACAGAAATTATCCAGAGATGGACAAAATAGGTGATTCAGTGAATTCTCGGGTTATTAGAGCCTAGGGTCCAATCACACTTCAGGAGCAGTGAACAAAATCCTTCTGAAGTTAGGGTTGAAAGAGCTCGAGTTTCAGAGTGGTGACGCTCAAAGAACCTGCCACAACGGTGTCCTCCAAAAGAGGTCACTGACCAATGATCATCTTCGTTCTTGGAAACTTAATCAAAATCTCTAATATGAAACTAAATAAACGAACAAATTTTTTTTTTAACCTAGCTATGTTCGTCACCTATAGAGGCGATTCGGACTATATTATGCATGTAACAACTAAAAGAAGAAATTACTCTTGCCAGGCGCAACAGGAGGAACTGGACCAAAAATTTCCAGAAAAGACAAAGCTAACATAGATTACTAGATATATATATAAAGTACTAAAAGTATAGATTACTAGATATATATAAAGTATTAAAAGTTTCACAATAACAGAAATTTGTAAGTATGAACTACGCCAACGAACTAGAAAGAGACATCTTACTGGAGAAATCAATGCTAGCTGCTAATAGCTTCTTAAATTTAACTTCTAGTACTCTAGCCAGCCGATCCGAGCCACTTTGCACCCCTAGATCTCTCTCTCTCTCCCCGACAATTAGGCTGAGCATAGCAACCATTCTATGCCCAGAATTTGATTTTGGGTAGAAATAATTCTTTTTTATTCTGTGCCCAGAAATAATTTCTAAGCATTTGAAGGCATTTGGTAACTGTCCAAAATTTTTGTTCTTAGAATTAAAAAAGAACAAAAATATATTTGGTAACTATACAAAATTTATTTTTATTAATAATATTTTAATAATATTTTGGATTTTTTAATATGTATTTCTTTTTTTTTCTTTCTTTCCCCTTCCTTTCCTGGCCATGGCCGACCGCCGGCACCGGTGATCGGCCACAGGCCAGGGCCGACGAGGGCGTCGCGGCCATTGCCGGTGGCAACGGCGAGGTTGGCCTTGCCTTGGCTGGGCGAAGCTTGACCTCGTCGTCGCCAACCCTAGCGACGACGAGGTCAAGCCTCGCCCAGCCAAGGTAGGGCCGCGATGCCCTCGTTGGCCCTGGCCTGTGGCCAGTCACCGGCAGTTGGTGGCTCGTGGGTGGCGGGGCCGAAGAACAACAACAACAAAAAAAAGAAAAAAACCAAGAAGAATTAGTTTTGAAAAAATTGTTCCAGAATCAATAATAAATAAGCTACTTTTTTTTAATTCTTGATTCTGTTCTAAAACTGATTCTGGGCACAAAAAGATTGTGTCCAGGTACAAAAAAATTTAATAAACGGATTTCTGTTCTCAATCCGATTCTGAGAACAAAAAAATAGAATTAACTATTTGGCAAGTTGTCAAACAGGTCCTTAGTAACCCACCAATACCAAGGACGCCCTTTAGAGAACTCCTGCAACCCACTACCGTACACCAGTCCCAAATTCTATATAAATGCTTCCGAAAGATTGCAAATGATTCACAGAAAATATTCTCCAACACGCCAACAGAACCAAAAAAGAAATCGAGAAGAATCATTGCAAGAGAAGAGAATGGCCACCATAGCAGCTGAATTGATGTTCCGCGGCATCTTTGACCGATGCTTGTTGATAAATGATGTGGACATCGAGAGGAGGCTGTGACATCCCGAATTTCGGCCCGTTTTTGGGATTTATAAAACGCGTAATTTGTCAGTGTGCTTATAGTAAAATCTCGTCCGGGAACTGATCACTCCCGGTTATCATTTTAAATTAGAGATTTCGCTAGAATCGCACTCGATCAAATTTGACCGTTATTTAGACCCCGAACTTGGCAGTCGATTTTCGGGAGTTTCAGGACGAAATAAATTGGACGGTGTCAATATTATTGTAACCAGCGTTGAGATTGTCAGGAATGATGGAAAAAGGAGAGTTTTTGATCAGGTGCGAATTTGGACTAGTAGATCTCCCTCGTTATAACTTGGTCTAATTAATTTGGCCTTTGTCCCTTTTTATATGCGAGGCTTATTTTGGACTGGTAGATCGCTTTCGATTTTGAATTTGGGCCATTGGATCGCAATTAATATTTGAATGTTTATATTTTCTTTTATTCCTCTCTCTCTTTCTCTCTCTCTCTCTCTCTCCTCTGCCGCGCGTGTCTCCTCCGCGCGTCCCACCTACGCAGACCTGCTTCCCTCCTAACACACTCTTTCTCTCTCTCTTATCTCCTTCTTTTCCCTTTTCTTTCTTTTTCTTCTTCTTCTTCTTCCTTCCCCCGACTGGTCCTGCTCGTGCGTCTGCTCGCCCGACCGAACGCCGCGCGACCGCCCTTCCGCCTCCAGCCTCGTCGCCGTCGCCGCCGTCGCCCCGACCGAGCCGCGCCGCCGTCTGTTGCCGCGATCGCCCGTCGCCGGTCTGCTCGCGACGCGCGCGAGCAGCAGCTCGTCGCCGCGATCGCCGCGACCCGGCGCTGCCCAGCCGCCCAGCGACCTATCCTTCATCGCCTGGCCACCCGTGAAGTCGCCGTGCCGCCTCCGTCTGCCGCGAGATCAGCTTTCCTCCTGTCTCTCTCCTTCCGACTCGGGCCAGATCTGGCCGTGCCGACGCTGCTCGCCGCCATGAGCCGCCCGGCCAGCCGTTGCCGCCTCAGTCACCGACCGCCACCCCACCACCTGGCCGACCACCCAGTACCGCCCCCTCCCCTGTTCCGGCCAACCCAGCGCCTCCCCTCCCCTTCCCCTGTTCTGCCCTCACCGCCCCTGTTTTCGTCGCCGCCGTGGGCCGCCGCTCGAACGCCGGAGCTGCTGCCGTTCCGGCGAGGCCCCGACTCTCCCTTGCTGCCGCCGAGCTACTGTCGCCTCAGCCGGACCTCCTTGCCGCCCGGCTGTGGCCAAGAGCCTCGCCGATCGCCACCGCCGCCGTTGTCCTGACATTGTCCCCCGCTGTCCAGCCTCGTTTTCTTGCTCAAATCGAGGTAAGCGACTCCCTAAACGCCGTCTAGGACTTTGGGTATCATTCGATGTGTTTAAGGGTGGTTTAGGGTGGGAATTGCGGCTGATTAGGGGCTGTTCGGGCCGGTTCGGTGGCCGTTTATCGCGATTTGGTGGCTGAGATGTGGGCTAGTTAGGGGTAGGTGCTTATGGTCGAAATGTGGGTTGAATCGTGACAATTTATGGCCGATTTTGGTGTTGAGTTGGGGGCCATTGATGCTGGAAATTAGGTCGCGATTATGGATTGGTCGTGTGTTAAATCGTGTTGGGATGGCGAGCTATGTGTCGGTTGAGCGTTGCTGGTTGTGTGGACTGATTTGGTGCCCGAATCGCATTTGTGCTGGTTATTTTGATGGTCGGATTGTAGTGGAATGAAGAAGTGACGTTGGTGGGGTTATTGAATGAAATGCGGGTTAAAATGGATCGGAGTGGCGAGCTGAGTCGTGACGAATTGTTGCTGAATTAGTAAGTTGATTTGACACTCAATTGGTGTATAATATTCGGTATTTCTATGGCTAGTTATTGTTGCCTTGAGATGACCGGTTGTAAGTGTGCCTTTGTCTTTGGTTGTTAGAATCTCGATTGTTTGATGTGCTAGGTGTGGCTGATTTTGTGACAGGTTATGGCTGATTTTATGGCTTGTCTGATGGTGGAATCTATGTCAAGAGCATTGGTTGTTTGTGTGTGATTTGATGCTCGATTGGCTGCCATTTGCGTTGGTCTCTTGTGGTAGGTTGACACATTTTATGTGCGCTTGAATTGCAGTGATAGATGTGGTGCTTGTGTTAGCTTGACATGTGATCGATACTCGGTTCGAGTGAATTGTATGGCGTGTGTGGTTGCTTGAACAAGCCCGGATTGATCGGAGGGCTGCCAACCTGTAGGGTGTTGACCCGGGTTGTGAGAAAGGGCCTGTAGGGTGTTGACCCGGGTCGAGAGAAAAGTCTTGGAGTGTGATGACGCGGGACAAAGCCCGGATTGATCGGAGGGTTGCCAGCCTGGAGCGTGTTGACGCGGGTGGCGAAAAAGGACCTGTGGGGTGTTGACCCGGGTCATGAGAAAGTTGAATGTATGCGCATGTGTATTGTACTTAATTGAATTGGTGAATGTACCTGTGAATGACGCTCGAGTAATTATGATAAGTAGGTGAAATTTGTTATGTGAATAGCTAGATTGCATCTTTTTAGACTCGTCTGGGTACGCATTGGCCTATGTGGGGTTTAGGTTGTCTGCTTATTGAGAAGTGTTCTCATGGTTGTTTAACCAAACCATTTCAGGTCCGCGACCGTAGTTGATTGGAGACCCTACAAGGATAATCTCGGGGATCGAAGACAGGTCAAGGACCCTGTATTTTGAGTGACCCATTTTGTAGAGTAGATAAGTTGACGAACCACGGTCTCTTTTGTTGAATGTGGTTATGTCATTTTTGGCCCAGTTGGCAGTTGACTTTTGTGAATATTGTATATATCTACCAAGTGCATGAATTGCAAGTATTGAAGTGTACTATTGCTACCCCTTTGTTCTTAGTAATTGTCTGGGTTGTTTCATTTTGTTTCCGCATGTGCTAAATCTCTTATGTTTGAGTTGGGTCGGCGACATTGCCTGCGACGTCGCATTCAATGATCGACCAGCAAGGGATGTCGCGAGTCCGTGAGAGTTCGGGGCGTGACATCCCCGTTGATTTGGTATCAGAGCCAGGTCAGCTCGAACCAAGATGGTCGAAGCTTGGAGTGATAAGGAGCGATGACTTTGGGGTAGCCAGTTAGGGAGACTTGTTGGCCATGCGTTACCCAAATTACTTGGTTGTGATTGCTGAGTGATATTATGCACTAATATGTGAAGTGCAGGTGCGTCAGGACTTGAGGTAAGTGCGCGAAACCTGTTGGCTGTGATTGAGTGATATTGGTGAACTGCTACCTGCTGTGTGAATTATTGTGCGGTGCACTGCCTAGGGCGTAGACTGGTATAGTTGGCCTAGGTCTTTAATTCCCGAAGGGAATTATAGCAGGTAAGTGGATGGTGTGAACCCTGTGAGTATGAGTAGCCGAGGAAAAGGTCGAGGTCGAGGTCGAGGTCGTGTAGGTCCGCAAGTTGGAGTTGTGGGGGATCCCATATGGGATGAGATTTTGAGGGCGCTCGAGGAAGTTGGAATGTTATTGGGAAGGCAGATTGAGGAGCAAAATGCTACTGTTGCTACTGATGCTGAGGCCACTATTGTCGTCGTTAATGGAAATGTTGGGGATCAAGGTCAAGGGTAAGTTAATGCAGTCAGACAGATGCGATAACTGGTTGAGCAATTTTTGAAATTTAAAACCTCCGAAGTTTGATGGGAAAAGTGACCCTAAGGCTACATCATTTTGGATATCAGGGTTGAAAAAGGGCTTTGAAGTATTGGGGTGCTTTGGTCGAGAGTTTCAATGGGAAGTACTTTTCGGAGAGTGCGCGAGAACAAAAAGACAGAGTTTCTTCGACTTCGCAAAAATCGGATGTCAGTAAATCAGTATGAGGTCAAGTTTGTAAGGTTGTCTAAATACGCACCAAGGATGATTAGGCACCATGTGGATAGGACAAGAAGGTTCCGGGATGGATTGAAACCGGAACTCCGCAGTTAATTAGTATTCGAGTCCTAAGAGATTACAATAAGCTGTATGAGAGAGCTCGATGGTTGACATGGATATGAGTGAAAGGACTGCCACTTCTAGATCGCGGTACGCGCCGGCAAGGGACAATAGGAACTTTGGAAAGAAGCCTATGACAGAGAATATGAGACTTGTCCCTCCGGTAAGGAAGAACTTTGGAAAGCCGAACTACTACTCCAGTGCCGAATGTCAGTCTTATGGAAAGGGGGCATAGAAATAGCCATTGCCAAGGTACAAGTGAAGTGTGTTGTGGAGGTGGACAGCAAGGTCACTGAGTGAGAAATTGCTGAACCAATAGATATCGCAGGTAGGACATTAAGCGAGAGCTGCCCTGAAGATTAACCAGAATCGGCTAAGGACCTAAGGAAAAGTATATGTTTTGGCTGAGAAGAAAGCGAAGCATGCGCCGTGAAAGTCGGTATGCGTTACGAAGTGATATTGGGTGCAATAGGAGATGAATTTGAAGTTATCGCTTGAGTGGTCATGAAAGACTTATAATTAATTTTATGGTGAATAGGCGTAATTGGTTTAATGATTTATGGATTACTGATGATATTCTTGGACGAGTTGGGAAGGATGAGTGTTACTTAGAAATTTCAGATTTTGTAAAGGACCGATGTGATTCGTTTTTGGGAGACTGTTGGATTGAAATTGGATGGATTGAGTTTGGTCTTTGAGGTATAGAAAGATAATGATTTGGTGGCTAACTAGTCGGTTGAGGAACCAAGGCTAAAGGACATAAACGAGGTGTGTAATCTTCCCGATGTCTTTCCTTAGGAATTGCCGGGATTGCCACCTGGAAGGGAAGTGGAGTTTGCGGTTGAATTAACCCTAGGGACTGAGCCAGTCTCGAAGCCGCCCTATAGGATGTCGTTGTCAGAGTTGAAAGAACTTAAGGTTCGGATGCAAGAATTGCTAGACAAAGGTTTTATCCAACCGAGTGCGTCTCCATAGGGAGCGCCAGTTCTGTTCGTCAGGAAGAAGGATGGGTCGTTGAGGCTGTGTATCGATTACCGTCAGCTGAATCAGGTGACCATTAAGAATAGGTACCCTTTGCTAAGGATAGATGACCTAATTGATCAGTTGCAGGGGGCGTTGATATTATCAAAGATCGACTTGAGGACTAGCTATCACCAGTTAAGAATCCAAAAGGAGGATATCCCAAAGACGGCATTTAAGACGGGAGGTATGGACATTATGAATCCACGATTATGCCGTTTGGACTAACGCCCCTGCGACTTCCGTGGATTTAATGAACCGGATATTCAAGGAGTTAGTAGACCAATTTATCGTTGTTTTTATTGATGATATTCTAGCATATTCAAAGAGTTTCGAGGAACATGGGGTACATTTGGAAAGAGTTCTACGGATGTTAAGAGAGTACGCACTGTATGCTAAGTTTAGCAAGTGCGAATTTTGGTTGAATCAAGTTGCACTTCTCGGACATATAATTTCCGGAGAAGGAATCTCCGTGGATTCAACAAAAATTGAGGCAGTAATGGATTGGCCGAGACCGACGGCAGTTACTGAGGTTCGAAACTTCCTAGGACTGGCAGACTATTATCGGAGGTTTGTGGAGCGATTCTCAGCGATAGCCATTCCATTGACGAGGTTGCTTACGAAGGAGACTAAGTTTGAATGGACGGATAAGTACAAAAAGAGTTTTCAGGATTAAAACAGAGTTTGATGACCACGCCAGTGTTGACAGTCCCGTTAGGTTGGGAGGATATGAAATCTACAGTGACGCGTCGCTAAGAGGACTCGGATGTGTGTTAACACAATGTGGAAAAGTGGTGGCATACGCATCGCGACAATTGAGACCGCATAAGCTGAATTATCCGACGCATGAATTGGAATTTGCCGCAATTATCTTCGTTCTTAAGATTTGGAGGCATTACCTGTGTGGGAGAGAAATTTCAGATTTATACGGATCGTCAGAGTTTAAGGTACTTGTTTTTTCCAAAAAGGAATTAAATATGAGACAGCACAGTTGGATGGAATTGTTGAAGGACTATGACTGCGACATATTGTATCACCTCGGAAAGGCTAACCGGGTAGCAGATGCCTTAAGTCGGGAATCGAGCATCGCGTATTTGCTGGTTAAAGAACGGACTTTATTAGAAGGAGTGTGGGACTCAAAATTTAAGTTCGAGGTAAGACACCTCTCCAGTCTGATGGCAATATTAAGGATTGAGCCGGAAGTGCAAGCCAAGATCAAGGCGTTGTAGTCTGCGAACTTTGAGATTCAGAAAATTTTGAGTATGGATAACTCTAAGAGGAAATCAGACTTTCAGGTGTCAGAGGATGGAATCCTTAGGTCTTGAGGACGATTATGCGTGCCCAATAATTTAGAACTCAAGGAAGAGATTTTATCGGAGGCTCATAGGAGCAGTTATAGTATTCACCCGAGCAGCACTAAGATGTACCAGAATCTTCGCCAGCACTATTGGTGGAATGGAATGAAAGCGGACGTGGCCAGGCATGTGGCTAAGTGTTTGACGTGCCAACAAGTGAAGGCGCCTGGTGGGATGCTGCAGCCATTGGAAATCCCAAAATGGAAATGGAAGCACATTACCATGGACTTTGTAACGGGACTGCCAAGAAGCCAGAGGGGACACGACTCTATTTGAGTGATAGTAGATAGATTGACCACGTCAACGCACTTCCTGGCGGTGCGAAAGGACTTCGAGCTAGAAAGGCGGGCAGAGTTATATGTGCGATGGACTGTTCGTCTTCATGGAGTACCGGTGTCAATCACTTCGGACTGTGATTCCCGGTTTACCGCGAATTTTTGGAAGATATGCTGAGAGCGTGTGTGTTAGACTTTCAGGGCAAGTGGGAAGAACAGTTGCATTTGGTGGAATTTGCTTACGACAACAGTTTCAGCAGAGTATCGGGATGGCACCGTTTGAGGTACTATATGGCAGGGCGTGCAGAACACCGTTGTGCGGGGATGAAGTGGGGGAAAGAAGTATAACAGGTCCAGAGTTAGTTTAACAGTCGGTGAAAGCAGTAAAGGTTATCCGGGAAAGGTTGAGAACAGCCTAGAGTCGTCAGAAAAGTTATGCGGACCGAAGGTATAGACCGTTGGAGTTTCAGGTGGGCGACCATATATTTCTCAAGATCTTATCAATGAGAGGACTGTCTCGGTTTGGCAAGAAAGGAAAGTTGAGTCCAAGGTTCATAGACCCATTTGAGATTTTTGGAAAGGATTGGATCATTAGCATACCGCCTAGCCTTATCACCGAATTTGTCACAAGTTCATAACATCTTCCACGTGTCGATGTTAAGGAAGTATGAACCAGACCCGACCCATGCACTGAATCATGAAGTAATAGATGTGGAAGACAGGGTATCGTACGTGGAAAAGCCAGTGCGAATCGAGGATAGAAAGGAACAAGTGTTGAGAAACAGGACGATTCCGTTGGTCAAAGTTATCTGGGAAAACGAGGAGGCGATGCGACACCAGTACCCCCAATTATTTGAGTAGTCGAGTTTGGATTGTAAATTTCGAGGACGAAATTTTTATAAGGGGGGGAGAGTTGTGACATCTCGAATTTCGGCCCGTTTTTGGGATTTATAAAACGCGTAATTTGTCAGTGTGCTTATAGTAAAATCTCGTCCGGGAACTGATCACTCCCGGTTATCATTTTAAATTAGAGATTTCGCTAGAATCGCACTCGATCAAATTTGGCCGTTATTTAGACCCCGAACTTGGCAGTCGATTTTCAGGAGTTTCAGGACGAAATAAATTGGACGGTGTCAATATTATCGTAGCCAGCGTTGAGATTGTCAGGAATGATGGAAAAATGAGAGTTTTTGATCAGGTGCGAATTTGAACTAGTAGACCTCCCTCGTTATAACTTGATCTAATTAATTTGGCCTTTGTCCCTTTTTATATGCGAGGCTTATTTTGGACTGGTAGATCGCTTTCGATTTTGAATTTGGGCCATTGGATCGCAATTAATATTTGAATGTTTATATTTTCTTTTATTCCTCTCTCTCTTTCTCTCTCTCTCTCTCTCCTCTGCCGCGCGTGTCTCCTCCGCGCGTCCCACCTACGCAGACCTGCTTCCCTCCTGACACACTCTTTCTCTCTCTCTTATCTCCTTCTTTTCCCTTTTCTTTCTTTTTCTTCTTCTTCTTCTTCCTTCCCCCGACTGGTCCTGCTCGTGCGTCTGCTCGCCCGACCGAACGCCGCGCGACCGCCCTTCCGCCTCCAGCCTCGTCGCCGTCGCCGCCGTCGCCCCGACCGAGCCGCGCTGCCGTCTGTTGCCGCGATCGCCCGTCGCCGGTCTGCCCGCGAGGCGCGCGAGCAGCAGCTTGTCGCCGCGATCGCCGCGACCCGGCGCTGCCCAGCCGCCCAGCGACCTATCCTTCATCGCCTGGCCACCCGTGAAGTCGCCGTGCCGCCTCCGTCTGCCGCGAGATCAGCTTTCCTCCTGTCTCTCTCCTTCCGACTCGGGCCAGATCTGGCCGTGCCGACGCTGCTCGCCGCCATGAGCCGCCCGGCCAGCCGTTGCCGCCTCAGTCACCGACCGCCACCCCACCACCTGGCCGACCACCCAGTACCGCCCCCTCCCCTGTTCCGGCCAACCCAGCGCCTCCCCTCCCCTTCCCCTGTTCTGCCCTCACCGCCCCTGTTTTCGTCGCCGCCGTGGGCCGCCGCTCGAACGTCGGAGCTGCTGCCGTTCCGGCGAGGCCCCGACTCTCCCTTGCTGCCGCCGAGCTACTGTCGCCTCAGTCGGACCTCCTTGCCGCCCGGCTGTGGCCAAGAGCCTCGCCGATCGCCACCGCCGCCGTTGTCCTGACATTGTCCCCCCGCTGTCCAGCCTCGTTTTCTTGCTCAAATCGAGGTAAGCGACTCCCTAAACGCCGTCTAGGACTTTGGGTATCATTCGATGTGTTTAAGGGTGGTTTAGGGTGGGAATTGCGGCTGATTAGGGGCTGTTCGGGCCGGTTCGGTGGCCGTTTATCGCGATTTGGTGGCTGAGATGTGGGCTAGTTAGGGGTAGGTGCTTATGGTCGAAATGTGGGTTGAATCGTGACAATTTATGGCCAATTTTGGTGTTGAGTTGGGGGCCATTGATGCTGGAAATTAGGTCGCGATTATGGATTGGTCGTGTGTTAAATCGTGTTGGGATGGCGAGCTATGTGTCGGTTGAGCGTTGCTGGTTGTGTGGACTGATTTGGTGCCCGAATCGCATTTGTGCTGGTTATTTTGATGGTCGGATTGTAGCGGAATGAAGAAGTGACGTTGGTGGGGTTATTGAATGAAATGCGGGTTAAAATGGATCGGAGTGGCGAGCTGAGTCGTGACGAATTGTTGCTGAATTAGTAAGTTGATTTGACACTCAATTGGTGTATAATATTCGGTATTTCTATGGCTAGTTATTGTTGCCTTGAGATGACCGGTTGTAAGTGTGCCTTTGTCTTTGGTTGTTAGAATCTCGATTGTTTGATGTGCTAGGTGTGGCTGATTTTGTGACAGGTTATGGCTGATTTTATGGCTTGTCTGATGGTAGAATCTATGTCAAGAGCATTGGTTGTTTGTGTGTGATTCAATGCTCGATTGGCTGCCATTCGCGTTGGTCTCTTGTGGTAGGTTGACACACTTTATGTGCGCTTGAATTGCAGTGATAGATGTGGTGCTTGTGTTAGCTTGACATGTGATCGATACTCGGTTCGAGTGAATTGTATGGCGTGTGTGGTTGCTTGAACAAGCCCGGATTGATCGGAGGGCTGCCAACCTGTAGGGTGTTGACCCGGGTTGTGAGAAAGGGCCTGTAGGGTGTTGACCTGGGTCGAGAGAAAAGTCTTGGAGTGTGATGACGCGGGACAAAGCCCGGATTGATCGGAGGGTTGCCAGCCTGGAGCGTGTTGACGCGGGTGGCAAAAAAGGACCTGTGGGGTGTTGACCTGGGTCATGAGAAAGTTGAATGTATGCGCATGTGTATTGTACTTAATTGAATTGGTGAATGTACCTGTGAATGACGCTCGAGTAATTGTGATAAGTAGGTGAAATTTGTTATGTGAATAGCTAGATTGCATCTTTTTAGACTCGTCTGGGTACGCATTAGCCTATGTGGGGTTTAGGTTGTCTGCTTATTGAGAAGTGTTCTCATGGTTGTTTAACCAAACCATTTCAGGTCCGCGACCGTAGTTGATTGGAGACCCTACAAGGATAATCTCGGGGATCGAAGACAGGTCAAGGACCCTGTATTTTGAGTGACCCATTTTGTAGAGTAGATAAGTTGACGAACCACGGTCTCTTTTGTTGAATGTGGTTATGTCGTTTTTGGCCCAGTTGGCAGTTGACTTTTGTGAATATTGTATATATCTACCAAGTGCATGAATTGCAAGTATTGAAGTGTACTATTGCTACCCCTTTGTTCTTAGTAATTGTCTGGGTTGTTTCATTTTGTTTCCGCATGTGCTAAATCTCTGATGTTTGAGTTGGGTCGGCAACATTGCCTGGGACGTCGCATTCAATGATCGACCAACAAGGGATGTCGCGAGTCCGTGAGAGTTCGGGGCGTGACAGAGGCCGTACCATCGCAATGCACAAGTTGAAAGGAAGCCGTTCCACCACATGCTCCCATCATAACAACATATCATTCCCCAGGAAGGAGTTACCGACAAATTGCTCTTTGTCCGCAAAGGCCGCCAAGTTCACGTCTCAATCTTGTGTTTGGAGTAGTTCTTCTGTTGGTAGCAAGGAAAGCTCATGACAATGGATTAGCATTGTCAAATAGAAGATAGGTGGACACTGGAGGCACTGTAGAGGAAGAATGATAAAAGGTTAGAAACAGGGAAGCTATTCATTTTGCCCTTTCATATTTCTAGTCCTTACTCACTCCTCAATGTAAAAAATTTCCAGAGGATGAACAGCACAAGTTTCTTGCAAGCTTCTTCCTGTAAATTCGGCCGGGCTTTAGTATAAACGCATTGTTTTCCTTATTTTCTTTCACAAGAAAGTGAGCTAAAGTTGATATATTTTAGACATACAACCCAGTGCGATACTTCTTTGCTCTGTTTTTACTTGAACACTCAGTAAGTTATGACTAGGAAATTTCAGTGTTATATTTATTCAGATTCTCAATAACGGGCAGCAGGCGCACCTTAAGATATATTGCAATATTTTATGGCATTTTTTCCCTTATCCTCACAGTGACAACTATTATGTAAGTGACTTTCAATAGGAAATAGACAACTACAGAAAACGCTACAAGAGGTCCATTGAAATACTCTGGTGGCGTTTTTGCTGATATTTACAAGGTGTTGTTCTTAGAACAAGAGGAATAGTATCCAAAGGGGCTTTACAATGTAAGTAAAATGCAACTAATACAGACAAACAGTCAGCATAGAGTCCTAGAGGTTCATATAAAAGACCATGAGTTTCACCATAACGAACATTTGTAATCATTCCCTTCGCTAACGAATCAGTCAAAGAAAAAGACATCCCTTCGGTCAAATCTTGCTTGTAGCTAATCATTCTTGTACTTTGTATTTTACTGGCCAAGTCCGTACGAGCCGAGCCGAGCGGCTCAAGTTTCTCAAACTCCAAAGTTACCCCCACCAAAAGGCACAGGACAAATAGGAATCAAGAAATCATTGCAATTTGAGCTAACTAACTGACCAACAATACTAGAGAGAATAATTTCTAACTCCTCAGAAATTCCACCGGCATTATTCTCTTTCTCTTGAGAACCATTCAAAATATTTGACAACTGAATATGCATTTATTTTGCAAAAAATGAATAATTTATAAAATATTTTTCAGACTCAAAACTTTACACCTGTTCTTCAACTTAACATGCTTGTTGAAGAAATGAAATCCCTTTTTGGGGCAAAAATAAATAGAAGTCCTAGAGTATGTGCAGGATTATTAGTTCAACCCAAGCTGAGCAATTTGATGCCATAAATTCAGATGAAAGTTAAATCTATCCACTTGACATATATATTAGCCAGTTAGTGAACTTTCTTGGTCTGTTTTCTCTTGTATACTCATGAGTTGTGACTGCGAATTTACTCAATTTCTCAACAATGGCCAGCAAGGGTACGCAAAACTCGTTGGGAATCACAACAGAAGTTTAATACCACAAAATAGCCTCTCAAAAGAGGAAGCCAAGCATACTCTCAAACATACCTAATTGAACTAAATTTCACTCAACAGCTTAGGCCGATTAGTTATGGCCACCACATATTTTGATTGCTCTATTTTACTCTAATCAATCTGATTTGAGATTCTCCTTTGCACTACATATGAAACCTAACACTGGTAAAACTGGACAACAACAATATCTTGGACACAAATCCTCACTAAGACAACTGAAGAGAAATCAAGATACATGATTTATCCTGGTTCAACCTTAACTAACGCTACATCTAATAAAGGATTCCATTATATTTAGCACCTCCCACCTCTCTGTTTGATCCCTCAATTACAAAGAAAGTGGCTGTATACTTTTGGCAGCTATTCATGGACCCAAAGCAAAACTACTAATAAAATACTAACCCAAATTGAAAAAGCCCTCTGGCATCACGACGGCGTTGCCCCGTACGACCCCTGCTGGGGTGGAGCCCCCAACCTCCACCCGCTCACTGAGGAATGGACCCTTATGCCTTCTAGTTGATGGGGAGTATGAACCACCCCCCAACTCTTAACACTAGGAAAACTAGACAACAACTATTTTCTTGAATCTTGGCCACGACCCTGTCCAAACAACCTGAGATGGAAACGAGCCTAATGGTATATCAACCAGAAACCATGCATTAAACTTTTTGTTTATCCGTTATTCTCCTTAGTCGCTTGATTGAATATTTGCTTTGACATTCCTAAAACTAGTCCTTAGGATTTCTAATCCTGACCTATATTTCTAAGCTTAGCTACTGAAATTTAAGCTAAATTTTGAGTTCCTAGGAAGCATGAGCCAGCGCTTCGCTTGTTTTAGCACTTTACTGCTAGCAAAAAAAAATTGGTTTAACAAGGGGAAGCTGCATCCAATGACCATTTTTTCTCTCTCTATTCCCATCCTCAAACCAAGTATTTCTTAGTTTCTAGTAATAAGTCTACTATTTTGTCCTCAACGTTTTTCTGGACTAGTGTTCCGGCTCATTGGTCGCCGCATGGGTTTGTCCTTGGCTAGAAAGCTTTATGGCCCGTGACAATTACGTGCCATGTAATGGGACTTCAAATGTCTAAAGGGAAGGTTTTAGACTCGAAACTTTACACCCGTTGCCATATAAAGAACTAGAAAAAAATAGGGTATCTTCAACTTTAACATGCTTGTTGGGGACATATAAAACCCTTTACACCTGTTGCTATTTATTTGTTCTAACCCAAACTGGCAAATATGATGCCATAAATTCAGATGAAAGAGCAAAGTAGCTGATGTAAACTAAATTTTCCATGGAACGTGACTACCATAGAACAAGAAACGGCGAAAACAAAACCAATGAAGTATATAGATATAGACAAACCAGAGCCAGTTGTGCATTGCTGACACCTAAATTTTAGCGACCATTTAGTATAATTTGCATAGAAAATTAGGGATTAAAATTTTTAACCCCTAAACAAAAAATATTTAAATTGCATAACATATAAGTTAAATTTATTTTAGATTAATTGCATTTTGCATCGGACCGGCGGTGAATGAACGAGCTTAAATTTCATCGAATGGGACTCGGCTCGCTCGGAATGCAAGGGCCGGGAATTACAAGTCAAACGGGCTTGGTTGTTTTAATTTGAGCTTAATTCAGCCCATTTATCCTTAATTAATTCAGCCCATTTAAATTAAATTAAAATCTAAGCCCAAGTCTAAGCCCATTAGGACTAGAGAGCCCATCTAATTGACCTAAATTAGGATTATATATACTTCATTAGGTTAGAATTTTTAAGGGGAGAGAATTTTCAGAACACAATTTTTGAGGGCACGAGAGACATACGTGAGCGAGAGAAAGAGTAAGAGAGGGAGAGAAGGAGACCGGCTCCCGCCGCCGCCGGGCCTGCTGCCGCCGCTCCCCACCGCGGCTGCTGCCGCTGCTCCCTACCGTGCCGCCGCTGCCTCACGCCGCGCGCCTTCGCCGCTCCTCCCGTTGCCGCGCATCGTTGCTGCTGTCGCTCCTCCGTCGCCACCCACTGCTGCCGCTGCTGTTCCGTCGCCGAACATCACCGCCTGCTGCCGGTGAAGTCGCTGCCGCGACGCCGCCGCACGCTGCTGCGACGCTGCTGCTCCCTGCCATGCCGCCGCTGCTTCCCGCCGACGTCGCTGCTGCCCTTTGTCGCTGTGCACTGTCGCTGTCGGAGCCGTCGCACGCCGGCGCCTCTGCTGCCGTCGCGCCTCACGCTGCTGCTGCCGCTTCCTATGCCGACGCTGTTGCTGCCGCTTCCCGTCGGTGCTGCTGCTGCCGCGCCCTACACCGCCGGAGTCACCCTTCGTCGCCGTGTCCCGCCGTTGCTGCTTCCTGCTGACGCCGCGCCTGCCGCCGTTGCTTCCCTGCCGACGCTGCTGCTGCCGCCGCTTCCCACCGACGCCTGCTGCCGTCGGGCCTCACGCCGCTGCTGCCGCCGGAGCCGTCGCACGCCGACGCAGCCGCACCGCCGCTGCCGTCGTCGCTCTGCCACCGCTGCTGTCCCGGAGTTGCGCCATCACCAGCACCATCGTAAACAGCGTCGCCGCCGTCCTCGTGGTCGCGCCACCGCCAGTCCGCCGTTCGCCGCTCATCCCGATCCGCGATCCCGATCCGCGAGTTCAAATTTGGAAATATTTCGAAATTAGGTAAGGATATTATCCGATATTTTCAGAATATTTGATTTCTTAATTTTTAGATGCTTGAATATTCTGTGAATATTGTGTGGATTGCTAGATATCTTAGGATGATGTTTGCCTTGTTCGCAATATTCGAAAATATTCAAAATTAGGAAAACTTTCCTAATTCAGCAACGTATCTAGACAACTATTCGACCTTATCCCTAAGGTATGATACGTGGCGATACGGAGAATCATTATCCTACCCATATTCACTTGGGTACGACAATGAATTTTATCTGCTTTCCAAATTTGAATGATCGAATTTCCGTCAATATCTATAACCCTATAGATATGACCGATAATTCCATTTTTGTGCCTAATCCGAGTTTGAAACGAATTTTGCGGATTGCGTGGTTGTTTTAAATGTGGATGCTATCTCTGTTTAGATTATTTTTCCTTTTCAAATAAAAAGAAAATTCAAAAAATATCAGTTATGATTTGAATTTGAATTTTGCATGTTTAGGAATCCTAAATATATCTAGACGATAGAGTAATTATTTAATTTAAATTAGGACTTGAGATAATCTATTCCCTAGTTTAAATTAAGTAATTTTCTAATCTTAATAGATTATTTAGGTTATTTTTTTATTCCGAATTTTCATGAAAACCACAAAAAAAAGAATGAATTGTTTTATGGTAGATTAGGATAGATTGCATTCTTATTTTAAGTAATTTATTATTTCGAATTTTAACAAAAAACCTCAAAAAATAAATCACGTTAGGATATGTTAAGTCATCATAGGTTGCATGTTAATTTAGGCATATTTTTATTCCGAAATTCATTAGAAAATACCAAAAAATAAATCATTTGCCCGTCATCAGAATTAGGTCGCGTCGTCGCATGACATATAGTTTGTATGCTAGGTCTTGCATGTCATTTATTGCACGTCATTGCATGTAGATTAGATTTCATTTAAATAAGTGAAAATCCTAAAAACATTGAGTGAATTCCTTGTTAATTAGAAATCATATTAGGTTGTTGATGTGATTTTCTAGCTAACAATGCAGATGCTTACGTTGCTTCGAGGTAAGTAATTCTTCCAACTTGCAATTTATTTAATGCTTTCTTGGGTGTTAAATTGGTGGTTTGCGTACCCGCATGAACACCTCACATGTTAGTGACTAAGTTAAAATGGATCCAAATTGCTTGCAAAAACATGTTTTTTTGAAAAGAAAAGGTACCGAAAGGGCGTTAGACTAGATCTAGCGTAATCAAGTCCCCGGGCTTAGAATCTCTGGTTCGTAGGAATAAAACATACCTCCCTATGTTTTATTTAGGTTTCTAATCGACCTACCACAAATAGATTAGTGGCGACTCCAAGCATGAAAACTTTTGCATGTTAAAAACTTAAACCTAAGTTGCGAATTGGTAGGGCTTGGGAGGGCTCGAGTTAGGTTTAGTCCTAATAATCCATTAGCCTAAGAGGAAATTTTAGGTCGCGACAGCTTGGCGACTCCGATGGGGAATTGAGTTAAAACTCTTAGTGGACTTAGGCCAGTTTTTCTTTTTTTTTTTTTAAATATTTTTTGCTTGGCAGCGAGGATCCCAGGTACGTCCCTAACATTTTAGGTGTTAAATGTTTTTGCAGAACGGGAGGTATAAGGGGAGGCGTGATTGTTAACCCTTGTTTTGCAGGGAGGTGTTTGAATGAATGGTTTATTTTATGCACGAAGCGCTGTATGATATAACTTGTTGTGCATGCCTTGCATTTACACTACACCGCACACACTTCCCGCTGCCGGACCTGGGCGGCACAGGTTTAGGATGGTACTGAGAAAACGGACACCCCGACCACACCCGTGTGGTATGGGTCGCCTTTCTTGGTCCCGAAAGTTCTTTCATGGTGTCATTGAATACCTACCACGGTTGCACCCTTTGCAACCCGGGTCGGCTCTTTGACTAAGCCGGAGTCAGGGGAATCCCAGCCTAACCACCACCATGACTGGTTTAGCTCGGTAATCCTCATGTCTCCATTTCACAAGCCAGAGTCTAGGTAGAAATCGAACCTCACGTTTCATGCGCATGTCTATGTGATTGCCATCATTCTATCGGGTGAAGTAAGATTTCTAAACCTTTATCTCGCAATTTATTTATGTTTCGTCTTTTTCTTTGGTCGGTCCATGGCATTAGGTCGGTCGTGAGTCTTGGTCTATACACTATGGGAGGGGCAGACATCCGGATTCTTGATGCTCCTAAGGAGGAGCTCCGTGCCTGGTGGAATCTACTCAATCCGACCAACCGCAAGCTAGTTGAGGGCCACATCGGGAGGCTGCTCCCCCTACTGGAGGTCAAAGTCCATACCGGCCTCGTTCGAGCATTAGCGCACTTCTGGTGTCCTGAGACTTCTACCTTCATATTCGGTAAGCACGAGCTCACCCCGACCTTGGAAGAATATAGCGTGCTCATTGGAAAACCATTGGAGTCGGAGTTAGTCACATCACCTTTGGGAATTGATTCTACTTTAATGTTGGCTGAATTTTTGAATGTCGGAAAAGATGAATTGGGAAAAGTGTTAAAAGCAAATCGCGGCACATGTCCTTTTTCATTCCTGAGTCAGTATTTTGAAAAAGCCACATCTTTTCAAAAAGGCAGGATCTTTTTGCTAGCATTTTTCGGGTTCGTGATTTTTCCTTACTGTAAGAATGCATGTAATCCGTCAATCGCATGGTTGGTCCAACAGGTCTGTCTTGAAAAGAATTTTATCAACATCATTTTAGCCGAGACTTTCATTTCCCTCACTAAATTTAAGCAACATGTTGACAAAACTTTTCATGCCCTCCTCGAGCTTTTGCAAATATGGTTTTTGTCTCACATAAAAGGGTGTGGCGATTTACTCACAATATCCGAGTTTAGTGATTCTAGCCATCCCGTCTTGAGGTATAAAGAAAAACAAGGGGGTGCACCTGATTATCATTACTCTGAATGGATTATTTTCATGAAAAACGCTAGACCCCAAGGTTTCCAATGGCATGCTAACTGGTTCAAAGTCGAGGAAGCTCGGCTTACATGTAATGGTATTGGACCGATTCCACTGTTGGGTTTCACCGGAGCAATTGAATATTACCCCGCCAGAGTGTCTCGTAAGTATCAGATTCTCCAAGGGCTCCCTCCGGCGTTACAACCAGAACTCCTCCAAGTTGACTTCGCCGATGATGATAAAGACCACGAAGCGACCGTAGCTCAGCTCAATAAGATGTGGAGGAAGTGTCGTGTGTTAAAGATAGCTCAGCCCGAAGGAGAACTAAAGGGAGAGCAGAAGTCCTATTTCGCGACGACCCAGTACATTCGTCGGCACAGAATCCCGCAGGATTTGCTCCCGAAGATACCCAAGGTGCCTCTCAAGTCCGCCAATCGATCAGAGAACAATCGCCTCAAAAGGAAGGTCGAAGAAGCTGAAGAAAAGGCATCCAAGATAGCTCGAGCTTATGAGCAATTGAAGAAGGAAGTCGCCTCCCATATGTCTATAGATCAAGCTAAATAAAAAGCTCGAAGTTCTTTTCTCATTTCAGTTCCAGTTTTTAAAATTTGTTTAGGAATTGAGTCATTTGTATTTATATTCAGTTCAATTTCAAGTCATTAATTGATGTAAAAATTTTCGCCATTTCAATAAAGGGGTCTTTTCAATTCAAAGCGGTTAGACCAATGTCATGGATTGGCGTATGATTTTGCTTGCCACTTATGTATGCCTGTTTCGTTCCAAAATCAGGTAGCTACGGACCGATCACGATCGCCCATTCGTACACGGTCGAGAGCCAGAATGGCCGATCAAACCGACTTGCAAGAGCGTGTTGTTGGTGTGGAAGACCAGATCAAGCAACTTGTCATCGCAATGCAACAAATGTCCGCTGAGATCAAAGCTCTCCGGTCAGTTCCTGTTTCGGCACCCCTCGAAGCGTCAGTCCCGAAGCAGAAAATCAGAAAAAGTGTCGATGTTGACGGAGATGACGATATTCCTGATTTAGAAGATGACCCCGTCCAGATCATCGTCAACAAGGACAAACCTGATGAACGGGTCAATAAACTTGAAGAAAGAGTGAAGCAGCTGGAAGGTTCACAGGATTCACCTTCGATCGATCTGTCCCTGTACTCACAGATCAAAATCCCAAAGAAGTTCAAAATGCCGGATTTCGACAAGTACAATGGCACCACATGTCCAAAAGCCCACCTACAGCTCTATCACGTACAAATGACTTTGTACGTTGATAACGAACTCCTGATGATCCATGCCTTTCAAGCAAGTTTGACGGGTCCTGCTTTGAGCTGGTATCTCATGAAGAAGATAAATGGCCTCAAAACTTGGAAAGAAGCCAGTGAAGCATTCTTGAAGCAGTACAGATTCATAACTGACATCATTCCTACCCGTGATGATCTCGAACGTGCTCAGATGAAAAAGACTGAGTCCTTCAAAGACTATGCTATCAGATGGAGGAATTTAGCTGCTCAGGTTGTCCCAGAACCCATAGACAGTGAGTTAAAGAGGATGTTCGTGAAAACTCTCCCGTTCGAATACCGTAATCGGATGGTTGCCATTCCGACTGACAACTTCAACCAACTCATCCCCATGGGCGAACAAATTGAAATAGGGCTGAAAGATGGATGGTTTGTCGAGCCGTCCTCCTCGACCAGAAGATTTGGTGCGAGAAAAGAGAAAGAACCGGCAGCTGAAGTGAATATGGCTTATAACCAGCCGAGCCGGCGGAATGCTAACTCCGCCCCAGCAATCCAAGTAGCAGAAGCTCAGCAACAAAACTCGGGTCGTCAACCTTTTCAGAGGAGGAACAACAGGAGGCAATTCACCCCTTTCCCCGGATCGTTGTCTCAAGTATTGACAGTGCTCCAGAAGAAATGCTTGCTTACTACTGAGCCAAAGCGACCCAATCCCGAGCAGTTCTATAACTTCGACCCGTCAAAGAAATGTGATTATCACATGGGTGAGCTGGGACACTCAACCGATGATTGCTATACCCTCAAGCACCGAATCCAGAACCTCCTAGATATGAAGGCTTTCTCATTTCAACCTGCTAAGCCGAATGTTCAGAGCAATCCACTCCCTGATCACGCAGGCAATGTGAATGCCATATTTAGCTTCGACGCTGGTCGAATCAAGAATGTTAAGGCGTATACTACTGACGTCTACGGTGAGTTAGTGAAAGCCGGTTGTTACCCGAGTAATGATGACCTTCCCCTTGCCATCATGAGAGAAAGAATCTCAAGAATGGTAGAAGCTGGGATGATCGTTTATGCTAACTACACTGGCATCATTTCCACTATCTCTGAAGTGGTTATTAATTGGGAGGAGGAGTTTGCTTCATTGAACACCAGGAGCGACAAGGGCGACCCTCTGCCTGAAGACATGCCTCCGCTTGAAGACGCGTCCGATAATGAAGAGATCATTGTAAGCACGCCTACAACTGATGAAGGGATAGTGATCGAGATACCTCAACCGTATGAGTACAGTGATAACAAGGCGGTTCCTTGGTCCTACAGTCTCGATGTCGACTTAGTTACCAGATCTGGGCATTCCTACGGCCAAGCTAATGCCCAACCTGCAAAACCTGTTACTGATAAAGAAGCCAAGGAGTTCCTAGCCGTGATTAAGGCTAGCGAATACAGCATAGTTGAGCAATTACGCAAGCTGCCCGCACAAATCTCTCTGCTTGAGTTACTTCAGACATCTGTCAAGCATCAGAAGGCCTTAATGAAGGTGTTAAGTGAAGTCCACGTGCCAGAGACGATCGATCATGACAAATTAGAGGAATTTGTGGGTTCTATACTCCTTAAGGACCTCATAGCCTTTTCAGATGAAGAGTTCCCTCTGGAAGGGAGGGGGCATACCAAGGCACTCTACATTTCTGTCAAATACAAGGCCTCGCATGTAGCCCGGGTACTCATCGATAATAGATTAACCTTGAACATCTGTCCTCTGGCAACTTTACACCGGCTCAAGATAGATCCTTCTAAGATAAATTCTGCGAAGACCTCCGTTCGAGCCTTTGACGGAACGAAGAAAGAAGTGATGGGAGAAATCCACCTTGACATACAAATTGGACCAACGGTGTTTAATGTCCTATTCCAAGTGATGGACATTCCCACTGCATTCAATTTTCTATTGGGTCGTCCATGGATTCATACTGCCGGAGCTGTACCATCCAGTCTACATCAGAAGGTGAAGTTTGTTGTGGAGAGAAAGTTAGTCACGGTCCACGGTGAAGAAGAGCACCCAATTTACCACGCAACGGCTATCCCCTATGTTGAGCCTGATTGCAAAATAGAATCGAGCTATCAATCGCTCGAGCTCGTATCAACCATACATGCGTCTAGAGGATCATCACCGCCTATTCCCGAGGTGTCAAATGCTACAGTCATGGTTGGAAGGGTAATGGTCTCTCATGGCTTTACTCCGGGCGAAGGCCTTGGTAGAAATGGTCAAGGTATCCGTCAACCGTTGGAAGTTTCTCAGAGGCCCCGCATTACTGGGTTGGGATACCTGGGGTCAAGTAAGTCAAATAATGGGGCATGTAGACGTGGACGTGGACGTGGTCGAGGTCAAGGTCGAAGAAATGGACAGAATAGATTGCGATCCGAAGAAGAGCCGAATGGTGAAGAACGTGGGCGTGGTAGGTTGCTTCCACACCTCCGCACCACATTCCCGGGACCTGCAAAAATGATGCATGAAGAGAAGGAGGTGATCGACACTTTGGGGCAACCAAGCGGCAAGTTCGATTATTATGTGAAATACTCAGCACCCCCGAGCTTCTATGTTGACCCCTGTGACATTATCCCGGATGGATGGGGAGGTATGGATGATCCAACACCTCTAGTGACAGAAGATTCTGATGATGCAATAGAGGGAATCACTGCCCTGTTTGATGATTTCTTCATTGGAGCTATCGAGGAAGGACCGTTGGAGGAAATGGGCACTGGCCCGCAAGAGTAACACATTTACTTTTTTCGCACACTCCCCTACGCGGGAATTTTTACTGCTTTTTAGGACTCGCCCCGTCTCGGGAGCTACTTTTTAGCACTTTTCATTTCTAGGATTTGATTGTTGCGATTTCCATTCCAATAAATGTAAGTCATTTGGTGATAATCAATGAAATTACAAGTTATTTTCGTTTTGAGGGCATGTTGAGGTATATCAAACCAGCCCGGTGATGATATCCAACCGATAAAATAAAATATAGTCCAAGGAGAATTCTGAGGCCTGGGCTTCTTCATGCTTCCTCGTGTTAAAACCTTTTTGAAAAGAATTTCAAAATAAATAAAATCATCAAAAGAAATAAAAATACACTGCTTAGCCCTGTTTGTCCTACTGAACCTCCTACTTTATGTTTCAGGGGCAATTTTATGACACGTAAGGGTATGGGAACGGTCCAATCTGATGAATTATGTGCCACCGAACCTGATCTCGATGACACCAATGAACTCGAAGATTCCTCGGACCTCCAGCGTGATCTAGAGCATCATGAAAGACCTAAAGTCCTAACGGTAGACCAAACTATCACTGTCAACTTGAGTGATTCCGGAGAACCCAAAGAGGTGAAGATAGGGGCAACCCTTCCCGAAGGTGAAGCTAAACGCCTGGTCCAACTGCTGAAGGACTACCGGGATATCTTTGCCTGGTCATATGTCGATATGCCGGGTCTAGACCCTTCTATCGTGGAGCATAGTCTACCCACTAATCCAGACATGCCGCCCAAGAAACAGAAGTTGCGAAGGACCAAGTCTGAACTTTCCAAGAAAATAGAGGAGGAGGTCATGAAGCTCTTGAAAGTGGGATTCATCGAAGTCACCCAATACCCCAGCTGGGTGGCTAATATTGTGCCAGTCATGAAGAAGGATGGTCGAGTTCGGGTTTGCATCGACTATCGCGATCTAAACAAGGCCAGTCCTAAAGACGATTTCCCATTGCCACATATAGACGTTTTGGTGGACAGTACTGCAGGGTTCGAGCTGTTTTCCTTCATGGATGGTTTCTCGGGTTATAATCAGATAAAAATGAAGGACGATGATAAGGAGAAAACGGCGTTCATCACTCCTTGGGGGACATTCCACTATAAGGTCATGCCCTTCGGCCTTAAAAATGCCGGGGCAACATATCAACGGGCAATGGTGACGCTCTTCCATGATATGATGCATAAGGAGATTGAGGTTTATGTCGATGACATGATCGCCAAGTCTCGACCTGGGAAGAGTCACGTCGATACTTTGAAGAAATTATTCGAGAGGCTCCGTGAGTTTAAGCTCCGTCTCAATCCAGCAAAGTGCGTATTCGGAGCAACCTCGGATAAATTACTTGGGTTCATAGTAAGCAGTAAAGGCATTGAAATTGACCCCTCCAAAGTGAAGGCTATATGTGAGTTACAACCCCCGTCGATCGTAAAAGAAGTGCGGAGCCTCCTGGGTAGATTGAACTACATAGCCCGTTTTATTTCTCAGCTCTCAGCAACTGCTAAGCCATTCTTCAAACTTCTAAGGAAGAATGCTCAAGTGAAATGGGACGATGATTGTCGGGAAGCGTTTAACGAACTAAAGCAATACCTGATGAAACCACCAGTGCTAGTCCCACCAATGCCGGGCCAGCCTTTGATCCTTTACCTCACAATTCATAGTGAGTCTTTAGGTGCGATGCTAGCCCAGAAAAGTCCTGAAGATGGAAAAGAGCGAGCCATTTATTACCTAAGCAATAAGTTCACTGTCTCGGAGTTGAATTATTCTGAAGCCGAGAAGACTTGCGCTGCGCTGGTATGGGTGCTCCATAGGCTGCGACAATATACACTGCATCACCAGACTTTGCTTGTGACTGAGACCGATCCCATTAAGTATTTACTTGATCAGCCAGCTTTGGTAGGGAAGTTAGCCAAGTGGCAGATTTTAATTTCAGAGTTTGATATCCAGATGAAGCCACAGAAGTCAGTTAAAGGTCGAGTAATTGCTGATGTGTTAGCTGAAAATCCTGGAGTCCCTGATGATGATAGATATTCTCCAGAAGATCGTATTTTGGTAATAAAGGAAGACACATGGACCATGTTTTTCGATGGAGCTGTAAACTTGGCCGGTTCTGGCACTGGGGTAGTTTTAATATCCCCAGATGGGCAACATTATCCAGTAGCAGCAAAGTTGGTGTTCCCCTATACCAACAACATAGCCGAGTATGAAGCTTGCATCCTCGGACTCCAAGCCGCAGTGGAAATGAGGATAACCAAGTTGAAAGTGTTTGGTGATTCTGCTTTGATTATTCTCCAAACTGTGGGAGAGTGGAAGACGAGAGACACCAAACTAGTGCCGTACCATGAATACCTCGAAGAAATCATAGAAGAATTCGAAAATATCTCTTTTGAGTACTTATCGAGGTCTCATAATCAGTTTGCTGATGCGCTAGCTACGTTATCATCCATGTTGCAGGTGATTGATGGGTTGGAGGTAGAACCCTTGAAGATTGAAGTCCTGATAAAACCAGCCTACTGTATGGTTGTGACAGGAGAACCTGATGAAAAGCCATGGTATTATGATATCATGAGTTACATCCAGAAACAAGAATTTCCTGAGGGAAGCACCCCGACTGACAGGAAGTACATAATGAAAATGGCTTCAAAATTCTTTGTTAGTGGTGAGAAGCTGTACAAAAGATCATATGATTCGATCCTATTGAGGTGTGTGGATGCGGCTGAAGCTACCAGAATCATGCAAGAAGTACACGAAGGGATATGTGGTCCACACATGAATGGCCACATGTTAGCTAAGAAGATTATGAGGTTGGGTTATTATTGGCTCAGTCTTGAGAGTGACTGCATCCAACATGTTCGAAGATGTCATCGTTGTCAGGTTCATGGGGATAAAATAAATGTTCCCCCGACAGAATTACATCAGCAGTCTGAGCCATGGCCTTTTTCAATGTGGGGCATCGATGTGATTGGCCCGATTAATCCCAAGGCATCAAATGGACACCGATTTATCCTAGTCGCGATTGACTATTTCTCTAAGTGGATTGAGGCATCATCTTATGCAAACGTCACCGCAAAGAATGTTGTAAAATTCATCAGGCGAGACATAGTTGCTCGTTATGGTGTCCCTGAGGCTATCGTCACTGACAATGGGACAAATTTGAACAACAAGTTCATTGATCAGTTGTTCAACGAGTTCAAAATCCGGCACCTGAATTCATCTCCTTACCGTCCACAGATGAATGGAGCAGTTGAAGCCGCTAACAAGAACATCAAGAAGATCTTGGCCAAAACGGCTGAAAACTATCGTGACTGGCATGAAAGGTTGCCATTTGCACTAATGGCGTATCGAACTTCGATCCGAACCTCTGTCGGAGCAACTCCTTTTTCCTTGGTGTATGGCATGGAAGCAGTCCTACCCGTCGAAGTAGAGATCCCTTCCTTGCGAGTCTTGTCTCGAGTGGAGTTGTCCGAGGCGGAATGGATGCGACAAAGGCATGAGCAGTTGAACCTAATTGATGAGAAGCGATTGAGAGCCATTTGCCACGGTCAAACCTATCAGCAGAGGATAGCTAGATCCTTCAATCAAAAGGTGCGTCCAAGACACTTCGAGGTAGATGATCTAGTCCTAAGGAAGGTACTGCCAGTCTTTCCTGTTCCTGGAGGAAAATTTGCCCCGAACTACATTGGTCCGTATGTGGTTAAAAAGGTGCTTCCTGGAGGTGCCCTGATCCTCGCAGAAATGGATGGTCGTGAGTTCTCCACTCCTATTAATTCTGATGCTGTGAAGATCTATTATCCCTGATAAGATCTAACATTTTTGCGGCGAAAGTTTTCAAGTGTTTGGTTTTATATTCTGAATTGCAAACATTTCACTTATGAATAAATGGGTTCAATCAATTTAAAGATGGAATGTGTGCCTTGGCTTTAAATTGTGTTTGATCATTTTGTCAGTCTACATTATCGATTTCAAAAGGGGAATCTATTTAGACAATATGATAACTCACGTGGAATGAATTGAATGTGTTGAATGAAGTACATCGGGATGATGAAAGGCAAGCCATATCCTATACACAGTCCCGTGCACTAATCCCTAGTGAGTTGAGTGGAAAAATTCCATGTCTACAAGGTAAAGGGTTATCTCCAAAAGGTACGGCAACTGAAATGACGAGAGGCAGTTCATTTCTCTATCCCAAACACTACAGGTTATCCATTGTTTCGCCACTTTGAGCCTAAACACTTGGAGAAATTCATTCAAATTACCCTTGTCAAGAACCACCCCACATCGGGGCAAACTGGAGGTAAGTCAGCGTCATAAGGTGAAAAATGAGTAGAAATTTTCATGCTCTCACTTGCATCAATCTTCGAGTGTTGCTTTTTCAGATGAATTCACGTAAAGTTCAAGTGCCTTAGGATGACGAAGAGCATTTCTTTCTCTATCCTATACACACTTTATCCTTTGTTAAGCCCAATTGAGCCTGCAAATTCATTTCTTAAACCCAGTTGGTGATCATCCCCCACACTGGGGCAAGGCAAAAGTCATCATTGTTCAAGCAGCATATCCAGAGCGCCGACAAAAGACGAAGACCCTGAGAGTCCAAATGTTAGTCACTCGGTCAAAACGAGCCAAAGTGTGACTGGCCAATATATGCATTGTAGACAGTGTGTGTCAAAAAAAAAACTAGAGGGCATGAAAAAGCAGTGTGCCTGGTAAAAGCAAGGCCAATGCCCGTGAAAAGAAGAAGAAGAGAATGAAAAAATGGAGAAAAAGCGACGGCTTTGGATTAGAAAATGTTGAGATGTGTCGAAGTCACAAAATATCCAGAGTCTTAAGGAGTCAAGTGATGAACTCTCGAAGCCAATGGAACATCTACCGAGAAGACATTCCCTGACGGAAAAGAGCACCGGTGACTATGCCGAGATGATCACCAACTTATTCACCCCAGTTATATACATTTTGAGCCTTATGATCCATTCATTTCTTAACCCATGAGCCTAGCCTGCGTTACGTCCCTTGCAAAGTCTCCTCAGATTAGGGCACTTGAACTAATGTAGAGTTTCTGATGTTTATAAGCTTAGCTCGAAGAAGTGCGAGCAAGTCCATTTCTATCTCATTTTGCAGGGTTCTTGACTTGTAAACCCGGAGACAATTGCAGAGTATTTTCTTTCAGTAGCCTCGACTCGAAGAGTCTCTTTTGCTAAGCCATTGACCAAGCCCCATGTTACGGTCCTAATAAAGACCTCTCAGATTGGTAAAGTCGTACTGCTTGCGAGAATACTCGGACCCTTGTCAACATGATGATGGTGAGATGGAGCGATTCTCCATAAATCAGCCTTTCGATGAGAATGAGAGAAAGCCCTTTTGGACCGGAAGTCCCTCATTTGACATTTTCAAGATACCCGCTTGTGAGTTTGGATTATCTTGTCATGATTTTTCCCCAGCGAAGTTTGTAATGATGATTTGACGAAACCATCGTGCATGAAAATCCGTTGAAATCATAGTGCATGTATGTGTTCTTAACAGTATGCGAATGCATATTACATGTTACTTAAAATCGTGTCTAACAGGAGACACACCTTCAGAGTTGGAGATGTCACCATGTAAGTATATCTCTATCCCTAGGATATCTATGACTATCTAGGTATCCCTAACCTGTTCAAGCAATTGTCAGGTCCCACATTTGATCATTTTTGCGATCTCTAGATGCCTTTGATGATGAACAGGTGTCTATTGATCAAACCTTTTCAGGTACTTCTGATGATATCCAGGTACTTTGTCAAGGAACTCTTGAACACTTGGGCTAGCCCCTTTTGTTCATCAAATTACAGATTTTCATACAATCTCGAGAAGATTCCCCCGTTACATGACTATGAGCAGGTATAGGCATGGCGGCCAAATCTTTACATATGAGCAGGTATATGTAAAGGTCGGAATATTCTTCCCAAATCTCAGGTATTCCCCCGCTACTCACCTATGAGTAGGTATAGGTGAAGCGGCCAAATCTTTGCATATGAGCAGGTATATGTAAAGGTCGGAATATTCTCTCATTATCTCAGATGTTCCCCCGCTACTCACCTATGAGCAGGTATAGGTGAAGCGGCCAAATCTTTGCATATGAGCAGGTATATGTAAAGGTCGGAATATTCTCTCAACCCCAGGTGTTCTCCCGTAGTTCACTTATGAGCAGGTATAAGTGAGGCGGCCAAATCTTTGCATATGAGCAAGTATATGTAAAGGTCAGAATATCCTCTTGATTTCAAAAGTTTCTCCCGCAATTCACTTATAAGCAGGTATAAGTGAAGCGACCAAATCTTTGCAAACACCTATGGAGATGTATAGGTAGTTCGTAAAGACCCGAACTATTCTCACGAATCCAGATGATGATTGGATACGTCGAGCTTTCTCCGTGTTTTGACTTAACTGCAGATCACCGAAGTTCATCAACGTATATCAGGCAATACCTATGGGGACTGAGCCCATACATTTGCCAAAACAACATACAAGTTGAAGTTGTGCCTCGAATTGCATTATCTCGCTCCTATCAGGTAAGTAATTCCAGGTATGTTTTCTGCTCATGTCAGCATGCATCATTTCTTAATGCATTGTAAAATGGGATTCATAATCCCGACAAAAATAACATTCATTGCATTTGCATGGTTGAAATTTAGGTATCATTTAGTCTTTGAATGCAACCTCTACGAGCTCACCTTCAAAGAGGGGCAGCTGTTGACACCTAAATTTTAGCGACCATTTAGTATAATTTGCATAGAATATTAGGGATTAAAATTTTTAACCCCTAAACAAAAAATATTTAAATTGCATAACATATAGTTTAAATTTATTTTAGATTAATTGCATTTTGCATCGGACCGGCGGTGAATGAACGAGCTTAAATTTCATCGAATGGGACTCGGCTCGCTTGGAATGCAAGGGCCGGGAATTACAAGTCAAACGGGCTTGGTTGTTTTAATTTGAGCTTAATTCAGCCCATTTATCCTTAATTAATTCAGCCCATTTAAATTAAATTAAAATCTAAGCCTAAGTCTAAGCCCATTAGGACTAGAGAGCCCATCTAATTGACCTAGATTAGGGTTATATATACTTCATTAGGTCAGAATTTTTAAGGGGAGAGAATTTTCAGAACACAATTTTTGAGGGCACGAGAGACACACGTGAGCGAGAGAAAGAGTAAGAGAGGGAGAGAAGGAGACCGGCTCCCGCCGCCGCCGGGCCTGCTGTCGTCGCTCCCCACCGCGGCTGCTGCCGCTGCTCCCTACCGTGCCGCCGCTGCCTCACGCCACGCGCCTTCGCCGCTCCTCCCGTTGCCGCGCATCGTTGCTGCTGTCGCTCCTCCGTCGCCACCCACTGCTGCCGCTGCTGTTCCGTCGCCGAACATCACCGCCTGCTGCCGGTGAAGTCGCTGCCGCGACGCCGCCGCACGCTGCTGCGACGCTGCTGCTCCCTGCCGTGCCGCCGCCGCTTCCCGCCGACGTCGCTGCTGCCCTTTGTCGCTGTGCACTGCCGCTGCCGGAGCCGTCGCACGCCGGCGCCTCTGCTGCCGTCGCGCCTCACGCCGCTGCTGCCGCTTCCTACGCCGACGCTGTTGCTGCCGCTTCCCGCCGGTGCTGCTGCTGCCGCGCCCTACACCGCCGGAGTCACCCTTCGTCGCCGTGTCCCGCCGTTGCTGCTTCCTGCTGACGCCGCGCCTGCCGCCGTTGCTTCCCTGCCGACGCTGCTGCTGCCGCCGCTTCCCACCGATGCCTGCTGCCGTCGGGCCTCACGCCGCTGCTGCCGCCGGAGCCGTCGCACGCCGACGCAGCCGCACTGCCGCTGCCGTCGTCGCTCTGCCACCGCTGCTGTCCCGGAGTTGCGCCATCACCAGCACCATCGTAAACAGCGTCACCGCCGTCCTCGTGGTCGCGCCACCGCCGGTCCGCCGTTCGCCGCTCATCCCGATCCGCGATCCCGATCCGCGAGTTCAAATTTGGAAATATTTCGAAATTAGGTAAGGATATTATCCGATATTTTCAGAATATTTGATTTCTTAATTTTTATATGCTTGAATATTCTGTGAATATTGTGTGGATTGCTAGATATCTTAGGATGATGTTTGCCTTGTTCGCAATATTCGAAAATATTCAAAATTAGGAAAACTTTCCTAATTCAGCAACGTATCTGGACAACTATCCGACCTTATCCCTAAGGTATGATACGTGGCGATACAGAGAATCATTATCCTACCCATATTCACTTGGGTACGATAATGAATTTTATCTGCTTTCCAAATTTGAATGATCGAATTTCCGTCAATATCTATAACCCTATAGATATGACCGATAATTCGATTTTTGTGCCTAATTCGAGTTTGAAACGAATTTTGCGGATTGCGTGGTTGTTTTAAATGTGGATGCTATCTCTGTTTAGATTATTTTTCCTTTTCAAATAAAAAGAAAATTCAAAAAATATCAGTTAGGATTTGAATTTGAATTTTGCATGTTTAGGAATCCTAAATATATCTAGACGATAGAGTAATTATTTAATTTAAATTAGGACTTGAGATAATCTATTCCCTAGTTTAAATTAAGTAATTTTCTAATCTTAATAGATTATTTAGGTTATTTTTTTTATTCCGAATTTTCATGAAAACCACAAAAAAAAGAATGAATTGTTTTATGGTAGATTAGGATAGATTGCATTCTTATTTTAAGTAATTTATTATTTCGAATTTTAACAAAAAACCTCAAAAAATAAATCACGTTAGGATATGTTAAGTCATCATAGGTTGCATGTTAATTTAGGCATATTTTTATTTCGAAATTCATTAGAAAATACCAAAAAATAAATCATTTGCCCCGTCATCAGAATTAGGTCGCGTCGTCGCATGACATATAGTTTGTATGCTAGGTCTTGCATGTCATTTATTGCACGTCATTGCATGTAGATTAGATTTCATTTAAATAAGTGAAAATCCTAAAAACATTGAGTGAATTCCTTGTTAATTAGAAATCATATTAGGTTGTTGATGTGATTTTCTAGCTAACAATGCAGATGCTTACGTTGCTTCGAGGTAAGTAATTCTTCCAACTTGCAATTTATTTAATGCTTTCTTGGGTGTTAAATTGGTGGTTTACGTACCCGCATGAACACCTCACATGTTAGTGACTAAGTTAAAATGGATCCAAATTGCTTGCCAAAACATGTTTTTTTGAAAAAGAAAAGGTACCGAAAGGGCGTTAGACTAGATTTAGCGTAATCAAGTCCCCGGGCTTAGAATCTCTGGTTCGTAGGAATAAAACATACCTCCCTATGTTTTATTTAGGTTTCTAATCGACCTACCATAAATAGATTAGTGGCGACTCCGAGCATGAAAACTTTTGCATGTTAAACACTTAAACCTAAGTTGCGAATTGGTAGGGCTTGGGAGGGCTCGAGTTAGGTTTAGTCCTAATAATCCATTAGCCTAAGAGGAAATTTTAGGTCGCGACATGCATATAACAACATTTCTAGGGATTCACTTTCATAACAGATTCATTAGAAAAGTCCTTTGGAGAAATCTAGGGAATCTTTGAACATACACGCAATAAACTTCACAAGCCATTCTTACCAAAAAAAAAAAAAAAACTTCACAAGCCATAATCAGCCAAAGCAAGCTGACTCTTCAACCCATTTTACCTAGGACTCTCTCTCTCTCTCTCTCTCTCTCTCTCTCTCTATATATATATATATATATATATTTCAATCATGTTCTCTAGTAAAAAGTATCTTTAATTATTTATATTCTTTCAATTGCTGTCAGAATGAAGAAGCCGATGTCTACAGTTTTAAGATGTAAATGAATATTCATACGAGGATCTCGACACGCTGCAAATCAATTCATTCATATGTATGATACTAATAGAAACTCCCGCGAATTTTCTACATGAGAGAGATATCTTGACCATCCTATTTTTTAGTAAGTTAGTGAAAAGCTGGAAAAGAAAGGATACAATCACGGTGCATAAGGATTCTAACAACTGCAAAAAGTTTAGTCTAGTTATGAATATAAAAAAATGAAAACGCTTTATTCAGCCTTGGTCCAACATGTCCCTTATAAGACATGAATATTACCAAGGAAATCAACTAAAAACGGTTACTTAAATAAGAAAATACTCTACTGGTGAAAAGGACTATATTTTCCAAGCACCGTGCTGTTCTAGAACAAGAAACAACTCTTAAAAAGCATAACCAAAGAAAGCAAAAAAACTTTCAGAAAAGACAAGAATTCAATTTAAAATACTACATATACATACAAACAATCCCCAGTTTCACACAAAACACTAGTGTAAAGATTCGCTCCAACGAACTAGCTTGGAAAGAGACATATATTGGAGAGTACATGCTAGGCTCTATTACGTCCTTGAAGTTCACTTCTTAGTACCCCAAGCCAGCCATGCCAACCCGAGCCAACTCTCTCTCTCTCTCTCTGCACCATGCATTTAGGAATAACAGCATTCCTTGGGAAGAACGATTTTAGTTAACGGCCCAAAAAGCTCTTTGGAAGAGCTTCGACATTCTCTTGAAATCAACCAAGACCAATATCGCTCTCTAGGGAACTCCTATGACCCACTAGCATACACCAATTCCATATTCTATATAAATGCTTCGCAGAGATTGCGAAAGATTCACAAATTACATGCTATATTCTCAGACAAACCAACACACAAAACCAAACAAGAAGATCCAGAAGAACCGCTGAGAGAGAAGCAAATGGCCACCATAGCAGCTGAAACGATGCTTAGGCATGTCTTTGATGGAAGCTTGTTAGTAAATGATGTGGAGATTGAGCGTAGGCCATACCACCGCAATTGTGGTTGTGCCCTGCACAAGCTGAAAGGAAGCAATTCGGCTGCTTGCTCCCATCACAACATATCATGCCCTTGGAAGGAGTTATCAACCAACTGCTCATTGTCCGCAGTAGCTTCCAAGTTCTCATCTCAGTCTTGCGTTATCCGTGGTTCTTCTGTCAACAGCAAGGGCAGCAAAGGACATTAAATTAGCATTTTCAAAGTAAATGATAGGTATATAGTGGAGGGATTGGCAAGGAAAGAAGAAAAAAGGTTACAAACAGCGAAAGTATTCTTCTGTTCTTTCTTATTTCTCGTCTTTACGTGCTCCTCAAGGTAGAAAATCTCCAGAAGATAAACAGCACAAGCTTCTTTACTAGATTCCTCTTGTAAATTCTGCATAGTTCCATTGCAAATGCATTCTTCTCCTTATATAATTACATGGGATTGAGAGTTAAATCTATCCACTTGACATATGTTTTAGCGAGTTAGTAAACTTCCTTGTTCTGTTTTCTCTTGAATACTCATGAGCTGAGACTACAAATTTACTCCATCTCAACCATGGCCAGATGGGGTACGCAAAACTTGTTGGGAATCAAAATGGAATTTTATACCACATAATAGCAGCTCAAAAGAGGAAGACAAACATAATTTCTCAAACATACCTAGTTGGACTGAATCTCACTCAAAAGCTTTGGGTTACTAGTTATGCCCACCACATGTTTTTATTGCTGACTTTACTCTAATCAATCCGATTTGAGATTGTTTCTTGCGCTCACATTCTACATATGAAACCTAACACTGGAAAAACTGGACTACAACAATATCTTGGACACAAATCCTCACCCAGTGAACCTAAGATGAATTACGAATTTACTAATGAGGTGTCTTTAGTTTCTGCCTTTGGACTGCAACATGAATAAGATGACTATATGGAAAAACAGATATTATCCAGACATGGATAAAATAGGTGATTCAGTGAATTCTCGGGTTAATAGAGCCTAGGGTTCAATCACACTTCAAGAGCAGTGAACAAAATCCTTCTGAAGTTAGGGTTGAAAGAGCTCAAGTTTCAGAGTGGCGATGCTCAAAGAACCTGCCACAATGTTGTCCTCCAAAAGAGATAAGGGACCAATGACCATCTTAATTCTGGGAAACTTAATCAAAATCTCTAATATGAAACTAAATAAACGGACAAACTTTTTTATTTAACCTAAGTTCGTCACCTATATAGGCAATTCGGACTATATTATGCGGGTTATAACTAGAAGAAGAAACTACTCATGCCAGGCGCAACAGGAGGAGGTGGACCAAAAATTTCCAGAAAAGACAAAGTTAACATAGATTACTAGATATATGTAAAATATTAACAGTTTCGCCATAGCAGAAATTTGTAAGTATGAACTACGCCAACGAACTATAAAGAGACGTCTTACTGGAGAAATCAATGCTGGCTGTAATAGCTACTTAAATTTGGCTTCTAGTGTGACATCCTAAAATTTGTCCATTTGAGATTTATGAAATACTTGCTTTTATGAGCGTACTTGTAGTTAGTTCTCGCCCGGAATTGATCATTCATGGGATACTAACCATTAGGGAAAGGCTAATAAGGGATTTAAATTCGTGCGACTAAAGAAAATTTGATTGTGAATTGATTTTCGACCATAAAATCGTTGAGGTGACATTTTGAGCCACTGTTGGCCAATCCAATGATAGCCAGGGGTCAATTCACCACTGTCATAGTAGTGGATCGTGGGTGATTCCGCTGGACCACGAAATGAATTGACGAATGATCCTGAGTCTATACCGAACGATCGTACCCCTCGGATCTAGCAGTCGATCCTTGCGATTTAAATGACAACCGAAGTCTTCACGAATCGAATGAACTTACACGTGACTCGATTTATTATCAGTGACGGGTCGAATATGCGAATTTTCCCAAAAAGCCGCCCGTTAGCTTGAGGAATGCTCGAGTTACATTTAATAAAATTTAATTATTTAATTGAGCCCAAATTGGACATCAAAAAATTAGGAAGTCTCGATGGAACGTTAAGACGACGTTGTGGTTGGAACATGCAGCTTTGGATTTTCCCGAATCCTTTAGAAAAATTCAATTTTGGCGAGAAATGAGGAAAGTGACCATTTTACCGTTAAGAATTTGTTAAGGGCAAGTTTTAAGAGGGAAGGGCATTTTGGTCATTTTGCCCTAACTTTTGAGTTGGACAATTTTGCCCTTGGAATTTTATGAAATTCCTAAATTGCCCTTGGATATTTTTGGAAAAGATTTGATCCGGGCCGTTGATTTCAAGAGAAGATCGAATCTGGGCCGTCGATTGGAATTGTGAATAAAGGGCATGATGGTAATTTGGCAAGTCAATTATTGGTTTGACTATTTAACCCCCCAAACCCTTTCTCTCTCCTCACTCTCTCTCTCTCATCTCTCGGCCCCATCTCTCTCTCCCTCCCAACCGCCCTCCTCCCTCTTGGCCATACGCCGTCTCCGCCGGCCACCGCCCGTCCGCCGCCCCCGCCGATCAATGACGTACCACACCGCCACCACCCCACGCCGCCGTCTCTCTCTCCTTCTCTCTCGTGTGGCCGTGGGTCACGGCCAAGGAAGCCATCGCCGCCGGCGCACGCCGTCTGCGCCACAGCCGAGCCACGCCGCCGCTCGCCGCCATCCACTGCCAATGGCCGCCGCTTTCCGCTCTAGCCGAGTTAGTCTAGAGTTTGGTAAGTCGCGCCCTAAACTCTATTTAGGACGTCGGGTATCAACGGACAAAGATTAGGAGTGAAATCGGGTTTATTTAGACGCGGATCAGTATAGTTTCTAGGGCGGAATCGATTAGCGGGCCTTAGGATTGAAATCAGAAGATTTTGGCGGATTTTTAGAGGCCGATCAATGGCTGAAAATTGCTATTTTGAGTGCTGTGAAGTGCTGTTTGGTGTGTGGTTAGTGCCATTAGATCCGGCTCAGAATTTCGTGAAAATGTCGTGAAGAGCCGGAACTGATTTGTTGTGATTTTGATATGGAAAAATGCCAATTTGTATGTTGATTTTGTGTTTGTATTGTGGCTGAGTTGTGGTGGTGAAATTGGGTGCATTAATATGTAATTGATTGATACCCGAGTGTGCGCATGTGTGAGGTTTGAGACGCGCGATATGCGTGTGATCACTAAAAGACCCTGAAACGTGTTTACGTGGGGTACATATAAAATATGTGGTGTGTGAGTATGTGCGAGTGGTCACTAAATCCCTGAGGCGGTACCATTACGCTGGGATATTTATCTGTCCTGAGCCGGTACCATTATGGGGGACGATACCCGGTATTACCGGAGGACGGCCAACCTGGGACGGTACTATTACGCGGATTGTGTCGTAGGTGGTAGGTATTGAGCTTGAGGCGGTACTACTACGCGGGCAAGATATACAGCCTGAGGCGGTACTATTACGCGGGCCTTGAAGTGTTGTTATAAGTTAGTCGCAGTGTATCTGAGGCGGTACCATTATGCGGGTCACTGGCAAGGCAAGTGTGAGATGATCGCAATGTACCTGAGGCGGTTTCATTACGTGGGTCATTGGCGAGTGTGTGAAAATAATGTGATGAGGCGAGAATGAATGCATGAAATGAAACTTGATTGTGCATGTGATTGGATGTGGTGTGGTTGTGGCTAACGTACAGGTTGCACGCTGGAAAGGCCCAGGTATGTATAAATGATGTGCTTGCTATGTGATGGTTATGTGTGATTGTGTTTTGTGATTGTCTGGAGATACGTGATAGCCTAGGTGGGGTTTAGGGTGTGTGCTTGCTGAGATGTATTCTCATGGTTATTTCAACCAAACATTTCAAAACCCCGACCGAAACAATGAATCCTCCTCTGTCACCACCACCTGAGCATTTTGGAGTACTGATGCACACCGAACACGATATTGTAGAGTTTCCTATAGATGACCAGATGACCTGGATTAAGCATACCACCGTAGTCTTCGTAGACGTAGGATTACCCCTATGGGAGGCCCATACATACACCGCGTGGTTCTTCCGAGACGGGATAGATGAGTTCGGTCCTGTCCGAGGATTTGACGTCCCCTTTGATGGAGTCAGGGACTGGGACCCGTCTGCTATACCTCCTCCTGATGGCGAGTTGACTAGTGTGGAAACTAGTCTAGCGCAGTCTGGATTGCAACAAGCGTCTACTGCGCTTGAGCCCTCGGAGGGCAAGCATAAACCAAACCTGATGAATCGCAGGTGGGGTATGATCCAATGGACGTGGATCTTGAGGTGATTCTTGAGGAAGAACCAGAAGAAGAAGAACCTGAGCCTGAACCGGAGGACGAGCCTGCTGGACCTGAGGGAGAATCGAAGTATATACCCCCGTATGAGCAGTGGATTGACCCTGAGTTTGTACCAGAGTACGGGTCTGATGAGGAATCCGACTCGGAGGAGCGGGACAAGGCCCGGGTGACATAAATCTCCCGATTGAGATTGAGGCTGAGCCGGAGTCTTCGGAGGAGCAGACTGTCGAGGGGAACTTAGATTCGAAGAACGAAGAATCAGACTCGGAATGGACGCCAAACAAAGGACGTAGGGGCTAACGTAGGGGTTGAAAATAGGTTTTTGGTGTTATATCATTTTTTAGGATAGAATATCCAAGTCATCGATCCTTTTGACATCGGTGGTTGTAGTACGGTGTGCATATGTATATTGGTGATTTGTAAATTGTGAATATTATGTGAGTTTGAATGAGAAGCGAATATGTGCATTCTCCCTATTCTCCCCAGTTTTAATTGTCTGGGTATTTGTGGTTTCCGCTGATCGTTCAAAATCTCTGATAATGTTAAGTGAGGTCGGCGATACCCTCGGATGTCGCATTAGTCAACCAGAGAGGTGTGTCGCGTGCTCAATAGGGTTCGGGGCGTGACATTACGGTTTGGTTTGGTATCATAGCGAGGGCAGCTCGATCTAAACTGGTCGAAGTTTGGAGTGATAAGGAGAAGAGACCCTGGGGTAGTAATTTAGGGAGACCTTAGCTAGTCGTGGAGCGAAATAAGCTGCACGTGCCTCCAGATTGATTGATGTAATTGATTGGTTGAATTGATTGTTTTGATTATTGAAATGCAGGTGCGTCTGGACCTGAGGTAAGTGTTCAGACCCTATTGATTGTGGCTTTGTACTTGTAGTAATGGATTTCCTGCTGAGTGAATTATTGCGTTAATTCACTGCCTAGGACTAGATTGATCTAGTTGGCCTAGGTTACTAATTCCTGAGTGGAATTATAGCAGTTAGGAGAGTGGTAGAAAGCTGCAATAATGAGTAGCAAAGGAAGAGGTGTAGGAAGAGTCCTAAGAAGGGGCACAGGAAGAGGAACAAGACGTAGAGGTCGTGCTCGAGCTAGAGCCGTTGAGGAACTCGGATTGGGTGCTAAAGCGATAGAAAACTCTGGAGTTGATGCTGGAGTTGCAGTGGACCCTAGAGTTGATGTTAGACCTGCAGAGGATCCTAGAATGGAAGTAGTTATGAGGACCCTCGAACAGATTGGTAATTTGATAGGTCAGCATACTCAGGAACGAGCTGCTACAATTGCCCAAGCTACCGAGGCCACTGTGGCCGCTACTGCTAATAATAATAACGGGAATCAAGGGCAGGGGCAAGTGAATGTAAATAGACAAATGCATCAATTGATCGAGCAGTTTATGAAGTTGAAGCTGCCTAAATTCTCTGGAAGAGGTGACCCTAAGGCTGCACCTCGATGGATAGAGGAACTTGAGAAAGCTTTTGAGGTGTTGGGGTACACTGAGAATGAGAATGTAACCCTGGCAGTATATCAATTGTAGGACAATGCGAATAATTGGTGGAAGGCCACTAGGGATAGGGTGTTTTCAGAAGGTACAGTCCGGACTTGGACTGCTTTTACCGAGAGTTTTTATGAAAAGTATTTCTCGGTAAGCGCTAGGGAAAGAAAGCTAGCAGAGTTTACGAGACTCCGTCAAGGCCAGATGACGATAGATCAATATGAGGCGGAACTTGCTAGATTGTCCAAGTTTGCGCCGAGAATGGTAGAGCATCCCGATGACAAGATGCGAAGGTTTCGGGATGGATTGAAAGCTGACATTCGCAGCCAGTTGTTACTGGTGAATCTGATAACTTATGAGGAAATATTTGTTAGGGCTCAAGTTCTTCAGCGGGATCAGGTAGATAGGGCCGCCTTTCTGGGTCGAGGTTTACCCCAGGTAGGGATAACCGTCAGTTAGGGAAGAGGCCAATGACGAGTAATCGACGTTTTGTCCCTCTGGCTAGAAGGAATATCGGGAAGCCGACCTGTAATCAAAATAGTCCATGTAGGGTATATGGGGAAAGGTATGGAAATGGGCCTTGTCCAACTCGGGGCGGAGCTTGTTTTGGGTGTGGTGGATTTGGTAACCACATAAGATTTTGCCCCAATCTCAGGCAGAATAGGTCGCTTGTGTTGCCGCCACCCCGGAATGGGAACCAGACTGGAGCGGCCCAGACTGCAAATTAGAATAGGCCACATGCGCAAGGACGAGTGTATGCCATGGCCAGAAGAGAAATCAAGAATGCGCCAAGGGTTGTCACAGGTACGGTTTCTCTGTACAACCATGCTGCGTATGCTTTATTTGACCCTGGAGCGTCGCATTCCTTTATATCTACGCAATTTGTTGAGTTGCTTGGTATAGAACCGCAGTTGCTTAATGTTGTGTTATGCGTGACGACCCCCTTGAATGATAAGATGTTGGTCTCATTGGGGTGTTCAAATTGTAAGATTGTGATTGGAGATAGGGAGGAAATGATTGATTTAGTAGTTCTAGCCATGTATGATTTTGATGTGATAGTGGATATGGATTGGCTGTCTAAGCAGAGGGCCGTAATGGATTGCAATAGTAGGGTAATCCAATTTAATCCCGTTAGACATCCGGAATTCAAATTTGTGGGAAATCGAGGAGGACCTTCGATTCCATGGATTTCGTCGCTAGAAATGACTAAGTTGTTGAAGGAAGGGTGTCAAGGATTTCTAGCGGCAGTAGTTAATTTGATGGCTGAAGAGCCGAGGCTAGAGGATATAGCCGTGGTGTGCAAATATCCCGATGTATTTCCTCAGGAATTACCGGGATTGCCATCGGAAAGGGAAGTAGAGTTTGTAATCGAGTTGGCACCTGGAACTGAGTCGATCTCGAAGGCACCTTATAGAATGTCGTTGTCGGAATTGAAAGAGTTAAAGGTGCAAATGCAAGAATTATTGGACAAGGGATTTATTCGTCCGAGTGCGTCTCCGTGGGGAGCGCCAGTATTATTTGTGAGAAAGAAAGATGGGTCGTTGAGATTATGCATCGATTATAAGCAGCTGAATCAAGTGACGATAAAAATAAATATCCCTTGCCGAGGATTGATGATTTGTTTGATCAATTACAAGGGGCTTCGTTGTTCTCTAAGATTGATTTGAGAACGGGATATCATCAATTGAGGATTAGGAAGGAGGATATATCAAAGACGGCATTTAGGATGAGATACCGACATTATGAATTTACAGTAATGCCGTTCGGATTGACAAACATCCCTGTTGCCTTTATGGATCTAATGAATCGGATGTTTAAAGAATTCTTAGATCAATTCGTAATCGTGTTTATAGATGACCTATTGGTGTACTCGAAGAGCTTAGAGGAGCATGAATTTTACTTGAGTAGAGTGTTGCAGACTTTAAGAGAGAACGCACTATATGCTAAGTTTAGCAAGTGCGAATTCTGGCTCAATCGAGTAGCCTTTCTCGGACATGTGATCTCTGGGGAAGGAATCTCAATGGATCCATCGAAGATTGAGGCGGTAATGAAGTGGCTGAGATTGACGACGGTAACAGAGGTTCGAAGTTTTATGGGTTTGGCTGGATATTATCGTCGTTTCGTGAAAGGGTTTTCAGCAATAGCGACACCGTTAACACATTTGTTGAAAAAGAAAACAAGACTTGAATGGACTGACAAATGTGAGAGGAGTTTTCAGGAATTAAAGCATAGATTGACGACGGCACCAGTATTGACTATTCCATAAGGACCTGGAGGATACGAAATTTATAGTGATGCATCGTTGAAGGGATTGGGGTGCGTACTCATGCAAAATGGATAAGTAGTGGCCTACGCATCAAGGCAGTTAAGACCGCATGAGTTAAATTATCTAATGCATGACTTGGAATTAGCCGCAATAGTATTCACCCTGAAGATTTGGCGACACTATTTATGGGGAGAGAAATTTCAGATCTATACTGACTATCAGAGCCTCAAATATCTATTTTCTCAAAAGGAACTTAATATGAGGCAGCGTAGGTGGATGGAGTTGTTGAAAGATTATGATTATGATATTTTATATCATCCCAGGAAGGCCAACCGGGTAGCCGATACTTTGAGTCGGAAGTTGAGCATCGCACATTTGATGGTCAAGGAATAGATATTGTTAGAAAAAGTGCGAGACTCGGAGTTTAGATTCGAAGTAAGTCAAGTCTCGAGCTTGCTGGCTACACTTAGGATCGAACCGGAGATCTAGGCAAAGATTAAGATGTTACAATCTACGGATCAAGAAATCCAATGGATTTTAGAGATAGAGGAGGCCAAGAGAAAGCCGGACTTCTAGATATCCGAAGACGGGATACCGAATTTCCGTGGACGTTTATGTGTGCCTGACGATGCGGAGCTTAAAAAAGAAATTTTATCAGAAGCGCATCATAATAGCTATAGTATCCACCCAGGTAATACTAAAATGTATCGGAATTTGAGGCAATACTATTGATGGAATGGTATGAAGGTAGACAGAGCTAGACATGTAGCCAAATGTCTGACGTGCCAGCGAGTGAAGGCACAACATTGTAAGCCTGGAGGATTGTTGCGGCCTTTGAAAATCCCAGAATGGAAATGGGAACATATCACTATGGATTTTGTGTCGGGATTACCAAGGAGCCAAAGAGGCCATGATGCTATTTGGGTTATTGTCGACAGATTTACCAAGTCGGCACACTTTCTAGCGGTGCGAAAAGACTTCGCATTGGATCAGTATGTCGAGCTGTATGTGCGGCAAGTAGTTCCTTTGCATGGGGTACCTGTGTCGATTACGTCAGATCGTGATCTTAGGTTTATCGCCAATTTTTGGAAAAGTCTGCAGACGGCATTAGGATCAAAGCTGCAATTCAATACAGCTTACCATCCGTAAACGGATGGTCAGTCTAAAAGGACGATTCAGACTTTAGAGGATATGCTTCGGGCATGTATGTTGGATTTTCAAGGTAAGTGGGAAGAGCAATTGCCCTTAGCAGAGTTTGCTTATAATAACAATTTTCAGCAAAGTATTGGAATGGCGTCCTTTGAAGCGCTATATGATAGGGCTTATAGAATGCCCGTGTGCTGAGATGAAGTAGGAGAAAGGAGTATAACCGGGCCACAGTTAGTTCAACAGTCAATTGAGGCTGTTAAAGTGATTCGTGAAAGGCTGAAAACAGCTCAAAGTTGTCAAAAGAGTTATGTAGACAAAAGGCGAAGACCTTTGAAGTTTCAAGTAGGGGATCACGTATTTTTTAAGGTATCGCCCATGAGAGGATTATCCAGGTTCGGTAAGAAAGGCAAGTTGAGTCCGAGATACGTGGGACCTTTTAGGGTTTTAGAAAAGATCGGGGATTTAGCGTATCGCCTTGTACTTCCGCCGAATTTATCACAAGTGCATAACGTATTCCATGTATCGATGTTGAGGAAATATGAACCGAACCCAACTCATGTGTTAAATTATGGGGAGATCGAAGTTGACGATAAGGTGTCGTATGTCGAAAGACCAATGAGGATTGAGGATCGGAAAGAGCGAGTTTTGAGGAATAAGACGATCTCGATGGTCAAGGTTATATGGGAGCATCACGGGACTGAAGGCGCGACTTGGGAAAGTGAAGAGATAATGCAACGTCAATACCCCCATTTATTTGAGTCGTTAGTTGGATTGCAAATTTCGAGGACGAAATTTTTATAAGGAGGGAAGAGTTGTGACATCCTAAAATTTGCCCATTTGGGATTTATGAAATGCTTGCTTTTATAAGCATACTTGTAGTTAATTCTTGCCCGGAACTGATCATTCCTGGGATACTAACCATTAGGGAAAGACTAATAAGGGATTTAAATTCGTGCGACTAAAGAAAATTCGATCGTGAATTGATTTTCGACCATGAAATCGTGAAGGTGACATTTTGAGCCACTGTTGGCCGATCCAAGGATAGCCAGGGGTCAGTTCGCCACTGTCATAGTAGTGGATCGTAGGTGATTCCGCTGAACCACGAAATGAATTGACGAATGATCTTGAACCTATACCGAACGATCGTACCCCTCGGATCTAGCGGTCGATCCTCGCGATTTAAATGACAAGCGAAGTCTTCACGAACCGAATGAACTTGCACGTGACTCGATTTATTATCAGTCACGAGTCAAATATATGAATTTCCCCAAAAAGCCGCCCGTTAGTTTGAGGAACGCTCGAGTTATGTTCAATAAAATTTAATTATTTAATTGAGCCCAAACTGGACATCGGAAAATTAGGAAGTCACGACGGGACGTTAGGACGACATTGGGGTTAGAACGTGCAGCTTTGGATTTTCCCAAATCCTTCAGAAAAATTCAATTTTGGCGAGAAATGAGGAAAGTGACCGTTTTACCCTTAGGAATTTGTTAAGGGCAAGTTTTAAGAGGGAAGGGCATTTTGGTCATTTTGCCCTAACTTTTGAGTTGGACAATTTTGCCCTTGAAATTTTATGAAATTTCCAAATTGCCCTTGGATATTTTTGAGAAAGATTCGATCCGGACCATTGATTTCAAGATAAGATCGAATCTGAGCCGTCGATTGGAATTGTGAGTAAAGGGCATGATGGTAATTTGGCAAGTCAATTATTGGTTTGACTATTTAACCCCCCCAAACCCTTTCTCTCTCCTCACTCTTTTTCTCTCTCATCTCTTGGCCCCATCTCTCTCTCCCTCCCAATCGCCCTCCTTCCTCTTGGCCGTATGCCGTCTCCGCCGGCCACAGCCCGTCCGCCGCCCCCGCCAATCATCGCCGTACCACACCGCCACCACCCCACGCCGCCGTCTCTCTCTCCCTCTCTCTTGTGTGGTCGTGGGTCACGGCCAAGGAAGCCGTCACCGCCGCCGCACGCCGTCCGCGCCACAGTCGAGCCGCACCGCCGCTTGTCGCCGTCCACTGCCGATGGCCGCCACTTTCCACTCTAGCCGAGTTAGTCTAGAGTTTGGTAAGTCGCGCCCTAAACTCTATTTAGGACGTCGGGTATCGATGGACAAAGATTAGGAGTGAAATCGGGTTTATTTATACGCGGATCGATATAGTTTCTAGGGCGGAATCGATTAGCGGGCCTTAGGATTGAAATCGGAAGATTTTGGTGGATTTTTAGAGGTCGATCGATGGCTGAAAATTGCTATTTTGAGTGTTGTGATGTGCTGTTTGGTGTGTGGTTAGTGTCATTAGATCCGGCTCGGAATTTCATGAAAATGTCGTGAAGAGCCAAAACTGATTTATCGTGGTTTTGATATGAAAAAATGCCAATTTGTATGTTGATTGTGTGTTTGTATTGTGGCTGAGTTGTGGTGGTGAAATTGGGTGCATTAATGTGTAATTGATTGATACCCGAGTGTGCACACGTGTGAGGTTTGAGACACGCGATATGCGTGTGATCACTAATGTGACATCCTGAAAATTGGTCCATTTGGGATTTATAAAATACTGAGTTTTATGAATGTACTCGTAGTTAGTTCTCGCCCGGAACTGATCATTCCTGGGATATTAATCATTAGGGAAAGGCTAATTAGGGATTTAAATTCGTATGACTAAAGAAAATTCGATCGTGGATTGACTTTCGACCATGAAATCGTCGAGGTGATATTTTGAGCCACTGTTGGCCGATCCAAGGATAGTCAGGGGTCAGTCCGCCATTGTCATAGTAGTGGATCGCGGGTGATTCCGCTGGACTACGAAATGAATTGACGAATGATCCTGAACCTATATCAAACGATCGTGCCCCTCGGATCTAGTAATTGATCCTCGCGATTTTACTGACAACCGAAGTCGTTACGGTCTGAATAAATTGCATGTGACTTGATTTAGTGTCAGTCACGGGTCGAATATGCGAATTTTCCCAACAAGCCACCCGTTAGTTTGAGAAACGCTCGAGTTACGTTTAATAAAATTTGATTATTTAGTTGAGCCTAATTCGGACATCGAAAAAATTTGGAAGTCACAACAGGACGTTAGGATAACATTGCGGATGGAACGTGCAATTTTGGATTGTCCCGATTCCTTCAGAAAAATTCGATTTCGATGAGAAATGAGGAAAGTGACCATTTTACCCCTAAGAGTTTGTATAGGGCTAGTTTTATGGGCAAAGGGCATTTTGGTAATTTTGCCCCAAATTTTGGAAAAGACAAATTTGTCTTTGGACTTTTTGAGAAATTACAAGATTACCCTTGGATATTTTGGGTGAGATTCGATCTGAACCGTCGGTTTCAAAATTAGATCGAATCTGGACCGTTGGATCAAAAATGTGAGAGAGGGGTATTTTGGTCATTTGCCACTTTGGTCCAATTTACACTATTCAAGTCAAGACTCTCTCTCTCTCTCTCTCTCTCTCTCTCTCTCTCTCCTCATTCCTCTCTCTCTCCCTCACGGCACCCCCCCGTGAGCTTCCCCTCGCCGATCATCACCGTCGCCCGGACCGCCGTTCGCCCGCCGAGTCGCCATCCGTACGCCGGCCACCATACCACCCCACCACCCCATGTCGTCCCCTTTCTCTCTTACCCTCTGGTCTCTCTTGGCCATGAACTAGCCGCACCGCCCAAGCCACCGCCGCTCGCCGATCACCGCCGATCATCACCGCCGCCGCGAGCCACCGTTAGATCTTCGTCTTGCCATCGCTTCTCACTCTAGCCGTGTCAGTCTAGAACTTTGTAAGTCACGCCCAAAATCGGACTTAGGATATTGGGTATCGACGGGTAAATTTGGTTGAAATCGGGTTTATTCGGGTACGGAATTGTACGGATTAGGAGTAGAATCAATTGGCGGGCCTAGAATTGAATTCGGGAAATTTTTAATGGAAATTTTGAGGACAACAGTTGGCTGTGAGTGACTGTTTAGTGGGTTGTGATGGGCCGATCGGGATGCAAATTGGATTTTTTAGAACCGGCAATTAATGGTGAGAAAGTGTCGTGAAGGACCGAAATTGATCTAACGCCATTTGGTTGGAGAAAAATAGCAAATTGTGTGTTTAATGTGTGTTGGAGTTTCGACTGGGTTGGGGTGATGGAATTGAGTGCATGGTTGTGTAATTACATAATTGAAATATGCCTATTGGGTGCACGCTTGGGCTAGACTGATTTAATTATTAAAATTGATCATGTCAAATGCTTAGTTGGGCATGATTTGCGTGTGAATTGATGCGTGCACGGGCCACATGTGATTAACCAGTTAAGTGTGGTAAATGCTTGTTGAGCATGTGCTTGAGTAAGAAAGAAATGTGATATGACATGTGTTCGTGGAAATTATGCCGTCCTGAGGCATGTACTTCAACGCGGGACAATGCCCGGTACTATCGGAAGACTGCCAGCCTGAGGCATGTACTTCAACGCGGGTTGCGCAGTAGGTGGTAGGTGTTGAGCCTGAGGTGTGTACTTCAATGCGGGTAAGAAACATGGCCTGAGGCGTGTACGTTAACGCGAGCCCTAAAGTGTTGTGATAAGTGGTCGAAGTGAACCTGAGGCGTGTACTGAAACGCGGGTCACTGGCGAGGAATGTGGAAAAGAGATAATGAGAACGGAATGAGTGCATGACATGGGATTTGTGCATGCTTGTGATCGTATGTGATGTGCCTGCTATGTGATGATTTGGTGTATGTGTGATTATGTTTTGTGATTATCTGGAGGTACGTGATAGCTTAGGTGGGGTTTAGGGGTGAGCTTACTGAGATGTAGTCTCATGATTATTTTAATCAATATTTTTTAGAACCCCGACAGGACTCATGAATCCTCTGCCACCGCCACCTGAGCATTTTGGGGTACCAGTGTACATCGAGTTGAATGTTGCAAAATTTCCTATGGGCGATGGAATGACCTTGATTAAGCATACTACGACTGTTTTTGTAGAGGTAGGATTGCCTTTATGGGAGACCCATATTTATACTACCTGGTTCTTTCGGGATGTAGCAAGGGACGAGTTTGGGCCCGTCAGGGGTTTTGATGTTCCGTTTGACTTAGTTGGGGATTGGGACCCATCTGCCATACCCTCGATAGATGGAGAGTTGATCAGTGCAGAGACTAGTTTAGCTCAGTCTGGTTTGCATCCGGCGCCCGCAGCTCAAGAATCTTCCGGGGCTGAACATGAACCCGAGCCTGAAGCATCGCAAGCTGAAGATGACCCGATGGACATAAATTTAGAGCCTATGCCCGAGAAAGAACCAGAGGAGGTAGAGCCTGAGGTAGAACCCGAGGATGAGCCTAACGAGTCTAAGGAACCTAAGGAGGAGCCGGAGTATATAATCCCATATGAACAGTATATGGATCCCAATTTCGTGCCTGAGTACAATTTCTTAGATGCACTAGCTGAGGAGGATCAGAATGAAGTTCCAGCTGAGTCGGGTGACATCAATCACCCGATCGAGATCGAGGCGGAGTCAGAGTCCTCGGAGGAACAGTCTAATCGGGGAGATTCAGGTTCAGAGAACGAAGAATCAGATTTGGAATGGACACCGAGCAAGAATTGTAGGGGCTAGTTTAGGGGCTAATAACAAGTTTTTGAAAGAGTACCATTTTTTAGGTTAGGACATCCAGGTTATCGATCTTTTTGTTGTGAATGGATTAAAGTACGGTGTGCAGTAAGAATGGCGGTTTGTAAATTGTAAATATTTTTATAAGTTGTTAATGGAAATGTATATGTGCAATCTCCCTAATAATTCCCCAGTTTTAAATTGTCCGGGTGATATTGTGATTTCCGCTGTTGGATTAAATCTCTGATGATCGTAAGTGAGGTCGGCGATACCCTGGGATATCGCACTAATCGACCAGCAGTGGGATGACACAGGCTCGAAGGGAGTTCGGGGCGTGACAACTAAAAGACCCTCAAACGTGTTTACGTGGGGTACAGATAAAATATGTGGTGTGCGAGTGATCACTAAATCCCTGAAGCGGTACCATTACGCAGGGATATTTATCCGTCCTGAGGCGGTACCATTATGCAAGAGGATACTCGGTATTACCAGACGTCGGCCAATCTGAGGCGGTACTATTACGCGGGATGTGTTGTAGGTGGTAGGTGTTGAGCCTGAAGCGGTACTACTACGCGGGCAAGATACACGGCCTGAGACGGTACCATTACGCAGGCCTTGAAGTGTTGTTATAAGTTAGTCGCAGTGTATCTGAGGTGGTACCATTATGCGGATCACTGGCGAGGCAAGTGTGAGATGGTCGCAGTGTACTTGAGGCAGTTTCATTACGCGGGTCACTGGTGAGTATGTGAAAATAATGTGATGAGGCGAGAATGAATGCATGAAATGAAACTTGATTGTGCATGTGATTGGATATAGTGTGGTTGTGGCTAACGTGCAGGTTGCACGCTGGAAAGGCCCAAGTATGTGTAAATGATATGCCTGCTATGTGATGGTTGGGTGTGTGATTATATTTTGTAATTATCTAGAGGTACGTGATAGCCTAGGTGGGGTTTAGAGTGTGTGCTTGCTGAGATGTATTCTCATAGTTATTTCAATAAAACATTTCAGAACCCCGATCGGAACAATGAATCCTCCTTTGCCGCCGCCACCTAAGCATTTTGGAGTACCGATGCACACCGAACACAATATTGTAGAGTTTCCTATAGATGACCAAATGACCTGGATTAAGCATACCACCGTAGTCTTCGTAGACATAGGATTACCCCTATGGGAGGCCCATACACACACCGCGTGGTTCTTCTGAGACAGGATAGATGAGTTCGGTCCTGTCCGAGGACTTGACGTCCCCTTTGATGGAGTCGAGGACTGGGACCCGTCTGCTATACCTCCTTCTGATGGCAAGTTGACTAGTGTGGAAACTAGTCTGGCGCAGTCTGGATTACAATAAACGCCTGCCGTGCCTGAGCCATCGGATGACGAGCATGAACCAGAACCTGATGAATCGCAGGTGGGGTACGATCCAATGGACGTGGATCTTGAGGTGATTCCCGAGGAAAAACCAGAAGAAGAAGAACCTGAGCCAAGAACCGGAGGACGAGCCTGCTAGACCTGAGGGAGAACCGGAGTATATACCCCCGTATGAGCAGTGGATGGTACCAGAGTACGAGTTTGATGAGGAGTCCGACTCGGAGGAACGGGACCAGGCCCTAGCGGAGTCGGATGACATAAATCACCCGATTGAGATTGAGGCTGAGCCGAAGTCTTCTGAGGAGTAGACTATCTAGGGGAACTCAGATTCAGAGAACGAAGAGTCAGACTCGGAATGGACACCGAGCAAAGGACGTAGGGGCTAACATAGGGGTTGAAAATAGGTTTTTGGAGGTGTACCATTTTTTAGGATAGAATATCCAGGTCATCGATCCTTTTGATATCGGTGGTTGTAGTACGGTGTGCATATGTATATTGGTGGTTTGTAAATTGTGAATATTATGTGAGTTTGAATGAGAAGTGAATATGTGCATTCTCTCTATTCTCTCCAGTTTTAATTGTCCGGGTATTTATTGTTTCCGTTGATCGTTCAAAATCTCTGATAATGTTAAGTGAGGTCGGCGATACCCTGGGATGTCGCATTAATCGACCAGAGAGGTGTTTCGCATGCTCGATAGGGTTCAGGGCGCGACATCTAGTACTTTAAGCTAGCCGAGCAGAGCAGAGCCGAGCCGAGCCGAGCCGAGCCGAGCCGAGCCACTTCCCACTCCTAGATCTCTCTCTGTCTCGGACAATTAGTAACCCACCAATGCCAAGGTCGCCCTCTAGAGAACTGCTACAACCCACTACGATACACCAGTCGCAAATTCTATATAAATGCTTCCAAAAGATTGCAAATGATTCACAGCAAATATTCTCCAACACGCCAACAGAACCAAAAAAGAAATCTAGAAGAATCACTGCAAGAGAAGAGAATGGCCACCATAGCAGCTGAATTGATGCTCTGCGGTGTCTTTGACGGATGCTTGTCAATAAATGATGTGGAGATCGAGAGGAGGCCGTACTATCGCAATTGCAGATGTGCGATGCACAAGTTCAAAGGAAGCCGTTCCACTGCTAGCTCCCATCATAACAACATATCATTCCCCAGGAAGGAGTAACCGATTAATTGCTCTTTGTCCGAAAAGGCCGCCAAGTTGACGTCTCAATCTTGTGTTTGCAGTGGATCTTCTGTCAGTAGCAACGAAAGCTGATGACTATGGATTAGCATTGTCAAGTAGAAGATAGGTAAACACTGAAGGCATTGTAAAGGAAGAAGGATAAAAGGTTAGATACAGGGAAGCTATTCATTTTGCCCTTTCTTATTTCTAGTCCTTACTCCTCAAGGAAAAGAATTCCTGAGGAAGAAGAGCACAAGTTTCTTGGCAAGCTTCTCCCTGTAAATTCGGCTGGGTTTTAGCATAAACGCAATGTTCTCCTTATTTTCTTTCACGAAAAAGTGAGCTAAAGTTCATATATTTTAGACATATAAGCCAGTCCGATACTTCTTTGCTCTGTTTTTACTTGAACACTCAGTAAGTTATGACTAGAAAATTTCAGTGTCATATTTATTCAGTTTCTCAATAATGGGCAGCGGGCGCACCTTAAGATATATTGCAACATTTTACGCCATTTTTTCCCTGATCCTCGCAGCGACAGCTATTATGTCCGTGATTTTCAATAGGAAATAGAAAACTACAGAAAACACTACAAGAAATCCATTAAAATACTCTGGTGGCGTTTTTGCTGATATTTGCAAGGTGTTTTCCTTAGAACAAGGGAATAGTATCCGAAGGTGCTTTGCAATGGATGTAAAATGCAACAAATACAGACAGATAGTCAGCATAGAGTCCTGTATGTTCCTGCAGAAGACCATCAGCTTCACCATAACGAACATTTGTAAGCATTCGCTTTGCTAACGAATCAGTCAAAGAAAAAGACATCCCTTCGGTCAAATCTTGCTGGCAGCTAATCATTCTTGGATTTTGTTTTTACTGGCCAGGGCCATAAGAGCCAAGCCGAGCGGCTCAAGATCTCAAACTCCGAAGTTAACCCCCACCAAAGGGCAGAGGACAATTAGGAATCAAGACATCATTGCAGTTTCAGCCTACTGACCGACAATACTCGAGAGAATAGTTTCTTAACTGTTCAGAAATTCCACCGGCAGTATTTTCTTTCCCTCGAGTACCATTCAAAATATGACAACTTGAGATATATTTATTTCGTAAAAAATAAATAATTTTAAAAATATATTTTTTTAAATGATGGCTTGAAATAACTAATCAATAAAAAACATTTCATTATAGACAATAATTTATGTCTAAACGTTTTCGTAAACGATAAAAAAAATTTCGTTGGTTTTTTTATAGGATATAAACAATTATTTTTAGTAAATTATTTTTTAAATCATTAATTTTTAGCGAAACAAATGCACCCTTAGAGAAACTAATCAGGCGTGGATTTCTGAGTAATTATCACATTAAACAACCAGACAAGAGACTAAGAAAGGAAAAAAAGAAGAAATAAAAAGACTGCATTTGTACGATCCATAATGAAAAGGACACCGTCCGTTAAGTTCCAGAAGTATGGAAGCCAATTCAGGTGAACAGAACTTCATCGATTTTATTTTGTTAAGTAGTTCCAGGGCATGCACTGCCACTTGAATTTGGTATGATGCCAAACTAGAGTGCGATTACTATAATGGGACAGTACGGTTTGCACTTATAAAGTACACAGCAGGGAAACTACAGCTACTCAAAGATATCAAACACGTAGAATCCCATACTTTGATACGCTTCATTGCCATTTATTTCTTATTTTATTTTTAGTAAAAGAATTTTCCTATTTGCTATGCTCTTGTAACGGACAACTACGCGTACGCTTCACGTTGTTGAAGCAAATTTTAGGAGCGGAAGCATCCATTGCGAAGACTTCAATCTTTCCTAGAATTTGTACAGGATAATTAGTTCAACCCAAACTCACCAATTTGATGCCATAAATTCAGATGAAAGAGCAAAGTTGCTGGTATAAACTAAGTTCTTCATGCAACATGACTAGCATAGAACAAAAAACAGTTAAACCAAAGCAAAGGAAATATACGCATATAGACAAAATAAAGCTAGTTCTACATAAAACGACATTTCTAGGGATTCACGTGCCTAACGGATTCATTGTTAGAAAAGTCCTTTGGAGAAAACTACGCTAAATTTTTAACTTATATGCAATAAACTTCTTAAGCCAAAGTCAACCAACGCAAGCTGACTATTAAACCCATTACTAGAACTCCCTCTCTCTCTCTCTCTCTCTCTCTCTCTCTCTCTCTCTCTCTACATAGGTAGGAATGAGGAAAACTCTTGAAAAAACCGTTAACTTACAAGATAGTTTTAGAAAAGTGATGGCCCTTCAAAGTACTCTCTCTCCATTTCAACCATGTTCAGTATGTCTAACTATCTTGGATTCTACGTGTTATTTTGGCTTAAATGTTTCTTTCAATTGTTGTCAGAATGAAGAAGCCAAGGTCTTTAAACATGTAAATGAATCATAACAAAGATCAATACATTGCAAATCAATTCATTCAGATGAATGATACTAATAAAAATCCCCACAAGTTTTCTTCACGGGAGAGATTTCTTGACCATCCTATTTCTTAGAAAGTTAGTGAAAAGCTGGAAAAACAAAGGATACATCATTGTGTACTAGGATTCTAACAATAGCAAAAAATTCAGTCCAATGATGAATATAGAAAAAATAAAATGTTTTATTCAAGCTTTGTCCAACATCTCTCATATATGACATGAATACAAGGCGAATAATCTAATGCCGGTTACTGAAATTCGAAAATACTCTACGGGCAGTTTGGACTATATTTTCCAAGCATTGTGTTGTTCATAGAACAAGAAACAATTCTTAAAAAACATAACCAAAGAAAGCAGAACAAATTTCAGAAAAGACAAGAATTCAATCTAAGATCCTACATATAAATACAGACAATCACCTATTTTACACAAAACAAAAATGTAAAGATGCGCTCTAAGGAACTAACCTGGAAAGCGATATATATTGGAGAAATACATGCTAGGATCTATTATGTCCTTGAAGTTCACTTCTTAGTGTCCTAAGCCAGTCAATCCACCCCAAGCCAACTGTTATCTCTCTATCTCTCTCTCCCCCCTCGAGAAGAACGATTTTTGTTAACTAACGGCCCAAAAAGCTCTTTGGAACAGCTTCAACATTCTCTTGAAATCAACCAAGACCAATATCACTCTCTAGGCAACTCCTATGACCCACTAGCATACACCCATTCCAAATTCTATATAAATGATTCAGCGGGCTTGGGAAAGATTCACAAATTACTAGCTGTATTCTCAAACAAACTAACACAAACAAAATTCTTCAACAAGATCTAGAAAACCGCTGAGAGAGAAGTGAATGGCCACCATAGCAACTGAAATGATGCTTCGGTGTCTTTGATGGAAGCTTGCTAGTAAATGATGTGGAGATTGAGCGTAGGCCATACCACCGTAACTGTGGTTGTGCGCTGCACAAGTTGAATGGAAGTCATTCGACTACTTCCTCCCATCGTAACAACCTATCATTCCTCCAGAAGGATTTATCAACCAACTGCTCTTTGTCTGCAGCAGATTCCAAGTTATCTTCTCGGTCTTGCGTTGTCAGTGGTTCTTCTGTCAGCAGCAAGGACAGCAAATGACATTAAAAAGGCATTTTCAAGTAGATGATAGGTTTATATTGGAGGGTTTGGATAGGAAAGAAGAAAAAGGTTAGAAACAGGGAAGCTATTCTTTTTATTCTTTCTTATTTCTTGTAGTGCTTCTCGAGGTACAAAATCTCCGGAGGATAATCAGCACAAGCTTCTTTGCTAGATTCCTCCTGTAAATTCTGCCGATTTCTATTGGAAACGAATTCTTTTCCTTATATAGTTACTTGGGATAGAGAGTTAAATTTATCCACTTGACATAAATGTTAGCCAGTAAGTAGACTTCCTTGGCAGTTTGTGGCAACAATGGCAACAATGACAACAATGATGCTGGGTTACTGTACTAAATAGCAGGTTTGACCTCAGAAAGTGAAATTTTTTTATGCAATGTGACCTTGAAAATATGGTAAAAATTAAGAGCTGTATTTTTTTTAAAATCATCATGGTGATAGCTAAAAGGGAGTATGAAAAGGGTTTTTTTTTTCCCGGTTTGCTCATTATAAGAAGAAAGTCATATAACAAAGAAAAGGCCAAGAGGAGAGGGGTAGATATGAACTATTGAGAAAATACAATATTGTGACATTCCGAAATTTCCACCAATTGGAATTTATTGAATAATTGAGTTTTATGAGATGTGCTCGCAGTAAATTCTCGCTCGGAACTGATCATTCCTAGGAATGCTAACCATTAGGAAAAGGCTATTAGGGGAAATTAAATTCGCGCGGCTAAAGGAAATTCGATCGTGAATGGATTTCGACCATTAAATCGCGTAAGTGATATTTTGAACCACTGTTGGCCGATCCAAGGATAGTTAGGGGTCAGTTCGCCACTGTCCTAGTAGTGGATCGCGGGTGATTCCATAGGACCACGAAACGACGTGACGAATGATTCCGAAATTATACCGAACGATCGTACCCCTCGGATCAAGTGATTGATCTTCACGATTTTAATGACAACCGAGGTCGTCACGCACCGAACGGACTTGTACGTGACTCGATTTCGTATCAGTCACGAGTTGATTCTGCAAAATTCCCCAGCAAACCACCCGTTAGCTCGAGAAACGCTCGAGTTGCGTTTAATAGAATTTAATTATTGGATTTTTGCCCAAATTGGACACTGGAAAATTAGGAAGTCGCGACGGAACGCTAGGACGACGTTGCACGTGACACGTGTGAATTTTCGGTGTGCTTAATTCCTTCGGAAAAATTTGATTTGAGCAAGAAACGGAGAATTGGACCATTTTACCCTTGAGGATTTCAAAAGGGTTAGTTTTGAGGGCAAAGGGCAATTTGGTCATTTTTGCCTTGGATATTTTGGGTCAAAAACACTATTTAGGTCCAAGTTGGACCATTTTCTCTTCTCCTTTGCCGTGAAGCCCCCCCCCATCGTGGACTCCCTCTCCCACTCTTGGTTTCTTTTCCTTTTGGCCGTGAGCCAAGCCGCCGGCACCGCCGCTTGCCGCCGCACGCCGGATCGCCACCAAGCCGCCGTCCACGCCACCGTACGCCACCACCACCAACCTCAAACCTCACCGTCTCTCCTTCCCTCCCTCTCTTTCTTGGCCGTGAGGCCCTCGACCACACCCAAGCCCCGCCGTCGCCGTCCAAGCCGATCGCCGCCACCCGGAAGCTGTACATCGTCGCCGTCATCCTCGATTAAGTACCGCCGCTTTCCGTTCTAGCCGAGGAAGTCTAGAATGCGGGTAAGTCGCGCCAAAACCTAATTTAGGACTTCGGGTATCGACGGGTAGTTTCGGACAAAATCAGTATGAAATTAGGTGTGGAATCACATGGATAGGGAGTGGAAATTTTATGGCGGGCCTTAGGAATTAATTCGGGTAATATTTATTGGAAATTCAGAAAATGGGGGCTGCGAATTACTGTTCATATGCTGCGAAACACTGTTCATTAGCTGTGAATTACTGTTCATGGGGCTATGATGGTCCGATTGGGACGCAAGTTGAATTTTTAGAACCTAGAAATTATGGCGAGAAAGTCCCGTGAAGGATCGGAATTAATCCGACGCCGTTTGGTGGGAGAAAAATGAGAATTTACGTGTTGGACGTATATTTTTAAATTATTAGTAAATTGTGGTAATTAAATTGAGTATACTGTTGTGCAATTAAGTGACTGAATATGCTTGTTTGGTGCACGCATGAGCTAGATTGAATTATTTATTGACATTGGTCGTGTGAATTGCTGAGTGAGCATGTTTTATGTGTGAAATGATGTGTGCACGGACCCCGTGTGTTGGGTCAGTTGCGTGTGGTAAACGCGTGTTGAGCATGGACTTGAGTAGAATGGAAATTGCGGTGTTGCAAGTAATTGTGAAAAGTATGTGAAAGGGTGAAAGTGCGAGGTTGGGATCGGGCCGAGTATCATAAACTCGGGCAGCGATCACGTAGGTCTGATGCATTTGGCACAGGCTGAGGCTTGCAAAAGCGAATGTGAGAATCGGTCCGAAGCACGATCAGCTCGGGTGAGACCGGGATTGGATCGAGGCATCTTAAACTCGGGTTTCAATCATGTAGGCCTGTCGCATTTGGCGCGGACTGAGTCATGATCGGGCCTGGGGCGTGTGATGCTCAGGTCGCGATTGGGGCTTGAGGCGTGAACAGGTACGCGGCCCAGATGTGGTGAATGATCGCAGTGTACCTGAGGCGTGTACTTCAACGCGGGTCACTGGCGAGTGTTGTGGAAAGTGATTAATAATCGCAGTGTGCCTGAGGCGTGTACTTCAACGCGGGTCACTGGCGAGTGATAGTGGAAAATGAATGATCGCAGTGTACCTGAGGCGTGTACGTGTACGCGGGTCACTGGCGAGGAATGTGGATGGAACAGGATGAGAATGGAAAGAGTGTATGACATGAAAATTTGGCATGCTTGTGATTGTATTAAAGTGCCTCTTATGTGATTATGTGGCATGTGTGTGTTTGAGTGTTTTGCGGAATTGTCTGGAGGTACGTGATAGCCTAGGTTGGGTTTAGGGGTGAACTTACTGAGAAGTGTCTCACGGTTGTTTTCAACCAAACATTTCAGAGCCCCCGCCTAAGCCATGATCATATTGAGACCGACTCAGAGCCGTCGGGTGAACAGACAGCTGAGGAGGATTCATGTGGTGATGCTGAGGACAGTGAGTCAGTGTGGACGCCTCCGAGAGGGCGTTGGGACTAGTTCTGGGAGTGAGGCAATAAATTGAGAGGGCCCCATTTTTGGATAATGCTGATCTAGGATGCTGATCCTTTTTGTATTTTGGAAGTTAATAATTACTGGTTCGGTGTGCTTGTAATAATAATGGATATTGTAAATATCATGGTGTAAGTTTGGGATTGAGAACGAATATGTTCATTCTCCTTGATTGATTTCCCAGTTTTTAATTGTCCGGGTTTATTTGTTGATATCCGCTGTGGTAGTAAACCTCTTATGGCATTTTGAGGCCAGCGACATTCCTGGGACGTCGCTTGAATCAACCAGAGGCGGGTGTCGCGTGCCCGTTAGGGTTCGGGGCGTGACATCCTCGTTTGAATTGGTATCAGAGCAAGGTCAGCTCGAAATAGAATTGGTCGAAACTTGGAGTGATAAGGAGCGGAAACCTTGGGGTAGTAATTGGGGAGATCTTAGCGAGTTATAAGGTGGAATGAGCTACATGTACCTCCAGATTGGTTGTTGTGATTGTTTGTGTGAGTTAATTGTTGCGTGGTAATTGATTTGCAGGTGCGTCTGGATCTGAGGTAAGTGCTCAGGCTTTTGCGATTGTGATTTTGTGATTGGTAGTGGGGAAATTGATTGTTGAATGAGTTTTCTTGTTAATTCGCTGCTTAGAATCGGATTGAGTTAGTCGGTTTAGACCGTTAATTCGTGAGTGGAATTATAGCAGGTAGTAGAGTTGTAGGATCGTGACGATGAGCAGCGAAGGAAGAGGAGTAGGAAGAGTCCCAAGAAGGGGCGCTGGTAGAGGATCCAGGGGTAGAGGACGTGCACGAGCTAGAACTGTAGAGGATCTTGGAATGGGTGCTGGAGCGAGAGATAACTTAGGGGTAGATGCTGGAGTAGCAGCAAACCCTGGAGTGGGAGTTAGACCTGCTGAGGATCCTAGAATGGAAGCTGTCATGAGAACCCTAGAGCGGATTGGTGATATATTAGAACGGCAGACTCAGGAGCGAGCTGCCCCAATTGCTCAAGTTGTCGAGCCCGTTGCTGTTGCTAATGAAAATCAGGATCAAGGGCAGGTGGTTGCAAATAGACCCATGCACCAACTAGTAGAGCAGTTTATTAAGCTGAAACCCCCTAAGTTCTCTGGAAAAAGTGACCCGGAGGCTGCACCCAGATGGGTAGAGGAACTGGAGAAGGCTTTTGAGGTGCTGGAGTGTAATGATCATGAGAAGGTGACTTTGGCAGTCTATCAGCTGCAAGATAACGCAAATGATTGGTGGAAGGCCACTAGGGATAGGATTTTTCCTGAGGGTATAGCCAGGACTTGGGCTGTTTTCACTGAGAGATTTTATGAGAAATACTTTTCAGCTAGTGCTAGAGAAAGAAAACTCGCGGAATTTATGAGACTTCGCTAGGGCCAGATGATAGTAGATCAGTATGAGGCGGAATTCGCGAGATTATCCAAGTTTGCACCGAGAATGGTGGAACATCCTGAGGATAAGGCGCGAAGATTTCTGGATGGATTGAGGACTGATATCCGCAGCCAATTATTGTTGGTAAATCTGCGAACGTATGAGCAGATATTTTGTTGACACCTAAATTTTGGCACATCACTTAGTGTAATTTGCATAGAAAATTAGGGATTAAATTTTTAACCCTAAACAAAAAATATTTAAATTGCATAACATATAGTTTAAATTCATTAATTGCATTTTGCATCGAACTGGCGGTGACGAACGAGCTTAAATTTCATCGAACGGGACTCGGCTCGCTTGAAATGCAAGGGCCGGGGATTACAAGTCAAACGGGCTCGGTTGTTTTAATTTGAACTTAATTCAGCCCATTATCATTAATTAATTCAGCCCATTATCATTAATTAATTCAGCCCATTTAAATTAAAGCCCAAGCCTAAGCCCATTAGGACTAGAAAGCCCATCTAATTGACCTAGATTAATACTATATATACATTATTAGGTCAGGATTTTGGGGGGACGGCTCATAATTTCATATCAGAATTTTTAGAGAGTTGAGAGAGAGAGAAGGAGACCGGCGTGCCCACCGCCCGCGCCTGCCGCGCCGTCGCACAGCCGCGCCTCCATGCCGCCGGAGCCACTCCACGCCGGACGCCCCCGCTGCTGCCGCGTGCCCACTGCCCGCGCCCGCCGCGCCGTCGCACAGCCGCGCCTCCACGTCGCCGGAGCCACTCCACGCCGGACGCCCCCGCTGCTGCACCGCCGCCTGCCGTGCGCCTGCTGCCGCCGCTTCCTGCTGCCGTGTGCTGCCGTCTCTCCCGCCGACGCCACGCCTCACGCCGGCGCCGCCGCTGCTGCTTGTCGCTGCCGCCTCACGCCGACGCCGTTGCTGCCGTCGCTTCCCACGACGCTGCCTCACGCCGACGCCGCGCCTGCCGCTGCTTCCCGCGCTGACGCTGTGTCTGCCGCTGCTTCCCGCCGACACCGCTGCTGCCGTGTGCTGCTGCTGCTGCCGCCGCTCCACGCCGCTGCTGCCGCTCCACACCGCCTGCCACAGCTGCTTCCCGTCGACGCCGCTGCTGCCGTGCATTACGCCGTGCGCCACCGCCGCCGCTCCTGCCCTCGGTTGCTGTGTGCTGCTGCCGCCGGAGCCGTCGCACACCGACGCCGCTGCTGCAGTTTCCCCTGACGTGCACCACCGTCGCCGCCGTTCCCGACACCGCGCCGCCGATCCGCCGTTCGTCGTTCATCTTGATCCGCAAGTTCGAATTTGGAAATTATCTGCAAATTAGGTAATTGAACATTATCTGATATTTTCCAGAATATCTAATTTACTAATTTGGATGTTTGAATATTGCATGAATATTGTGTAGAATATTAGATATATTAGGATAATTGTCTGATATTCGCAATATTTTTAAAATATTCAAAATTAGGAAACTTTCCTAATTCAGCAACGTATCTGGACAACTATCCGACCTTATCCCTAAGGTATGATACGTGGCGATACGGAAAATCATTATCTTACCCATAATCACTTGGGTACGTAATGAATTTTATTTGCTTTCCAAATTTGAATGATCGACTTTCCGTCAATATCTGTAACCCTATAGATATGACTGATAGTTCGATTTTTGTGCCTAATCCAAGTTTGAAACGAATTTTGCGGATCGCGTGGTTGTTCTAAATGTGGATGCTATCTTTGTTTAAATTATTTTTCCTTTTCAAATAAAAAAGAAAATTCAAAAAATATCAGTTAGGATTTGAATTTGAGCTTTGCATGTTTAGAAATCCTAAATATATCTAGACGATAGAGTGATTATTTAATTTAAATTAGGACTTGAGATAATCTATTTCCTAGTTTAAATTAAGTAATATTCTAATCTTAATAGATTATTTAGGTTATTTTTTTATTCCGAATTTTCATGAAAATCCCAAAAAAGAATGAATTGTTTTATGGTGGATTAGGATAGATTGCATTCTTAATTTAAGTAATTTATTATTTCGAATTTTAACAAAAACCTCAAAAATAAATCACGTTAGGATATGTTAAGTCATCATAGGTTGCATGTTAATTTAGGCATATTTTTATTCCGAATTTCATTAGAAAATACCAAAAAATAAATCATTTGCCCGTCATCAGAATTAGGTTACGTCGTCGCATGACATATAGTTTGTATGCTAGGTCTTGCATGTCATTTTTGCACGTCATTGCATGTAGATTAGCTTTCATTTAAATAAGTGAAAATCCAAAAATTGAGTGAATTCCTTGTTAATTAGAAATCATATTAGGTTGTTGATGTGATTTTCTAGCTAACAATGCAGATGCTTACGTTGCTTCGAGGTAAGTAATTCCTCCAAACTTGCAATTTATTCAATGCTTTCTTGGGTGTTAAATTGGTGGTTTGCGTACCCGCATGAACACCTCACATGTTAGTGACTAAGTTAAAATGGATCCAAATTGCTTGCCAAAACATTTTTGAAAAGAAAAGGTACCGAAAGGGCGTTAGACTAGGTCTAGCGTAATCAAGTCCCCGGGCTTAGAATCTCTGGTTCGTAGGAATAAAACATACCTCCCTATGTTTTATTTAGGTTTCTAATCGACCTACCACAAATAGATTAGTGGCGACTCCAAGCATGAAAACATTTGCATGTTAAAAACTTAAACCCTAAGTTGCGAATTGGTAGGGCTTGGGAGGGCCCGAGTTAGGTTTAGTCCTAATAATCCATTAGTCTAAGAGGAAATTTTAGGTCGCGACAGCTTGGCGACTCCGCTGGGGAATTGAGTTAAAACTCTTAGTGGACTTAGGCCAGTTTTTCTTTTAAAAAAAAAGTATTTTTTGCTTGGCAGCGAGGATCCCAGGTACGTCCCTAACATTTTAGGTGTTAAATGTTTTTGCAGAATGGGAGGTATAAGGGGAGGCGTGATTGTTAACCCTTGTTTTGCAGGGAGGTGTTTGAATGAATGGTTTATTTTATGCACGAAGCGCTGTTTGATATAACATGTTGTGCATGTCTTACATTTACACTACACCGCACACACTATCCGCTGCCGAACCTGGGTGGCACAGGTTTAGGATGGTACTGAGAAAACGGACACCCCGACCACACCCGCGTGGTATGGGTCGCCTTTCTTAGTCCCGAAAGTTCTTTCATGATGTTATTGAATACCTACCACGGTTGCACCCTTTGCAACCCGGATCGGCTCTTTGACTAAGCCGGAGTCAGGGGAATCCCAGCCTAACCACCACCATGACTGGTTTAGCTCGGTAATCCTCATGTCTCCATTTTGCAAGCCAGAGTCTAGATAGAAATCGAACCTCACATTTCATGCGCATGTCTATGTGATTGCCATCATTCTACCGGGTGAAGTAAGATTTCTAAACCTTTATCTCGCAATTTATTTATGTTTCGTATTTTCTTTGTTCGGTCCATGATGGGTCTAGATCGGTTTTCAATTCGAAAGTAATAATCATTGAGTCCTTTGAAAATAAAAAAAAAGAAGAAAGAAAGCTCTCTCGGAGAATTTATTTTCAATCTGTCTTTATTTTCCTAGATGTGTCATAGGTAATTATTTTCCTACGAAATTTGCTGTCATCTTTCTTTTACAGAAAAAGGGGGGCTTTAGAGAATTTGTTTTCAGTCCATAGTTTCTAGGGAGTCTCACTTTTTGTTTTTCATAGTTTTATGATTAGGGATTTTGGTGCTTCTATTTCCTAGGTTGTGTCTAGGGCGTCATTTATATTTCTTTGCTCATATCACTTTTCATAAAGTCTCGTCCATAAACGAATATTGTCATGAATAAACAAAAAAAAGACTAGAAGCATGTCATGGACCAACCTTGTCTTGACCATATGCTTATTTGGTTTATTTCTTTTACATCAGGTAGCTACGGACCGATCACGATCGCCCATTCGTACACGGTCGAGAGCCAGAATGGCCGATCAAACCGACTTGCAAGAGCGTGTTGTTGGTGTGGAAGACCAGATCAAGCAACTTGTCATCGCAATGCAACAAATGTCTGCTGAGATCAAAGCTCTCCGGTCGGTTCCTGTTTCGGCACCCCTCGAAGCGTCAGTCCCGAAGCAGAAAATCAGAAAAAGTGTCGATGTCGACGGAGATGACGATATTCCTGATTTAGAAGATGACCCCGTCCAGATCATCGTCAACAAGGACAAACTTGATGAACGGGTCAATAAACTTGAAGAAAGAGTGAAGCAGCTGGAAGGTTCGCAGGATTCACCTTCGATCGATCTGTCCCTGTACTCACAGATCAAAATCCCAAAGAAGTTCAAAATGCCGGATTTCGACAAGTACAATGGCACCACATGTCCAAAAGCCCACCTACAGCTCTATCACGTACAAATGACTTCGTACGTTGATAACGAACTCCTGATGATCCATGCCTTTCAAGCAAGTTTGACGGGTCCTGCTTTGAGCTGGTATCTCATGAAGAAGATAAATGGCCTCAAAACTTGGAAAGAAGCCAGTGAAGTATTCTTGAAGTAGTACAGATTCATAACAACATCATTCCTACCCGTGATGATCTCGAACGTGCTCAGATGAAAAAGACTGAGTCCTTCAAAGACTATGCTATCAGATGGAGGAATTTAGCTGCTCAGGTTGTCCCAGAACCCATAGACAGTGAGTTAAAGAGGATGTTCGTGAAAACTTTCCCGTTCGAATACCGTAATCGGATGGTTGCCATTCCGACTGACAACTTCAACCAACTCATCCCCATGGGCGAACAAATTGAAATAGGGCTGAAAGATGGATGGTTTGTCAAGCCGTCCTCCTCGACCAGAAGATTTGGTGCGAGAAAAGAGAAAGAACCGGCAGCTGAAGTGAATATGGCTTATAACCAGCCGAGCCGGCGAAATGCTAACTCCGCCCCAGCAATCCAAGTAGCAGAAGCTCAGCAACAAAACTCGGGTCGTCAACCTTTTCAGAGGAGGAACAACAGGAGGCAATTCACCCCCCTCCCCGGATCGTTGTCTCAAGTATTGACAGTGCTCCAGAAGAAAGGCTTGCTTACTACTGAGCCAAAGCGACCCAATCCCGAGCAGTTCTATAACTTCGACCCGTCAAAGAAATGTGATTATCACATGGGTGAGCTGGGACACTCAACCGATGATTGCTATGCCCTCAAGCACCGAATCCAGAACCTCCTAGATACGAAGGCTTTCTCATTTCAACCTGCTAAGCCGAATGTTCAGAGCAACCCACTCCCTGATCACGCAGGCAATGTGAATGCCATATTTAGCTTCGACGCTGGTCGAATCAAGAATGTTAAGGTGTATACTACTAACGTCTACGGTGAGTTAGTGAAAGCCGGTTGTTACCCGAGTAATGAAGACCTTCCCCTTGCCATCATGAGAGAAAGAATCTCAAGGATGGTAGAAGCTGGGATGATCGTTTATGCTGACCACACTGGCATCGTTTCTACTATCTCTGAAGTGGTTATTAATTGGGAGGAGGAGTTTGCTTCGTTGAACACCGGGAGCGACGAGGGCGACCCTCTGCTTGAAGACATGCCTCCACTTGAAGACGCGTCCGATAATGAAGAGATCATTGTAAGCACGCCTACAACTGATGAAGGGATAATGATCGAGATACCTCAACCGTATGAGTACAGTGATAATAAGGCAGTTCCTTGGTCCTACAGTCTCGATGTCGACTTAGTTACCAGATCTGGGCGTTCCTACGGCCAAGCTAATGCTCAACCTGCAAAACCTGTTACTGATGAAGAAGCCAAGGAATTTCTAGCTGTGATTAAGGCTAGCGAATACAACATAGTTGAACAATTGCGCAAGCTGCCCGCGCAAATCTCTCTGCTTGAGCTGCTCCAGACATCTGTCAAGCATCAGAAGGCCTTAATGAAGGTGTTAAGTGAAGTCCACGTGCCAGAAACGATCGATCATGACAAATTAGAAGAATTTGTGGGTTCTATACTCCTCAAGGACCTCATAGCCTTTTCAGATGAAGAGTTCCCTCCGGAAGGGAGGGGGCATACCAAGGCACTCTACATTTCCGTCAAATACAAGGCCTCGCATGTAGCCCGGGTACTCATCGATAATGGATCAGCCTTGAACATCTGTCCTCTGGCAACTTTACACCGGCTCAAGATAGATCCTTCTAAGATAAATTCTGCGAAGACCTCCGTTCGAGCCTTTGACGGAACGAAGAAAGAAGTGATGGGAGAAATCCACCTTGACATACAAATTGGACCAACGGTGTTTAATGTCCTATTCCAAGTGATGGACATTCCCACTGCATTCAATTTTCTATTGGGTCGTCCATGGATTCGTACTGCCGGAGCTGTGCCATCCAGTCTACATCAGAAGGTGAAGTTCGTTGTGGAGAGAAAGTTAGTCACGGTCCACGGTGAAGAAGAACACCCAATTTACCACACAACGGCTATCCCCTATGTTGAGCCTGATTGCAAAATAGAATCGAGCTATCAGTCGCTCGAGCTCGTATCAACCATACATGCGTCTAGAGGATCATCACCGCTTATTCCCGAGGTGTCAAATGCTGCAGTCATGGTTGGAAGGGTAATGGTCTCTCATGGCTTTACTCCGGATGAAGGCCTTGGTAGAAATGGTCAAGGTATCCGTCAACCGTTGGAAGTTTCTCAGAGGCCCCGCATTACTGGGTTGGGATACCTGGGGTCAAGTGAGTCAAATAATGGGGCACGTAGACGTGGACGTGGACGTGGTTGAGGTCAAGGTCGAAGAAATGGACAGAATAGATTGCGATCCGAAGAAGAGCCGAATGGTGAAGAACGTGGGCGTGGTAGGTTGCTTCCACACCTCCGCACCACATTCCCGGGACCTGCAAAAATGATGCATGAAGAGAAGGAGGTGATCGACACTTTGGGGCAACCAAGCGGCAAGTTCGTTTATTATGTGAAATACTCAGCACCCCCGAGCTTCTATGTTGACCCCTGTGACATTATCCCGGATGGATGGGGAGGTATGGATGATCCAACACCTCTAGTGACAGAAGATTCTGATGATGCAATGAAGGGAATCACTGCCCTGTTTGATAATTTCTTCATTGGAGCTATCGAGGAAGGACCGTTGGAGGAAATGGGCACTGGCCCGCAAGAGTAACACATTTACTTTTTTCGCACACTCCCCTACGCGGGAATTTTTACTGCTTTTTAGGACTCGCCCCGTCTCGGGAGCTACTTTTTAGCACTTTTCATTTCTAGGATTTGATTGTTGCGATTTCCATTCCAATAAATGTAAGTCATTTGGTGATAATCAATGAAATTACAAGTTATTTTCGTTTTGAGGGCATGTTGAGGTACATCAAACCAGCCCGGTGATGATATCCAACCGATAAAATAAAATATAGTCCAAGGAGAATTCTGAGGCCTGGGCTTCTTCATGTTTCCTCGTGTTAAAACCTTTTGCAAAAGATTTTCAAAAAAAAATCAAAAGAAATAAAAATACACTGTTTAGCCCTGTTTGTCCTACTGAACCCCCTACTTTATGTTTCAGGGGCAATCTTGTGACACGTAAGGGTATGGGAACGGTCCAATCTGATGAATTATGTACCACCGAACCTGATCTCGATGACACCAATGAACTCGAAGATTCCTCGGACCTCCAGCGTGATCTAGAGCATCATGAAAGACCTAAAGTCCTAACGGTAGATCAAACTATCACTGTCAACTTGAGTGATTCCGGAGAACCCAAAGAGGTGAAGATAGGGGCAACCCTTCCCGAAGGTGAAGCTAAACGCCTGGTCCAACTGCTGAAGGATTACCGGGATATCTTTGCCTGGTCGTATGTCGATATGCCGGGTCTAGACCCTTCTATCGTGGAGCATAGTCTACCCACTAATCTAGACATGCCGCCCAAGAAACAGAAGTTGCGAAGGACTAAGCCTGAACTTTCCAAGAAAATAGAGGAGGAGGTCATGAAGCTCTTGAAAGTGGGATTCATCGAAGTCACCCAATATCCCAGCTGGGTGGCTAATATTGTGCCAGTCATGAAGAAGGATGGTCGAGTTCGGGTTTGCATCGACTATCGTGATTTAAACAAGGCTAGCCCTAAAGACGATTTCCCATTGCCACATATAGACGTTTTGGTGGACAGTACTGCAGGGTTTGAGTTGTTTTCCTTCATGGATGGTTTCTCGGGTTATAATCAGATAAAAATGAAGGACGATGATAAGGAGAAAACGGCGTTCATCACTCCTTGGGGGACATTCCACTATAAGGTCATGCCTTTCGGCCTTAAAAATGCCGGGGCAACATATCAACGGGCAATGGTGACGCTCTTCCATGATATGATGCATAAGGAGATTGAGGTTTATGTCGATGACATGATCGCCAAGTCTCAACCTGGGAAGAGTCACGTCGATACTTTGAAGAAATTATTCGAGAGGCTCCGTGAGTTTAAGCTCCGTCTCAATCCAGCAAAGTGTGTATTCGGAGCAACTTCGGGTAAATTACTTGGGTTCATAGTAAGCAGTAAAGGCATTGAAATTGACCCCTCCAAGGTGAAGGCTATATGTGAGTTGCAACCCCCGTCGACCGTAAAAGAAGTGCGGAGCCTCCTGGGTAGATTGAACTACATAGCCCGTTTTATTTCTCAGCTCTCCGCAACTGCTAAGCCATTCTTCAAACTTCTAAGGAAGAATGCTCAAGTGAAATGGGACGATGATTGTCGGGAAGCGTTTAACGAACTAAAGCAATACCTGATGAAACCACCAGTGCTAGTCCCACCAATGCCGGGCCAGCCTTTGATCCTTTACCTCACAATTTATAGTGAGTCTTTAGGTGCGATGCTAGCCCAGAAAAGTCCTGAAGATGGAAAAGAGCGAGCCATTTATTACCTAAGCAAGAAGTTCACCGTCTCGGAGTTGAATTATTCTGAAGCCGAGAAGACTTGCGCTGCGCTAGTATGGGTGCTCCATAGGCTGCGACAATATACACTGCATCACCAGACTTTGCTTGTGACTGAGAACGATCCCATCAAGTATTTACTTGATCAGCCAGCTTTAGTAGGGAAGTTAGCCAAGTGGCAGATTTTAATTTCAGAGTTTGATATCCAGATGAAGCCACAGAAGTCAGTTAAAGGTCGAGTAATTGCTGATGTGTTAGCTGAAAATCCTGGAGTCCCTGATGATGATAGATATTCTCCAGAAGATCGTATTTTGGTAATAAGGGAAGACACATGGACCATGTTTTTCGATGGAGCTGTAAACTTGGCCGATTCCAGCACTGGGGCAGTTTTAATATCCCTAGATGGGCAACATTATCCAGTAGCAGCAAAGTTGGTGTTCCCCTGTACCAACAACATAGCCGAATACGAGGCTTGCATTCTCGGACTCCAAGCCGCAGTGGAAATGAGGATAACCAAGTTGAAAGTGTTTGGTGATTCTGCTTTGATTATTCTCCAAACTGTGGGAGAGTGGAAGACGAGAGACACCAAATTAGTGCCGTACCATGAATACCTCGAAGAAATCATAAAGGAATTCGAAAATATCTCTTTTGAGTACTTATCGAGGTCTCATAATCAGTTTGCTGATGCGCTAGCTACGTTATCATCCATGTTGCAAGTGATTGATGGGTTAGAGGTAGAACCCTTGAAGATCGAAGTCCTGACAAAATCGGCTTACTGTATGGTTGTGACTGGAGAACCTGATGAAAAGCCATGGTATTATGATATCATGAGTTACATCCAGAAACAAGAATTTCCTGAGGAAAGTACCCCGGCTGACAGGAAGTACATAATGAAAATGGCTTCAAAATTCTTTGTTAGTGGTGAGAAGCTATACAAAAGATCATATGATTCAATCTTATTGAGATGTGTGGATGCGGCTGAAGCTACCAGAGTCATGCAAGAGGTACACGAGGGGATATGTGGTCTACACATGAATGGCCACATGTTAGCTAAGAAGATCATGAGGTTGGGTTATTATTGGCTCAGTCTTGAGAGTGACTGCATCCAACATGTTCGAAGATGTCATTGTTGTTAGGTTCACGGAGATAAAATAAATGTTCCCCCGACGGAATTACATCAGCAGTCTGAGCCATGGCCCTTTTCAATGTGGGGCATCGATGTGATTGGCCCGATTAATCCCAAGGCATCAAATGGACACCGATTTATCTTGGTCGCGATTGACTATTTCTCTAAGTGGATTGAGGCGGCATCTTATGCAAACGTCACCGCGAAGAATGTTGTAAAATTCATCAGGCGAGACATAGTCGCTCGTTATGGTGTCCCTGAGGCTATCGTCACTGACAATGGGACAAATTTGAACAACAGGTTCATTGATCAGTTGTTCAACGAGTTCAAAATCCGGCACCTGAATTCATCTCCCTATCGTCCACAGATGAATGGAGCAGTTGAAGCCACCAACAAAAATATCAAGAAGATCTTGGCCAAAACGGCTAAAAACTATCGTGACTGGCATGAAAGGTTGCCATTTGCACTAATGGCGTATCGAACTTCGATCCGAACCTCTGTCGGAGCAACCCCTTTTTCCTTGGTGTATGGCATGGAAGCAGTCCTACCCGTCGAAGTAGAGATCCCTTCCTTGCGAGTATTGTCTCAAGTGGAGTTGTCCGAGGCAGAATGGATGCGACAAAGGCATGAGCAGTTAAACCTAATTGATGAGAAGCGATTGAGAGCCATTTGCCACGGTCAAACCTATCAGCAGAGGATAGCTAGATCCTTCAATTAAAAGGTGCATCCAAGACACTTCAAGGTAAATGATCTAGTCCTAAGGAAGGTACTGCCAGTCTTTCCTGTTCCTAGAGGAAAATTTGCCCCAAACTACATTGGTCCGTATGTGGTTAAAAAGGTGCTTCCCAGAGGTGCCCTGATCCTCGCAGAAATGGATGGTCGTGAGTTCTCCACTCCTGTTAATTCTGATTCTGTGAAGATCTATTATCCCTGATGGAATTTAACATTTTGCAGCAAAAGTTTTCAAATGTTCGGTTTTATATTCTGAATTGCAAACATCTCATTTATGAATAAATGGTTTCAATCAATTTAAAGATGGAATGTGTGCCTTGGCTTTAAATTATGCTTGATCATTTTGTCAGTCTACATTATCGATTTCAAAAGAGGAATCTATTTAGGCAATATGATAATTCATGTGGAATGAATTGAATGTGTTGAATGAGGTACATCGAGATGATGAAAGGCAAACCATATCCTATACACAGTCCCATACACTAATTCCCAGTGAGTTGAGTGGAAAAATTCCATGTCTGCAAGGTAAAGGGTTATTTCGCAAAAGGTACGGCAACTGAAATGACGAGAGGCAGTTCATTTCTCTATCCTAAACACTACAAGTTATCCATTGTTTCGCCACTTTGAGCCTAAACACTTGGAGAAATTCATTCAAATTACCCCTATCAAGAACCACCCCATATCGGGGCAAACTGGAGGTAAGTCAGCGTCATAAGGTGAAAAATGAGTAGAAATTTTCATGCTCTCACTTGCATCAATCTTCGAGTGTTGCTTTTTCAGATGAATTCACGTGAAGTTCAAGTGCCTTAGAATGACGAAGAGCATTTCTTTCTCTATCCTATACACACTTTATCCTTTGCTAAGCCCAATTGAGCCTGCAAATTCATTTCTTAAACCCAGTTGGTGATCATCCCCCACACTAGAGCAAGGCAAAAGTCATCATTGTTCAGGCAGCATATCCAAAGCGCCGATAAAAGACGAAGACCTTGAGAGTCCAAATGTTAGTCATTCGGTCAAAACAAGCCAAAGTGTGACTGGCCAATATATGCATTGTAGACAGTGTGTGTCAAAAAAAAAAACTAGAGGGCATGAAAAAGCAGTGTGCCTGGTAAAAGCAAGGCCAATGCCCGTGAAAGAAAGGAAAAGAGAAGAAAAAATGGAGAAAAGTGACGACTTTAGAAAATATTGAGATGTGTCAAAGTCACAAAAATATCCAGAGTCTTAAGGAATCAAGTGATGAATTCTTGAAGCCAATGGAGCATTTACCGAGAAGACAATCCCTGGTGAAGAAGAAGACCGGTGACAATGCCGAGATGATCACCAACTCTCACCTCAATTATACACATTTTGAGCCTTATGATCCATTCATTTCTCAACCCATGAGCCTAGCCTGCATTACGTCCCTTGCAAAGTCTCTTCAGATTAGGGCACTTGAACTAACGTAGAGTTTCTGATGTTTATAAGCTTAGCTCGAAGAAGTGCGAGCAAGTCCATTTCTATCTCATTTTGCAGGGTTCTTGACTTGTAAACCCGGAGACAATTACAGAGTATTTTCTTTCAGTAGCCTCGACTCGAAGAGTCTTTTTTGCTAAGCCATTGACCAAGCCCCATGTTATGGTCCTAACAAAGACCTCTCAGATTGGTAAAGTCGTACTGCTTGCGAGAATACTCGGACCCTTGTCAACATGATGATGGTGAGATGGAGCGATTCTCCATAAATCAGCCTTTCGATGAGAATGAGAGAAAACCCTTTTGGACCGGAAGTCCCTCATTCGACATTTTCAAGATATCCGCTTGTGAGTTCGGATTGTCTTGTCATGATTTTTCCCCAGCGAAGTTTGTAATGATGATTTGACGAAACCATCGTACATGAAAATCAGTTGAAATCATAGTGCATGTGTATATGTGTTCTTGACAGTATGCGAATGCATATTATATGTTACTTAAAATCGTGTCTAACAGGAGACACACCTTTAGAGTTGGAGATGTCACCAGGTAAGTATATCTCTATCCCTAGGATATCTATGACTATCTAGGTATCCCTAACCTGTTCAAGCAATTGTCAGGTCCCACATTTGATCATTTTCGTGATCTCTAAATGCCTTTGATTGTGTTCAGGTGTCTATTGATCAAACCTTTTCAGGTACTTCTGATGATATCCAGGTACTTTGTCAAGGAACTCTTGAACACTTGGGCTAGCCCCTTTGTTCATCAAATCACAGATTTTCATACAATCTCGAGAAGATTCCCTCGTTACATGACTATGAGCAGGTATAGGCATGGCGGCTAAATCTTTACATATGAGCAGGTATATGTAAAGGTCGGAATATTCTTCCCAAGTATCAGGTATTCCCTCGCTACTCACCTATGAGCAGGTATAGGTGAAGCGTCCAAATCTTTGCATATGAGCAGGTATATGTAAAGATCGGAATACTCTTATTATCTCAGATGTTCCCCCGCTACTCACCTATGAGTAGGTATAGGTGAAGCGGCCAAATCTTTGCATATGAGCAGGTATATGTAAATGTCGGAATATTCTCTCATTATCTCAGATTTTCCCCCGCAGTTCACTTATGAGCAGGTATAAGTGAGGCGGCCAAATCTTTGCATATGAGCAGGTATATGTAAAGGTCAGAATATCCTCTTGATTTCAAAAGTTTCCCCCGCAGTTCACTTATGAGCAGGTATAAGTGAGGCGGCCAAATCTTTGCATATGAGCAGGTATATGTAAAGGTCAGAATATCCTCTTGATTTCAAAAGTTTCCCCCGCAATTCACTTATGAGCAGGTATAAGTGAAGCGATCAAATCTTTGCAAACACCTATGGAGATGTATAGGTAGTTCGTAAAGATCGGAACTATTCTCACGAATCCAAATGATGATTGGGTACGTCGAGCTTTCTTCGTGTGTTTTGACTTAACTGCAGATCACCGAAGTTCATCGACGCATATCAAGCAAGACCTATGGGACTAAGCCCATACATTTGCCAAAACAACATACAAGTTGAAGTTGTGCCTCGAATTGCATTATCTCGCTCCTGTCAGGTAAGTAATTCCAGGTATGTTTTCTACTCATGTCAGCATGCATCATTTCTTAATGCATTGTAAAATGGGATTCATAATCCCGACAAAAACAACATTCATTGCACTTTCATGGTTGAAATTTAGGTATCATTTAGTCTTTAAATGCAACCTCTACGAGCTCACCTTCAAAGAGGGGCAGCTGTTGACACCTAAATTTTGGCACATCACTTAGTGTAATTTGCATAGAAAATTAGGGATTAAATTTTTAACCCCTAAACAAAAAATATTTAAATTCCATAACATATAGTTTAAATTCATTAATTGCATTTTGCATCGAACTGGCGATGACGAACGAGCTTAAATTTCATCGAACGGGACTCGGCTCGCTTGAAATGCAAGGGCCGGGGATTACAAGTCAAACGGGCTCGGTTGTTTTAATTTGAACTTAATTCAGCCCATTATCATTAATTAATTCAGCCCATTTAAATTAAAGCCCAAGCCTAAGCCCATTAGGGCTAGAAAGCCCATCTAATTGACCTAGATTAATGCTATATATACATTATTAGGTCAGGATTTTGGAGGGACGGCTCATAATTTCATATCAGAATTTTTAGAGAGTTGAGAGAGAGAGAAGGAGACCGGCGTGCCCACCGCCCGCGCCTGCCGCGCCGTCGCACAGCCGCGCCTCCACGCCGCCGGAGCCACTCCACGCCGGACGCCCCCGCTGCTGCCGCGTGCCCACTGCCCGCGCCCGCCGCGCCGTCGCACAGCCGCGCCTCCACGTCGCCGGAGCCACTCCACGCCGGACGCCCCCGCTGCTGCACCGCCGCCTGCCGTGCGCCTGCTGCCGCCGCTTCCTGCTGCCGTGTGCTGCCGTCTCTCCCGCCGACGCCACGCCTCACGCCGGCGCCGCCGCTGCTGCTTGTCGCTGCCGCCTCACGCCGACGCCGCTGCTGCTGCCGCCTCACGCCGACGCCGCGGCCTCACGCCGACGCCGCGCCTGCCGCTGCTTCCCGCGCTGACGCTGTGTCTGCCGCTGCTTCCCGCCGACACCGCTGCTGCCGTGTGCTGCTGCTGCTGCCGCCGCTCCACGCCGCTGCTGCCGCTCCACACCGCCTGCCACAGCTGCTTCCCGTCGACGCCGCTGCTGCCGTGCATTACGCCGTGCGCCACCGCCGCCGCTCCTGCCCTCGGTTGCTGTGTGCTGCTGCCGCCGGAGCCGTCGCACGCCGACGCCGCTGCTGCAGTTTCCCCTGACGTGCGCCACCGTCGCCGCCGTTCTCGACACCGCGCCGCCGATCCGCCGTTCGTCGTTCATCCTGATCCGCAAGTTCGAATTTGGAAATTATCTGCAAATTAGGTAATTGAACATTATCTGATATTTTCCAGAATATCTAATTTACTAATTTGGATGTTTGAATATTGCGTGAATATTGTGCAGAATATTAGATATATTAGGATAATTGTTTGATATTCGCAATATTTTTAAAATATTCAAAATTAGAAAACTTTCCTAATTCAGCAACGTATCTAGACAACTATCCGACCTTATCCCTAAGGTATGATACGCGGCGATACGGAAAATCATTATCTTATCCATAATCACTTGGGTACGTAATGAATTTTATTTGCTTTCCAAATTTGAATGATCGACTTTCCGTCAATATCTGTAACCCTATAGATATGACTGATAGTTCGATTTTTGTGCCTAATCCAAGTTTGAAACGAATTTTGTGGATCGCGTGGTTGTTCTAAATGTGGATGCTATCTTTGTTTAAATTATTTTTCCTTTTCAAATAAAAAAGAAAATTCAAAAAATATCAGTTAGGATTTGAATTTGAGCTTTGCATGTTTAGAAATCCTAAATATATCTAGACGATAGAGTGATTATTTAATTTAGATTAGGACTTGAGATAATCTATTTCCTAGTTTAAATTAAGTAATATTCTAATCTTAATAGATTATTTAGGTTATTTTTTTATTCCGAATTTTCATGAAAATCCCAAAAAAGAATGAATTGTTTTATGGTGGATTAGGATAGATTGCATTCTTAATTTAAGTAATTTATTATTTCGAATTTTAACAAAAACCTCAAAAATAAATCACGTTAAGATATGTTAAGTCATCATAGGTTGCATGTTAATTTAGGCATATTTTTATTCCGAATTTCATTAGAAAATACCAAAAAATAAATCATTTGCCTGTCATCAGAATTAGGTTACGTCGTCGCATGACATATAGTTTGTATGCTAGGTCTTGCATGTCATTTTTGCACTTCATTGCATGTAGATTAGCTTTTATTTAAATAAGTGAAAATCCAAAAATTGAGTGAATTCCTTGTTAATTAGAAATCATATTAGGTTGTTGATGTGATTTTCTAGCTAACAATGCAGATGCTTACGTTGCTTCGAGGTAAGTAATTCCTCCAAACTTGCAATTTATTCAATGCTTTCTTGGGTGTTAAATTGGTGGTTTACGTACCCGCATGAACACCTCACATGTTAGTGACTAAGTTAAAATGGATCCAAATTGCTTGCCAAAACATTTTTGAAAAGAAAAGGTACCGAAAGGGCGTTAGACTAGGTCTAGCGTAATCAAGTCCCCGGGCTTAGAATCTCTGGTTCGTAGGAATAAAACATACATCCCTATGTTTTATTTAGGTTTCTAATCGACCTACCACAAATAGATTAGTGGCGACTCCAAGCATGAAAACATTTGCATGTTAAAAACTTAAACCCTAAGTTGCGAATTGGTAGGGCTTGGGAGGGCCCGAGTTAGGTTTAGTCCTAATAATCCATTAGCCTAAGAGGAAATTTTAGGTCACGACATATTTGATAGAGCTCAGATCCTAGAGCGGGATCAAATGGATAGAGCCGCCGCATCTGGATCGAGATTTGGCCAAGGTTGGAATAATCGTAATCCGGGAAAGAGGCCGATGGTGGATAATAGACGATTTACTCCACCAACAAAAAGGAATATTGGAAAGCCAATCCGGAATGGGAATGGTCCGTGCAGAATTTGTGGAGGTCGACATGGAAACGGGCCTTGTCCAACCAGGGGTGGAGCGTGCTTTGGATGTGGAAAATTTGGACATCACATAAAGAATTGCCCTAATTCCAGGCAGAATAGACTGCCTGCTTTACCGCCACCTCGGAATGAGAATCAAGCTGGAGCGGCCCAGACAGAGAATCTGAGTCAGAATAGGCCTCCAACGCAAGGACGAGTGTATACGATGGCCAGACGAGAGCCTGAGAACGCACCAGGGGTTGTCACAGGTACGATTTCTCTGTGCAACCATGCTGCGTATGCTTTATTTGATCCTGGAGCGTCGCATTCCTTTATATCGAAACAGTTTGTGGAGTTAGTTGGAATAGAACCGCAATTGCTTGATGTTGTTCTATGTGTGACGACTCCCTTGAATGATAAAATGTTGATTTCGTTGGGTTGCCCAAACTGTAAGATCGTGATTGGTGATAGGGAGGAATTGATTGATCTAGCGATTCTAGACATGTACGACTTTGATGTGATAGTAGGGATGGATTGGTTGTCTAAGCAAAGGGCTATATTGGATTGCAATAGCAAGGTGATCCAATTTAATCCTGTTGGACATTCGGAATTTAAATTTGTAGGAAGTCAAGGAGGACCCTCGATTCCGTTGATATCCTCGGTGGAAATGGCAAAATTGTTGAATGAAGGATGTCAAGGATTTTTAGCTGTAGTAATGGATTCGACGGCTGAAGAGCTAAGACTTGAGGATATAGCGGTAGTGTGTGAATATCCAAATGTGTTTCCTCAAGAATTACCGGGATTACCGCCGGAAAAGGAAGTAGAGTTTGTAATTGAGTTGGCACTTGGAACTGAGCCAATCTCGAAGGCACCTTATAGAATGTCGCTGTCGGAGTTAAAGGAATTAAAGGTGCAGATGCAAGAGTTGTTAGATAAGGGGTTTATTCGTCCCAGTGCGTCTCCGTGGGGAGCGCCAGTTTTATTTGTAAGGAAGAAAGATGGATCGCTGAGATTGTGTATAGATTACAAGCAGCTAAATCAGGTGACAGTTAAAAATAAATACCCTTTGCCAAGGATTGACGATTTGTTTGATCAGTTACAAGGAGCTTCGGTGTTTTCAAAAATTGACTTGAGAACGGGGTATCATCAGTTGCGAATTAGGAAGGAGGATATACCGAAGACGGCATTTAGGACGAGATACGGGCATTATGAATTTACGGTGATGCCGTTCGGGTTGACGAACGCCCCTGCTGCCTTTATGGATCTAATGAATTGGGTATTTAAGGAATTCTTAGATCAGTTTGTGATTGTCTTTATCGACGATATATTGGTGTACTTGAAAAGCCTGGAGGAGCATGAATTTCATTTGCATCAAGTATTGCGAACTTTAAGGGAGAACGCATTGTACGCTAAGTTTAGCAAGTGCAAATTTTGGCTAAGTCAAGTAGCATTTCTCGGTCATGTAATTTTCGGATAAGGAATAGCTGTGGATCCATCGAAAATTGAGGCTGTGATGAAGTGGCCTAGACCAACAACGGTGACCGAAGTTCGGAGTTTTCTGGTCTGGCCGGACATTATCGTCGCTTCGTGGAAGGATTTTCGTCGATAGCAATGCCGTTGACGCAATTATTAAAGAAGGAGAAGAGATTTGAATGGACAGATCAGTGTGAAGGAAGTTTTCAGGAGTTAAAGCGGAGGTTGACAACGGCACCAGTATTGACGATTCCATCAGGACCTGGAGGATATGAGATATACAGTGATGCGTCATTAAGAGGATTAGGGTGTGTGTTGATGCAACATGGGCGAGTGGTAGCATATGCATCCAGGCAGTTGAGGCCACATGAACTGAATTATCCGATGCACGATTTGGAGTTAGCCGCAATAGTGTTCGCCCTGAAGATTTGGCGACATTATTTATGCGGAGAAAAATTTCAGATCTATACTGACCATCAGAGCCTCAAGTATTTATTCTCGCAGAAAGAGTTGAATATGAGGCAGCGACGTTGGATGGAATTGTTAAAGGACTATGATTGTGATATTTTATATCACCCTGGGAAGGCAAACCGGGTCGCGGATGCGTTGAGCCGGAAATCAAGCATCGCACATGTAATGGTCAAGGAGTGGATCCTGTTGGAGAATGTGCGAGATTCCGAGTTTAAATTGGAAGTAAGTCGAGTCTCGAGCCTGTTAGCGACGTTAAGGATTGAGCCGGAGATCCAGGCTAAAGTTAAAGTTTTACAGTCTACGGACCCAGAGATACAGAAGGTTATTGAGATGGACGTTACTAAGAGGAAGCCGGATTTTCAGGTACCTGAGGACGGTGCGTTGAAATTTCGCGAAAGGTTATGTGTGCCAGACGATGCGAGGATGAACGAAGAAATTTTATCCGAAGCGCATCGTAGTCAGTACAGTATTCACCCCCGCAGTACCAAAATGTACAGGAATTTGAGACAATTTTATTGGTGGAATGGTATGAAGTCGGATATAGCTAAGCACGTGGCTAAGTGTCTGACGTGTCAGCAGGTGAAAGCGCAACATTGTAAGCCTGGAGGATTATTGCGACCGTTGAAAATCCCAAAGTGGAAATGGGAGCATATAACCATGGATTTTGTGTCGGGATTGCCGAAAAGTCAAAGAGGCCATGACACCATTTGGGTGATTGTCGACAGATTAACTAAGTCGACACACTTTTTAGCAGTGCGAAAGGATTTCGCATTAGAACGGTATGCAGAGTTGTATGTGCAGCAGATAGTTCGCCTACATGGGGTACCAGTGTCTATAACTTCGGATCGTGATCCTAGATTCACCGCCAAATTTTGGAAAAGTCTGCCGACGTCGTTGGGATCTAAGCTACAGTTCAGTACCGCTTATCATCCTCAGACAGATGGCCAGTCTAAGAGGACGATTCAGACGCTAGAAGATATGCTCAGGGCATGTGTACTGGATTTTCAAGGTAAATGGGAAGAGCAACTACCCTTAGTGGAGTTCGCTTATAATAATAGTTTCCAGCAGAGCATTGGAATGGCGCCATTTGAAGCGTTATATGGCCGTGTTTGTAGAACGCCCGTGTGCTGGGACGAAGTGGGAGAACGAGCTATAACAGGGCCAGAATTGGTTGAGCAATCGATTGAAGCCGTTAAGATCATTCGTGAAAGGCTGAAGACAGCGCAGAGCCGCCAAAAGAGTTATGCAGACAAAAGGCGGAGACCTCTAGAATTCCAAGTAGGAGATCACGTATTTTTAAAGGTGTCACCCATGCAAGGATTGTCCCGATTTTGGAAGAAAGGGAAATTGAGTCCAAGGTATGTGGGACCCTTTGAGGTATTGGAACGAATTGGAGACTTGGCGTATCGCCTGGCGTTATCGCCAAATTTGTCGCAAGTGCATAACGTGTTCCACGTATCAATGTTAAGGAAGTACGAACCGCACCCTACGCACGTACTGAACTATGAAGAGATAGAAGTGGATGATAAGGTATCGCACGTCGATAGACCGATCAAGATTGAGGACCGGAAGGAACGGGTTTTGAGGAATAAAATAATCCCGATGGTCAAGGTTATTTGGGAGCACCACGGAACTGAAGGCGCAACCTGGGAGAGCGAAGAAATGATGCAACGTCAGTACCCCCAGTTGTTTGAGTAGCAGTAAGGATTGTAATTTTGAGTATTAGTGAGATTGTAAATTTCGAGGACGAAATTTCATAAGGGGGGAAGATTGTGACATTCCGATATTTCCATCAATTGGAATTTATTGAATAATTGAGTTTTATGAGATGTGCTCGCAGTAAATTCTCGTCCGGAACTGATCATTCCTGAGAATGCTAACCATTAGGGAAAGGCTATTAGGGGGAATTAAATTCGCGCGGCTAAAGGAAATTCGATCGTGAATGGATTTCGACCATTAAATCGCGTAAGTGATATTTTGAGCCACTATTGGCCGATCCAAGGATAGTTAGGGGTTAATTCGCCACTGTCCTAGTAGTGGATCGCGGGTAATTCCATAGGACCACGAAACGACGTGACGAATGATTCCGAAATTATACCGAACGATCGTACCCCTCGGATCAAGTGATTGATCTTCGCGATTTTAATGACAACCGAGGTCGTCACGCACCGAACGGACTTGTACGTGACTCGATTTCGTATCAGTCACGAGTTGATTCCGCAAAATTCCCCAGCAAACCACCCGTTAGCTCGAGAAACGCTCGAGTTGCGTTTAATAGAATTTAATTATTGGATTTTTGCCCAAATTGGACACTGAAAAATTAGGAAGTCGCGACGGAACGCTAGGACGACGTTGCACGTGACACGTGTGAATTTTCGGTGTGCTTAATTCCTTCGGAAAAATTTGATTTGAGCAAGAAACGGAGAATTGGACCATTTTACCCTTGAGGATTTCAAAAGGGTTAGTTTTGAGGGCAAAGGGCAATTTGGTCATTTTTTCCTTGGATATTTTGGGTCAAAAACACTATTTAGGTCCAAGTTGGACCATTTTCTCTTCTCCTTTGCCGTGAAGCCCCCCCCCATCGTGGACTCCCTCTCCCACTCTTGGTTTCTTTTCCTTTTGGCCGTGAACCAAGCCGCCGGCACCGCCGCTTGCCGCCGCACGCCGGATCGCCACCAAGCCGCCATCATTGCCACCGTACGCCACCACCACCAACCTCAAACCTCACCGTCTCTCCTTCCCTCCCTCTCTTTCTTGGCCGTGAGGCCCTCGGCCACACCCAAGCCCCGCCGTCGCCGTCCAAGCCGATCGCCGCCACCCGGAAGCTGTACATCGTCGCCGTCGTCCTCAATTAAGTACCGCCGTTTTCCGTTCTAGCCGAGGAAGTCTAGAACGCGGGTAAGTCGCGCCTAAACCTAATTTAGGATTTCGGGTATCGACGGGTAGTTTCGGACAAAATCAGTATGAAATTAGGTGTGGAATCACATGGATAGGGAGTGAAAATTTTATGGCGGGCCTTAGGAATTAATTCGGGTAATATTTATTGGAAATTCAGAAAATGGGGGCTGCGAATTACTGTTCATATGCTGCGAAACACTGTTCATTAGCTGTGAATTACTGTTCATGGGGCTGTGATGGTCCGATTGGGACGCAAGTTGAATTTTTAGAACCTAGAAATTATGGCGAGAAAGTCCCGTGAAGGATCGGAATTAATCCGACGCCGTTTGGTGAGAGAAAAATGAGAATTTACGTGTTGGAAGTATATTTTTAAATTATTAGTAAATGGTGGTAATTAAATTGAGTATACTGTTGTGCAATTAAGTGACTGAATATGCTTGTTTGGTGCACACATGAGCTAGATTGAATTATTTATTGACATTGGTCGTGTGAATTGCTGAGTGAGCATGTTTTATGTGTGAAATGATGTGTGCACGGATCCCGTGTGTTGGGTCAGTTGCGTGTGGTAAACGCGTGTTGAGCATGGACTTGAGTAGAAGGAAAATTGCGGTGTGGCAAGTAATTGTGAAAAGTATGTGAAAGGGTGAAAGTGCGAGGTTGGGATCGGGCCAAGTATCATAAACTCAGGCAGCGATCACGTAGGTCTGATGCATTTGGCACAGGCCGAGGCTTGCAAAAGCGAATGTGAGAATCGGTTCGAGGCACGATCAGCTCGAGTGAGACCGGGATTGGACCGAGGCATCTTAAGCTCGGGTTTCAATCATGTAGGCCTGTCGCATTTGGCGCGGGCTGAGTTGTGATCAGGCCTGGGGCGTGTGATGCTCAGGTCGCGATTGGGGCCTGAGGCGTGAACGGGTACGCGGACCGGATGTGGTGAATGATCGCAGTGTGCCTGAGGCGTGTACTTCAACGCGGGTCACTGGCGAGTGATAGTGGAAAATGAATGATCGCAGTGTACCTGAGGCGTGTACGTGTACGCGGGTCACTGGCGAGGAATGTGGATGGAACAGGATGAGAATGGAAAGAGTGTATGACATGAAAATTTGGCATGTTTGTGATTGTATTAAAGTGCCTCTTATGTGATTATGTGGCATGTGTGTGTTTAAGTGTTTTGCGGAATTGTCTGGAAGTACGTGATAGCCTAGGTTGGGTTTAGGGGTGAACTTACTGAAAAGTGTCTCACGGTTATTTTCAACCAAACATTTCAGAGCCCCCGCCTGAGCCATGATCATATTGAGACCGACTCGGAGCCGTCGGGTGAACAGACAGCTGAGGAGGATTCATGTGGTGATGCCGAGGATAGTGAGTCAGTGTGGACGCCTCCGAGAGGGCGTTGGGACTAGTTCTGGGAGTGAGGCAATAAATTGAGAGGGCCCCATTTTTGGATAATGCTGATCTAGGATGTTGATCCTTTTTGTATTTTGGAAGTTAATAATTACTGGTTCGGTGTGCTTGTAATAATAATGGATATTGTAAATATCGTGGTGTAAGTTTGGCATTGAGAACGAATATGTTCATTCTCCCTGATTGATTTCCCAGTTTTTAATTGTCCGGGTTTATTTGTTGATATCCGCTGTGGTAGTAAACCTCTGATGGCATTTTGAGGTCGGCGACATTTCTGGGACGTCGCTTGAATCGACCAGAGGCGGGTGTCGCGTGCCCGTTAGGGTTCGGGGCGTGACAAATATATTCAATCTAAGAAAATTCACAAACAGATCAATACGAACTTCTCTTATGAGGTTGTACCAAAACATATATGCTGATATGAATTCGGGTGAATTAGTATCGGTGCTGATTAAACAAGTTTTCCACAGAATACCTCTAGTACCAAGGAAAAATACTAACCAAAACTACTGAATGGCTGCTAGAAGATGGCAAAGATGTAAAACCAATATACGTGCAAAACCTAGCCATTTTAATACTAACATAACACCACTTCAAAGGGCTAACGAAATAGTCAAAAGAGAGCTACTCTTCGGAGAAGTCTAAGCCAATATGAGATTCTACATATTGAAATGAACTGCAAAAGCCATGTCTGGCTAAGCCAAGCTGACATATTAACAGCTTTCCACAGAATACCCCTAGTACCAAGGAAAAATACTAACAAAAACTACTGAATGGCTGCTAGAAGATGGCAAAGATGTAAAACCAATATACGTGCAAAACCTAGCCATTTTAATACTAACATAACACCACTTCAAAGGGCTAACGAAATAGTCAAAAGAGAGCTACTCTTCGGAGAAGTCTAAGCCAATATGAGATTCTACATATTGAAATGAACTACAAAAGCCATGTCTGGCTAAGCCAAGCTGACATATTAACAGCTCTCTCTCTCTCTCTCTCTCTCTCTCTCCATATTAAGGAATCAAAAAAACCCTCGAATAATCCGTTATTAGTTAACTAACCAGACAAGAACACTCAAGGAAAAATTAACAAGATCTCTTGAATTCTAACCAAAACGAAGGTCTCTTTTCTGGAGAACTCCCACAATTTGTTATCATCCATCTCTTCCTACTCGTATTTAAATGTTCCCTAAGGCACTCAACTGATTCACAACAGAAAACTTTAGACACACAAAATATCCTTGAGATCAAATTACTGACACATAAGAGCAAGCACAGTAGAACTTTAGAAGGAAGAAAGAGGAGAATGGCCACCATAGCAGCAGAGACGATGCTTTGGTCTGCCTTAGATGGAAGCTTTTCATCATAACAAGAGAGGTATCCAGTAATTGCTCTTTGTCTACGGCAACTTCCAAGTTCTCTTCTCATTCTTCCCTTTTGAATGGTTCTTCCATCAGTAGCAAGGACAGCACGCGACAGTGAATTAGCTTTGTTCAGTAGATGGTAGGCATAATTTGGAGATGTTATTCGGCTGGAATATAACAGGAAGATCAGAAACCGAGGATCTGTATATTTTTGTTTTGACCCTTGAAGTGCTCCTCAAGGCAACGAAACCTCAGAGGATTGGGCTTCTTCTCCATCTTCCTTCTGCAAATTGAAGACTTTTCTATGTATACAGATTCTTCTCTCTTGTTCTCTTTCACATGCGACAACGGAAGTTAAATTTGCCAACTAAAAAAATCAAGTTAGTAGCCCTTCCCACACGGTTAAGTCTCATTCTCATAACCAGCATTTTATTTCTCAACGACAAGGAAAGGGTGCTTAATGTTAGCATTAGGCACACAAACATAACGAAATAGAGAATAAAGGGGGGAAAGAGAAATCGAGATATATGGTTTGATGAAACTAGCAAATATCACCTAGAGGAGGATGAATATGTGATTTGAATGCTAATTGATCAATTTTAATGCTGAAGTAATTGATTTCAAGTAAAGTCTTAACAATGTTCAGATTTTAATCAGTCTTTGAATAGCAAACAAATAAATGTGCAATAAAAGGAGTTTTAGGGAAGAGAAAATATACACACAGATGTATAGTGGTTCGGCTTAGATTAAGCTTACGTCCACTCTCCCATGCTCACAGTCTACTGGCTAGATTTCACTAAATAATCGATCAATAAATTACAAGTTCTGAGTGATATTCTTCTGTGAAAGATGGATCACTCTATCTCTCTTACAACAAGTCTCTCAAGATCACAGATATTAGCTCAAGAAAGACAAGTAACACTGGTAAGAGTTTTCCCAGACTTTGGAATGGATGATTCTGGATTTCATCCCTCTACTTTTGCTCTTCGACAATTTGTCTCCTTTTATACTCCTCCATTTCCAAACTAGCCGTTGGACAGTCTTCAGAGGGCGACAGTTTGTCTCCTTTGATAGATTTGTATAAAGAGGATTGAGTAGTTGTTGAGTGACAAAGTTTGAATCCTGTTAATTCTGGTTGCCCATACAACCAGAACTTTGATTTCCATAAGCAAAGCTTCTTTATTTAGAAATAAACTTATCGTGGGGTTAATTGTCGATCAATTTAGGATATCTGTCAATATTTATATTCCTTGCAAAATAGCCTTTTAAGATGGAATCAATCAATGCTTTCCATTTGTGAAATTCAAGCTAGATTACTAGCCGTTGCATTTATTATGAGTAAGCGATAAAGTTTGGATAAAGTCTAATTCTTAACTCACCTTCAGAACTTAAGTCATAGGGGGTTGTCCTTTCGTTGCCAATTATAAATTGAAATTCTTCAACTGCTGTATACAAAGTCTGAACTTCGTTTATTGATGTGTAGAACTTAGACTTTTCCTTATGATTCTTGTAAAGTCTGGACTTCCAAAAAATGACTTCCTAGACTTAGAAAAACTTCAAAGGGATTTGTCAAACTTACAATAACTCTTGGACAGTTCTGTCAACTTCAAAATATATTAGGAGGTTTTCTCAACATGGTTTATCCTGGTTTAACCTTAAACTAGGGTTACTTCCAATAGAGATTTCACTATAATTAATACCTCTCACCTCTCCATTGCATCTCTCAATTACAAGAGAAAATGATTATATACTCTCATTCACATACTGAATTTTAAAATGGAAAAAACCACCAAAAACTCCAAACTATATCTACCATGATATATTTAACCCGAACCTTTCTTTTGCAACATAAAACATCCCAAGCTATACCCACGGTGTTATATTTTCCATGTACTTTTTATTGTGACAACAAAACTCTAAACTTATACCCGTACAACACATTTACCCTCCATCAATAATCTGTCAGATGATTTGGCTTGCAATTTAGATTTGCGTTTTGCATAAGATTGAATACTTTAAATCCTAAAAGTATTTGAATGTTTGCGGGATAAATGACAGCACAAGTGCTATAACTTTCATACAATGCTCACATGAGGAACAAAACTTTTTTTTCGATCACTTAAGTGCCAAATTGTTGAAAAATTGTTTACTTGAGTGCCTATTTTGGCAAATTGTCCTACGTGACATTTTAAATTAATTCTTTGCTGCGACGTGGCTTTTTTAAAAGAAATTTAATTCCAACTTGGAAAATCTTCTATTGACATGGCAAGAAAGGGTAAAACGATGTCATTTTAGCCCTTTCTTCCCCAAATTCATGTCAAAACGAAACCCTAATTACTGGAAAGGGGAATGCTTTTGCAATAAGCTTGAGCAATAGAGAGGTTCGATCTTGAGATAAACAGCAGAAAGTTGAAGCTTACGAGATAGCAAAGTGGGGACCAGTCAAATCGGCTTCGGTGAGATTGAGATGATGATGAGTGAAACAGCGCGATGCAAGGAGTTGTGCTTGATTTAGAGATATTGCAATGAAATTGTTGGTTTAAGGACATGAATAATCATGCTCTTCGCTGGAATCCTGCAAATCGCGAAGAAATAAGGTGATGGAAGTTAGAGATATTAGAGATTCTTAAAATTTTCTATAGGATATTATCCTATGTTAGAGACAATTGTGATATTACTATCGATTGCACGTATATCTTCTTGATTGTGCATAACTTGATTTATATATGTTACCTTATACAGTTGTCTCATAAAGCCTATAAATAGATAGATGTAATCTTCATCGTGACACATCGAAATATATACAACTTTCTCATTTTCTCTCTTCTGCATTTTAACATATTTAACTTGGTATCAGAGCCTTCGTTCCTGTGAAAACCTAGGTGCACTGGGTGCACACCCCAATGCACATCCAAATATATCCATCCCCATCATAGTCACTTAAGAGTGTTCACTTGTGCCCATAAGTCTCATATGAGGAAGCAATTAATCGAGTCATGTTCATAATAGTAGTGTTTCAACGCTGATCGCACTAACTGCGTTGCTTGTTGAGCCTTTTTCATGGAGGTGGCTTTCTTTTGGTGCTAGCCACACAAGCCACATCCCAGTAACTATTTTCCAAGCTAGCCATATAGGCCGCTTGATGTTACAATGCCAGCTGTACAGGCCACATCACTTAGTTACTATTTTGCAAGCCCGCCACATTGTCCGTTTGTTGTTCTCCTCCGATTCTTGACCTTTCGCATGTCGTTTCGAGATGCCAACATCACCACTAGACTTGCTGCCCTCAAACGAGCCAAATCTGGAAGACGCCGTCTAATACACCGCCCCACCAAGAATCGACAAGGCTAGTGCCATGTGGCATCATCGGAGAAACAAGTGCCATGGACATTGCTTCAAACTTCAGTTGACTTCTTTGAAATCACCTAAAGTTTGAGGGGAGAAGTTAAAGATATTACAGATTCTTAAGATTTTTAGTAGGATATTATCCCATGTTAGAGACAATTATGATATTACTATCGATTGCACGTATATCTTCTTGATTGTGCATATCTTGATTGATATATGTTATCTTATATAGTTGTCTCGTAAACCTTATAAATATGTAGATGTAATCTTCATCGTGAAATATAAATGACTTTTCCATTTTCTCTCTCCCGCATCTTAACATTATTTAACTATGGAGAGGCCACTTTGGCTGCATTAGTGGAAAATCACCGGCATCTAGCCAACACCTTTTTTTTAAATTTTTCCCTCAATTTTGTCGACTCGTTTTGTTTCCAGTTCAGCCCCCTTTCTGATTTTGTTTGACAGCTCCCTCTCTGAATTCACGTTTTTCCCCCTTTTTAAACTCTTTGCCTGAACATCTCCTCCATAATTTTTGCCAAGTTCACGGTTTTAGCTTGCAAAAAACCCCTCCACCGAATCTACTTGTTCGGGTTAATACCACAAAAAATCCCAAACTGATACACATGTGGTAATTTTATCCCGAACTAATTATTTGATCACAAAAAATCCCAAACTGTTACACTTACGACAAATTTATCCCAATTTTTTTACCACCAAAAACCTCACATTGGTACATTTGTAACAATTTTACTCCGAACTAATTTTTTGACTAAAAAAAATCCCAAACTGATATACATGTGACAATTTTACCCCAAACTAATTTTTTGACCACTAAAAATCTCAAACTGGTACATTTGTGACAAATTCATCCTTCGTTAGTATTAGTTAAATTAGATTAATATAACAAAAAAACTACAAATTGATAAACTTGTGACAACCAGAGGGGTAAATCCCCAAATTGGTACATCCGTCAATTACCACATGTCATCAAACTTAGCAATCTGACAGTAAAATTTAACAGAAACTAATGGAGGATAATTTATCACAGGTATACCAGTTTAGGGTTTTTGGTGGTCAAAAAATTATTTCAGAGTAAAATTATCACAGGTGAACTAGTGTGGGTTTTTAGTGGTAAAAAAATAGTTTGGGATAAAAATATCATAGGTGTACTAGTTTGGGATTTTTTGTGGTAAAAATTTTTTTTGGATAAATTTATCATAAATGTACCAATTTGAGATTTTTCGCGGTATAAATCCTTCTTGTTTTTAAACTTTTGATTCTCGTGTGTAATCTCTTTGTCAACTATACACTGATGTTGAATACTAGGGTCTGTTGCTCAACCATGGAGAAGAACAGAGAAAAACAGAGGATTAATCCCTTCCCCTTTTTCTTTTTTTCTTTTATGGGTTTTCTTTTATATTTCTTTTATCCATAGGGCCAAAACAATGTTGTTTCATCTAGTTTTTGCCGATTGGATTATTTCCGGCAAGCCATGTCAGCCTATTTATAATAAATTAATGCAATGTTGGATTTTCTGCGACACAAATCGTTAATGACACTCAAGTGAAAGATTTTTAAAAAAATTTGGCACTCAAGTGATAGAAAAAAAAAGTTATGATACTCAAATTAGTGTTATACAAAAGTTATGGCATTTGTACTGATCTTGTCCCAATATTTGTACTTAAGTCAATCAAAGTCGTGAAAAACCTTCAAGCCCCCCACAAAAATATCATGGGAAATTTTTTTCATGATTTGATCCGCTCTTGTTGATGGGAAATTCAAAACAGTCTGCAAAAGTCACTTTAAACACGACCGCAAAGCGTGGTGCCTAAAACCAAGATCTTATTGCTACAATGAAAAAAATGTATAAGATAGAACACGGACTCATTATTCTTAACCCACATTGGTCATCTTCCAATATTTTGAATCCAGCACGATTCGTGTATATTTAGATGCAACATTCAATCACCCAATTAACAATTAATAAATTATTTTTTTCCCTCTTTCCCTTGTAAGACTTTCCTCCAACATCATATACACTTGATCAAGCTGTTGGGCCTCAACTGTCCCAGCACGCGTGCCGGTAGTCAGTCGAGGAACCTAGTGTCAAAAAGTGCTGAACAAGCTAATATCTAGCAAACCTTTATAGCCATGAAAGCTTAATGCAAGATGGATAGCTCCAAAGTGAAGGTACGCATATCCCTGCTGAGTCCACCATTGTGTGAGCCATGCAATTGCTCTAGTTGAGTGGTGTTGAAAATATTTCTCGAGTTTGAGCCCAAAGAGAAATCTAAATATTCCGAATTGGATATTTTGCGGATTTCCGAAACCGAGCAAAAAGGAAATATTGGAAATTTACTTTCCAAATATGTGCCGGAGGAAACAAAGATAATATTAACTTTCCTATATTATGTTGGGCTCTTGGGCTGAAAAAGGAAAGTCCAACTTTGGACGTTGTTGACCGAACTTCACAGTTTCTTATTCCGTGTTGAGATGGTCACGGTGCTTCCTTTACTGAGTGTGTATGTGTATATATATATATATATATATATATATATATATATATATATATTGGATCGTGGGTTTTGGTTTGAAGAGCCACTATTGATAAAGAAGTCTTGAAGTGCTGCGGTTGACGTGAAGACGTTCGTGAGTGCTTGGCGGTGGGTGTTTCTGTGGATTCTCGTTCGTGAATTACATTTAAGAAGAATTAGTGTTCAAGCGTAAATCTTGTGATAAGATTTGTGTATAATTTCTTTGCGAGATTAAGAGATTATTTCGTGAGGAATTGTGGGGCTAAACACTGTTTGAGTTATTAGGTGTAATTGGGGTTTGGAAAACACTTAAAGTGGTTGAGTGACTTGAGTGTAGTTGTAATCTCTATTGTATCGCTTGATCTATAATGGAATTCCGTGCTGCTCTTCCCGTGGACGTAGGTCACTACGACCAAATCACGTAAATCTGGTGTTCGATTTTATTTTCTTATTCTGTCAATTTTATTATTCGATCGCTTGGCTTCCGCAACAATTGGTATCAGAGCCTGGTTTGGCTGAGTTGAAGCGAATCGATGACGATAGTAGAAGGAAAAGTGAAAATCGACAGATTTGATGGGAAGGATTTTGGTTTATGGAAGATGCAGATTGAGGATAATCTATATCAGATGAAATTGCATTTGCCCCTGTCTGGGGAGAAGCCAGAGACGATGAAGCAAGCTGATTAGGAATTGCTGGATAGACGAGCTTTGAGTGTTATTCGGCTGACGTTGGCTCGTAACGTCGCGTTTAACATCGCAAAAGAGACAACCACTGCGGGTTTGATGAAAACCCCGTCGGACATGTATGAGAAGCCCTCTGCGATCAACAAGGTCTATTTGATGCGACGTCTGTTTAATTTGAAGATGAGCGAAGGTGCGTCAGTTGCAGATCATATCAATGAATTCAATGTGATCGTTAGTCAATTGAGTTCAGTTGAGATTGACTTTGAAGATGAGGTACGTGCTTTGATTCTATTATCCTCATTGCCTGATAGTTGGAATACTACTGTTACTAATGTTGGTAATTCCTCTGGGTCAACAACTTTGACGTTTGATGGTGTTTGAGATTTAATTCTAAGTGAAGACATCCGTAGAAGAGAATCTGGCGAATATGTATCTGCTGCTTTAGTAGGTGAAAATAGAGGAAGAACTGGTCATCGTGTTAGCAGGAGTAGTATGAACTCGAATAGACGAAATCAGTCTAGGACTGGTGGTGTTATCTGTTGGAGCTATGGCAAGAGGGGGCATCTTAGAAGGGATTGCCTTAAACTGAAAAACGAGAAAGGTAAAGGAATTAGAGTTGAGTCTGTGAATGATGTTACGGCTATAGCAGATGGTAATTCGGATAATGCTGATTATGTCTTGTCTGTCACTGATGATTCATCGTTTGATGGATGGATTATGGATTCTGGTTGTTCTTTTCACGCTACATCAAATAGGAACTGGTTTACTACTTATCGGTGCACGGATAGTAGTAAAGTGCAGTTGGGAAACAATTCCGAATGCAATGTTATTGGTGTTGGTGATGTTAGAACCAGAATGCATGATGGTATTGTGTAGACATTGACTAGAGTGAGGCATGTTCCAGAGTTGAAGAAAAATCTGATTTCCTTGAGTACCCTAGATTTAGCTGGGTGTTGGTATTCTTCAGAATGTGGAGTTCTGAAAGTTGTTCGAGGTGCCTTAGTGATAATGAAAGGAATCAAGCATAGTGGCCTGTATGAGCTTCAAGGTGAGACAGTGACGGAATTCGCTGCGGTGACGTCGGATGCATCGGTTCGAGAGTCTGAATTGTGGCATATGCGTTTGGGGCACATTAGCAAGAGAAGCCTGAAGGTTCCAAGTGAAAGAAATTTGCTATGTGGTTATGTGGCTAATGAATTGGATGTATGCAGGTGCTGTGATTTAGATAAATGGCGGAAAGTGCAATTCAGTACGACCGTCAATGAAACCACGGATATTGCAGAATTTATTCACTTAGATGTTCACAGGTTGTCGCGATTTCCTTCGAGGAAGAGTGCCAGATTTATGCTAACAGTCGTTGATGACTACTCGAGGAAGACTTGGGTGTTTGTGCTAAGGCACAAGTTTGGTGCTATTGTCAGAATCAGGCAGTTAAAAGCTTTGATCGAAAAGGAGACTGGTAAAACGATCAAGCAGGTGCGGACTGACAGTAGTATGGAGTTTTGCTCGAAGCTGTTAAACGAATTCTGCATGAAGGAAGGCATAGTGAAACACCACACTAGTGCCATTGAACCACAACAAGTTGCAGAGTTAATGAGCAAAGTATTACTAGAGACGGCCCATAAAATGCTCTCTAGTGCTGGTATGGCTAGGAGATTCCTGGCGGATGCCCTTAGTACGGCGAGCTACCAGAAGAATAGATCCCCATCGACTGCGATTGAATGTCAGACTCCCGAAGAAGTGTGGTCAGGTTATGCACAAGGTGAGCGGGACTATAAGTTGTGGTGCCCGGAATTAAATTCACCTATTATCAGCAGAGAAGTTACATTTGACGAGTCTCCAGTACTTCTGGCTAGGAGTGTTAATAGCAGTGTTTATACGGATCTGGACGGTATTCAGCTTGAGGTGGAGTTACAACTAGAAACTCCTGAGGTAGCGGGTGCTAGTGAAATAATCGACACAGATGGTGCTTGTAGCGAGGTGGAGCCTATTGAGCCAACGGTTACTGTAACTACTGATATTGACAAGTTGCGTATTCGATCTTCTGACAGATATGAATGCAATGATGGTTTTGCTGTATCTGCGATTGAGGAGGTTGTGTCAGAAAATCCTTGTTGAGCGGTTAAAGGTGCATGTGGAGTTGGTGTTCTGATGAGGTCCACGACTATGGCAAAGTTCAAGCGAGGCTTGGACTTGAAAGATGTCTGTGGCGGTTGAGCCCATCGGGGGCTATGGGAGAGTAGTAGCGAAATTGGGATTCTATCAAAGCGATTGTGACTTGGCTCAAACGTCGAGCCAAGGTGGAGATTGTTGAAAAGATGTCTCGAGTTTGAGCCCAAAGAGAAATCTAAATATTCCGAATTGGATATTTTGCGGATTTCCGAAACCGAGCAAAAAGGAAATATTGGAAATTTACTTTCCAAATATGTGCCGGAGGAAACAAAAATAATATTAACTTTCCTATATTATGTTGGGCTCTTGGGCTGAAAAAGGAAAGTCCAACTTTCGACGTTGTTGACCGAACTTCACAGTTTCTTATTCCGTGTTGAGATGGCCACGGTGCTTCCTTTACTAAGTGTGTGTGTGTATATATATATATATATATATATATATATATATATATATATATATATTGGATCGTGGGTTTTGGTTTGAAGAGCCACTGTTGATAAAGAAGTCTTGAAGCGCCGCGGTTGACGTGAAGACGTTCGTGAGTGCTTGGCGGTGGGTGTTTCCGTGGATTCTCATTCGTGAATTACATCTAAGAAGAATTAGTGTTCAAGCGTAAATCTTGTGATAAGATTTGTGTATAATTCCTTTGCGAGATTGAGAGATTATTTCGTGAGGAATTGTGGGGCTAAACACTGCGTGAGTAATTGGGTGTAATTGGGGCTTGGGAAACACTTAGAGTGGTTGAGTGACTCGAGTGTAGTTGTAATCTCCGTTGTATCGCTTGATCTATAGTGGAATTCCGTGCTGCTCTTCACGTGGACGTAGCTCACTACGACCAAACCACGTAAATCTGGTGTTCGATTTTATTTTTTTATTCTGTCAATTTTATTGTTCGATCGCTTGGCTTCCGCAACAAGTGGCAAGAACAAGACGTTGGTTAAAGCGAGTAGACCGCACATGCTTGTTAATTATTTCAACCAGATGCTTCTCTTATTTTTGGCCAAAAAATTTGCTTCTTTTGTTGTTTAACTTTGGACCTCCATTGTGAGCAAACTTCGAATGACACTCAATATAAAATATACCTACAATTAGTTAGTCGTAAGAAAATGCCATTGAAGTGATGATCATGGATGTCCTTCTCTTATTTGGCTCGACCTTGTCACAAAAAACTATCATAAATTTAGACTTTCAAAGGCTTTTTTGCCTATTCATTTTCCTTTTAAAGTCGACTACTTTACGTTAAATTATTTGTATGCCCCTCCTATTTCAAGAAAACTACGCATGGTATTCTATCCAATTAAACAAATCAAACCAAGAGGATATGGCATGACTAACCAATCATAGATTTCGCCAAGTACAAACAAATCAACATGGAACCAAATCCCAAAAACTCTATTGCGTCGGTGAATCTATTTAGGGTTAATACTACGAAAAATTCTAAACTGGTACATTTGTGATAATTTTACCCCAAACTATTTTTTTGACCATAAAAAACCCCAAACTAGTACATTTGTGACAAATTTACCCTGAACTATTTTTTTGACCACCAAAAACCCCAAACTAGTATATATATGACAATTTTACCCTGAACTAATTTTTTAATATTATTTTTTATTGTTCAAATTTTTTTATTAATTTATTAATTTTTCTTTACTTTTTTTTTCTTTCTCTTCAACCTCTGGCCGGTCGGCGGACCGGCGACCGGCCAGAGGTGAAAGTCGGTGAGGTTGGCCCTGCTGGCCACTGGCGAGGGCCCGGCCCCGCCGGCCGCTGGCGAGGCACGACCTCGCCGACGTTGGGCGAAGTCGGCCTCGCCCTGTAACGGCAAGGTCGAGCCTCGCTAGATCTGGCGAGGGCTCGGCCCCGCCGGTGTAGGGCAAGGTCAGCCTCGCTGGCGTTGGGCAAGGTCAGCCTCACCCTGCAACGGCGAGGTCGAGCGTAGCCAGATCTGGCGAGGGCTCGGCCCCGCCATTGCAGGGCGAGGCCAAACTCGCCCAACGCCGATGAGGCTAACCTCGCCTTGCAACGGCGAGGTCGGCCTTGCCTTGCAACGGCGAGGTGGAGCCTCACCAGATTTAGCAAGGGCCCGGCCCCGCCGGCCGCTAGGCAAGGTCGACCTCGCCATTGCAGGGCGAGGCTGACCTCGCCCAACGCCGGCGAGGTCGTGCCTCGCCAGCGGCCGGCGGGGCCGAGCGCTCGCCAGATCTAGCGAGGCTCGACCTCGCCGTTGCAGGGCAAGGCCAACCTCGCCCAATGCCGACGAGGTCGAGCCTCGCTAGTGGCCAGCGGGGCCGACCTCGCCGACTTCCGCCTCTGGCCGGTCGCCGGTCCAGCAACCGGCTAGAGGTTGAAGAGAAAGAAAAAATAAATTAATAAAAAATTTGAAAAATAAAAAATAATATTAAAAAATTAGTTCGTAGTAAAATTATCACATGTATACCAGTTTGGGTCTTTGATAGTCAAAAAAATAGTTCGGGATAGATTTGCCATAAGTGTACTAGTTTGGGGTTTTTTATGGTCAAAAAAATAGTTTGGGGTAAAATTGTCACATGTGTACCAGTTTAGGGTTTTTCGTGATATTAACACATCTATTTAATAGTTACAAGTATTTGCTTCAAAATTTTACCAAATGGCGGCCTTAATATAGAATGGAAGCTACAAGTCGCAATTGCGGTGGTAGCCAGGTCCAAATAGTGGAACGGGTTCGAGGCAAGATCCGGCAGTGAAAATATGTTGCCTCGCCTCCTTCTCCAGATGCCAGAACGGCCTTCTAGGATTGGGTATCTTGCCTTGTTGCGGGGAGAGAGGCTAAGCCAAAAGCCTGAACGAGCATGAGGATCATCCATGAGCATTTCAGATTTGCTCTCTCCACTGTTTCTTTTTTAAATATTTTCTCACAAAAGTATATGCATGACTCTTGCTCTAGTATCGCTATTTATAGGTACAAAATTCTAATGAAAAGGATGCGATCACCATATTGCTGTTATGACATTACAAATGTGTAGCGTTAGATTTCTGGATTTGGAGTTACTAGAACTGATAGATGAAAATTAGCACAATATATATATATATATATAAATTAGCACAATTTATATATATCTGTGTGTAAGTGCGCGCACGGGCGCGTGACAATTTCCCTTGAGCCAAATTCAAAATTATTCCTTTTATGCAATTCACCCACCACTACTTGGATCTCATTCTCAACATGTATGCCCTGCATAAATCTTGACTTTACAATTAGGTAATCACACAATTTGTTATAGAAAAGTATTTCAAATAACTTGCTTTCCATCTTGCTTTTCATTGTCCAACATTTTCTTATGAAGATCTCTCGTGTTCACTGTTTTAATGGATTCACTTTATTCAACAAATATTCGTAAGTTCTAGTACCACGGATTCTCTAATTAGATGTACGTTAAAGTTTCGAAGGATGTTTATGAGCTAAAATCTTAGTCACTGTTCTTGAAATTTGAGTGCTTTGTTATGTCACAATGTGATCCAACTTCAAGTAAGAAATTGATAAGTATTATATATCAACCGGCTACACCGATGGACACAACGAGTACTTCACATAGCAATGCAAGCAATTTGGCTTTGTTGCTGTGAGAGAGTAATTTCTTCATACATTTGAAAACTATTGAATTCGGAAACGAAAATCTCATTGAGCAACTAAGTAGCAAGATACAAATGCTACTAAAAAAAAACAACACACGACGAGCAGAACCGTCCCTAAAAATGGAAAATCTTGTCACTATAGACCATTAGCTACGGCTCATTGCCCATCGCCGATATTGACATCTAAATTTTGGTTAACCATTAAGAATTTATTGCATAAAAATTAGAGACTAATTTTTCATCCCTAAAAAAAAAATATTGCATTGCATATAGAATATAGGAGCCTTATTCGTAATAGGCTCATATAGTTGCACTTGATCAAAGTTCTAAAAGTATTGGAATATTTATTTTTAAAGTAGGTCAAAGTGGTGAAAATTTTTAGACCAAAAAATATGTCATGGGACAAATTTTCAAGATGTGATCTGCCCTTGTTGATGGCAAAGTCAAAGATAGTCTCCAAAAGTCACTTTACACAAGCTTGGTGCCCAATACCATGATCTTACTGTAATAATGAGAAGATAGAAAAAAGAATACCACAAATGTCAAAACTTTCGTACGGCATTTACGCCATAACTTTTTCCCCTTCACTTAAGTGTCGTATAAATTTTCAATCAATCTTTTGAGTGTCATAAATTTTAAAAAAGGTTCACCCCAGCACTTGGGTGAATGCTAAAAAAAAGTTATAGTACTCAAGTGATCAATTGAGAGTTATGGCACTTAATTTATCGTTTTTTTAAAAGTTATGGCACTTAATTGATAAAAAAATATTATGGTGCTCAAGTAAGCACCGTACAAAAGTTATGGTACTTATAGTGTTCTTATCCTGAAAAAGATGCATTTAACATAGCATTGGCTCAGCGTTCTTAACCTATATTCGTCATCTTTCCACAGTTCGAAGCTAGATTGATTCACGTGTAGTTAGATGCAACATTTAAGGACCTTATTAACAATTTTTTTTTATCTATCTTTCCCTCTTTCCGTTGAATGACACTTTCCTTCAACATTGAACATGCTTGATCTTGCCGTTGGGCATCAACTGTCCCAGCTTGCATGCCGGTTGCCGAGCAACCTTGTGTCAAGAAGTGTCGAGCGGGCTGTCATTGGCAAACCCTTACGACCATGAAAGCTTAATTCAAGACAGATAGCACCAATGTGAAGTTGCGTCTGCCCCTGTTGGATCCACAGTCATGGGAACTTGGGACAGATCTTGAGGGTGAGAACCAGCTCTTGTTGAGTCACAAGAATTATAGATAGTTTGATCAAAGCAAGTAGACTTCTCATGCTTCTCATTATCTCAACCTGATGCTTCTTTTCATTTTTGGCAAAAATGTTTAATATTGGAAAGATGATGACAAACGTTTTCGAATTTATTGTGTTTTTCTCAAAAGAGGGTTCAAAATAGACATTGTTTAATATAAGAGTATAAAATGGCCTATTCGGTTTGAAATAAGGGCCCGAGCTTGCCAACTGGCCAAATTTTCACCGGCTGGCGATCACTTGATTTTTTCGACGGTCAGAACAGACCATTTTTCTCCAAAATAAAATCTGGATAGGTATTAGAAAGCAAAAACGAAAAAAAGAAATCCAAAGCACAGGAGAGATCAGTGATGAAGAGGAAGAACGGGGTGGAGTTCAACCAGTCGCCGCCGGATAACTTCCACGAAGATCGCCGTACCGATAATCAAGCAACAAATCATTGGTTTTGTAGAGTTCAAGAAACATCTCAAAGATAGAACGCAATACCTAAAATCCGATTGATGGAGGCATAACCTGCCAAGCCTTTCAGAGATTGGACACGAGATTGGGAAGCATGGTGGGCCATGCTTTGGGGAAATCGTGCTTGCTGTTCATCGCAATCGATGACGATACACCATGTGAAAAGAGCCAATTCCAATTTAGCCCAATGCCCCATAATCTCTACTCCATTATTTTGTTTCTTCTTTGACTTTAGCATTTGTCCTACCTAGAAATTGATTTTGAGAATCCGGGTTATCGAGCAAATGATGCCGGCCCAACAATTATCAAGTGAATTCTGTAATTGATGTACACTAAAGTAGCGAAAGGGGATCAAAGTTTCGAAGGATGTACATGAGTTAAAATCCTAGTCAGTGTTCTTGTAATTTGAGTGATTTGTCATGTTACAATGTGATACAACTCCATTTAAGAAATCGATAAGTATTATATATCAACCAGCTACACTGATGGACACAATAAATACTTCGCATAGCAATGCGAGCAACTCGGCTTTGTTGTTGCAGTGAGAAAGAAATCTTCTCGTAAATTCTTAATACATTTGAAAACTAATGAATTTGGCAATGAAAATCACATCGAAAAACCAAATAGCAAAATATGAATGCCACTAAAAAAAACAACACGCGACGGGCAGAACCATCCCTAGAAGTGCAAAATCCTGTCAATAAAGACTATTAGCTATGCCTCATTGCCCGTCGCCGAGTTGCTGCTAAATCAAACACGCATCAAGTTCTCAAAAACTACCCAAGCTTTTTTATGTTATGAAAGTCAATTGCAGAAAGAATAAAAAGAAAAGCCAAATAATTAAAACGACACTCGACATCGGATATGCCCAAGATTATGCTTAGTCGTAAAAAATGCCTTTTTTGTCTTTTCTCTTTTTGCGCTTTTTATTATTTTAGCCTTTTTATCTTTTAATCTAATTTAACTAATCTTTGGGCTAAAAAAGTAAGATTTGGACAAAAATGTCTTTTTAGCCTTACATTTCATGTTTTAGTTACGTCAAAGCAAACATGGGGGAGAGAAAATAATAAAAAAGAGCCACATCAATATTTTCGGTTAGTCAAGTGTGACGGAGTTGGCAAAAAGATTTGATCACATCAATTTGACAAGTTTTAGGACTTAATTGTACTTTTGTGAAAAGTACTAAGGCTTCTATTGCACTTATCCAGAAAAACAATGTAGGTAAAAAGGAGGTAAGATAAATCAACATGCAACCAAATCTGCAACAGGTTTATTCAATCGATGAATTTATTGAACAATTACAAGTAACTGCTTCAAAATATTCACTAGATGGCGGACGTAATTATGCAGTGGCTGCGACAAGCCTCAATTGTGGAGGGGATTAGGTCCAGAGGGCACTTGGCGCAAATTAAGATCCGGTGGATGAGGGTTGTGAATGGGATTAGATCCAGTGGGGACTTGGCGCAAGATCCAGTAGTAAAAATGGGTTGCTTTGCCTTCTTCTCCGACACTAGCGGGGCCCCTCGCAAGCAGGTCTCTCGCCTTTGGTGCAGGGAGAGAAGCGAGGCCAAAAGCTAAAACGAGCATGAAGAGGATCCCTGAACATTTCAGATTAGCTCTCGCCATTGTTTCTTTCTTCTTCTTTTTACCTAATATTTTTCTCCCCAAAGTATATGTAACATCCCGAATTTCGACTCGTTTCCGGGATCAATAATATTGATATTATTCCTCATTTAATTTTAGTAAGTCTCGCCCGAAATTGAGCTTTCTCGGGATACTAACCGATAGGGAATGGCTAATTAGGAAACGGTATGTGGACTAGGGACCCGATCACGATTCGGACACCGATTCCGAGAAACGACGAGGAAATATTTTGGGCCAATGTAGGCCAATCCTAGGAGGGTGACGGATTTAGTTTGGCCAATGACGTACGATCGGATCGCGGGTGATTCTGCACGACCGAGAGTACACGTGGCCAACTAGTCCCGAACTTAACCCGAACGATCGTGACCTCTGAAACTAGTGATAATTCCTCTCCCTCTCTATGATCGGAACCGTTATGACTCGGATAACCCTAGGTCGATACGCGTAACCCTAAACAGTCGCCCTTTAGTGAGAGACCCTGAAATTCAAAATTGAGCGAGTTTTGATCACAAAATTGGACCCGAATTTCGGTGTCGATTTTCGAGTGCCTGTACGACTATTTTTGCGAATTCGACGTCATATTATGTTGGCCACACATATTTGGGGTTGATACGGTCGAAAAATGGAATTTCGACCCGAGACCGGAAAAATGACCGTTTTGCCCCTAGGCTATTTTGGGTATTCCGAATTTTGAGGCATTTTGGGGATTAATTTATGTTCATTTCAGCCCAATAATTCAGCCTGGCAAATGACCAAAGTGCCCCTCAATTATTGGATAAGAATGAATAAGGACCAAGTGTTCAATGGCATTTTGGGAATTTTGGAAAAGGTTGGTCAAACCTCTTTGACCCATTAATAAATTTGTTTTTATCTCATTCCTCCTCCATTTTCCCCCGGCCATCTCTCTCTCTCCTCTCCCTCTCTCCCGAAATCTCCTTCTCTTTCTCTTCCTCTCGCCGTGAGCCGCCGTCACCAGAGGAGCACCGCCGGCCGCCATTCGTCGCCGCTCACCACCAATCCCCGCCACCGTCTTTCTCTCTCTCACCGTCTCTTTCTCTTTCTCTCCGATCTGGCCAAGGACCGCCCAACCAGCCAAGCCGAGACCGCCGGCGTGAAGGACTCGCCGGACCGCCAACCGCCGGGACGCCGCCGTCGATTCCACCGCACGTCGGTGATTGGCCGCTCGTTCCCCGTCATCTATCTCGATTTAGATCTTAGATCAAGTGAGTATAAATTCATAAACCTTGATTAGGACTAAATATGCCTCTCTAGATAGGATTAGTGAGTTTTAGGGGTTAATTAAGTTGGGTTTAGGCTTACTTATGGGCTGATGAGTATTGGATTATTTTGTGGTATAATTGGGGGTTAAATGAGCTAATTAGAAGGTGGATTAGTGCCTTAATGTTGGCTGTTGGTGGCTGCCCGTTCTAGATCCGAATTTGATTAATTTGACTGAGTTGGGATTTGTTGGGATCTTTGTTATGTTTGCTTGAATTGGATGATTCAATAACTAATTAGGCCTGGATTGTGTTCGATTGGGTGATGCCACGTGTATTTTTAATAGTAGAGAAAGAGATTGAGAGTCGGGCTCTGAATGCGTGGTTTTATGTCGCAATAATTATGTGAAATTGATGCCATGCCGCATGGTTGCGTGGCTGATTAATGCGGTGTGCGATTGGCCATTGATTTGGTGTGAATTATGGTGCTCAGGAATGTGAATATGTAGTGGGCTGTGTGGAATTGTATGCTCATGTGATTTGCATCAATTGCCCGAGTGCGAGAATTTCATGGCCACGCATTTCGTGTGCAGAGAATGGGCATGAGACGAAATTGTGCAAGTATGCGTGCCTGACATGAGCATATGTGATCACCCTAAATGCCCAGATGCGTTTACACGGGGCTTAGATAAAATTGGTAGTGTGCCATGTGATCACTTATTGGCCTTTGGGTCGTGCCGTCCTCATGCACTTTGAAGCAGGACGATGCCCGGTTTGTCCGAAAGACGGCATTGGTCCGTAAGGAAATCGGTGTTGCGCCTTCTGCACTTTGGAGCAGGCTAGAGACACTAGGCCAAATGCGCTTTGGCGCGGGCCACAGAGTGTTGTGAGCCTTTGGGCCGTGGCCTTCGGGTCGGAAAATTGTGGGCCGTCGGGTCGATTTATAAAATGGCTAAAAATGAGCCGTGTGCCTGAGTGCATCAATTGAGACGAATCATCAAACGTGTGCCGGAGTATGTGGCTAATGTGTGCCCCGGTGATTCGTGTGTGAGACAGACAGTTTTAAGAGTGAGCATGCGTATGGCGTACGTGTGACTAGTGTGTCACGTATGTGCCGTGATTTATATAAAATGCCTAACCTGCAAGGTCAGTTGTATTCTCGATCTGGGCCCGAAGACCTAGGTCAATTGATTGAAATTGTTATGCAGCGTGTACTTGATTTGCCTGTCAGGAGGTGCATGTTAGCCTAGTTTTGGTTTAGGGGTTGTTATTCGCTGAGCTTGTCTTATTGTTTTATAAACCCACTCTTTTCAAACCCCTCCCATCACTGAGGATGGCTGGTGAGCCGACACATTTTGGGAGGAGCCCCGGATAGATATGGTGTTTGACCGCAGAGCCATGTATCCTCTTTTGATGTTGGTGGTTATTGAACCGTTGTGGCTTTTATAAGTGTATCTGGTGTAAAACAGATATTATAAATATTTTACTAGAAATGGAATGTGTATGTTTTCAGTCTTATTGGTTTTAACTGTTGTGCTATCCTTGGTAGTCTGAATTATTGTACGGGTGTATATATATATTCATATACGTCGCTTCCGCATGTGCTTTGATCTGTGTGCTTTGGGCGTTGGGTCGGCGACGCGTCCTGGGACGTCGCAACAAATTCAACCTCTTCGTGGGATGTTCGCGCTTCGCGGTGTATGGGGCGTGACAGTATAGACATGACTCTTGCTCTAGTATCACTATTTATAGGTACGAATTTTATTGAGAATAATGTCATCTCTATAGGGCTTGTGATGACATTACTCATATGTAGTGTTAAGAGTTCTAGATTTGTTCCCATAATTGATCATTGATAGATGCAAATTAGTTAAAGTCATTCGGCATACTTCTATATATACATGACAACTTCCCTCGAGAGCCAGATTCTAAGTCGGTCGTTTTATAGAATCTCCCATTTAAAGGTACGAGTAGTGTTAGAGTTCTAGATTTTTTTCTAGATTTGATCATGGATAGATGCAAATTAGCACAAGTTATTCAACACACTTCCATACATAGATGACAACTTCCCTCAAGAGCTAGATTCTAGGAAAAAATGCCAAAAAAGTCATAAACCTTTTGTATTGATGTCAATTTATTCTTAAACCTTTTTTATGTCAATTCAGTCCTAAACCTTTTTGCATTAGTGCCAATTTATTCCTAAACTTTTTTTGTGTCAATTTAGTCCTAAACCTTTTGTATTGATGCTAATTAAGTGTTAAACTTTTTGTCTTTGTGCCAATTTAATCCTTCCGACCAAGTTTGGCTGAATTTTGCTGACACGGACGCTGGCTGGCCGATCACCGACACTGACGTGGACAACTTTAATAATATTTTAATTTTTGTTTATTTCTCTTTTCTTTTTTCCCCCTCCCCTCCCTCCTTCCTCTAACTGGTCGCCGAACCGGCGATTGGCCAGAGGCCAAAGGACGGCGCCGACGAGGCTCACCCTTGTTGACCATTGGCGAGGCTCGCTCTCGCCAGCGACAGCGAAGGCGAGCCTCGCCATGGCTAGGTGAGCCCCGACCTCATCAGATCCGGCGAGGTCATGCCTCGTCAAGTCATGGCGAGGCTCGAGCCCTCGCCGGAGGCCAACCCTCACTAGTGGCCTCCGGCGAGGGCTGGAGCCTCGCCATGGCTGGGCGAGGTCGAGCCTCGCCAGTGGCTGGGCGAGGCACGACCTCGCCACATCTGGCGAGGTTGGGCCTCTCTTAGCGCGAGGCCGCCCTCACCACATCTAGCGAGGTCGGCCCTCTCCTAGCACGAGGTCGCCCTCGCTAGTGGCCAGCGAGGTCGGGCCTCGCCGGCGACTGGCACAACCTTTCCCTTTGACATTCTGAAATTTGACCCACCTGGGATTTATGAAATTGATGATTTTATGGACGTAATTATAGTTAGATCTCGCTTGGAACTGATCACTCTTGGGATACCAACCGTTAGGGAATGGCTAATTAGGGATTTAAATTCGCGCAACCAAAGAAACTCGATCGTGAACCGACTTTCGACCATAAAAATTATCGAGGTGACATTTTGAGCCAATGTAGGCCGATCCAAGGATAGTTAGGGATCAGTTCGCCGCTGTCATATGAGTGGATCGCGGGTGATTCCGCTGGACCACAAAATGAATGGACGAATGATCCTAAACCTATGCTAAACGATCGTGGACGTCAGAACTATTGATCGATCCTCGCAATTAAGTGACAATCGAGATCGTCACGATCTGAGTGAACTTAAACGTGGCTTGATTTAGTATCGGCCACGGGTCGAATGTGCGAATTTCCCCAAAAGCCGCTCATTAGTTCAAGATACGCTCAAGTTACGTTAATTGAATTTAGTCATTACTTAGAGACCAAGTTTGGGCATTGGAAATTATGAAGGTCATGACAGGATAATTGGACAACATTGTTATTGGCTTAGTCAGCCTCAGATTTGTCCGGATTCTTCAGAAAATTCGAATTCTGGCGAGAAATAGAAAATGACCGTTTTACCCCTGGAACTTTGTAAAAGCCAAGTATAATGTAAGAGGGGCATTTTGGTCATTTCACACCAACTTTAGAAATAGAAATTTTTGGACAATTTTGCTCTTGGAAATTTTGTGAAATTTCAATTTTGCCCCTGAATATTTTTGGCAAGGATTAATCTTGACCATCGATCTTAGGATAAGATCAAATCATAGCCGTTGATTGGATGATAGAGAGGGGGGTAGGATGGTCATGTGGCAAGGGATTAGACACCAATTGTTGGGCCTTAGCCTATTTCTTTCCATTTTCTCTCTCTCCCTCTCATTCTCTCACTCACGGCAACCCCTCTCTCTCTCTCTCTCTCTCCCTCCTGGCCGAGCTTCCTCCGCCACCCACCGTGACTGTGGTCAACCAACCCAGCTAACCAGCGCCGCCACTCACCCGTCGAACCTGATCATCGCCGTCCGTCCACTCTTGAAGCCGCGGCCTCACCGTCGCCACCATTACCTTGTCGCCCCTTTCTCCCCTATTTTCCCCGCACCGAACACCATCACTAGCCTTCCTCCGATTCAATCCAGCCGAGGAAAGCCAGCAGACCGTCCAGCCACCACCGCCCGCCGTGCAGCCACCGTCGTAGCCGTCCGCCGCCGTGAGACCGTTGGATCGCCACTTCTCCCTTCAGCCGAGTTAGCCTAGGACTTTGTGTAAGTGACATCCTAAACTCTATTTAGGATATCGGGTATCGACGGACGCAATTAGGGGCTGAATCGGGTTAATTAGGGGCTGATTTGGGTGAATTAGTGGCTGTTTAGGGGTTAATTTGGTAGGCTGATTTGGAGACTGAACCTGGCTGGTTTGTGGATGAATTTATGATGGTTTCGAGGTTAATTGGTTGTTGAATTGAGTGCTGGAATTGTGGCTCGCAATGACGAGCATATGGTTTGATTTGGGGACTAAACGTGTCGGTTTGATACGTGGTGTCGTGGTTGGTTTGTGTGGTTATTGTGGCTTGAAATGGATATGAATATGCTAATTTGATGCTCATATTGTGGCTGTAATTGTGGGTCTAGTGGCGACCCCGCATGCTCGTCGAATTGTGAAATAATTGATTGTAATGTGGACCCGTTATATGCGCGCATGGGCTGAATTGAATTGGTTGGATATTGGGCTTGTTTGTATACAGATTGAACGTGTGAAAATGTCTGAGAATTGATGCGTGCATGGGCTGAATTAGATCGGTTGGTAATTTGGCATGTTCGTATAATGTTTAAGCAAGCGAACGGGTGGAAAATTTATATGATATGTTGTGCGTGTGGTCATGAGAATCCCTGAGGCGTGTAGTGTAACGCGGGGAATTGAGCCGTCCTAAGGCATGTACTTTAATACGGGATGATGCCCGGTATTGCCGAAAGATTGCCAACCTGAGGCGTGTACTGTAACGCCGGTCGTGCCGTCGGTGAAGGATGTTGAGCCTGAGGCGTGTACTGTAACATGGGCAAGAGACATAGCCTGAGGTGTGTACTGTAATGCGGGCTAAGGAGTGTTGTGAATATGAGATGGTCGTGTGTGGACCGGGAATTGGAAAGTGGACCTGAGGCGTGTACTGTAATGCGAGTCACTAGCAAGTCGAATGAAAATTGTGTGATGTGGCATAAACGAGTGTGTGAAATGCGGAATTGGAAATGCCATATGTTTGACTTTTGTCTCTGGGCATGAAAATTTATTTGGAATATCCATGTGGTTGGAATTTGTGTAATTATGACTAATGTGTAGATTGTACGCATTAAAAGCCTAGGTAAGTGCAATTGTGTGCCTGTTATGTGATTGTTGAGTGTTATTATGCTTGGACTTATCTGGAGGTATGTGTTAGCCTAGGTGGGGTTTAGGGTGTTTACTTGCTGAGACGTGTCTCATGGTTGTTTAACCAAACAATTTCATAACCCCACCCTGGACCATGAATCTTCCACAGCCACCGCCTCAGCATTTTGGTATATCGATGCACACCGACCACGCAGTTGTAGAGTACTCGATAGATGAGAATATGACTTGGATTAAGCATACTATAGTAGTTTGGGTAGATATAGGACAACCCTAGGGTAGGCCCACACCTATACCGCCTGGTGTTTTCGGGATGGCCTGAACGAGTTTGGTCCTATTTGAGGCTTTGATGTCCCGTTTGACGGAGTGGGGGATTGGGATATGTCGCCTGTACCCCCTCCCGATAGTGAGATGACTAGTCTGGACACTAGTCTCGCACAGTCAGGACATCAGCATGTACCTACAACACCCGAACCTTCAGTGGCTGAGCCAGATCCGGAGCTAGAGGAGTCACAGGCAAGGTATGATCTGATGGACATGGATATAGGAGAAGTACTCGAGGAGGAGCCCGTTGAAGAGGAAGAATCCGAAAAAGAACCAGAGGAAGAAGAACCAGAAGAAGAAGAGCCCGAAGATGAACCTGAGGAGGAACCAGAAGAAAAACCAGAAGAAGATCCAGAGGTAAAACCAGAGGATGAGCTAGAGGAAGAGCTAGAAAAGGAGTTTGAAGAGGAGGAGCGGATTGAGGTTCTACTAGAGTCGGGTGATGAGGACAACTCGATTGAGATCAAGGCTAACTCTGAGCCCTTAGAGGAGCAGGTGGCTTAGGGGGAATTAGATTTGAGTTCTGGGGAGTCTGACTCGGAGTGGACGCCATCCAGGGGGCGTAGGGGCTTGTTTAGGGGTAGAGTGAACCTTTTGAAGTATCCCATTTTTGGAGTTAGAGTATACCCAAGCTGCTGATCCTTTTTGACATCGATGGTGTAAAGTTTAGAAGTTCGATGTGCATGTATATTATGTGGATTGTAAGAAGTATATTGTATAAGTTTGTAATGGTAATGGATGTACATTCTCCCTTTTACCCCTAGTTAAATATTATCCGGGTGTTTGTGGCTTTCGCTAGTGCTTTATCTTTGATGTGCTGGTTTGAGGTTGGCGGTTGTCGCGACCTAAAAATTTCCCTCTTAGGCTAATAGATTATTAGGACTAAACCTAACTCGAGCCCTCCCAGACCCTACCAATTCGCAACTTAGGGTTTAAGTTTTTAACATGCAAATATTTTCATGCTTGGAGTCGCCACTAATCTATTTGTGGTAGGTCGATTAGAAACCTAAATAAAACATAGGGAGATATGTTTTATTCCTACGAACCAGAGATTCTAAGCCCGGGGACTTGATTACGCTAGATCTAGTCTAACGCCCTTTCGGTACCTTTTCTTTTCAAAAAAAATGTTTTGGCAAGCAATCTGGATCCATTTTAACTTAGTCACTAACATGTGAGGTGTTCATGCGGGTGCGCAAACCACCAAAGTAACACCCAATAAAGCATTGAATAAATTGCAAGTTTGGGAAAAATTACTTACCTCGAAGCAACGTAAGCATCTGCATTGTTAGCTAGAAAATCACATCAACAACCTAATATGATTTCTAATTAACAAGGAATTCACTCAATTTTTGGATTTTCTCTTATTTAAATGAAGCCTAATCTACATGCAATGACGTGCAAAAATGACATGCAGGTAATGCAACCTATCATGCAAACTATATGTCATGCGACGACGTGACCTAATTCTAATGACGGGCAAATAATTTATTTTTGGTATTTTCTGATGAAATTCGGAATAAAAATATGCCTAAATTAACATGCAACCTATGATGATTTAACATATCCTAACATGAATTATTTTTGAGATTTTTGTTAAAATTCGAAATAATAAACCAATTAAATTAAGAATGCAATCTATCCTAATCTACCATAAAACAATTCATTCTTTTTTTGGGATTTTCATGAAAATTCAGAATTAAAAAAATAACCTAAATAATCTATTAAAATTAGAATATTATTTAATTTAAACTAGGAAATAGATTATCTCAAGTCCTATTTAAATTAAATAATTACTCTATCGTCTAGATATATTTAGGATTCTTAAACATGCAAAAAACTCAAATTCAAATCCTAACTGATATTTTTTGAATTTTCTTTTTTATTTGAAAAGGAAAAATAATCTAAACAGAGATAGCATCCACATTTAAAATAGCCACGCAATCCACAAGATTCGTTTCAAATTCAGATTAAGCACAAGAATCGAACTATCGGTCATATCTATAGGGTTATAAATATTAATGGAAAGTCGATCATTCAAATTTGGAAAGCAGATAAAAATCATTATCGTACCCAAGTGATTATAGATAGGATAATGATTTTCCGTATCGCCACGTATCATACCTTAGGGATAAGGTCGGATAGTTGTCCAGATACGTTGCTGAATTAGGAAAGATTCCTAATTTTGAATATTTTCAAATATTGCGAACAAGGCAAACATTATCCTAAGATATCTAGCAATCCACGCAATATTCACAGAATATTCAAACATCCAAAAATTAAGAAACGAAATATTCTAAAAATATTGGATAATGTTCAATTACCTAATTTGCGGATAATTTCCAAATTCGAACTTGCGGATCGGGATGAGCGGCGAACGGCGGACCGGCGGCGCGGTGTCGGGGCGACGGCGACTCGCGGTGGTGACCCGGCGGGGAACGGCAGCGGGCGCGGCAGCGGGCGCGGGCGCGGGAGCGGGCGCGGGAGCGGGCGCGGGCGCGGGAGCGGGCGCGGGCGCGGCAGCGGGCGCGGGAGCGGGCGCGGCAGCGGGCGCGGGCGCGGGAGCGGGCGCGGCAGCGGGCGCGGGCGCGGCAGCGGGCGCGGGAGCGGGCGCGGGAGCGGGCGCGGGAGCGGGCGCGGCAGCGGGCGCGTCGCGCGAGGTCTTCCTCCTCTTTCTCTCTTTCTCACTCTCACACTCTAAAAATTTTCTGATCTGAAAATTGTGTCCCCCTTCTAAAATTCTGACCTAATAATGTATATATAGTATTAATCTAGGTCAATTAGATGGGCTTTCTAGTCCTAATGGGCTTAGGCTTGGGCTTTAATTTAAATGGGCTAAATTAATTAAGGATAAATGGGCTGAATTAAGCTCAAATTAAAACAACCAAGCCCGTTCGACTTGTAATTCCCGGCCCGTGCATTTCAAGCGAGCCGAGTCCCGTTTGATGAAATTTAAGCTCTTCGTCACCGCCGGTCCGATGCAAAGAATGCAATGAATTTAAACTATATATTATGCAATTTAAAATATTTTTTGTTTAGGGGTTAAAAATTTAATCCCTAATTTTCTATGTAAATTACACTAAATGATGCGCCAAAATTTAGGTTTCAACAGCTGCCCCTCTTTGAAGGTGAGCTCGTAGAGGTTGCATTCAAAGACTAAATGATACCTAAATTTCAACCATGCAAATGCAATGAATGTTGTTTTTGTCGGGGTTATGAGTCCCATTTTACAATGCATTAAGAAATGATGCAATGCTGACCTGAATAGAAAACATACCTGGAATTACTTACCTGACGATAGCGCAATTCGAGGCACAACCTTAACTTGTATGTTGTTTTGGCAAATGTATGGGCTCAGTCCCATAGGTATTGCCTGATATACGTTGATGAACTTCGGTGATCTGCAGTTAAGTCAAAACACACGAAGAAAGCTCGACGTATCCAATCATCATCTGGATTCGTGAGAACAGTTCCGATCTTTACGAACTACCTATACATCTCTCTAGGTATTTGCAAAGATTTGGTCGCTTCACTTATACCTGCTCATAAGTGAATTGCGGGGGAAATTTTTGAAATCAAGAGGATATTCTGACCTTTACATATACCTGCTCATATGCAAAGATTTGGCCGCCTCACTTATACCTGCTCATAAGTGAACTGCGGGAGAACACCTGGGGTTGAGAGAATATTCCGACCTTTACATATACCTGCTCATATGCAAAGATTTGGCCGCTTCACCTATATCTGCTCATAGGTGAGTAGCGGGGGAACATCCGAGATAATGAGAGTATTCCGACCTTTACATATACCTGCTCATATGCAAAGATTTGGCCGCTTCACCTATACCTGCTCATAGGTGAATAGCGGGGGAACATCTGAGATAATAAGAGTATTCCGATCTTTACATATACCTGCTCATATGTAAAGATTTGGACGCTTCACCTATACCTGCTCATAGGTGAGTAGCGGGGGAATACCTGAGATTTGGGAAGAATATTCCGACCTTTACATATACCCGCTCATATGTAAAGATTTGGCCGCCATGCCTATACCTGCTCATAGTCATGTAACGGGGGAATCTTCTCGAGATTGTATGAAAATCTGTGATTTGATGAACAAAAGGGGCTAGCCCAAGTGTTCAAGAGTTCCTTGACAAAGTACCTGGATATCATCAGAAGTACCTGAAAAGGTTTGATCAATAGACACCTGAACACAATCAAAGGCATCTAGAAATCACAAAAATGATCAAATGTGGGACCTGACAATTGCTTGAACAGGTCAGGGATACCTTGATAGTCATAGATATCCTAGGGATAGAGATATACTTACCTGGTGACATCTCCAACTCTGAAGGTGTGTCTCCTGTTAGACACGATTTTAAGTAACATGTAATACGCATTCGCACACTGTCAAGAATACATATGCACATGAACTATAATTTCAACTGATTTTCATGCATGATGGTTTTGTCAAATCAGCATTACAAACTTCGCTGGGGAAAAATCATGACAAGACAATCTAGATTCACAAGCGGATATCTTGAAAATGTCGAATGAGGGACTTCCGGTCCAAAAGGGCTTTCTCTCATTTTCATCGAAAGGCTGATTTATGGAGAATCGCTCCATCTCACCATCATCATGTTGACAAGGGTTCGGGTATTCTCGCAAGCAGTACGACTTTACCAATCTGAGAGGTCTTTGTTAGGACCGTAACATGGGCTTGGTCAATGGCTTAGCAAAAGAGACTCTTCGAGTCGAGGCTATTGAAAGAAAATACTCTGCAATTGTCTCCGGGTTTACAAGTCAAGAACCTGCAAAATGAGATAAAAATGGACTTGCTCGCACTTCTTCGAGCTAAGCTTATAAACATCAGAAACTCTACGTTAGTTCAAGTGCCTTAATCTGAAGAGACTTTGCAAGGGACGTAACGTAGGCTAGACTCATGGGTTGAGAAATGAATGGATCATAAGGCTCAAAATGTGTATAATTGGGGTGAGAGTTGGTGATCATCTCGGCATTGTCACCGGTCTTCTTCTTCACCAGGGATTGTCTTCTCGGTAAATGCTCCATTGGCTTCGAGAATTCATCACTTGATTCTTTAAGACTCTGGATATTTTTGTGACTTTGACACATCTCAACATTTTCTAATCCAAAGTCGTCACTTTTTCTCCATTTTTTCTTCTTCTTTTCTTTTCTTTCACGGGCATTGGCCTTGCTTTTACCAGGCACACTGCTTTTTCATGCCCTCTAGTTTTTTTTTTTGACACACACTGTCTACAATGTATTCATTGGCCAGTCACACTTTGGCTTGTTTCGACCGAATGACTAACATTTGTACTCTCAGGGTCTTCGTCTTTTACCGGCGCTCCGGATATGTTGCCTGAACAACGATGACTTTTGCCTTGCCCCAGTGTGGGGGATGATCACCAACTGGGTTTAAGAAATGAATTTGCAGGCTCAATTGGGTTTAGCAAAGGATAAAGTGTGTATAGGATAGAGAAAGAAATGCTCTTCGTCATCCTAAGGCACTTGAACTTCACGTGAATTCATCTGAAAAAAGCAACACTCGAAGATTGATGCAAGTGAGAGCATGAAAATTTCTACTCATTTTTCACCTTATGACGCTGACTTACCTCCAGTTTGCCCCGATGTGGGGTGGTTCTTGACAGGGGTAATTTGAATGAATTTCTCCAAGTGTTTAGGCTCAAAGTGGCGAAACAATGGATAACCTGTAGTGTTTGGGATAGAGAAATGAACTGCCTCTCATCATTTCAGTTGCCGTACCTTTTGCGAGATAACCCTTTACCTTGCAGACATGGAATTTTTCCACTCAACTCACTGGGGATTAGTGCACGGGACTGTGTATAGGATATGGCTTGCCTTTCATCATCCCGATGTACCTCATTCAACACATTCAATTCATTCCACGTGAGTTATCATATTGTCTAAATAGATTCCCCTTTTGAAATCGATAATGCAGACTGACAAAATGATCAAACACAATTTAAAGCCAAGGCACACATTCCATCTTTAAATTGATTGAACCCATTTATTCATAAGTGAAATGTTTGCAATTCAGAATATAAAACCAAACACTTGAAAACTTTCGCCGCAAAAATGTTAGATCTTATCAGGGATAATAGATCTTCACAGCATCAGAATTAACAGGAGTGGAGAACTCACGACCATCCATTTCTGCGAGGATCAGGGCACCTCCGGGAAGCATCTTCTTAACCACATATGGACCAATGTAGTTTGGGGCAAATTTTTCTCCAGGAACAGGAAAGACTAGCAGTACCTTCCTTAGGACTAGATCATTTATCTCGAAGTGTCTTGGACGCACCTTTTGATTGAAGGATCTAGCTATCCTCTGCTGATAGGTTTGACCGTGGCAAATGGCTCTCAATCGCTTCTCATCAATTAGGTTTAACTGTTCATGCCTTTGTCGCATCCATTCTGCCTCGGACAACTCCACTCGAGACAAGACTCGCAAGGAAGGGATCTCTACTTCGACGGGTAGGACTGCTTCCATGCCATACACCAAGGAAAAAGGGGTTGCTCCGACAGAGGTTCGGATCGAAGTTCGATACGCCATTAGTGCAAACGGCAACCTTTCATGCCAGTCAGGATAGTTTTCAGCCGTTTTGGCCAAGATCTTCTTGATATTCTTGTTAGCGGCTTCAACTGCTCCATTCATCTGTGGACGATAAGGAGATGAATTTAGGTGCCGGATTTTGAACTCGTCGAACAACTGATCAATGAACTTGTTGTTCAAATTTGTCCCATTGTCAGTGACGATAGCCTCAGGGACACCATAACGAGCGACTATGTCTCGCCTGATGAATTTTACAACATTCTTCGCGGTGACGTTTGCATAAGATGACGCCTCAATCCACTTAGAGAAATAGTCAATCGCGACCAAGATAAATCGGTGTCCATTTGATGCCTTGGGATTAATTGGACCAATCACATCGATGCCCCACATTGAAAAGGCCATGGCTCAGACGGCTGATGTAATTCCGTCGGGGGAACATTTATTTTATCCCCGTGAACCTGACAGCGATGACATCTTCGAACATGTTGGATGCAGTCACTCTCAAGACTGAGCCAATAATAACCCAACCTCATAATCTTCTTAGCTAACATGTGGCCATTCATGTATGGACCACATATCCCTTCGTGTACTTCTTGCATGATTCTGGTAGCTTCAGCCGCATCCACACATCTCAATAGGATCGAATCATATGATCTTTTGTACAGCTTCTCACCACTAACAAAGAATTTTGAAGCCATTTTCATTATGTACTTCCTGTCAGCCGGGGTGCTTCCCTCAGGAAATTCTTGTTTCTGGATGTACCTCATGATATCATAATACCATGGCTTTTCATCAGGTTCTCCAGTCACAACCATACAGTAGGCCGGTTTTGTCAGGACTTCGATCTTCAAGGGTTCTACCTCTAACCCATCAATCATTTGCAACATGGATGACAACGTAGCTAGCGCATCAGCAAACTGATTATGAGACCTCGATAAGTACTCAAAAGAGATATTTTCGAATTCCTCTATGATTTCTTCGAGGTATTCATGGTACGGCACTAGTTTGGTGTCTCTCGTCTTCCACTCTCCCACAGTCTGAAGAATAATCAAAGCGGAATCACCAAACACTTTTAACTTGGCTATTCCCATTTCCACTGCGGCTTGGAGTCCGAGGATGCAAGCTTCGTACTCGGCTATGTTGTTGGTACAGGGGAACACCAACTTTGCTGCTACTGGATAATGTTGCCCATCTGGGGATATTAAAACTGCCCCAGTGCCGGAACCGGCCAAGTTTACAGCTCCATCGAAAAATATGGTCCATGTATCTTCCTTTATTACCAAAATACGATCTTCTGGAGAATATCTATCATCATCAGGGACTCCAGGATTTTCAGCTAACACATCAGCAATTACTCGACCTTTAACTGACTTCTGTGGCTTCATCTGGATATCAAACTCTGAAATTAAAATCTGCCACTTGGCTAACTTCCCTACCAAAGCTGGCTGATCAAGTAAATACTTAATGGGATCGTTCTCAGTCACAAGCAAAGTCTGGTGATGCAGTGTATATTGTCGCAGCCTATGGAGCACCCATACTAGCGCAGCGCAAGTCTTCTCGGCTTCAGAATAATTCAACTCCGAGACAGTGAACTTCTTGCTTAGGTAATAAATGGCTCGCTCTTTTCCATCTTCAGGACTTTCCTGGGCTAGCATCGCACCTAAAGACTCAATATGAATTGTGAGGTAAAGGATCAAAGGCTGGCCCGGCGTTGGTGGAACTAACACTGGTGGTTCCATCAGGTACCGCTTTAGTTCGTTAAACGCTTCCCGACAATCATCGTCCCATTCCACTTGAGTATTCTTCCTTAGAAGTTTGAAGAATGGCTTAGCAGTTGCTGAGAGCTGAGAAATAAAACGGGCTATGTAGTTCAATCTACCCAGGAGGCTCCGCACTTCTTTTACGGTCGACGGGGGTTGTAACTCACATATAGCCTTCACTTTAGAGGGATCAACCTCAATGCCTTTACTGCTTACTATGAACCCAAGTAATTTACCCGAGGTTGCTCCGAATACGCACTTTGCTGGATTGAGACGGAGCTTAAACTCACGGAGCCTCTCGAATAATTTCTTCAAAGTATCGACGTGACTCTTCCCAGGTCGAGACTTGGCGATCATGTCATCGACATAAACCTCAATCTCCTTATGCATCATATCATGGAAGAGCGTCACCATTGCCCGTTGATATGTTGCCCCGGCATTTTTAAGGCCGAAGGGCATGACCTTATAGTGGAATGTCCCCCAAGGAGTGATGAACGCCGTTTTCTCCTTATCATCGTCCTTCATTTTTATCTGATTATAACCCGAGAAACCATCCATGAAGGAAAACAGCTCGAACCCTGCAGTACTGTCCACCAAAACGTCTATATGTGGCAATGGGAAATCGTCTTTAGGACTGGCCTTGTTTAGATCGCGATAGTCGATGCAAACCCAAACTCGACCATCCTTCTTCATGACTGGCACGATATTGGCCACCCAACTAGGGTATCGGGTGACTTCAATAAACCCTACTTTCAAAAGCTTCATGACCTCCTCCTCTATCTTCTTCGAAAGCTCAGGTTTGGTTCTTCGCAACTTCTGTTTCTTGGGCGGCATGTCCGGATTAGTAGGTAGACTATGCTCCACGATAGAAGGGTCTAGACCCGGCATATCGTCATACGACCAGGCAAAAATGTCTCGGTAATCCTTCAGCAGTTGGACCAGGCATTTAGCTTCACTTTCGGGAAGGGTTGCCCCTATCCTCACCTCTTTGGGTTCTCCAGAATCACTCAAGTTGACAGTGATAGTTTGGTCTACCGTTAGGACTTTAGGTCTTTCATGATGCTCTAGATCACGCTGGAGGTCCGAGGAATCTTCGAGTTCATTGGTGTCATCGAGATCAGGTTCGGTGGCACATAATTCATCAGATTGGACCGTTCCCATACCCTTACGTGTCACAAAATTGCCCCTGAAACATAAAGTAGGAGGTTCAGTAGGACAAACAGGGCTAAACAGTGTATTTTTATTTCTTTTGATTTTGATTTTTTTTTGAAATTCTTTTCAAAAAGGTTTTAACACGAGGAAGCATGAAGAAGCCCAGGCCTCAGAATTCTCCTTGGACTATATTTTATTTTATCGGTTGGATATCATCACCGGGCTGGTTTGATGTACCTCAACATGCCCTCAAAACGAAAATAACTTGTAATTTCATTGATTATCACCAAATGAATTACATTTATTGGAATGGAAATTGCAACAATCAAATCCTAGAAATGAAAAGTGCTAAAAAGCAGCTCCCGAGACGGGGCAAGTCCTAAAAAGCAGTAAAAATTCCCGCGTAGGGGAATGTGCGAAAAAGGTAAATGTGTTACTCTTGCGGGCCAATGCCCATTTCTCCCAACGGTCCTTCCTCGATGGCTCCAACTAAGAAATTATCGAACAGGGCAGTGATTCCCTCCATTGCATCATCAGGATCTTCTGTCACTAGAGGCGTTGGATCATCCATACCTCCCCATCCATCCGGGACAATGTCACAGGGGTCGACATAGAAGCTCGGGGGTGCTGAGTATTTCACATAATAATCGAACTTGCCGCTTGGTTGCCCCAGAGTGTCGATCACTTCTTTCTCTTCATCAGCTTTAGGCGTGCTTACTACGTTCTCTTCATTATCGGACACGTCTTCAAGCGGAGGCATGTCTTCAGGCAGAGGGTCGCCCTTGTCGCTCCTGGTGTTCAATGAAGCAAACTCCTCCTCCCAATTAATAACCACTTCAGAGATAGTGGAAATGATGCCAGTGTGGTCAGCATAAACGATTATCCCAGCTTCTACCATTCTTGAGATTCTTTCTCTCATGATGGCAAGGGGAAGGTCCTCATTACTCGGGTAACAACCGGCTTTCACTAACTCATCGTAGATGTCAGTAGTATACACCTTAACATTCTTGATTCGACCAGCGTCGAAGCCGAATATGGCATTCACATTGCCTGCGTGATCAAGGAGTGGGTTGCTCTGAACATTCGGTTTAGCAGGTTGAAATGAGAAAGCCTTCGTGTCTAGGAGGTTTTGGACTCGGTGCTTGAGGGCATAGCAATCATCGGTTGAGTGTCCCAGCTCACCCATGTGATAATCACATTTCTTTGACGGGTCGAAGTTATAGAACTGCTCGGGATTGGGTCGCTTTGGCTCAGTAGTAAGCAAGCCTTTCTTCTGGAGCACTGTCAATACTTAAGACAACGATCCGGGGAGGGGGGTGAATTGCCTCCTGTTGTTCCTCCTCTGAAAAGGTTGACGACCCGAGTTTTGTTGCTGAGCTTCTGCTACTTGGATTGCTGGGGCGGAGTTAGCATTTCGCCTGCTCGGTTGGTTATAAGCCACATTCACTTCAGCTGCCGGTTCTTTCTCTTTTCTCGCACCAAATCTTCTGGTCGAGGAGGACGGCTCGACAAACCATCCATCTTTCAGCCCTATCTCAATTTGTTCGCCCATGGGGATGAGTTGGTTGAAGTTGTCAGCCGGAATGGCAACCATCCGATTACGGTATTCGAACGGGAGAGTTTTCACGAACATCCTCTTTAACTCACTGTCTATGGGTTCTGGGACAACCTGAGCAGCTAAATTCCTCCATCTGATAGCATAGTCTTTAAAGGACTCAGTCTTTTTCATCTGAGCACGTTCGAGATCATCACGGGTAGGAATAATGTCCGTTATGAATCTGTACTGCTTCAAAAATGCTTCACTGGCTTCTTTCCAAGTTTTGAGGCCATTTATCTTCTTCATGAGATACCAGCTCAAAGCAGGACCCGTCAAACTTGCTTGAAAGGCATGGATCATCAGGAGTTCGTTATCAACGTACGAAGTCATTTGTACGTGATAGAGCTGTAGGTGGGCTTTTGGACATGTGGTGCCATTGTACTTGTCGAAATCCGGCATTTTGAACTTCTTTGGGATTTTGATCTGTGAGTACAGGGATAGATCGATCGAAGGTGAATCCTGCGAACCTTCCAGCTACTTCACTCTTTCTTCAAGTTTATTGACCTGTTCATCAGGTTTATCCTTGTTGACGATGATCTGGACGGGGTCATCTTCTAAATCAGGAATATCGTCATCTCCGTCAACCTCGACACTCTTTCTAATTTTCTGCTTTGGGATTGATGCTTCGAGGGATGGCGAAACGGGAACCGACCGGAGAGCTTTGATCTCAGCGGACATTTGTTGCATCGCGATGACAAGTTGCTTGATCTGGTCTTCCACACCAACAACACGCTCTTGCAAGTCGGTTTGATCGGCCATTCTGGCTCTCGACCGTGTACGAATGGGCGATCGTGATCGGTCCGTAGCTACCTGATGTAAAAGAAATGAACCAAATAAGCATATGGTCAAGACAAGGTTGGTCCATGACACGCTTCTAGTCTTTTTTTGTTTATTCATGACAATATTCGTATATGGACGAGACTTTATGAAAAGTGATCTAGGAAAAGAAATATAAATGACGCCCTAGACACAACCTAGGAAATAGAAGCACCAAAATCCCTAATCATAAAATTATGAAAAACAAAAAGTGAGACTCCCTAGAAACTATGGACTGAAAACAAATTCTCTAAAGTCCTTTTTTGTAAAAGCAAGATGACGGCAAACTTTGTAGGAAAATAATTACCTATGACACATCTAGGAAAATAAAGACATAGATTGAAAATAAATTCTCTAAAAGAGCTTTCTTTCTTTCTTTCTTTCTTTCTTTCTTTTTTTTTTTAAAAAAAGGACTCAATGATTATTACTTTCAAATTTAAAACCAACCTAGACCTATCATGGACCGACCAAAGAAAGTACGAAACATAAATAAATTGCTAGATAAAGGTTCAGAAATCTTACTTCACCCGGTAGAATGATGGCAATCACATAGACATGCGCATGAAACGTGAGGTTCGATTTCTATCTAGACTCTGGCTTGCAAAATGGAGACATGAGGATTACCAAGCTAAACCAGTCATGGTGGTGGTTAGGCTGGGATTCCCCTGACTCCGGCTTAGTCAAAGAGCCGACCCGGGTTTGCAAAGGGTGCAACTGTGGTAGGTATTCAATGACCCCTTGAAAAAAACTTTCGGGACCAAGAAAGGCGACCCATACCACACGGGTGTGGTCGGAGTGTCCATTTTCTCAGTACCATCCTAAACCCGTGCCGCCCAGGTCCGGCAGCGGGAAGTGTGTGCGGTGTAGTGTAAATGCAAAGCATGCACAACAGGTTATATCATACAGCGCTTCGTGCATAAAATAAACCATTCATTCAAACACCTCCCTGCAAAACAAGGGTTAACAATCACGCCTCCCCTTATACCTCCCATTCTGCAAAAACATTTAACACCTAAAATGTTAGGGACGTACCTGGGATCCTCGCTGCCAAGCAAAAAATATTTTTGAAAAGAAAGACTGGCTTAAGTCCACTAAGAGTTTTAACACTAGTCCCCAGCGGAGTCGCCAAGCTGTCGCGACCAAAAAATTTCCCTCTTAGGCTAGTGGATTATTAGGACTAAACCTAACTCGAGCCCTCCCAGACCCTACCAATTCGCAACTTAGGGTTTAAGTTTTTAACATGCAAATATTTTCATGCTTGGAGTCGCCACTAATCTATTTGTGGTAGGTCGATTAGAAACCTAAATAAAACATAGGGAGATATGTTTTATTCCTACGAACCAGAGATTCTAAGCCCGGGGACTTGATTACGCTAGATCTAGTCTAACGCCCTTTCGGTACCTTTTCTTTTCAAAAAAATGTTTTGGCAAGCAATCTGGATCCATTTTAACTTAGTCACTAACATGTGAGGTGTTCATGCGGGTGCGCAAACCACCAAAGTAACACCCAATAAAGCATTGAATAAATTGCAAGTTTGAGAAAAATTACTTACCTCGAAGCAACGTAAGCATCTGCATTGTTAGCTAGAAAATCACATCAACAACCTAATATGATTTCTAATTAACAAGGAATTCACTCAATTTTCGGATTTTCTCTTATTTAAATGAAGCCTAATCTACATGCAATGACGTGCAAAAATGACATGCAGGTAATGCAACCTATCATGCAAACTATATGTCATGCGACGACGTGACCTAATTCTAATGACGGGCAAATAATTTATTTTTGGTATTTTCTGATGAAATTCGGAATAAAAATATGCCTAAATTAACATGCAACCTATGATGATTTAACAAATCCTAACATGAATTATTTTTGAGATTTTTGTTAAAATTCGAAATAATAAACCAATTAAATTAAGAATGCAATCTATCCTAATCTACCATAAAACAATTCATTCTTTTTTTGGGATTTTCATGAAAATTCGGAATTAAAAAAATAACCTAAATAATCTATTAAAATTAGAATATTATTTAATTTAAACTAGGAAATAGATTATCTCAAGTCCTATTTAAATTAAATAATTACTCTATCGTCTAGATATATTTAGGATTCTTAAACATGCAAAAAACTCAAATTCAAATCCTAACTGATATTTTTTGAATTTTCTTTTTTATTTGAAAAGGAAAAATAATCTAAACAGAGATAGCATCCAAATTTAAAATAGCCACGCAATCCACAAGATTCGTTTCAAATTCAGATTAAGCACAAGAATCGAACTATCGGTCATATCTATAGGGTTATAAATATTAATGGAAAGTCGATCATTCAAATTTGGAAAGCAGATAAAAATCATTATCTTACCCAAGTGATTATGGATAGGATAATGATTTTCCGTATCGCCACGTATCATACCTTAGGGATAAGGTCGGATAGTTGTCCAGATACGTTGCTGAATTAGGAAAGATTCCTAATTTTGAATATTTTCAAATATTGCGAACAAGGCAAACATTATCCTAAGATATCTAGCAATCCACGCAATATTCACAGAATATTCAAACATCCAAAAATTAAGAAACGAAATATTCTAAAAATATTGGATAATGTTCAATTACCTAATTTGCGAATAATTTCCAAATTCGAACTTGCGGATCGGGATGAGCGGCGAACGGCGGACCGGCGGCGCGGTGTCGGGGCGACGGCGACTCGCGGTGGTGACCCGGCGGGGAACGGCAGCGGGCGCGGGAGCGGGCGCGGGCGCGGGCGCGGGCGCGGGCGCGGGCGCGGCAGCGGGCGCGGGCGCGGCAGCGGGCGCGGGCGCGGGCGCGGCAGCGGGCGCGGCAGCGGGCGCGGGAGCGGGCGCGGCAGCGGGCGCGGGCGCGGCAGCGGGCGCGGGAGCGGGCGCGGCAGCGGGCGCGGGCGCGGCAGCGGGCGCGGGAGCGGGCGCGGCAGCGGGAGCGGGCGCGTCGCGCGAGGTCTTCCTCCTCTTTCTCTCTTTCTCACTCTCACACTCTAAAAATTTTCTGATCTGAAAATTGTGTGTCCCCCCTTCTAAAATTCTGACTTAATAATGTATATATAGTATTAATCTAGGTCAATTAGATGGGCTTTCTAGTCCTAATGGGCTTAGGCTTGGGTTTTAATTTAAATGGGCTAAATTAATTAAGGATAAATGGGCTGAATTAAGCTCAAATTAAAACAACCAAGCCCGTTCGACTTGTAATTCCCGGCCCGTGCATTTCAAGCGAGCCGAGTCCCGTTTGATGAAATTTAAGCTTGTTCGTCACCGCCGGTCCGATGCAAAGAATGCAATGAATTTAAACCATATATTATGCAATTTAAAATATTTTTTGTTTAGGGGTTAAAAATTTAATCCCTAATTTTCTATGTAAATTACACTAAATGATGCGCTAAAATTTAGGTGTCAACAGCGGTATTTCCTGGGACGTCGCACTAATTCGATCAAAGAGGGATGCCACGAACTTGATGGGGTTCGGGGTATGACACGCCCAGCCATGGTAAGGCTCGCCTTCGCCGTCGCTAATGAGGGTGAGCCTCGCCGGCGCCAGCCGGACTGGCAACCGGCTAGAGGAAGGAGGGAGGGGAGGGGGAAAAGAAAAAAATAAATAAAAATTCAAAAAAAATATTAAAATGTTATTAAAGTTGTCCACGTCAGCACCGGTGACCGGTCGACATCCACGTTAATAAAATCTAGTCGGAAATACTGAATTGACACAAAAACAAAAGGTTTATGACTGAATTGGCACAAATAAAAAAAGTTTAGGACTAAATTGACACCATAAAAAGGTTTAGGAATGAATTGGTACCAATACAAAAGGTTTAGGACTGAATTGGCACCAAAAAAAGGTTGATGACTAAATTGGCACCAATGCAAAAGGTTTAGGACTTTTTTGGCACTTTTCTTCTAGATTCTAAGTCGGTCCTTTTATAGAATTCACTATTTAAAGGTATGAATTCTATTGAGAAAGATGCCATCTCTATATTACTTGTTATGTTGTTACTCATCCGTAGCATTAGAGTTCTAGATTTATTTATAGATTCGATCATTGATAGATGCAAATTAGCACAAGTTATTTGACATACTTCCATATATACATGACAACTTCCCTCGAGAGCCACATTCTATGTCCGTCCTTTTATACAATATGCTATTTAAAGGTAAATTTATTGAGAAAGATGCCCTCTCTATATTGCTTGTTATGATGTTACTCATCCGTAGTGTTAGAGTTCTAGATTTGTTTATAGATTTGATCATTGATAGATGCAAATTATCACAAGTTATTCAACATACTTCCATATATACATGACAACTTCCCTCAAGAGCCAGATTCTAAGTCAGTCCTTTTATAGAATCCGCTATTTAAATGTACGAATTCTTTTGAGAAAGATGCCATCTCTATATTGCTTGTTATGACATTACTCATCCGTAGTGTTAGAGTTCTAGAGTTGTTTATAGATTTGATCATTGATAGATGTAAATTAGCACAAGTTATTCAACATACTTCCATATATACATGACAACTTCCCTCGAGAGCTAGATTCTATGTCAGTCCTTTTATAGAATCCCTTAAATGTACGAATTCTATTGAGAAAGATGCCATCTCTATAGTGCTTGTTATGACGTTACTCATCCGTAGTGTTGGAGTTCTAGATTTGTTTATACATTTGATCATGGATAGATGCAAATTAGCACAAGTTATTCAACATACTTCCATATATACATGACAACTTCCCTCGAGAGTCAGATTCTAAGTTAGGCCTTTTATAGAATCCACTATTTAAAGGTGATAATTCTATTGAGAAAGATACCATCTCTATATTGCTTGTTATGACATTACTCAGCAGTAGTGTTAGAGTTCTAGATTTGTTCCAAGAATTGATCATTGATAGATGCAAATTAGCACAAGTTACTTAACATACTTCCATATATACTTGACAATTTCCCTCGAGGGCTAGATTCTAAGTTAGTCCTTCTATAGAATCCATCCCCAATTACTTCAATCCCATTTTTAGCACATATTTATGCTGCTTAAACTTTGATCTTTACATTTCGGTAGTCATGTGATTCGTTATAGAAAAGTATTTCAATGACTCATCTCTTGCCTTCTTGCCATGTGCCACATTGCTTGAGAAGCTCTCTCTTGTTCCCCATTTTATTGGTTTTACTTTATTAGCTGGGTAACAAAAAGAAATAGTGTTGGGTTCACCGGCATGAACTTGGACGAGAGCAAATAAATTTGGATTCCATCCTTATGATACTTGTGTGTGTGTATAGATACATTTAAACTTACTCCTCTTCCATCTATCGCTAAAATCGCAAGAATGGCCGTACATTCAAAATATCTACAGTCTCATGTTAGCTCGTTTGTTTAATTTCGCAAATTGAAGTATTTTACCCGACAATCCTGTAATGAATTTTTGAAACTGAAGAAAGATTTGGTTAGCTTTTTAGATTTGAGTTCTACATAATATTAAGGGTTAGTACCATGAAAAACCCTAAATTGGTACACTTGTGAAAATTTTATCCCAAATTAATTTTTTAATCACAAAAAATCCAAACTGGTACACATGAGACATTTTTACCTAAAACTAATATTTTGACCACTAAAAATCCCAAACCGGTACATTTGTGATAAATTTACTTTCCGTTAATTTTCGTTAAATTGGATTAATACCACAAAAAATCACAAACTGGTACACTTATGATAAACGAAGGGTAAAACATAAAACTAACACATCGTCAACTATCGCATGTCATTTAACAAAGCAATTTGACAGTAAAATTTAACGAAAACAGACTGAGAGTAAATTTGTCATAAGTGTACTAGTTTAGGATCTTTTTAATCAAAAAAATTAGTTTGGAGTAAAATTATCATAAGTGTACCAGTTTGAGGTTTTTCGTGGTATTAACCCTAATATTAAATACCTCAAATCCTAAAAGTATCTGACTATTTGTTTTTAAAGTAGGTCAAAGTCGTAAAAATCTTTAGATTAAAAGAAATGTCATGGGACAAATTTTCAAGATGCGATCCGCTCTTGTTGATTGGAAAGTCAAAAATAGTCTCCAAAATTCACTTTAAACAGTCTGCAAAGCGTGGTGCGCGAAACCAAGATCTTAGTGTCATAATGAAAAGAATGTTGTTCAACAGAGCATTGGCTCATTATTCTTAGCCTACATTGGTCATTTTCCCATGCTTCGAACCAGCTTGATTCACGTCTATATAGATGCAACAGTCAAGAACCCTATTAACAATTTTTTTTATTTGTCTTTCCCTCTTCTTGCCGAACGAGACTTTCCATCAACGGTGAACATGCTTGATCTTGCTGTTGGGCCTCAACTATCCAAGCATGCATGCCGTAGCCGAGGAACCTAGTGTCAAGAAGAGCTGAGCGAGGTGTCACCGGCAAACCTATACGGCCAAGAAAACCTAAGGCAAACGGATAGCACCAAGGTGAAGGTGCTCATGTCCCTGCTGGATCCACTGTCGTGGGAACTCGGGATAGATCTTGACAGTGAGAAATTGCTCTTGTTGAGTCGCAAGAATAAGAGTTCGGTCAAAGCAAGTAGACTTCTCATACTCCTCGTTATCTCAACTGGATGCTTCTTTTGTTTTTGGCAAAATGGTTAATGTTGGAAAGATGATGAGTAACGTTTTATAAATTGGTTGTATTTAGTGTGATCATCATCCATTAAGGTCCAAACCGAAACTACAAATATAGCTTAGGGAAAATTCAAAAAAATGGCCTCAAGTGGGGTTATTATCTCAAAAGAGGGCTCAAAATGGATATTGTTTCAAATAAGAGCCCGGTATGTCCAAGTCAGTCTCAAATAAGGGCCTGAGCTTGCCGGCAGCCAAATTTTTACCGGCTAGCGAGCAATTAATTTTCCAACGGTCGAAGCAAAGCATTTTGTCCAAAATAAAATCTAGATTGGTTTTCAAACGGAAAAAATAATCAAAGCAAAGGAGAATGATCGGTGATGAATAGGAAGAAGGGGGCAAAGTTCAACGAGTCGCCGCCTGATGAATTCAATGAAGAGCTTGGAACCGAGAATCAAGCAAGAATCCATTGGTTGTTTTTCAGGTGAAGGAACTTCTCAAAGATAGAATTTGCAGTACCTAGAATCCTATCGATGGAGGCATAATCAGAGGCCTGCGAAGCCTTTCGGAGATGGGACACGAGATTGGGGAGTAAGGTGGACCATGGTATGGGGAAATCATGAGCATATCAAGGCTCTCATTGTTCCTCTGATGTTGTTCACGTCGCTCCGAATCCAGAGCCAGCTCACCTAAGCCCTAGTCGTCGGGAATCGGTGAAGGGGAATGGTTTTAAGCATCGGAATTGGGGGGAGATGGGACCAAGTAAGTGCGGAGACAGAGGTTCTTGATGTCGATGGCGGTGGCCTGGTGGATCTGCTTGTCGATGGAGGACTCGGCAATGAGGCGGAGGACGGCGAGGGAGTAGTTGGGGTGACAGAAAGCGTCGGAGAGGGAGGACTTGGCCTGGCAGCAAGGGTCGGGGCCATAGATTGTGTGGAGGAAGCACTGGGAGAGGAACTGAATTGTCTCATGATTTCACTCCAATTAGCTTGAGCAGGAGCTCCGATGAGAGTGAAGTTTGACTCTCAAGGCTAAGGTGAGATTTTGAATGTGGCAGAGGAGAAGAAATAGAGGCTGCGATCGCAAAACTCTTCCAGCACTGGCACAGTGGCACTTTTAGCAATAATAATCGCCTCCATGCCCGGCCTCTTGGGATGGTTTCGAGCACCAAGAGTGCAGAGAGACTTGGCATTGAGCTTCGCCATCCCAAATTCTTGAATTCATCTGGCAGCGATTCATCAGACTCTACCATCCTCTTCTTTCTCCCCATCGCCGATCTCTCCCCTCTGGTTTGAACAAGACTGTCCTATTTTGGCCACCGAAAAAATCAAATGCTCGCCAGCCAGCACTTAGACCCTTATTTGAGATTGACATGGCCACTTCAAGCCTTCATTTGAAACTAGATCCATTTTAAACCCTTTTAGGAAAAAAACTTTAGGTTCTTATTTGGAATTTTCCCCATATCCCACGATAACAACACGCCCCTATATAAATTTCTATATGGATTTAATCCATGACCAACATACACCACCACAATCTCTAATGTCATAATCCACTTAGGCATCGTTGACAGCAATAGAAAGGGAAAAAGAAAGACATAAGAATCAATCTTTATAATTTCTCAACTATCATTGGACGTTTCTTAGTTTGACAAGTGTATCCACATAGAATGAAAAGTTTCTCAAGGTAAATGACAGTCCCTGAATCGATCGGAGTCGACGCAAGAGCCAGTGTGGAGACGATACGTCATCTATAATTAGATTAGTTTAACGTTCAACCTGAATATTTTTTCAACTGAACAGACAAAGAAGAAAAAATTTGCAGGATAAAAAGGAGATTCAACATGCTGGCTAAGGGAGACTCCAGCGTATCATAATCTAAAGTCAAGTTCCACGTCCATCGCCCAAGCAAATTTTGCCAACAGAGACTTGTTGAATATTTGCAACAGCAAATAATATAGGTCATAACATTTCAGAGACCGGCGGACCGCGCAAACTAAAAAGTCAGGAGACCAGGAAATTCGGAATTATTGTGCCGTCCTTTTCTGGTGGGAGAAAAAGTAGCAATGAAATAATGTTACCAGTGTTCAGATCATAAAATGACTAATTCCGAAGATTGCCTCGACATGTGCAAGGTTTGAAGCTATACAGTTCACTCGTTTTACGACGAGGAATACCTTTCATCGAATCTTCAATTTTTTAGTTTTTATTAAGATAGGTTCTGTGGCTTGATTTGTAGGAGAGTTGTGGTGAAAAATAGAATATAGCACAGGATTATATAGAACGGATAGAAACCGAATGGATTGAAAAGGGATTTGAGATTAACAAAGTTCCAAGCTAAGTTACAATACTCCTATGAAAGCCATAAAGGACTTGAAAGTTAACTAAAGTTGTAGGAAGCTATAAATGCAAGAAGTAAAGATACAGAAGAAACTAAAGTGCAGGTAAACTTGAGTGTTTTTACATTGTTCTTGCTTTTCCCTTTTTTTCTTTCTTCTGAGTATTTGTATCTCCTCCTCATATTCTATGATTGCTTGTCGGTTACTTCTTATGTTTTCAAATTTTGAATCTTGGCGCTTCCAATAACTGCCTTATCTAACCACGTTTTCCAAATTCATTGTCCACCAAAACTCAATCTCAACCGTTGGGACGACTTCAAATTTGGACAAGTAACTCCCCACCATCTGCTCGTGCTCATTATCTCCACTTTTTGTTCATAATTTCCTGCTATCATGATTTACATGGCTGGACCGTGATTCATTTTCACTGATCTTATCTAATTTGGGTATATTTCGAAGTATAGACTCCCCAAATTTCGGGAAAAAGTCAACATCCCGAGGCATAATGGCTCCAACACCCTTTTTTTTCTTTTTTTTTTAACTCCCGAACTATGACTTTCTATGTTTCGGTAAATATACCAAAATTTACCAATCACCGAATTCGGGATATGATGCCATTCACGCTTGCTTCTAAGCATATTTCCGAATTTTATCCAAACATATTTCGAAAAATGGCTGATTTCCATTATACACCAGATTCGGCATTAAAATCGACTCAGCGTCTATGCTGATTCTTATTTTGGTGTTAATAGATACCCCTTTTAAAAGGATTAAAAGAACTTTTAATTCTTTTAAATGCCAGAATTAAAAGGGTACTTACTTTTTACTCTTGCCGTCATTTCGTCACCTTGTTTCGGGCGCTTGTCCTTTCATCTTTAAAACACTTTTTCTAAAAATCATTCCTTTCTTCGCTCTTCTGCATCTTCAACTTCTTGACTCTTTGCAATCTCTCTCAACGTTCGTCTCAATCCTGTGGCTTCCAAAGCTTCCAAGGATCAATCTCTTTCTTTTTCTACATCAAATGCCCTTGACCGATATCATCTGTTCCGAGATTCCGAGGATTTCAATGAAGAATTTCATCTGCTCTCTGTGGAAAATGACTACGAAGATTCCTACATCCTTGGCCCAGCAGTTCACAATCACTTCTTTGTTCCAAAATACCTATCAAGCTACTTCCTACGTCACTAATTTGAGGTACTTTCAGTCCACAAATCGTCTATTTTGGCGTATCAGTGGCGTTCTCGTCCCTCTCGTCTTAGGGCTTTTTTTTATTTTGAACCTGATTTCTACCAATGGTATCTTCGACTCCTTCCTTCTAAGGGTTCTCTTTGGGATACCCTTTTGATTCATAATGCTCTACGTCTTAGCTGCTTCGAATACAACTTGAATCATGAACTAATCGAAGCATTGTCCTGTTTTTGGTAATCTTCAACTAACTGCTTCTTTTTTCCATTCTCTCCTATGTCGGTAACTTTGCTTGACGTATATTGCCTTACTAGGCTTTCTCCTTTGGGTACAGATCCATCTACCCTGTCTCTAGATTCTTGCTCGATGCTTGGTAGATTGTCTGATTCTGAAATAGCCTACGGGGCATTTATTAAGAAATACTTTAAGAAGGAAAGTATAGTTACCGACGAGGAGCACACTGCTTTTCTTTTGTACTGGCTCTGTAAATTCTTTTTCTACCACCCCATAGTTAGGGTCTCGAATGATTTTTATTGCTGTTGCCTCCACTTTAGCTTCAGGGACCTCACTTGCTTTAGGCAAAATAATGTTAGCCTTGCTATACCGGGGTTTAACCTATGCTTCCTCCTCCATTGTTTCAGACGAAGTTAGTAGAGTTTTTGGTGGTCCTCTTTGGCTTCTTCAAGCATGGGCAGCTTTCTATTACCCTGCTTAGTTTTTCAAGGATCAAGTTCTCCAACCCCTTTCGATTTCCATTCCTGACCAACCAGTCTGCCAGGCCTTGAGTAGGAAATTGGTCCCTATCTCCAAAGAGCCATCTTCTTATTTTCGATACTTTATTTCTCAAATCTATTCTATTGAAGAGAACCCATATTCCTTGATGCCGAAACGCGATAGAAAATTTCACTGAATAAGAAAGTTCGAAAAAAGAACAATTTGTCCTCCAAATATGATTATCAAATAAAAAATATCCAAAGTCTGCTCAAAGGAAATCCTAAAACAAGCTTATATATCCCCAAACCTAACTCTACTAGGATTAGTAAACAGCAAAACGTAAAATTATGAAACTGCCCTTTATTAAATTAACCCAAAAAAATACTAAAAAAAATATAAAATTCCGTCTAAACAATCTCGAATCACGAAAATCCATTGTTAGTCACGGCCAAAGGCCGTGAGTATTGATCAGCACGCCGTTTCGCTTCAGCCGACCAAATTTAAGCTCAATCTGACATCATCGACTACAAATCCGCTGATTCGTCCAGTCGCATAACGGGTCTGCCGGTCCCCCTAGGTGCATCATCCTCCCCTGCTAGAGAAAGATTCGTCCTCGAATCTGCTTTGCCTTCATTGTCGTCATCAATCTCCTCAGGATCTTCTTCCTCTTCAGGATAGTAAGGTGACAAATCTGCTACATTAAAAGTTCCGGATACATTATACTTACCCGGCAATTCGATCTTGTAAGCATTGTCACTAATTCGCTCCAAAACTCTGAAAGGTCTATCAACTCTAGGTTGAAGCTTGCCAAACCTACCCGCTGGAAATCGTTCCTTCCTAAGGTGAATCCAAACTAGATCGCCTTCCTTGAAGACAACTCTTTTCCTGTGTATATCAACACGTTGCTTATACTTCATGTTCTGCCTATTGATCTGATTATGGACCTGGGAATGCAGCTCTTTGATATACTTTGCATGTTCTTCAGCTTCCGAACTAAATTGCTTGAGAACTGGTATCGGTGTGAGATCTAATGAAGTAATTGGATTACGCTCATAAATCACCTTAAAAGGAGTCTTGCCAGTAGTTCGGTTCTCTGACCTGTTATATGCAAATTCCGCCTGAGGCAATGCCAAGTCCCACTGTCGCGGATTATCTCTAATCAAACTCCGCAGCAAATTCCCTAAGCTTCGATTGACAACTTCTGTTTGACCATCAGTCTGAGGATGATGAGATGAACTAAACTTCAAACTTGTACCCATGTACCTCCAAAGAGTGTGCCAGAAGTGACTCACAAATTTCACATCACGATATGAGGTAATGGACTTAGGAATTCCATGCAGCTTAACAATCTCCTGCAGAAATAATCGAGCAACCTGTGAAGCATCATAGGACTTGCTACACGGGACAAAGTGGGTCATCTTTGAGAATCTATCGACAACCACCATTATTGAATCCTTACTCCGCTGTGTTCTTGGCACACCCAAGACAAAGTCAAGACCGACATCCTCCCACGGTGCAACTGGAACAGGTAGAGGCATATACAATCCTGCATTAGTACTCTTGGTCTTTGCCACATGACATACCCTACACCTCTCTATAAAATGTGTCACGTCACGCTCCATCCGAGGCCAATAAAAGTGTTCACTCAACAAGGCCTTCGTCTTATCCACGCCAAAGTGCCCAGCTAGACCGCCCGCATGTCCCTCAATAATAATAGATTCCCTCAAAGAACATTGAGGAATGCACAATCTGTTACCTTTAAATAGGTAACCCTTCACGATTTGAAATTGCTGAAAAGGCTCCGTTTTGCTCTTCCTGCAGATATCCCCAAAATGAGGATCATCAACATATAAATCTTTAAAAGTGTCAAAGCCTAGAATTTTTACCTGCATCGTAAACAGCAAAGAGTGTTTTCTGCTCAATGCATCTGCCACACTATTTAGCATTCCTACCTTATGCTTGATGGAAAAACTGAAAACTTGAAGGAACTCCACCCACTTTGCATGCCTTGCATTCAATTTGTGCTGTCCATTGATGTATTTCAAGGCTTCATGATCAGAAAATAAGATAAACTCTTTCGAAATAAGATAGTGCCTCCAATGCTCCAAACTCCTCACAATAGTATAAAATTCTTTATCATAAGTTGAATATTTCCTTTTCGCCTCGTTCAACTTCTCACTAAAGAATGCCACAGGTTTACATTTTTGACTTAGGACACCCCTAATACCAACACCTGAAGCATCACAATGCACCTCAAAAATCTCATTAAAATCAGGAAGCACGAGAACAGGTGCTTCAGTCACCTTCTTCTTTAATAATTGAAAGGCAGCTTCTGCTTCCTTAGTTCACACAAATTTACTTCCTTTCAGACAATCCGTCAGAAGTGCAATAATAGTACTGAAATCCCGAATAAATCTCCAATAAAAAGACGCAAGCCCATGAACGTTACGTACCTCATGAATATTTTTCGGAATCTCCTAATTTGTAATAGCCTCAACCTTAGTCGGGTCCATATGAATGCCCTCCTTAGTTACTATATAGCCCAAAAAGGTCACACGATCAGTCAAGAAGTGACACTTCTTTGTATTAGCATATAATTTCTGTTCCCTCAATGTCTCGAATACCATTCTCAAATACTACAAGTGTTGATCAGTCGATACACTATAAACCAAAATATCATCGAAATATACGACGACAAACTAGCCAATAAAAGAACGAAACACCTGATTCATCAGTCTCATAAAGGTGTTCGGTGCGTTAGATAACCCGAAAAGCATCACCATCCACTCATACAGACCATCTCGAGTTTTAAAAGTCGTCTTCCACTCATCTCTAGGATGCACCCTAATATGATGATATCCACTCCTCAAGTCTATCTTCGAAAAGATAGTCGCTCCATGCAGTTGATCAATTAAATCATCAAATCTTGAAATAGGAAAGCGATACCTGATCATGATTTTGTTAACAACTCTGCTATCCACGCACATTCTCCACGACCCGTCTTTCTTAGGAACCAATAAAGTTGGCACTGCTATAAGGGTTCATGCTCTCTCAAATTGCACCTTTTTCTAATAGTTCCTGCACTTGCCTCTGCATCTCCTCATGCTCCTTAGGATTCATTCTGTAAGCTGCTTTATTAGGAATAGCAGCTCCTGGAACGAGATCTATACAATGCTGAATGTCCCTCATGGGTGGTAATCCAGGTGGCAATTCCTTTGGCAGGACATCAGCAAACTCCTCAAGTATAGGCAGAACTTGAGTTGAAATTTCTGAACTATCAAGATTCTGCTCCACGACTACGATAGCAAAAAGCTCTAGGGCATTCACCGCCTCCTCCTGGAACTCTGATTTGGAAGCAGATTACTGTTCCCTTCTTTTCTCAAATCTGAAGGACCCAGAGTAATGGTCCGGCCATCCTTCTTGAAGGTGTATGTATTTTTGAATCCATCATGTTATGTTTTCCTGTCAAACTGCCAAGGCCTCCCCAACAGAATATGACAAGCATCCATTGGAACGGCGTCACCCCACACATCATCAATATATTTCTTCCCAATCGAAAACTGCACTAGACACCTCTTGCTCACTTTTACCTCATTCCCCTTCCTAAGCCATGACAGCTTATATGGCTGAGGATGTTCGACAGTTTTCAACCCCAACTTTTCTACCATAGTGGCAGATATTACATTCTCACAACTTCCCCCGTCAATGATCATACTACACACATTTCCCCTACTAGTGCACTTAGTATGAAATATATTATGCCTGAGCCACGATTCATCATCTACCTCAGCAATATTTAAAACCCGACGCACAACTAAAGACTCACCAGAATCGGCATAGATAATGTCCTCCGGATCTAGATCTGCATCTGCTTGCTCGCCATCAGATTCATCATAAGTTGGGTCTTCATCAAAAGTTAGATTATCTACAAGTGTCACAAACTATCGGTTTGGACAATCAGCAGCAAAGTGCCCGAGTCCTTGACACTTAAGACATCGCTTACCTGCAGCTCCTCCCCTGCTAGATCTAGCACTACCCTGCTCTTCTTTTGTTGCAGATTTTGAACCAGTGCCCTTAACTGCTGCCGGGGCTGAAGAACTCCCTACTTTCCCCCGGGACTCTTTATCTGACCACTTGGAACTGCTGCCTGTCCATTTAGAACCGTTGCTAGACCACTTGGACTTACTGCTTTTTCTTTTAAACTGGCCCTCCACCTTTAGGGCTAGTCTGCACACATCCTCATATGTCCAATACTACTGCAATTGGACAACATCAGAGATATCATATCGCAGCCCTGCCAGATATCGTGCAATCGTCTGCTCATCTTCCTCTGCCACATCACAACGCATCCGCAAGCAATCAAATTCTTTTGTGAATTCCTCAACTGTTTTATCATCTTGCTTGACGTTATGATATTCGATAAATGCCTCTTGCCTATAATGTGTAGGCAAAAAAATTTTCTGCAATAATTTTTTCATCTTCTTCCAGTGGTTTACTTTTGATTTCCCCTCTCTAGCACGCGGCCTTTTCACATGCTCCCACCATATCGAGGCATGTTTTCGTAGCCTAATAGCCACTAATTTAACTTGTTGCCCCTTAGTTAGGTCTTTAAGATCAAAAATCCATTCTACTGTATGCAACCAATCAATAAACTCATTAGGATGAGTCTTACCATTAAACTCAGGAATCTCGATCTTCATTCCGAAATTTTGAGAAGAACGTTGATTTTCAGGTCGTACTCCTCGATTCCGCCCCTGGTTCAGAACCCCGAAAGGGTTTACGTCTTCTTCTTCATCATCAGATGAATCCTCAGATTCCGCTCCTTCTTCGGATTGAACGTCCAATCTCGCCTCCGCAAATTGTCGCTCCAAATCCTGGATTCGTCTTCTTTGTTCTTCAATTTCTACGTCTCGCAGATCTCTTAGACGCGGTTGGCCGTCTGCTTCAGGAACGCCTCCACGCCCCCGGCCACCACGAGCTTGCCGTCCACGATCGCGATTCTGCTCAGCCATTGACTCAAGCAACCTGATCTCTAATACCAATTGATGTCGAAACGCGATAGAAAATTTGACTGAACAAGAAAGTTCGAAAGAAGAACAATTTGTCCTCCAAATATGATTATCAAATAAAAAATATCCAAAGTCTGCTCAAAGGAAACCCTAAAACAAGCTTATATATCCCCAAACCTAACCCTACTAGGATTAGTAAACAGCAAAACGTAAAATTATGAAACTGCCCTTTATTAAATTAACCCAAAAAATACTAAAAAAATAGAAAAATCCATCTAAACAATCTCGAATCGCGAAAATCCATCGTTAGTCACTGTCAAAGGTAGTGAGTATTAATCAGCACGCCGTTTCGCTTCAACCGATCAAATTTGAGCTCAATCTGACATCGTCGACTACAAATCCGCCGATTCGTCCAGTCGCATAATGAGTCCGCCGGACTCCCTAAGTGCATCATTCCTTCTCTCCTTTCTTTGTTCCCCAATTCAAGTCCTACCTTCCTGCTTTCTAGAAAAATAGAAGTGACTTCTGGCAGACTGTCCTGACCTCTGTTGATCTTCTTGTGAGATTTTCAATAAAAGGCAGATTCGTTGCTGGCTTTGAAATTTACTCTCCCCAGTACTGTGCCAAACAACTTGGGTTGATTCAAGGGGTTCCTATTCCAGCCCTTTTATACTTTCTCCTTTGCTTCTTTTGATAAAATATCCTGGAAGCTGAAAGATGATCAACCTTTTATTGAGCTGACCACACTGGTATGGGGTATTTACCGATTGTCTCGTGTTGCCGAATTTACTGGATTCCCCGACCGTTCTTCAGCTGATTTCGACCTCTGGTGGGATGGTTATCGAAAGACTGTGTTTTCAAATCCTCTAGATCATATTCTTTTAAGAATAAGGGATGTTATTCCTCTTACGGTACCAAAAACAATTGAAGCTGCAAATGTGCCTTCAACTAAACTAATAGAGCCTTCTAAAGGTAACTTGATTCTGCCTTTCATATATATATATATATATATATATATTATATTGATACCCAACCTTCAATCTGACTTCTTATTCTTATAGTGAGCAAGAAAAGGAAAGCTTCATACTTATCTGCTTCAGAAAAAGTACCAGCAAAACGTAGTGTTAGGAGAATGATTATTCAATCCTCAGAGTCACCTCCAGAGAGTTCTCGAGCAGTGAATCAATCTCCAGAGCCCACACTTTGAGCTATGATAAATCCACGCACTCCGAGAGGTAACTCTCATGCTTTACTTTTGGAGGATACTAATGTATATATTAGCACTAACTTGTTTATGTTCTGATCAATCCAGGAACTCTTAAGACTTATCAGTCCAGTGTTGCTTCTCCTATTTCTCTTCCTAGCAAGATTCCTGCCACATCAGCTTCCAATCCTTTACCAGTAATCCTTGCTCCCTTGACAGATGTTAATGCTGAGTTGGTTCGAGAATAACCCTCTATTCCAGATTCTAAAGAGAGTATACCAACAAAGGATACTTCTGCCAATGTTGTGAGATCTAAAAAAAATCTTCCTCCAGCTCTCATCGGTAAATGTTATTACCCTTTGTTTGATTCAAGATTTTTATGTTGTTGTCTAATATACATATGCCAATATCTGCAGTTACTGATGAACCCACTTGTGCACCTTAAGAGACTCCCATTTTCGAAGAAGCATCGAGTGTGCCATTACCACCTGCTTTTTATGCAATTACTGTTTTGCCTCTCTCAACATCTTATGCTGTGCCCAGTCCACTTGCCAAGGTAGAAGTGTTTTCTTAAACTGAACAGGTGGAGATGGAGAGGATATTAGCAGGTACTCATCCTAGCTCTTCAATAGTTCCTGATTCTTCAGAGTCTTCAGCTCTATCAATGTTTGCCGAAATTCCTAAAGAAGTAGCCAAAACTAAGTGGGAACAGCTCCTTAACTTGTTAGAACCTGGCTATGGGAAATTGATCAATGACTCCAATAAGGAGTGCCAAGCGAGGATTCTCTTCCAGGAAGTATACTCTGGTAATCCATCCTTCATATTATCTGAATCTTTTCAGGACAAGATTGATCTCTTTGCTGTTGGTTTTGTGGACGCTGTGACCACAATTAGAGTCAACCTTGATCAACTCCCTCGTCTTCTCTTTGGGTAAAACCAAGAGTTAGCAATCCAGGATGAGTTAGCTCGTAAGCGTGAAGATGCTCGTCTTTTCTACAACCATTTTAAAGTTGAGGAGAGCAAACTTCAATGCTTAGAAACCAGGAAAGAAGAGCTTGAGGCAGAGCTGAGGATGGTGGTTACCCAAATAGAAGAGCAAAAGCTCACAGTCTTGAACTTCTGTCCTACACTCAGGCACAAGATGCAGCAGTGTTGGGAGTTGGAGAAAGAATTTGATCCTACCACTGGACTGGTTAGGATCCATGAAAAGAAGAGATCAGAAATTATGGATGAAAACCATAGGCTCGAAACTGAGTTAAGAAATTTTATAATCGAAGCCAAGGCTCTATTGGCCAAATGGAAATGAAATGAAAGACCTACTTGCTGGATTCTATTTTGGTCTCCTTTACACTTACTTAATTGTGGAATATCCCGATAATGCAAATTCCCGACGCTGTACCTTGTCCAAATCAATAATTCAACCCCCTTAACTAAATGTTAAACCTAATCTCCATTTGGCTCCTTTGATATTCAAACCAACTCAAAGAAAATTGTTCCATCGCAACTTTCATAATTGAAAGGTCGAACAATAACCTTCATTTTCACTTATCCTCTCTGAAATCACTGACTACCAACTTAATAACCATTTATCCATATGCATGAACCATGTTTAGCCTCTATCTCATTTCTCCGAAAGAAACTCTGGCGCATTACTGCCCACGATCTGCTCCATATCCTTTACCTTTATAACTGCTCAAGCTTACCAAATCTTTCCTAGGAACTTACAGTCCTGTTCATGATGTCTTCATATGGTTCTTCATCTCAATTGCTTCTTTCGTCCCGATCACAAAGATGTCGTATTACCCATGAAGATAAACTTTCCATTGAACATTACCAGGTTTGAGCTTTGACAACTATTTTTCATTTCCTTTAACATGAACAACTTGTTTATCTAACTACTTATAGGTGATCGATCCTTATGGAGGCGACTACACGAATTGTTGTCCCAAGGACATCATGCTTTATTATTGAACCACAAGCATAAGGTAGAAATTACCAATTTGACAAACTTCTTCAGATCCAAAGTGTTTCTGTCTACAGATTCTACCTTCTTGGACCTGATTTGGGAGCTGTGCTCTTTATTCCCTGCTAGCTTTGATGAATTCGAACATAATGTGAGGGAAATTTAGAATTTGGAACCTATTATTGTGGAAGCTGACGCTCTTCAACTTCAAGGAGTCTTCCCGATTGAGAAACTCCAAAGAGAAATATGCTCAAGCTCAAGACTCCTGTAACCAAGCTAAAGATGACGTTGAGATGACACATCGACTTCTCAATTTCCTTTGCAGTCATCGTCATGTGGAGCGGAGGATACTTAGAGATGAAATTTCTCATGTTAAGTTTATGGTTGGAGTTTCTTTAAACAAGCATAGGCAGTTGCTTTAAGAAGCTTGGGAGAGGTTTGAAATTGTTCACTTTTATTCTCGTCACATGGAGTCTCTCGAGGAGCAACAATCTAAACTCCACTAGAATCTTACCTTATATTTTAATCATATAGCCCAGAACCTCAAACTTGTTAATGATTTGCAGATCTTTGTAACCAAGATTAGAATGTACTTTCATTTCTAATGAATGGACTAATCTCCTTATGTTTCCCAGATTGATTAACGATATTTCTTTAGGAATTTCCCATTTATAGAATGTGATAGTTCTTTTCCATTGACATCTATCAACCTGTATGCATTTTCACTAAGTACTTCGGTAACTAAATACGGGCCTTCCCAATTTGATGACTATTTACCGAATTTCCTATTTTGGAGATTAAATGGCAAAATTGCCTTCCACACTAAATCCCTCATAACAAACTGTTTGACTTTAACTCTCTTATTAAAAACTCTGGCTACTCTTCTCTTTTGTGCAATCAACTGATCCAAAGAAACCGCACGAACTTCATCTAGCTCATCCAAATTTATGTGCATCCAATCTCTATAATCTTCATGCAATATTTCACTCTACAATTGAACTCTTAAAGATTGTATTGTTATCTCCATCGGTAAAACTGTTTCTTGTCCATATGTAAGTATATAAGGGCTGACACCTGTACTTGATCTTCGTGATGTTCGATATGCCCGCAATACTGTTGACAGTAAAGTATCTCATTCCCTTGGATTTTCTTTTAGATGCTTCTTGATCAGATCAATAACAATCTTATTAATAGCTTCAGCTTATCCATTTGCCTGGGGATAATGTGGTATGGAATAGACCATTTTGATTCCTCTTGATCGTGTAAATTCTATTACTTCACCTCCAGTGAATACTGTTCCTTAGTTCGCAGTAATTGACTCAGGCAAACCAAACCGATGAATTATGTTTTCTTCGATAAACTTGATCATAGTCTTTTGTATAATACTTTTATATGGAATGGCTTCCACCCACTTCGTAAAGTAATTCATAGCCAATAAAATGTAACTGTGCTTATGAGAAGAAGGTAGATAGATCTTACCTATTATGTCTATCGCCTATCCTCTGAATGGCCATAGCTTTATAATAGAATGGAGCTCCATAGCAGGTACATGTTGCAACGGTCCATGTTTTTGATATGAAAGACATGCTTTGGCATAGTTGATACAATCACGCATCATTGCTAGCCAAAAATATCCGTACCTTTTTAATAGCCATTTCATCTTAATTCCTTCTTGATGAGCTCCACATATGCCTTCATGTGCTTCTGCCATAACCAATTTTACATTATCTTTATCAAGACAACATAAGAGCAATCCATCTGAGGATTTTTGGTATAATTCTTCTCCTAATATGACATATTTCTGGGCTTATCTCCTCAGCTTTCGATCTCTTGAATATGGATTCTTCAAATATTCAATGATAGTTTACCTCCAATCCTTTTCTTGAACTACCTTGCTTACTGCTATCGGTATCTTTCTTTGTTCAGTAGAAGGTACCGACAATGTTATAGTAGTTGTGATGTTTGCCAACTCTTTTGATATTCGATACCCAAAAAATACTTGAGCCAACTCATTAGCCTCGAAATTTGTGTCTCTTTTAACATGGACTATATCGTACTATTTGAATTGCTCTAATTGCTTCTTGGCCAAATAGTAATAACCAATCAAATTTTCATTCGAGCACTGGTATTCTCCCTTTAACTATTTCATCACCAATTGTGAATCACCAAGTACTTTGATAAACTGTACTTTCAACTCAATCAATATTCTCAAGCCAATAATCAATGCTTCATATTCAGCTTGATTATTTGAACATTCAAAATCTAACTTACAGACACACCTTGTAAGTTCCCCATCAGGAGAAATTATTATTAATCCAGCTCCAGCCATACTCTTAGCACGTGATCCATCAAAATATATAGTCCATGGTAGCACTTGACTGAGGCTTTGCTCATTTTCTTCCATTTATAAATATGGGTATTCGGTAAGAAAATCAACAATGACTTGGCCTTTTGCTGCTTTGATCGGCACATATATCAAATCAAACTCAGACAAGATAAATGTCCATTTGGCTATACGCCCTTTTATAACAGGTCGAGATAGCATATATTTTATTATATCAGTCTTACCGATCACATGAACTGTAGTTGACAACAAGTAATGTCTTAACTTCGTACAAGCAAAGTATAAAGATAGACATAATTTTTTAATTGCGGTATATCTTTTTTCAACATCAGTTAATGCCCTGTTCAAATAATATACCGCTTGTTCTTTTCCATTCTCATTCTCTTGTATCAACATACTCCCGATAGTTATATCGGTAGCCAATAAGTACAATTTCAGTGGTTTGCCTGCTTTCGGCAGCATTAATACAGGAGGAATCATTAGATAAGGTTTGATCAAATCAAATGCCTTTTGTTATTTCTCTTCCCATATAAATTCGTCCTGATTTTTAAGACGCAGAAGCTGTGTCATCGACTCCATTTTATCAGACAAATTGACAATGAATCTTCTAAGAAAGTTTATTTTTCCAATCACCATATGTAATTGTTTCTTTAATGTATGATGGAAAAGCTCCATGATAGCCCTTATTTTGTTCTTGTCAATTTCAATTCCACTCTGATTGACCAAAAATCTCAGGAAATTCCCTTCTCGTACTTCAAAGGCACACTTGGTTAGATTTATCTTCAATTTGTACTTTCTCATCCTAATAAATGCCTACTCGAGATAATCTAGATGATTTTCTTGGGCTGATTTAACCACCACGTCATCAATAATGGCTCCAACGCCCTTTTTTTTCTTTTTTTTAACTCCCGAATTATGACTTTCCATGTTTTGGTAAATATACCGATATTCACCAATCACCGAATTCGAGATATGATGCCATTCACACTTGCTTCTCAGCATGTTTCCGAATTTTATCCAAACGTATTTCGAAAAATGGCTGATTTCCATTATACACCAGATTTGGCATTAAAACCGACTCAGTGTCTATGCCGATTCTTATTTTGATGTCAACATATACTAACCTTTTCGATTGGAACTTCATGCCGCTTGCACCATGCAACCGTGATCCTTTGGCCAACCCTAGCCAACTGTTCTCTCTCTCTCTCTCTCTCTCTCTACCATTCATTTAGGAATAACAGCATTCCTAGGAAAGAACGATTTTAGTTAACTAACGGCCCAAAATGCTCTTTGGAACACCTTTAACGTTCTCTTGAAATCAACCAAGACCAATATCACTGTCTAGGGACCCACCCATCGGTGGCCTGCATAAAACGCATCTGGCCAACGGTCTTCTGACCTCGTCAGGCATCGTCACCCCGTCGGGCCGGGCATCGTCGCCTCGTCAAGGACGGCATCGTCCCGCGTAAACGAACACGCCTCAGGACGGAATCCTACATTCTCAACTTTCCTTCTCTACTGCGTCCACGTAAAACGCATCAGGCCAACGGTCTTCTGACCTCATCAGGCATCGTCATCCCGTCGGGCCGGGCATCGTCACCTCGTCAGGGACGGCATCGTCCCGCGTAAACGAACACGCCTCAGGACGGAACTTACCCCGCGTAAACGAACACGTCTCAGGGTATCACTTTTCCAATCAATCCTACATTCCCGTACCTTCGTTCCACTCATTTCACACGTATCACACGGCCACACGTACACACAGCCACACACAATCTCACGCCTCACACTCACTTCGCAAATGCACATCCTTGCCACACAAACACCACACAATCACACATGCTTGACACGTGAGCTCATTCCGCAATCACACCACACACCTCACGGCCATACACACTGGGCACACGACCACTCAATATTCAGCCCAACAATCATTCAAAAATCAACCAACAACTACAACCACTTTACAAACACACCATCCACATACAAACACACATTCAGGATCAATTCCTATTACAAGGACAACAGCTATTCAACCTCGACACCCCCACCATTCCGCTCATAAAAACGAACATCTAAAGAATCGGGGTAAAATTGGGCAGTTTACACAGTGAACGAAATCCCATTCAAATAAATAGTAAACGAACTCCAAAAATTCTGAAATTTGGATATATTGCGTAAAACATCTTGATAAACATTTTCCGTGAACACTACAAAAAAACATGTAATTTGCGACGGAAAATTTCCGTCGCAAATTTGCGACGGAAATAAAACACCGTCGCAAAATCCGTCGCAAATTTACAACGGAAAAAAGCTCGTCGCAAATTTCCGACGGAATAAAAATCCGTCGCAAAATCCGTCGCAAATTTGCGACGGAATAAAAATCCGTCGCAAAAAAGTTCGTCACAAAGTTCCGACGAAAAAAAAACCGTCGCTAAATCCGTCGCAAATTTGCGACGAAAAGAACGTCCGTCGCAAATTTATAATATACAACCTGTGATATTTTAACTCTATCTCTCTCTCTCACTCTCTCTCGCTCTCTCTCGCTTTTCTCCCTCTTTCATATGTCTGAAATCAGCAAAATCCGCGCACACACATATTAATCTCGGTGAAGCTTTTATACCGGTAAGTATCATAGCTAGCTTCGTGACTATTCATCGTTGGATTGTAATTTCTTTATATATATATATATGTTTATATTTATTTTTTTTCGTATCAGTATCACCGGTTTAACGACCGGCGACAACCGGCGACACCTCGCCGGACTTAGGACGAAGGCAAACGGCCGTGCCATTTGGCGACGGAAATTGGGATTCCGTCGCAAATTCGCGACGGAAAACGAATTCCGTCACAAATTCGCGACGGAAACCGAATTCCGTCGCAAATTCGCGATGGAAATTGGGATTCCGTCTCAAATTCGCGACGGAAATTGGGATTCCGTCGCAAATTGAATTCCGTTTCCATCGCACATTAGAAATTATTAAAAAATAATTCTTAAGTGATTATTCTTTTTGGATATGTGTCTAATTGAAGGTCTCACAATCCAAGTGGACGTTGCAATCCTCATCAAATTGACCACTTTCTCCTACCAATATTTCAGTCAAATATTTGGGTAAGTCTTCTTTACATGGCAATTTTTTCTATTTTTGCAATTTCATATTAATTGTTGCGTAAATAACAAAAATTAAAATTTCCAAAAATTTATGGTTTTAATTCAGAACAATAGATATGATATTTTAAATATTTTACCAGAATTTTTTATTTTAATACAGACACAATGCAAAGAGAAAGGGCTTGGATGTATAATAAGAACTTACCTGGACGTCAAGAATTGACAGATGAGTTTCGTACTGGGTTGGAAATATTTTTAAACTTTGCTAGTAGCAAATATGATTTCATGGATGGAAATAAGTTAAGGTGTCCGTGTAAAAAGTACGGTAATGGTAAATTTCTTGTGTGTGATTAAGTTAGAGAACACCTTACTAGATTTGGGTTTACTCCGAACTATTATAATTGGACTTCCCATGGTGAACCATTTATATCTGATGAAGGATATGGAAGAAGTGACCAATTTTCAGTTAGGGAAGAATCTGGCTATTATGAGCAATTGAACCCATACGAGAGGATGGTGATTGATGCAGCTAGTTATAATTTTGTCACAGAATCAAACCATGCAAGTACTAGTTTTACTCCTACACGTGAACAAGTGGGTACTAGTCATGCTTCACAATTGGAAGATATAGGAGTAACGGGTTTTGATGAGAATGTGTATAATGAAACTTTTCAATCTAATCAGTTCTGGGATGTGTTGAAAGCAGCAGATGAACCTTTATGGGCAGGTTGTGAGGACCACACTAAGTTATCGGTGACAGCCCGACTATTAAATATCAAGGCAGAGCATAATGTATCTGCGGATTGCTTCAACTCTTTTGTTGAAGTAATGCAGGAATCATTGCCTCGTGATAACATCATGCCAAGTGATTTTTATGATATGAAAAAGCTAGTGGATAACTTAGGTCTTCCGGTTGTAAGGATTGATGTATGTAGTAGAGGTTGTATGATATATTGGAGAGATGATGAAAATGGAGAATCTTGCAAATTCTGTAGCCAACCTAGGTACAAGATTAACAGGAGGCCGGGTCGTAATCAGAAGCGTAGACCATGCAAGCAAATGTTTTATCTGCCCTTAATCCCCAGATTGCAAAGGCTTTATGCATCTAAAGCCACTGCTGAACACATGACTTGGCATGCAAATCATGAAACAGAAGAGGGTCTAATGTGTCATCCTTCAGATGCGGAGGCATGGCAACATTTTGATAGAACATACCCTGAGTTTGCGATGGAGCCTCGGAACATCAGGTTAGGTCTCTGTGCCGATGGATTTGCTCCATTTGGGAGAACAGGAAAAAGTTATTCATGTTGGCCAGTTATCTTAACGCCGTACAATCTTCCACCTGGTATGTGCATGAAGACACCTTATATGTTTTTGACATTGATCGTGGCAGGGCCGCAAAATCCGAAAAAGTTTATAGATGTTTATATGCAACCATTGATTGAGGAGTTACAACGGCTATGGGTTGAGGGTGTCCCTACATATGACGTTTGTACCGATCAAACATTTGTAATGAAGGCTGCCCTTCTTTGGACGATAAATGACTTTCCAACTTACGGAATGTTATCTAGATTAAGTACAGCTGGGATATTAGGATGTCCGATATGTTTGGATAGGTCAAAGTCATTTAGATTAAAGCATGGAAAGAAGCCCAGCTATTTTGACTGTCACAGACAATTTTTACCGCCAAGTCATCCTTTTAGAAGGAATAAGAAAGAGTTCATCAAGAATAGGACTGAAAGAACGCGTCCACCATTGAGGTTGACCGGCAATCAAATTTGGGAGCGTGTGCAGGACTTGCCAACTGTTGTTGAGAACCCGCACGGCACGACTTTTGCATACGGAAGTACACATAAGTGGACAAAACGCAGTATATTTTGGGATCTACCATATTGGAAGGCCCATCTTATTCATCATAATCTTGACGTCATGCACATAGAAAAGAATGTTTTCGACAATGTCATAAATACTGTGATGGATGTCGCTGGAAAAACAAAAGACAACTTGAACGCAAGAAAAGATATGAGAGATATTTGCGATCGGCCAATACTAGCTGTGGATGCAAACAGCAGGGGACCAAAACCGAAAGCAGTTTATACATTGGATAAGGAGCAGAGGCGAGTTGTTTGTCAATGGTTGAAATCTGTGCGGTTTCATGATGGATATGCTTCGAACCTCGGGAGATGTGTTGATTTGAATGAATGCAAGTTCACAGGTTTGAAGAGTCATGATTGTCACATCCTGATGGAAAGACTAATTCCAATAGCTTTGAAGGAAGTTCTACCGAACTTTGTATGGGGCGCCATTACAGAGTTAAGCAATTTCTTCCATGATATTTGCTCGACAGTGTTAAAAGCATCGCACATAGAAAAACTAGAGAGAGATATTCCAATTATTCTTTGCAACTTAGAAAGGATATTTCCTCCAGCGTTTTTTGATTCGATGGAGCATCTCTTAGTTCACTTGTCTTATGAGGCCAAAGTTGCAGGTCCCGTCCAATTTCGATGGATGTATCCATTTGAGAGGTAATATTTTTTTTTAAAATACAGTTCAAATTAGTTTATCATATAATATGTTCCGATAAGCTTCTTTCCATTTCAACTAGATTCTTATATCACTTGAAGAAAAAAGTGAAGAATAAGGCACGTGTTGAAGCTTCAATTTGTAATGCATATATTGTGGAAGAAGTGACAACATTTGCATCATACTATTTTGAGCCGCACGTTTAGTGCAAGAGGCGGAGAGCAGGCAGAAATGATGAGGGCCCCATTGATCCCAATTGCACAGCATTCTCTATTTTCAATTATCTGGGTCGACCAAGCGGCGCATGTCAGTTTCGTTACTTATCAGGCAAAGAATTTCATGCAGCCCATACTTATATTTTACTGAACTGCCCAGAAGTCGAGCCATACTTCAAGTAAGTGTAAATTTACAAATATATGTTTTGTGTGTCAAATATTTGCTAATATTTAAATGGTTTTTAATATTAGGATTTTTCAAAATTCAATGTGTGGACTACAACCAAATGAGTTTGACCGTTTGTGCGATGAACAATTTGCAGCATGGTTCAAGACATATGTAAGTTCCCTATGGACCAAAACCAAGTTATTAAAATTATATACATCATTTAGTAAAATATATATTATTGACTTTGCATGTGTAACCTTAGGTTCACAGTCATTATGATGAAATTGGAGGGCAAGGATTGCTATATCATCTGTCATGGGGTCCACAGTTAAGAGTTCGAAGTTGGCCAGCATATTTCATAAATGGATATAATTTTCATACTCAAGAATATGGAATGGGAAAATCCACAATGAATAGTGGTGTGTCTGTTCGGTCATCCAATGGTGGCAGTGCAGAAGATGATTTTTATGGCTTGTTGGATGAAATCATACAGATAGAGTACCTTGGACCATTAATGATGCGGGTTGTGTTATTTAAGTGCACGTGGTTCGACCCCATCAAAGGAATGAAGGTGCATACGAAGTTCAATTTGGTTGAAATAAATCACAAGAAAAGGTATATGAAGTATGAACCACTTGTCTTGGCACAACAAGTAATTCAAGTATGTTATGCATCATATCCTAGTTTGAAACGTGACAAAGCTGATTAGTGGGCTGTATGTAAAATCAAAGCACGGAGGAAAATTGAGGAACACTGGAAGGATAGAGCCTACCAACAAGAGGAAGTGTGTAACACGGTTGAAATTGAGGAATATAACATACCAACTTTACGAGATCCGTGTGGAGCAATGATAGATGTGGATCCAACTGAAATTTGCGAATTAAATGTACAAAAATGTTCAGAATCTGATTTTCAGACGGATGACGAAGACGAGGACGAAGACGAAGACGAAGATGAAGACGAGGACGAGGACGAGGACGAGGACGAAGACGAAGACGAAGATTAAAATTTTTGTCACAAAACACTACAAATGTGTAATTATTAATGCGACAAGTGCTATTTTGGTTGTTATCATTATTATTCTTGTTATTATTGTTATTGTGCTTTTTTAATTGTCGATTATTCTTTTTATTTTAATCGATAGTCCGAAATTTTGTCCCTAAATGCCGACAAGTCAATTATTAGTAACGTCCCCTAACATTTCCGATATTCTAATTTCCATTGCAAAATTTGAGATGCCAAAATTTTGGACTGAAAAAAAGAAGTAGCAAATTTAGCGACCCAAATAAACTGTCCGATCGCTAAATTTGCGACGGACCGGTCTTGTCCGTCGCAAATTTGCGACGGAATAAAACTTTCCGTCGCAAATTTTGGACCGACAAAAAATTTCGGACTTATTTTCGATCGGGAAAATTCCCTCGCAAATTTGCGACGGAAAAAAACGGTCCGTCGCAAATTTGCGACGGACAAGAACGGTCCGTCGCAAACCTTTCCGTCACAAATTTGCGACGGACCGTTCTTGTCCGTCGCAAATTTGCGACGGAATAAAACTTTCCGTCGCAAATTTTGGACCGACAAAAAATTTCGGACATATTTTCGATCGGGAAAATTCCCTCGCAAATTTGCGACGGACCGTTCTTGTCCGTCGCAAATTTGCGACGGAATAAAACTTTCCGTCGCAAATTTTGGACCGACAAAAAATTTCGGACATATTTTCGATCGGGAAAATTTCCTCGCAAATTTGCGACGGACAAGAACGGTCCGTCGCAAATTTGCGACGGACAAAAATTCCGTCGCAAATTTGCGACGGAGCAAACCTTTTCGTCGCAAATTTGTGACGGACCGTTCTTGTCCGTCGCAAATTTGCGACGGAATAAAACTTTCCGTCGCAAATTTTGGACCGACAAAAAATTTCGGACATATTATCGATCGGGAAAATTCCCTCGCAAATTTGCGACGGACAAAAACGGTCCGTCGCAAATTTGCGACGGAATAAAACTTTCCGTCGCAAATTTTGGACCGACAAAAAATTTCGGACATATTTTCGATCGGGAAAATTCCCTCGCAAATTTGCGACGGACTAAAACGGTCCGTCGCAAATTTGCGACGGACAAGAACGGTCCGTCCCAAATTTGCGACGGACTAAACGCTTCCGTCGCAAATTTGCGACGGACTTTCTATGTCCGTCGCAAATTTTGAACCGACAAAAAATTTCGTACATTTTTTCAAACGGGAAAAATTCCCTCGCAAATTTGCGACGAAAAAAAGCGGTCCGTCGCAAATTTGCGACGGAGTCAACCTATCCGTTGCAAATTTCGAACTTTTTTACGTCTCAAATTTGTGATTGACTTGAATTTTCGTCGGAAATTTTTTGTCGGTCGAAAATTTGCGACGGACTTTCTATGTTCCGTCGCAAATTTGCGACCGACTTGGTTCCGTCCGTCGCAAATTTGCGACGGACAGTTGTGTCCGTCGCAAATGTGCGATGGACGGTTGTGTCCGTCGCAAATTGCGATGGACGCTTTAAGTCCGTCGCAATTTTGCGACATTTGCACCCAACCTCCCCCCTCCTCCTCCTCCGCCTTCCCCGACGCCGCAGATTTGCAGATCTGCGCAGCTCCCCCGCCGCCGTCGCCGTCGCAGTCGTGGCCGTCATCGCCGTCGCCGCCCAGCCGCCCCACAGCTCCCCCGCCCATCGCCGGTCGCCCCGCAGGCCCCCTCGCCCGTCGCCGGTCGCGGGCCAGGCGCCCCGCAGCCCCCCGCCCATCCCCCGCCCCCCGCCGGTCGCGCCCTCGCCCCCGCCCCGCCTCGCCGCCCTCGCCGCGTCCGAGCAGCGGACCGAAGCCTCGCCGCCGCCGACCAGCAGACCGAGGCCATCGCCGCCCAGCCTCGCCGCCCAGTCGCCCGCCCGCCAGGAGCCGCCCCACGCCGTCCGCCCGCAGCCGCTGCCGTTGCCGTCGCCGCCCACCATCAGCCGGCCGAGGCTCTCGCCGGAGCAGCCCCCTGCCCGTTGCCGCCCTCGCCGGAGCACAGCCACCGTCGCCGTCGGCCAGCCGCCGCCGACGCCGTCGTCACCGTCGCCGCCGTCCAGCCGCCGGCGCCGGCGTGCCGCCGCCGGCCAGCCAGCCATCCGCCTCCCAATCACCGGCTGACGCCGTTGCCGCCGCCCGATGCCGTCGTCGCCGACCGATACCGTCGCCGCCGAGCTCCGCCGTCGTTCGCCCCGTCGTGGCCGAGCACTTGGCCGACTAGTCACCATTTGGGCCCACACCCGCGCCGGGACCGCCACTGTCCGATCGGCTGGTTTTTGTTGTCCTTGAACCAAGTAAGCAACTCCCTAAACCCTAGTTAGTATAGTTAGGTAATTAGTTGGACTTGTTTAGGGATTATTTAGGTTCACTTTTCGTTGGCTAAGTTACGGGTCGATTTCAGGATTGCATGTGGCTTTGATCGATGGTCGACTGGTTAATTTGTCTATTATGTGGATGATTAAGCGTTAAATGACGATAAGCTGATTGATTAAGCGTTTTTATAGAAAATGCATGAAAATTGAACAATGTAGTAAAAAATCATGAAAAATTACGGAAAATTATAAAAACGGTATATGTTGGCAACAAATATGAAATTTGACCGTAAAAATTTTTACGAAACTAAAATTTCATAATATCATAAAATGGCAAAAATTAATAGTGACCACCCATTTTGAGTGAAATTTATATTTTTTAACGTTCCGGGAAAAAAATATTAAAAAATTAAAAATTTTCATAACCTTATAAAATTGCTTAAAATAAATGTGGCCACCCATTGTGAAGGAAATTTTTATTTTTTTGGGAAAAAATATTAAAAAATATTAAAAAATATATAAAATTTCAAAACTGCACAGAATTGCCTAGAAAACATGTGGCCATCAATTTGCAGTGAAATTTAAATTTTTTAAGGTGGCCAAAAAAAATTTGAATTTAGAAATTTTCTAAGTTTAACGGAATGGCTTATAATACATGTGGCCATCCATTTTTAGTTATATTTAAATTTTTTAACGTGCCCTAAAAATTATTAAAATAAAGAAGGAGAAAAATTTTGGAAACTTTATCTAATAGCTTAGACTACTTGTGACCACCCAATTTTAGGACTGAAAACTTTTTTTAATTAACGGAAAAAAATTTTATATTAAAAAATAATAATGTAACATTTCTAAAAATTTTTATATTTCAAAACTTTACAGAATATCTTAGAATATCGATGGCCACCAACTTTTAGTGAAATTTTTTTTTAGCTCCCAAAAAATATTTAACAATAATAACAATTTTTCTCTTACAAAACTTTACAAAATGACTTAGAATACCTGTGGCCACCCACTTTCAATGAAATTTAAATTTTTGTATGTGGTTAAAAAAAATGTAATCAAAATGAATGCGATTTATATTCTGATGTTTGATACTTGTTGCCACCCATATCGTGCTCATATATTGATGTTTCATATCAAAATGAATGGGATTCATAATATATTTGTTCGTAGGAAATTGCACGTCATAAACACTCGACATTGGCTCATTTCAAGGAAACATTTTCTCAATCTTTCCATCAAAATGGTAAGTTTCGTCATGTACATCATTATGTGTTCGTAATACGTGTCAATAGTTCTTTACATATTCGCATAACCTTCCTACTTGTCAGTATAAACGTGGAGGTCACATGCATAGAAGACAAGCCTCTTCCTCGTCCTCGTCCCCGGCCCTTTCCTCTTCCCCTGTCCCGTCATCTAACCCTCAACCACAATATGGTCCGTCACAATATGGACACGTTGGCCCTTCCTCCAATTTTCAACAACATGTTACGGGACTTGGCCACATGGGAACTGAATATCCTCAAGTTCAATCTCCTGTAGCTGCCTCTCCTTCGGTTCCACCGCATTATTCGACGGAACAATTGAATAATGACGGAAACACAGGTCAAGAAGATAACCGATTCTTCATATGCCCATTTGGAGATTCGTAAGTACTTCATTTTTTTTTAGTATATGTAATATTTAGGGCTTTAGATATAGATGTCAACTGAATTGTCGATGATGCACAATATCCGTATGATTGCAGATTCACGGATGCTCCGACTGTTATGAGGGAATTGAACAAAATAGTAAGAAACTTTTGGATGGGAGAGTATATTACTTACAGAAGTGTTCCACAAGAAGTGAAAGAAATGTGGTGGAATGAGTTCAAGGTAAGTTTTACATATTTTATTTTCTCGCCAATTAAATTTGGTGTAGTATATTCATGGTCAAGAATGATGTAAAGGGACCAGAACAACTCTATAGTTTTCGATACCTAAAGGACCAGATATTTTCCCCGACATGAACTTTACAAAATCTGTCTATATTTGTCTGGTGCATGGTTATGAATATGTGATCATCAAAATAACTTTCAATTTGTGTTTTTATTCATTGCAGCGGAAGTTCAAGTGGGAGGAAGCGGAAGATAATGAAGTGAGAAGAATTTTCGATAAGAAAATCAGTGATTTTATGCGAAATGTCATGAATAGAGCGAAGATCAAGCAAGCGAAGCCGTCTTTCATTACAGCTGACAACTGGGCGGCAATTAACAGAGTTTGGGCATCTGAACAGAGTCGGCAACTCTGTGAGCAGAATAAGAAGAATCGATCTTCTAGTTCTAGTGATGGGTCAGCCACATATGCTGGGGGCTCTATCAATATTGCAGAGCATCGCAAACGACTGGTAAGTCTGTTAAATGAGTTATAAGTTAATTTAATTCGATTACTCATGTTTACATTTTGTAGGCACATGAATTGGGGAAGGAACCAACATTTGCAGCTACATTTGAACGCACATTTCAAAAGAAAGATAAGACATGGACTGGCAATCGAGCAAAAGCTGTTAAGGTATGTAAGGTTATACTTTGGCTTATATGTAAACTATAATGAAAACTGTGAATGCTTTCAATATTTATGGTTGATATATATATATATATATATATATATATATATATATATATAGTGATTTTATTTTCATCTACATTGTTAATGTAGGAAAAATATGATGAACTTGTAATGAGCAGTGCTAGTGGTAGTGATGATTGTCCTGAGTCCATGCCATCAGGTGATAATATGGCATTATAGATGGAGGCAACGGGTGGGGTGAAAAAAGGAAAAATATTTGGGATGGGATCGTTGTCACGGATGTACATGCCGAATAATCCTGGAAGTTCATCATCCACTACGACTGGTCGAAGGAAGTCAAGAAGTGGATCATCTGAAAAATGTACTTGTTCAGAAGGACGAACGAATACATAACTTGGAACAACAAATGGCACTCGTTATGCAACACCTTAACCTCAATCGCTATAACGATCCTTTTGTACCTCCAGCCAATCCAATAGGTCATGGGCACAATGATGACCAACCCATTGATGTCGAGAATGCTGATGATGATGATGATGATGATGATGATTTTCTCTAGACTTTCTAGTTAAAATTCTCAAAATCGGGGGTAAGCTTGCTTCATAATCTTGGTTTTTCATAATTTCACTCATATTCATATGTAAGAACATTTATGTTCGTCCTGAAACGTTTTTTTGTTAACCCTCTTGTTATTTTATACCTAGTTCCACATCCATGCATAAACGCTACTTTTATATTCTAGACTGATTTATGTATCGACATTTCCTCAAGTCTCGACAAAAGTGACTACTTTTGGTATCTTGCCATCGTACCAAAGCTGCGTCTTCTTGTGTATGGTTTTTCTGCATCTTATATGGTTGTCTCGCCTCTTAGTTCATGTTTTGAATGTATTGTAAGCTTGGATATCAAATAGCATCATGTCAGACTCTGCAACTTTCCTTCAATTATTTGTTTCAATTATATGTCATTGTGGCTGGTTTGTCAGAATTTATGGTTTGTTCGTTTTTCTGTTTCAATTATATGTTATATGTTATTGTCTCCTTTGTTTGATATGAACAATAATTTATGGCCGAAATGATGTAAAAATAGCCGAATTTTGCGATCATTACAGTTCGTTGCTAATTTGCGACGAAAATTGCGACGGATTTGCAACGAATCTTGCGACTAAATTTTCGACGGATTGATATCGTCGCAAATTTGCGACGGATTATATTCGTGGCTAATTTGCGATGAATTTTGCGAAGAAATTTGCGATGAATTTTGCGACGAAATTTGCGACGAATTTTGCGACGGATTGAGATCGTCGCAAATTTGCGACGAAATATTTGCGACGAAATTTGCGATGGATTGTATTCATGGCTAATTTGCGACGAATTTTGCGACAGATTTTTGCGAAGAATTTTGCGACGAATTTTTTTTTCGTCGCAAAAATTGAAATTTTCCGTCGCAAAAATTTGCGACGACCTAGTAGCGACGGAATTTTTTCCGTTGCTAAATTCGTCGCAAAAATGATTTGCAACGGATTTTTGCGATTTTTTCGTCGCAAAATCCGTCGCAAAAAACATGTTTTTTTGTAGTGGAAGAACTCGAAATCCAGTTCTAACTGTAAACACCTCTTTTGGTCACTTGAAGTCAGATGAAAATCAACTCGCTCTAACAGACCTTTTTGTCCTCAAAATATATTCTTTCAATACCCAAATTACCGTAAAAAGCCTTGAAATTTTTATATGTCATAGAAAAGAAAGTTGCCAACAACTTTTGTGAAGGAAATTTTTTGAAAATAGCTCTAGAAAATTTTATAAAAATTCGGCAAGACAAGAAGGTCGGGATGAACAGTATTCCGGGCAGTTTCAATATGGTCTGAAAATGGGTTTTCATGCGACACAAATGGATTCCAAAAATTCCAAATTTAAAGTATGTTATACTTCAAGATGTTGGGAGCAACTTTCATGAAGGAAACTTCTTCAAATTTAGCCCAGAAAATTCTCTACAAAAATAGAAAATCGAAGACATACAGTAACCGCGAATCCGAGATTCACACCGAACTTCAAAAATTCAAGTTCTAGCTCTAACCCAGCTCATAAATCAGCCTTAACTAGCCCCTAAATTGGTCTCCAGATCACCATAATCCAGCCCACTTCTCAGCCATGATCCGTCCACAATTCTAGCACTTAATTCCATCACAATCAGCCCCTAATCCAACTCTAAATAGCTCCTAAAACTACACTAAACCGTGTCTAAACGAGCCCGTTAATACCCGATGTCCTAGGCAAGGGTTAGATTACGACTTACCTGACTCTAGACTCACACGGCTAGAGTGAAACGGGTGCGATCGGCGCGGCTCGGCGGTGGCGACGGCAAGCGGCGGTGGCGATCCGGTCGGGTGGTGACCGGCGTGCGGCTGCTCGGCGAGGGGAGGGAGCTGGTTCGGTGAGTGAGGGAGAGGAAGAGAGATGCCGTGAGATGAGAGAGAGAGGAAATGAGGAGAGAGAGAGAGGTCTTGGCTTAAAAACAAAGTTTTGACCAACTTTTTGCCAAATGACCAAAATGCCCTTCTCTCTACTTTTCATCCGATGGCCCAAATTCGATCTTATCTTGAAACCGACGGCCCAGATCAAATCTCATCCAAAATATCCAAGGGTAATCTTGGAATTTCTCAAAAAGTTCAAGGGCAAAAGTGTCTTTTCCAAATTTTGGGGCAAAATTACCAAAATGCCCTTGCTCCATAAAACTAGCCCTTTAGAACTTCTTAGGGGTAAAATGGTCACTTTCCTCATTTCTCATCGAAATCGAATTTTTCTGAAGGAATCGGGACAATCCAAAATTACACGTTTCAATCGCAACGGCGTCCTAACATCCCATTGTGACATCCTCATTTTCCGATGTCCAATTTGGGTTCAATTAAATAATTAAATTTTATTAAACGCAACTCAAGCGTTTCTCAAACTAACGGGTGGCCCGTTAGGGAAATTCGCATATTCAACCCGTGACTGATAATAAATCGAGTCACGTGCAAGTTGGTTCGGTTCGTGACGATTTCGGTTGTCATTTGAATCGTGAGGATCAATCACTAGATCCAAGGGGCAAGTTCGTTTAGTATAAGTTCAGGACCGTTCGTCAATTCATTTCGTGGTCCAGCAGAATCACCAGCGATCCATTACTATGACAGTGGCGAACTGACCCCTAGTTATCTTCAGATCAGCCAACAGTGGCTCCAAATATCACTTCGGCGATTTTATGGTCAAAAATCAATTCACGATCGAATTTTCTCTTCGTCGCACGAATTTAAATCCCCCATTAGCCTTTCCCTAATAATTAGTATCCCAGGAATGATCAGTTCCGGGCAAAAACTAACTACGAGTGCATTCAAAAAATCCAGTATTTCATAAATCCCAAATGGACCAATTTTCAGGATGTCACAGGGGAGTCATGGACTAGCTTATAAGACTTGAGGTCCTATATATGCGTAACGCGTTTTAAAGCCGTGAGGGTCAGTGGGCCCAAAGTGGATAATATTACACAGTGTAGACCCGGGATGTTACACTTGGCATACAAAACTTGCTGGGAATCAAAGTAGAAGGTAATACCACAAAATAGCCTCTCAAAAGAAGAAGCCAAAGCTCAATCTCTTAAACATACAAGATGTCAACCGTATGTGAAAACAGATATTAGCCGGACATGGACAAAATAGATGATTTAAGTGAATTCTCCGGTCAGTAGAACCTAGGGTCCAATCACACTCCAAGAGCAGTGGACAAAATCATTCTGCAAATTGGGTTGAAGGAGCTCATATTTCAGATTAACGATGCTCAAAGAACCTGCCACAATGTTCTCCTCCAATAGAGATCAGCAACCAATGACCATCTTAGTTCCTCGGAAAATTACTCACAATCTCAATTATGAAACTAAATAAATTGATAAAAGTCTTATTTTACCGTTCATCACCTCTACGGGCAATTCTGACTATATCTTGCGTGCAACTACTAGAACAAGAAACTACACTTGCAAGGCACAACCGGAGTAAGGGGACCAAAATTTTTTGAAAAAGACAAAGTTAACATAGAATACTACACACACATATATATAAAGATTAATAGATGAACAACAACAGAAATTTCTAAGTATTCTCTACACCAACTAATTAGAAAGAGACATCTCACTGGAGAAATCGATGCTGGCTGCTAAATAGCTACTTGAATTTGACTTCTAGTACTCTAAGACAGCCGAGCCGAGCCACTTCTCTCTCTCTCTCTCTCTCTCTCTCTCCACAATTAGGAATCACAGATCCCTCGGGAAGCACAATTTTAGTTAACTAACTGCCCAAATCCTAGGAACACTGTCAACCTTGTCTTCATTTCAACTAATACCAAGGTCACCCTCTAGAGAACTCCTACAACCCACTACCATACACCAGTCCCGAATTCTATATAAATGCTTCCAAATGATTGCAAATGATTCACAACATCATCACAGAAATATTCTCAAATACACCAACAGAACTAAACAAGAAATCTAGAAAAATCACTGAAAGAGAAGAGAATGGCCACCGTAGCAGCCAAATTTATGCTTCCCGGTGTCTTTGATGGATGCTTATCAATAAATGATGTGGAGATCGAGAGGAGGCCATACCATCGCAAATGCGATTGTGCGCTGCACAAGTTGAAAGGAGGTCGTTCCACAACTTGCTCCCATCATAACAACATATCATTCCCCAGGAAGGAGTTATCTGCTAATTGCTCTTTGTCCAGGACAGCCGCCAAGTTCTCTTCTCAATCTTGCGTTTGCAGTGGTCCTTCTGACCGTAGCAAGGAGAGCACATGACAGCGGATTAGCATTGTCAAATAGAAGATAGGTAACATTGGAGGCATTGTATAGGAAGAATGATAAGAGGTCAAAAGCAGGGAAGCCATTAATTTTGTCCTTTCCTATTTCTAGTCCTCGCTCACTCCTCATGGAAAAAAATTTCCATTGTATAAATAGCAGAAGCTTCTTTGCTAGCTTTTTTTGGTAAATTAAGCCAAGTTTAAATGTAAACGCATTCTTCTCCTCATTTTCTTTCAGGGAAATGAGAGCTAAAGTTATCCATTTGAGATATATAAGCCTGTCATATACTACGTTGCTCTGTTGTTTCTTAAATACTTGTAAATTGTGAATAAAAAATCTAGAGTGTTAGAGTATATTGAGTTTCTCAATAATAGGCAGCAAGCGCACTTAACATTGTGGAAGATGACCTTAAAATATGTTGTAACATTTCACAGCTTTTTTTCCCCAAATTATGACGCTGACAAATATTATTTCAGTGAGTTTCAATAGGAAATAGATAAATGAAGGAAACACTAGAAGAGGTCCATTGAAATAACTTTCCCTGAACGCCTCTTCTACACATCTCTTAATTTCATATAAATTGCATTATCATATGTCATTCCCTTTGTTATTGCTAAATGTTTCTCCCAAAAGAGAGACAAGTGACCATTCAATTTCTTAGTAAAGCATCAAGATAAAGAAAAAGTCATTGACAAAACAACCACAATACGGCTGGATTTTAAAAGCTATCAGAAATGCGTTCCAAGATAAATAATTAAACAATTGCAGAAGCAAGATTTTCTATTCCAACCAAATTTCAACCTCTCTGATAATGACTTGAAAAGCTACAGAGGAAAATCATTTCTTGAGACATGGTTAGACAAGAGTTTGCTCTGGTGGCATTTTTGCTGATATTTACAAGGCATTGTCCTTAGAACAAGAGAATAGTATCCAAAGGTGTTTTACAAAGGAAGTAAAATGCAACAAATACAGACAAACATTCAGCATAGAGTCCTGGATGTTCAAACAAAAGACCATCAGTTTCACCATAACGAACATTTGTAAGCATTCAGATCACTAACAAATTGGTCAAAGAAAAAGACATCCCTTTGGACAAATCTTGCTCGTAGCAAATAATGCATGGATTTTGTCTTTTACTGGCCAAGGCCATACAAGCCAAGCCGAGATAACATTTTACGCTCAAAAGCATTTCTGTTTATTGGGGGCCAGTCTGACCTCCAAAGGTGTTTCACGCTCAAAAGTGTTTCAGCTCATGGCTAGCCAAGCCAAGCTGCTCAAGTTCCTCAAACTCCAAAGTTACCCCCACCAAAAGGAACAGGACAATTAGGAAACAAGACACTATTGCAATTTCAGCTAACTAACTGGCCAACAAGACTACAGAAAATAGTTTCTAACTCCTCGGAAATTCCACCAGCATCATTTTTGCTCTCTCGAGAACTCCTAATCCCAATGACCAAACATCAAGTTCTACTTCTATTGAAATGCATCCAAAACCATGCCAAAATATTGGAGAATTTAAGAAAAAATCAGGCATTCATCTTTGAGAAGCCATCACATAACACAACCAAACAAGAAAGTAAGAAAGAAAAGGACTCTCATTTAGGCGAGTTTTTACTCATCTCTAACTGCATTTGTAGGATATATAATTGTAAGGACACTGTCATTAAATTTCAAGACATGTAGAAGCCAATTCAGATCAATAGAACTTCAAAGGCTAGTTCCTCTTATTCATACCAAAGATTTTCCTTCAAGCTTAAACAAACACTTTTTAACATCTAATACATTACGAATTAGAATAAACACTTCAGAAAAATCTATGCTGGCAATGACCTTAACTACAAATAGACATTTCAAAGCCCAAAGCCAAGCCAAGCCAAGAAATCTCTCCCCTCTGTAAGGAATCACAGCATCCCTAGGGATTTGCATACAAGCTAACTAACTTGACAAGAACTGTCACGCCCCGAACCCTGCGAGCGCGCCAACATCCCTCCGAGGTCGTCAAGTATGCGACATCTCAAGATTTGTCGTCGACCCAAACCGAACGCTAACAAATAGCGTAAGTGGAAGCAAAACGAACTCTCCATACAACATGTAATCCAACGGGATAATAGAGAGACAATCGAAACACATCAACAAAAACATTTTATAAACATAGCGTTAAACGCAAATAAGCAATTACAAGCCTTACTAGAGGCCACCATCTAGATACCACTCATAACAAAAAGGATTGGGTGATGGGTAAGCTTAACTCCTCTACAAAAGGGATACTCCAAAAAGAGACGAGGAGAATAATCTCATCCTTAGATCATCACGGTACTCTGGTGGCATCTCCGGATCAGTCATGGCCGTGGGTCTGAAATGGTTTGGTTATACAACCATAAGAACACTTCTCAATAAGCAACTACCTAAGCATCGCTTAGGCTAACACGTATCTCCGGACAATCCTAAACGTGCAATTCTAACAAACAACGTGCCATAGACAATCACAGGCGTCTTTACCTCGCCTTGGCATATGCACACGCCCTGCATGTTAGAATACCTCCATAACATGGCAATTCACTCCACGAGCACATAATACAACCACATGACGTAAACGTGCATAAAACGGTTATTAATCCAGACATGCTCAACAGCAACACAAGCACATTGCATTCCCCAATGCATAACACATGATTATAACTGTCTAGATTATTAATGGCCCCTCGGGCCACCAAACCCCCGTCGGTCTTTTGGCGTTGTCGCGACCTAAAAATTCCCTCTCAGGCTAATGGATTATTAGGACTAAACCTAACTCGAGCCCTCCCAAGCCCTACCAATTCGCAACTTAGGGTTTAAGTTTTTAACATGCAAATGTTTTCATGCTTGGAGTCGCCACTAATCTATTTGTGGTAGGTCGATTAGAAACCTAAATAAAACATAGGGAGATATGTTTTATTCCTACGAACTAGAGATTCTAAGCCCGGGGACTTGATTACGCTAGATCTAGTCTAACGCCCTTTCGGTACCTTTTCTTTTCAAAAAAATGTTTTGGCAAGCAATTTGGATCCATTTTAACTTAGTCACTAACATGTGAGGTGTTCATGCGGGTGCGCAAACCACCAAAGTAACACCCAATAAAGCATTGAATAAATTGCAAGTTTGGGAAAAATTACTTACCTCGAAGCAACGTAAGCATCTGCATTGTTAGCTAGAAAATCACATCAACAACCTAATATGATTTCTAATTAACAAGGAATTCACTCAATTTTTGGCTTTCCGCTTATTTAAATGAAATCTAATCTACATGCAATGACGTGCAAAAATGACATGCAAGTAATGCAACCTAGCATGCAAACTATATGTCATGCGACGACGTGACCTAATTCTAATGACGGGCAAATGATTTATTTTTGGTATTTTTTTGATGAAATTCGGAATAAAAATATGCCTAAATTAACATGCAACCTATGATGACTTAACATATCTTAACATGACTTATTTTTGAGATTTTTGTTAAAATTCGAAATAATAAATTGCTTAAATTAAGAATGCAATCTATCCTAATCTACCATAAAACAATTCATTCTTTTTTGGGATTTTCATGAAAATTCGGAATTAAAAAATAACCTAAATAATCTATTAAGATTAGAATATTACTTAATTTAAACTAGGAAATAGATTATCTCAAGTCCTAATTTAAATTAAATAATTACTCTATCGTCTAGATATATTTAGGATTCCCTAAACATGCGAAACTCAAATTCAAATCCTAACTGATTTTTTTGAATTTTCTTTTTATTTGAAAAGGAAAAAAAACAATTTAAATAGAGATAACATCCACATTTAACACAACCACGCGATCCGCAAAATTCGTTTCGAACTCGGATTAGGCACAAAAATCGAACTATCGGTCATATTTATAGGGTTATAGATATTAATGGAAAGTCGATCATTCAAATTTGGAAAGCAGATAAAAATCATTATCGTACCCAAGTGATTATGGATAGGATAATGATTTTCCATATCGCCACGTATCATACCTTAGGGATAAGGTCGGATAGTTGTCCAGATACGTTGCTGAATTAGGAAAGATTCCTAATTTTGAATATTTTCAACTATTGCGAACAAGGCAAATATTATCCTAAGATATCTAGCAATCCACGCAATATTCACAGAATATTCAAACATCCAAAAATTGAGAAACGAAATATTCTAAAAATATTGGATAATGTTCAATTACCTAATTTGCGGATAATTTCCAAATTCGAACTTGCGGATCGGGATGAACGGCGAACGGTGGACCGGCGGCGCGGTGTCGGGAGCGACGGCAGCAGCAGCGGCGCACGGCGAGAAGCAGCGGCAGCACGCGGTTGCGCGCGGCAGGGGGGAGCAGCAGCAGGCGGCGGCGTGCGGCGGGAGGAGCGGCAGCAGCAGGCGGCGCGTGACGGGAGGAGCGGCAGCAGGCGACGGCAGCTGCAGCAGCGGTGCACGGCGAGAATCAGCGGCAGCACGCGGCGGCGCGCGGCGAGGAGCAGCAGCAGCAGGCGGCGGCGCGCGCGGGGAGCAGCAGCAACAAGCGGCGGCGCGCGACGGGAGGAACGGCAGCAACACGGCAGCAGCGGCGTGCGACGGGAGGAACGGCAGCAACACGGCAGCAGCGGCGTGAGGCGCGACGGCAGCAGGCGTCGGGGGAAGCGGCGGCAGCGGCAACGTCGGCAGGGAGCGGCGGCAGCAGCAGCAAGCGTCGGCGATAAGCGGCAGGTGGGGGCGCGGCGGTGCGCGGCAGCAACGCGGCGGCGCGCGGGACGCGGCGGTGGTGTCGCGGCAGGGAGCGACGGCAGCCGTGGCGTCGCGCGATGTCTTCCTCCTCTCTCTCTCTTTCTCACTCTCACACTCTAAAAATTTTCTGATCTGAAAATTGTGTGTCCCCACCATAAAACCCTGACCTAATAATGTATATATAGTATTAATCTAGGTCAATTAAATGGGCTTTCTAGTCCTAATGGGCTTAGGCTTGGGCTTTAATTTAAATGGGCTGAATTAATTAATGAGAATGGGCTAAATTAATTAATGAGAATGGGCTGAATTAAGTTCAAATTAAAACGACCGAGCCCGTTTGACTTGTAATTCCCGACCCTTGCATTCCAAGCGAGCCGAGTCCCGTTTGATGAAATTTAAGCTCGTTCGTCACCGCCGGTCCGATGCAAAATGCAATTAATCTAAAATGAATTTAAACTATATGTTATGCAATTTAAAATATTTTTTTGTTTAGGGGTTAAAAATTTAATCCCTAATTTTCTATGCAAATTACACTAAGTGATGCGCCAAAATTTAGGTGTCAACAGCTGCCCCTCTTTGAAGGTGAGCTCGTAGAGGTTGCATTCGAAGACTAAATGATACCTAAATTTCAACCATGCAAATGCAATGAATGTTGTTTTTGTCGGGATTATGAATCCCATTTTACAATGCAATGATGCATGCTGACATGAGTAGAAAACATACCTGGAATCACTTACCTGACAGGAGCGAGATAATGCAATTCGAGGCACAACTATAACTTGTATGTTGTTTTGGCAAATGTACGGGCTCAGTCCCCATCGGTATTGCCTGATATACGTTGATGAACTTCGGTGATCTGCAGTTAAGTCAAAACACACGAAGAAAGCTCGACGTATCCAATCATCATCTGGATTCGTGAGAATAGTTCGGGTCTTTACGAACTACCTATACATCTCCATAGGTGTTTGCAAAGATTTGGTCGCTTCACTTATACCTGCTCATAAGTGAATTGCGGGGGAAACTTTTGAAATCAAGAGGATATTCCGACCTTTACATATACCTGCTCATATGCAAAGATTTGGCCGCCTCACTTATACCTGCTCATAAGTGAACTGCGGGGGAACACCTGGGGTTGAGAGAATATTCCGACCTTTACATATACCTGCTCATATGCAAAGATTTGGCCGCTTCACCTATACCTGCTCATAGGTGAGTAGCGGGGGAACATCTGAGATAATGAGAGAATATTCCGACCTTTACATATACCTGCTCATATGCAAAGATTTGGCCGCTTCACCTATACCTGTTCATAGGTGAGTAGCGGGGGAATACCTGAGATTTGGGAAGAATATTCCGACCTTTACATATACCTGCTCATATGTAAAGATTTGGCCGCCATGCCTATATCTGCTCATAGTCATGTAACGGGGGAATCTTCTCGAGATTGTATGAAAATCTGTGATTTGATGAACAAAAGGGGCTAGCCCAAGTGTTCAAGAGTTCCTTGACAAAGTACCTGGATATCATCAGAAGTACCTGAAAAGGTTTGATCAATAGACACCTGAACACAATCAAAGGCATTTAGAGATCGCAAAAATGATCAAATGTGGGACCTGACAATTGCTTGAACAGGTTAGGGATACCTAGATAATCATAGACATCCTTGGGATAGAGATATACTTACCTGGTGACATCTCCAACTCTGAAGGTGTGTCTCCTGTTAGACACGATTTTAAGTAACATGTAATATGCATTCGCACACTGTCAAGAATACATATATACATGCACTATGATTTCAACTGATTTTCATGCACGATGGTTTTGTCAAATCAGCATTACAAACTTTGCTGGGAAAAAATCATGACAAGACAATCCGAACTCACAAGCGGGTATCTTGAAAATGTCGAATGAGGGACTTCCGGTCCAAAAGGGCTTTCTCTCATTCTCATCGAAAAGGCTGATTTATGGAGAATCGCTCCATCTCACCATCATCATGTAGACAAGGGTCTAAGTATTCTCGCAAGCAGTACGACTTTACCAATCTGAGAGGTCTTTGTTAGGACCGTAACATGGGCTTGGTCAATGGCTTAGCAAAAGAGACTCTTCGAGTCGAGGCTATTGAAAGAAAATACTCTGCAATTGTCTCCGGGTTTACAAGTCAAGAACCTGCAAAATGAGATAGAAATGGACTTGCTCGCACTTCTTCGAGCTAAGCTTATAAACATCAGAAACTCTACGTTAGTTCAAGTGCCTTAATCTGAAGAGACTTTGCAAGGGACGTAACGCAGGCTAGGCTCATGGGTTGAGAAATGAATGGATCATAAGGCTCAAAATGTGTATAATTGGGGTGAGAGTTGGTGATCATCTTGGCATTATCACCGGTGCTCTTTTCCGTCAGGGATTGTCTTCTCGGTAGATGTTCCATCGACTTCGAGAATTCATCACTTGATTCCTTAAAACTCTGGATATTTTTGTGACTTTGACACATCTCAACATTTTCTAATCCAAAGTCGTCACTTTTTCTCCATTTTTTCTTCTTTTCTTTTCTTTCACGGGCATTGGCCTTGCTTTTACCAGGCACACTGCTTTTTATGCCCTCTAGTTTTTTTTTTTGACACACACTGTCTACAATGCATACATTGGCCAGTCACACTTTGGCTTGTTTTGACCGAATGACTAACATTTGGACTCTCAGGGTCTTCGTCTTTTATCGGCGCTCCGGATATGCTGCCTGAACAATGATGACTTTTGCCTTGCCCCAGTGTGGGGGATGATCACCAACTGGGTTTATATGAAACGAATTTGTGGGCTCAATTGGGCTTAACAAAGGATAAAGTGTGTATAGGATAGAGAAAGAAATGCTCTTCGTCATCCTAAGGCACTCGAACTTCACGTGAATTCATCTGAAAAAAGCAACACTCGAAGATTGATGCAAGTGAGAGCATGAAAATTTCTACTCATTTTTCACCTTATGATGCTGACTTACCTCCAGTTCGCCCCGATGTGGGGTGGTTCTTGACAGGGGTAATTTGAATGAATTTCTCCAAGTGTTTAGGCTCAAAGTGGCGAAATAATGGATAACCTGTAGTGTTTGGGACAGAGAAATGAATCGCCTCTCGTCATTTCAGTTGCCGTACCTTTTGCGAGATAACCCTTTGCCTTGCAGACATGGAATTTTTTTACTCAACTCACTGGGGATTAGTGCACGGGACTGTGTATAGGATATGGCTTGCCTTTTATCATCCCGATGTACCTCATTCGACACATTCAATTCATTCCACATGAGTTATCATATTGTCTAAATAGATTCCCCCTTTGAGGTCAATGATACAGGTTGACAAATAACCATGCAGAAATTAAAGCCAATGCAAACATCTTAACTTGAAATTGATTGAAACCATTTATTCATAAATGAAATGTTTGCAATTCAGAGTATAAAACCAAACTTTTGAAAACTTTTGCTGCAAAATGTTAAATCTTATCAGGGATAATATATCTTCACAGCATCAGAATTAACAGGAGTGGAAAACTCACGACCATCCATTTCTGCGAGGATCAGGGCACCTCCGGGAAGCACCTTTTTAACCACATACGGACCAATGTAGTTTGGGGCAAATTTTTCTCCAGGAACAGGAAAGACTAGGAGTACTTTCCTTAGGACCAGATCATTTACCTCGAAGTGTCTTGGACGCACTTTTTGGCTGAAAGACTTACCTACTCATGAAGCAATTGGATCGAGCTTTTCGTCTTACTTCAAGGGGATTTGCCCCTCTTCACTTCTTTGGGTTCTCCGGAATCACTCAAATTGACAGTGATAGTTTGGTCTACCGTTAGGACTTTAGGTCTTTCATGATGCTCTAGATCACGCTGAAGGTCCGAGGAATCTTCAAGTTCATTGGTGTCATCGAGATCAGGTTCGGTGGCACATAATTCATCAGATTGGACCGTCCCCATACCCTTACGTGTCACAAAATTGCCCATGAAACATAAAGTAGGGGGTTCAGTAGGACAAACAGGGCTAAACAGTGTATTTTTTATTTTTTGATTTTTTTTGAAATTCTTTTGCAAAAGGTTTTAACACGAGGAAGCATGAAGAAGCCCAGGCCTCAGAATTCTCCTTGGACTATATTTCTCTTTTATCGGTTGGATATCATCACCGGACTGGTTTGATGTACCTCAACATGCCCTCAAAACGAAAATAACTTGTAATTTCATTGATTATCACCAAATGAATTACATTTATTGGAATGGAAATTGCAATAATCAAATCCTAGAAATGAAAAGTACTAAAAAGCAGCTCCCGAGACGGGGCAAGTCCTAAAAAGCAGTAAAAATTCCCGCGCAGGGGAGTGTACGAAAAAAGTAAAGGTGTTACTCTTGCGGGCCAATGCCCATTTCTCCTAACGGTCCTTCCTCGATGGCTCCAACTAAGAAATTATCGAACAGGGCAGTGATTCCCTCCATTGCATCATCAGGATCTTCTATCACTAGAGGCGTTGGATCATCCATACCTCCCCATCCATCCGGGACAATGTCACAGGGGTCGACATAGAAGCTCGGGGGTGCTGAGTATTTCACATAATAATCGAACTTGCCGCTTGGTTGCCCCAGAGTGTCGATCACTTCTTTCTCTTCATGCATCATTCTCGCAGGGCCCGGGAATATGGTACGGAGGTGTGGAAGCAACCTACCACGCCTACGTTCTTCAACATTCGGCTCTTCTTCGGATTGCGATCTGTTCTGTCCACTTCCCCGACTTCGACCTTGAACGCGTCCACGTCCACGTCCACGTTCCCCATTATTTGGCTCACTTGACCCCAGGTATCCCAACCCAGTAATGCGGGGCCTCTGAGAAACTTCCACTGGTTGGCGGATACCTTGACCATCCCTACCAAGGCCTTCACCTGGAGTAAAGCCATGGGACATCATTACTTTGCCAACCATGACTGCAGCATTTGACACCTCGGGAATAGGCGGTGATGATCCTCTAGACGCATGTATGGTTGATACGAGCTCGAGCGACTGATAGCTCGATTCTATTTTGCAATCAGGCTCAACATAGGGGATAGCCGTTGCGTGGTAAATTGGGTGCTCTTCTTCACCGTGAACTGTAATTAACTTTCTCTCCACGACGAACTTCACCATCTGATGTAGACTGGATGGCACAGCTCCAGCTGTATGAATCCATGGACGACCCAACAGAAAATTGAATGCAGTGAGAATGTCCATAACTTGGAATAGGACATTGAACATCGTTGGTCCTATCTGTATATCAAGGTGGATTTCTCCCATCACTTCTTTCTTCGTTCCGTCAAAGGCTCGAACGGAGGTCTTCGCAGAATTCATCTTAGAAGGATCTATCTTGAGCCGGTGTAAAGTTGCCAGAGGACAGATGTTCAAGGCTGATCCATTATCGATGAGTACCCGAGCTACATGCGAGGCCTTGTGTTTGACAGAAATGTAGAGTGCTTTGGTATGTCCCCTCCCTTCTAGAGGGAACTCTTCGTCTGAAAAGGCTATGAGGTCCTTAAGGAGTATAGAACCCACAAATTCTTCTAACTTGTCATGATCGATCGTTTCTGGCACGTGGACTTCACTTAACACCTTCATTAAGGCCTTCTGATGCTTGACAGATGTCTGGAGCAGCTCAAGCAGAGAGATTTGCGCGGGCAGCTTGCGCAATTGTTCAACTACGTTGTACTCGCTAGCCTTAATCACGGCTAGGAACTCCTTGGCTTCTTCATCAGTAACAGGTTTTGCAGGTTGGGCATTAGCTTGGCCATAGGCATGCCCGGATCTGGTAACCAAGTCGACATCGAGACTGTAGGACCAAGGAACCGCCTTGTTATCACTGTACTCATACGGTTGAGGTATCTCGATCACTATCCCTTCATCAGTTGTAGGCGTGCTTACAATGATCTCCTCATTATCGGACGCGTCTTCAAGCGGAGGCATGTCTTCAAGCAAAGGGTCGCCCTCGTCGCTCCCGGTGTTCAACGAAGCAAACTCCTCCTCCCAATTAATAACCACTTCAGAGATAGTAGAAACGATGCCAGTGTGGTCAGCATAAACGATCATCCCAGCTTCTACCATCCTTGAGATTCTTTCTCTCATGATGGCAAGGGGAAGGTCTTCATTACTCGGGTAACAACCGGCTTTCACTAACTCATCGTAGACGTCAGTAGTATACACCTTAACATTCTTGATTCGACCAGCATCGAAGCTAAATATGGCATTCACATCGCCTGCGTGATCAGGGAGTGGGTTACTCTGAACATTCGGCTTAGCAGGTTGAAATGAGAAAGCCTTCGTGTCTAGGAGGTTTTGGACTCGGTGCTTGAGGGCATAGCAATCATCGGTTGAGTGTCCCAGCTCACCCATGTGATAATCACATTTCTTTGAAGGGTCGAAGTTATAGAACCGCTCAGGATTGGGCCGCTTTGGCTCAGTGGTAAGCAAGCCTTTCTTCTGGAGCACTGCCAGTACTTGAGACAACGACCCGGGGAGGGGGGTGAATTGCCTCCTGTTGTTCCTCCTCTGAAAAGGTTGACGACCCGAGTTTTGTTGCTGAGTTTCTACTACTTGGATTGCTGGGGCGGAGTTAGCATTCCGCCGGCTTGGCTGGTTATAAGCCATATTCACTTCAGCTGCCGGTTCTTTCTCCTTTCTCGCACCAAATCTTCTGGTCGAGGAGGACGGTTCGACAAACCATCCATCTTTCAGTCCTATTTCGATTTGTTCGCCCATGGGGATGAGTTGGTTGAAGTTGTCAGCCGGAATGGCAACCATCCGATTACGATATTCGAACGGGAGAGTTTTCACGAACATCCTCTTTAACTCACTATCTATGGGTTCTGGGACAACCTGAGCAGCTAAATTCCTCCATCTGATAGCATAGTCTTTGAAAGACTCAGTCTTTTTCATCTGAGCACGTTCGAGATCATCACGGGTAGGAATGATGTCCGTTATGAATCTGTACTGCTTCAAGAATGCTTCACTGGCTTCTTTCCAAGTTTTGAGGCCATTTATCTTCTTCATGAGATACCAGCTCAAAGCAGGACCCGTCAAACTTGCTTGAAAGGCGTGGATCATTAGGAGTTCGTTATCAACGTACGAAGTCATTTGTACGTGATAGAGCTGTAAGTGGGCTTTTGGACATGTGGTGCCATTGTACTTGTCGAAATCCGGCATTTTGAACTTCTTTGGGATTTTGATTTGTGAGTACAGGGACAGATCGATCGAAGGCGAATCCTGCGAACCTTCCAGCTGCTTCACTCTTTCTTCAAGTTTATTGACCCGTTCATCAGGTTTGTCCTTGTTGAAGATGATCTGGACGGGGTCATCTTCCAAATCAGGAATATCGTCATCTCCGTCAACCTCGACACTCTTTCTAATTTTCTGCTTTGGGATTGATGCTTCGAGGGATGGCGAAACGGGAACCGACCGGAGAGCTTTGATCTCAGCGGACATTTGTTGCATCGCGATGACAAGTTGCTTGATCTGGTCTTCCACACCAACAACACGCTCTTGCAAGTCGGTTTGATCGGCCATTCTGGCTCTCGACCGTGTACGAATGGGCGATCGTGATCGGTCCGTAGCTACCTGACACGCTTCTAGTCTTTTTTGTTTATTCATGACAATATTCGTTTATGGACGAGACTTTATGAAAAGTGATATGGGCAAAGAAATATAAATGACGCCCTAGACACAACCTAGGAAATAGAAGCACCAAAATCCCTAATCATAAAACTATGAAAAACAAAAAGTGAGACTCCCTAGAAACTATGGACTGAAAACAAATTCTCTAAAGCCCCCTTTTTTTTTGTAAAAGAAAGATGACAGCAAATTTCGTAGGAAAATAATTACCTATGACACATCTAGGAAAATAAAGACAGATTGAAAATAAATTCTCCGAGAGAGCTTTCTTTCTTCTTTTTTTTATTTTCAAAGGACTCAATGATTATTACTTTCGAATTGAAAACCGATCTAGACCCATCATGGACCGACCAAAGAAAATACGAAACATAAATAAATTGCGAGATAAAGGTTTAGAAATCTTACTTCACCCGGTAGAATGATGGCAATCACATAGACATGCGCATGAAATGTGAGGTTCGATTTCTATCTAGACTCTGGCTTGCAAAATGGAGACATGAGGATTACCGAGCTAAACCAGTCATGGTGGTGGTTAGGCTGGGATTCCCCTGACTCCGGCTTAGTCAAAGAGCCGACCCGGGTTGCAAAGGGTGCAACCGTGGTAGGTATTCAATGACACCATGAAAAAACTTTCGGGACCAAGAAAGGCGACCTATACCACACGGGTGTGGTCGAGGTGTCCGTTTTCTCAGTACCATCCTAAACCTGTGCCGCCCAGGTCCGGCAGCGGGAAGTGTGTGCGGTGTAGTGTAAATGCAAGGCATGCACAACAAGTTATATCATACAGCGCTTCGTACATAAAATAAACCATTCATTCAAACACCTCCCTGCAAAACAAGGGTTAACAATCACGCCTCCCCTTATACCTCCCATTCTGCAAAAACATTTAACACCTAAAATGTTAGGGACGTACCTGGGATCCTCGCTGCCAAGCAAAAATTTTTTTTAAAAGAAAAACTGGCCTAAGTCCACTAAGAGTTTAGTTTAACTCAAGTCCCCAGCGGAGTCGCCAAGCTGTCGCGACCTAAAAATTCCCTCTCAGGCTAATGGATTATTAGGACTAAACCTAACTCGAGCCCTCCCAAGCCCTACCAATTCGCAACTTAGGGTTTAAGTTTTTAACATGCAAATGTTTTCATGCTTGGAGTCGCCACTAATCTATTTGTGGTAGGTCGATTAGAAACCTAAATAAAACATAGGGAGATATGTTTTATTCCTACGAACTAGAGATTCTAAGCCCGGGGACTTGATTACGCTAGATCTAGTCTAACGCCCTTTCGGTACCTTTTCTTTTCAAAAAAATGTTTTGGCAAGCAATTTGGATCCATTTTAACTTAGTCACTAACATGTGAGGTGTTCATGCGGGTGCGCAAACCACCAAAGTAACACCCAATAAAGCATTGAATAAATTGCAAGTTTGGGAAAAATTACTTACCTCGAAGCAACGTAAGCATCTGCATTGTTAGCTAGAAAATCACATCAACAACCTAATATGATTTCTAATTAACAAGGAATTCACTCAATTTTTGGCTTTCCGCTTATTTAAATGAAATCTAATCTACATGCAATGACGTGCAAAAATGACATGCAAGTAATGCAACCTAGCATGCAAACTATATGTCATGCGACGACGTGACCTAATTCTAATGACGGGCAAATGATTTATTTTTGGTATTTTTTTGATGAAATTCGGAATAAAAATATGCCTAAATTAACATGCAACCTATGATGACTTAACATATCTTAACATGACTTATTTTTGAGATTTTTGTTAAAATTCGAAATAATAAATTGCTTAAATTAAGAATGCAATCTATCCTAATCTACCATAAAACAATTCATTCTTTTTTTGGGATTTTCATGAAAATTCGGAATTAAAAAATAACCTAAATAATCTATTAAGATTAGAATATTACTTAATTTAAACTAGGAAATAGATTATCTCAAGTCCTAATTTAAATTAAATAATTACTCTATCGTCTAGATATATTTAGGATTCCCTAAACATGCGAAACTCAAATTCAAATCCTAACTGATTTTTTTGAATTTTCTTTTTATTTGAAAAGGAAAAAAAACAATTTAAATAGAGATAACATCCACATTTAACACAACCACGCGATCCGCAAAATTCGTTTCGAACTCGGATTAGGCACAAAAATCGAACTATCGGTCATATCTATAGGGTTATAGATATTAATGGAAAGTCGATCATTCAAATTTGGAAAGCAGATAAAAATCATTATCGTACCCAAGTGATTATGGATAGGATAATGATTTTCCATATCGCCACGTATCATACCTTAGGGATAAGGTCGGATAGTTGTCCAGATACGTTGCTGAATTAGGAAAGATTCCTAATTTTGAATATTTTCAAATATTGCGAACAAGGCAAATATTATCCTAAGATATCTAGCAATCCACGCAATATTCACAGAATATTCAAACATCCAAAAATTGAGAAACGAAATATTCTAAAAATATTGGATAATGTTCAATTACCTAATTTGCGGATAATTTCCAAATTCGAACTTGCGGATCGGGATGAACGGCGAACGGTGGACCGGCGGCGCGGTGTCGGGAGCGACGGCAGCAGCAGCGGCGCACGGCGAGAAGCAGCGGCAGCACGCGGTTGCGCGCGGCAGGGGGCAGCAGCAGCAGGCGGCGGCGTGCGGCGGGAGGAGCGGCAGCAGCAGGCGGCGCGTGACGGGAGGAGCGGCAGCAGGCGACGGCAGCAGCAGCAGCGGTGCACGGCGAGAATCAGCGGCAGCACGCGGCGGCGCGCGGCGAGGAGCAGCAGCAGCAGGCGGCGGCGCGCGCGGGGAGCAGCAGCAACAAGCGGCGGCGCGCGACGGGAGGAACGGCAGCAACACGGCAGCAGCGGCGTGCGACGGGAGGAACGGCAGCAACACGGCAGCAGCGGCGTGAGGCGCGACGGCAGCAGGCGTCGGGGGAAGCGGCGGCAGCGGCAACGTCGGCAGGGAGCGGCGGCAGCAGCAGCAAGCGTCGGCGATAAGCGGCAGGTGGGGGCGCGGCGGTGCGCGGCAGCAACGCGGCGGCGCGCGGGACGCGGCGGTGGTGTCGCGGCAGGGAGCGACGGCAGCCGTGGCGTCGCGCGATGTCTTCCTCCTCTCTCTCTCTTTCTCACTCTCACACTCTAAAAATTTTCTGATCTGAAAATTGTGTGTCCCCACCATAAAACCCTGACCTAATAATGTATATATAGTATTAATCTAGGTCAATTAAATGGGCTTTCTAGTCCTAATGGGCTTAGGCTTGGGCTTTAATTTAAATGGGCTGAATTAATTAATGAGAATGGGCTAAATTAATTAATGAGAATGGGCTGAATTAAGTTCAAATTAAAACGACCGAGCCCGTTTGACTTGTAATTCCCGACCCTTGCATTCCAAGCGAGCCGAGTCCCGTTTGATGAAATTTAAGCTCGTTCGTCACCGCCGGTCCGATGCAAAATGCAATTAATCTAAAATGAATTTAAACTATATGTTATGCAATTTAAAATATTTTTTTGTTTAGGGGTTAAAAATTTAATCCCTAATTTTCTATGCAAATTACACTAAGTGATGCGCCAAAATTTAGGTGTCAACAGCTGCCCCTCTTTGAAGGTGAGCTCGTAGAGGTTGCATTCGAAGACTAAATGATACCTAAATTTCAACCATGCAAATGCAATGAATGTTGTTTTTGTCGGGATTATGAATCCCATTTTACAATGCAATGATGCATGCTGACATGAGTAGAAAACATACCTGGAATCACTTACCTGACAGGAGCGAGATAATGCAATTCGAGGCACAACTATAACTTGTATGTTGTTTTGGCAAATGTATGGGCTCAGTCCCCATCGGTATTGCCTGATATACGTTGATGAACTTCGGTGATCTGCAGTTAAGTCAAAACACACGAAGAAAGCTCGACGTATCCAATCATCATCTGGATTCGTGAGAATAGTTCGGGTCTTTACGAACTACCTATACATCTCCATAGGTGTTTGCAAAGATTTGGTCGCTTCACTTATACCTGCTCATAAGTGAATTGCGGGGGAAACTTTTGAAATCAAGAGGATATTCCGACCTTTACATATACCTGCTCATATGCAAAGATTTGGCCGCCTCACTTATACCTGCTCATAAGTGAACTGCGGGGGAACACCTGGGGTTGAGAGAATATTCCGACCTTTACATATACCTGCTCATATGCAAAGATTTGGCCGCTTCACCTATACCTGCTCATAGGTGAGTAGCGGGGGAACATCTGAGATAATGAGAGAATATTCCGACCTTTACATATACCTGCTCATATGCAAAGATTTGGCCGCTTCACCTATACCTGTTCATAGGTGAGTAGCGGGGGAATACCTGAGATTTGGGAAGAATATTCCGACCTTTACATATACCTGCTCATATGTAAAGATTTGGCCGCCATGCCTATATCTGCTCATAGTCATGTAACGGGGGAATCTTCTCGAGATTGTATGAAAATCTGTGATTTGATGAACAAAAGGGGCTAGCCCAAGTGTTCAAGAGTTCCTTGACAAAGTACCTGGATATCATCAGAAGTACCTGAAAAGGTTTGATCAATAGACACCTGAACACAATCAAAGGCATTTAGAGATCGCAAAAATGATCAAATGTGGGACCTGACAATTGCTTGAACAGGTTAGGGATACCTAGATAATCATAGACATCCTTGGGATAGAGATATACTTACCTGGTGACATCTCCAACTCTGAAGGTGTGTCTCCTGTTAGACACGATTTTAAGTAACATGTAATATGCATTCGCACACTGTCAAGAATACATATATACATGCACTATGATTTCAACTGATTTTCATGCACGATGGTTTTGTCAAATCAGCATTACAAACTTTGCTGGGAAAAAATCATGACAAGACAATCCGAACTCACAAGCGGGTATCTTGAAAATGTCGAATGAGGGACTTCCGGTCCAAAAGGGCTTTCTCTCATTCTCATCGAAAAGGCTGATTTATGGAGAATCGCTCCATCTCACCATCATCATGTAGACAAGGGTCTAAGTATTCTCGCAAGCAGTACGACTTTACCAATCTGAGAGGTCTTTGTTAGGACCGTAACATGGGCTTGGTCAATGGCTTAGCAAAAGAGACTCTTCGAGTCGAGGCTATTGAAAGAAAATACTCTGCAATTGTCTCCGGGTTTACAAGTCAAGAACCTGCAAAATGAGATAGAAATGGACTTGCTCGCACTTCTTCGAGCTAAGCTTATAAACATCAGAAACTCTACGTTAGTTCAAGTGCCTTAATCTGAAGAGACTTTGCAAGGGACGTAACGCAGGCTAGGCTCATGGGTTGAGAAATGAATGGATCATAAGGCTCAAAATGTGTATAATTGGGGTGAGAGTTGGTGATCATCTTGGCATTATCACCGGTGCTCTTTTCCGTCAGGGATTGTCTTCTCGGTAGATGTTCCATCGACTTCGAGAATTCATCACTTGATTCCTTAAAACTCTGGATATTTTTGTGACTTTGACACATCTCAACATTTTCTAATCCAAAGTCGTCACTTTTTCTCCATTTTTTCTTCTTTTCTTTTCTTTCACGGGCATTGGCCTTGCTTTTACCAGGCACACTGCTTTTTATGCCCTCTAGTTTTTTTTTTTGACACACACTGTCTACAATGCATACATTGGCCAGTCACACTTTGGCTTGTTTTGACCGAATGACTAACATTTGGACTCTCAGGGTCTTCGTCTTTTATCGGCGCTCCGGATATGCTGCCTGAACAATGATGACTTTTGCCTTGCCCCAGTGTGGGGGATGATCACCAACTGGGTTTATATGAAACGAATTTGCGGGCTCAATTGGGCTTAACAAAGGATAAAGTGTGTATAGGATAGAGAAAGAAATGCTCTTCGTCATCCTAAGGCACTCGAACTTCACGTGAATTCATCTGAAAAAAGCAACACTCGAAGATTGATGCAAGTGAGAGCATGAAAATTTCTACTCATTTTTCACCTTATGATGCTGACTTACCTCCAGTTCGCCCCGATGTGGGGTGGTTCTTGACAGGGGTAATTTGAATGAATTTCTCCAAGTGTTTAGGCTCAAAGTGGCGAAATAATGGATAACCTGTAGTGTTTGGGACAGAGAAATGAATCGCCTCTCGTCATTTCAGTTGCCGTACCTTTTGCGAGATAACCCTTTGCCTTGCAGACATGGAATTTTTTTACTCAACTCACTGGGGATTAGTGCACGGGACTGTGTATAGGATATGGCTTGCCTTTTATCATCCCGATGTACCTCATTCGACACATTCAATTCATTCCACATGAGTTATCATATTGTCTAAATAGATTCCCCCTTTGAGGTCAATGATACAGGTTGACAAATAACCATGCAGAAATTAAAGCCAATGCAAACATCTTAACTTGAAATTGATTGAAACCATTTATTCATAAATGAAATGTTTGCAATTCAGAGTATAAAACCAAACTTTTGAAAACTTTTGCTGCAAAATGTTAAATCTTATCAGGGATAATATATCTTCACAGCATCAGAATTAACAGGAGTGGAAAACTCACGACCATCCATTTCTGCGAGGATCAGGGCACCTCCGGGAAGCACCTTTTTAACCACATACGGACCAATGTAGTTTGGGGCAAATTTTTCTCCAGGAACAGGAAAGACTAGGAGTACTTTCCTTAGGACCAGATCATTTACCTCGAAGTGTCTTGGACGCACTTTTTGGCTGAAAGACTTACCTACTCATGAAGCAATTGGATCGAGCTTTTCGTCTTACTTCAAGGGGATTTGCCCCTCTTCACTTCTTTGGGTTCTCCGGAATCACTCAAATTGACAGTGATAGTTTGGTCTACCGTTAGGACTTTAGGTCTTTCATGATGCTCTAGATCACGCCGAAGGTCCGAGAAATCTTCAAGTTCATTGGTGTCATCGAGATCAGGTTCGGTGGCACATAATTCATCAGATTGGACCGTCCCCATACCCTTACGTGTCACAAAATTGCCCATGAAACATAAAGTAGGGGGTTCAGTAGGACAAACAGGGCTAAACAGTGTATTTTTTATTTTTTGATTTTTTTTGAAATTCTTTTGCAAAAGGTTTTAACACGAGGAAGCATGAAGAAGCCCAGGCCTCAGAATTCTCCTTGGACTATATTTCTCTTTTATCGGTTGGATATCATCACCGGACTGGTTTGATGTACCTCAACATGCCCTCAAAACGAAAATAACTTGTAATTTCATTGATTATCACCAAATGAATTACATTTATTGGAATGGAAATTGCAATAATCAAATCCTAGAAATGAAAAGTACTAAAAAGCAGCTCCCGAGACGGGGCAAGTCCTAAAAAGCAGTAAAAATTCCCGCGCAGGGGAGTGTACGAAAAAAGTAAAGGTGTTACTCTTGCGGGCCAATGCCCATTTCTCCTAACGGTCCTTCCTCGATGGCTCCAACTAAGAAATTATCGAACAGGGCAGTGATTCCCTCCATTGCATCATCAGGATCTTCTATCACTAGAGGCGTTGGATCATCCATACCTCCCCATCCATCCGGGACAATGTCACAGGGGTCGACATAGAAGCTCGGGGGTGCTGAGTATTTCACATAATAATCGAACTTGCCGCTTGGTTGCCCCAGAGTGTCGATCACTTCTTTCTCTTCATGCATCATTCTCGCAGGGCCCGGGAATATGGTACGGAGGTGTGGAAGCAACCTACCACGCCTACGTTCTTCAACATTCGGCTCTTCTTCGGATTGCGATCTGTTCTGTCCACTTCCCCGACTTCGACCTTGAACGCGTCCACGTCCACGTCCACGTTCCCCATTATTTGGCTCACTTGACCCCAGGTATCCCAACCCAGTAATGCGGGGCCTCTGAGAAACTTCCACTGGTTGGCGGATACCTTGACCATCCCTACCAAGGCCTTCACCTGGAGTAAAGCCATGGGACATCATTACTTTGCCAACCATGACTGCAGCATTTGACACCTCGGGAATAGGCGGTGATGATCCTCTAGACGCATGTATGGTTGATACGAGCTCGAGCGACTGATAGCTCGATTCTATTTTGCAATCAGGCTCAACATAGGGGATAGCCGTTGCGTGGTAAATTGGGTGCTCTTCTTCACCGTGAACTGTAATTAACTTTCTCTCCACGACGAACTTCACCATCTGATGTAGACTGGATGGCACAGCTCCAGCTGTATGAATCCATGGACGACCCAACAGAAAATTGAATGCAGTGAGAATGTCCATAACTTGGAATAGGACATTGAACATCGTTGGTCCTATCTGTATATCAAGGTGGATTTCTCCCATCACTTCTTTCTTCGTTCCGTCAAAGGCTCGAACGGAGGTCTTCGCAGAATTCATCTTAGAAGGATCTATCTTGAGCCGGTGTAAAGTTGCCAGAGGACAGATGTTCAAGGCTGATCCATTATCGATGAGTACCCGAGCTACATGCGAGGCCTTGTGTTTGACAGAAATGTAGAGTGCTTTGGTATGTCCCCTCCCTTCTAGAGGGAACTCTTCGTCTGAAAAGGCTATGAGGTCCTTAAGGAGTATAGAACCCACAAATTCTTCTAACTTGTCATGATCGATCGTTTCTGGCACGTGGACTTCACTTAACACCTTCATTAAGGCCTTCTGATGCTTGACAGATGTCTGGAGCAGCTCAAGCAGAGAGATTTGCGCGGGCAGCTTGCGCAATTGTTCAACTACGTTGTACTCGCTAGCCTTAATCACGGCTAGGAACTCCTTGGCTTCTTCATCAGTAACAGGTTTTGCAGGTTGGGCATTAGCTTGGCCATAGGCATGCCCGGATCTGGTAACCAAGTCGACATCGAGACTGTAGGACCAAGGAATCGCCTTGTTATCACTGTACTCATACGGTTGAGGTATCTCGATCACTATCCCTTCATCAGTTGTAGGCGTGCTTACAATGATCTCCTCATTATCGGACGCGTCTTCAAGCGGAGGCATGTCTTCAAGCAAAGGGTCGCCCTCGTCGCTCCCGGTGTTCAACGAAGCAAACTCCTCCTCCCAATTAATAACCACTTCAGAGATAGTAGAAACGATGCCAGTGTGGTCAGCATAAACGATCATCCCAGCTTCTACCATCCTTGAGATTCTTTCTCTCATGATGGCAAGGGGAAGGTCTTCATTACTCGGGTAACAACCGGCTTTCACTAACTCATCGTAGACGTCAGTAGTATACACCTTAACATTCTTGATTCGACCAGCATCGAAGCTAAATATGGCATTCACATCGCCTGCGTGATCAGGGAGTGGGTTACTCTGAACATTCGGCTTAGCAGGTTGAAATGAGAAAGCCTTCGTGTCTAGGAGGTTTTGGACTCGGTGCTTGAGGGCATAGCAATCATCGGTTGAGTGTCCCAGCTCACCCATGTGATAATCACATTTCTTTGAAGGGTCGAAGTTATAGAACCGCTCAGGATTGGGCCGCTTTGGCTCAGTGGTAAGCAAGCCTTTCTTCTGGAGCACTGCCAGTACTTGAGACAACGACCCGGGGAGGGGGGTGAATTGCCTCCTGTTGTTCCTCCTCTGAAAAGGTTGACGACCCGAGTTTTGTTGCTGAGTTTCTACTACTTGGATTGCTGGGGCGGAGTTAGCATTCCGCCGGCTTGGCTGGTTATAAGCCATATTCACTTCAGCTGCCGGTTCTTTCTCCTTTCTCGCACCAAATCTTCTGGTCGAGGAGGACGGTTCGACAAACCATCCATCTTTCAGTCCTATTTCGATTTGTTCGCCCATGGGGATGAGTTGGTTGAAGTTGTCAGCCGGAATGGCAACCATCCGATTACGATATTCGAACGGGAGAGTTTTCACGAACATCCTCTTTAACTCACTATCTATGGGTTCTGGGACAACCTGAGCAGCTAAATTCCTCCATCTGATAGCATAGTCTTTGAAAGACTCAGTCTTTTTCATCTGAGCACGTTCGAGATCATCACGGGTAGGAATGATGTCCGTTATGAATCTGTACTGCTTCAAGAATGCTTCACTGGCTTCTTTCCAAGTTTTGAGGCCATTTATCTTCTTCATGAGATACCAGCTCAAAGCAGGACCCGTCAAACTTGCTTGAAAGGCGTGGATCATTAGGAGTTCGTTATCAACGTACGAAGTCATTTGTACGTGATAGAGCTGTAAGTGGGCTTTTGGACATGTGGTGCCATTGTACTTGTCGAAATCCGGCATTTTGAACTTCTTTGGGATTTTGATTTGTGAGTACAGGGACAGATCGATCGAAGGCGAATCCTGCGAACCTTCCAGCTGCTTCACTCTTTCTTCAAGTTTATTGACCCGTTCATCAGGTTTGTCCTTGTTGAAGATGATCTGGACGGGGTCATCTTCCAAATCAGGAATATCGTCATCTCCGTCAACCTCGACACTCTTTCTAATTTTCTGCTTTGGGATTGATGCTTCGAGGGATGGCGAAACGGGAACCGACCGGAGAGCTTTGATCTCAGCGGACATTTGTTGCATCGCGATGACAAGTTGCTTGATCTGGTCTTCCACACCAACAACACGCTCTTGCAAGTCGGTTTGATCGGCCATTCTGGCTCTCGACCGTGTACGAATGGGCGATCGTGATCGGTCCGTAGCTACCTGACACGCTTCTAGTCTTTTTTGTTTATTCATGACAATATTCGTTTATGGACGAGACTTTATGAAAAGTGATATGGGCAAAGAAATATAAATGACGCCCTAGACACAACCTAGGAAATAGAAGCACCAAAATCCCTAATCATAAAACTATGAAAAACAAAAAGTGAGACTCCCTAGAAACTATGGACTGAAAACAAATTCTCTAAAGCCCCCTTTTTTTTTGTAAAAGAAAGATGACAGCAAATTTCGTAGGAAAATAATTACCTATGACACATCTAGGAAAATAAAGACAGATTGAAAATAAATTCTCCGAGAGAGCTTTCTTTCTTCTTTTTTTTATTTTCAAAGGACTCAATGATTATTACTTTCGAATTGAAAACCGATCTAGACCCATCATGGACCGACCAAAGAAAATACGAAACATAAATAAATTGCGAGATAAAGGTTTAGAAATCTTACTTCACCCGGTAGAATGATGGCAATCACATAGACATGCGCATGAAATGTGAGGTTCGATTTCTATCTAGACTCTGGCTTGCAAAATGGAGACATGAGGATTACCGAGCTAAACCAGTCATGGTGGTGGTTAGGCTGGGATTCCCCTGACTCCGGCTTAGTCAAAGAGCCGACCCGGGTTGCAAAGGGTGCAACCGTGGTAGGTATTCAATGACACCATGAAAAAACTTTCGGGACCAAGAAAGGCGACCTATACCACACGGGTGTGGTCGAGGTGTCCGTTTTCTCGGTACCATCCTAAACCTGTGCCGCCCAGGTCCGGCAGCGGGAAGTGTGTGCGGTGTAGTGTAAATGCAAGGCATGCACAACAAGTTATATCATACAGCGCTTCGTACATAAAATAAACCATTCATTCAAACACCTCCCTGCAAAACAAGGGTTAACAATCACGCCTCCCCTTATACCTCCCATTCTGCAAAAACATTTAACACCTAAAATGTTAGGGACGTACCTGGGATCCTCGCTGCCAAGCAAAAATTTTTTTTAAAAGAAAAACTGGCCTAAGTCCACTAAGAGTTTAGTTTAACTCAAGTCCCCAGCGGAGTCGCCAAGCTGTCGCGACCTAAAAATTCCCTCTCAGGCTAATGGATTATTAGGACTAAACCTAACTCGAGCCCTCCCAAGCCCTACCAATTCGCAACTTAGGGTTTAAGTTTTTAACATGCAAATGTTTTCATGCTTGGAGTCGCCACTAATCTATTTGTGGTAGGTCGATTAGAAACCTAAATAAAACATAGGGAGATATGTTTTATTCCTACGAACTAGAGATTCTAAGCCCGGGGACTTGATTACGCTAGATCTAGTCTAACGCCCTTTCGGTACCTTTTCTTTTCAAAAAAATGTTTTGGCAAGCAATTTGGATCCATTTTAACTTAGTCACTAACATGTGAGGTGTTCATGCGGGTGCGCAAACCACCAAAGTAACACCCAATAAAGCATTGAATAAATTGCAAGTTTGGGAAAAATTACTTACCTCGAAGCAACGTAAGCATCTGCATTGTTAGCTAGAAAATCACATCAACAACCTAATATGATTTCTAATTAACAAGGAATTCACTCAATTTTTGGCTTTCCGCTTATTTAAATGAAATCTAATCTACATGCAATGACGTGCAAAAATGACATGCAAGTAATGCAACCTAGCATGCAAACTATATGTCATGCGACGACGTGACCTAATTCTAATGACGGGCAAATGATTTATTTTTGGTATTTTTTTGATGAAATTCGGAATAAAAATATGCCTAAATTAACATGCCACCTATGATGACTTAACATATCTTAACATGACTTATTTTTGAGATTTTTGTTAAAATTCGAAATAATAAATTGCTTAAATTAAGAATGCAATCTATCCTAATCTACCATAAAACAATTCATTCTTTTTTTGGGATTTTCATGAAAATTCGGAATTAAAAAATAACCTAAATAATCTATTAAGATTAGAATATTACTTAATTTAAACTAGGAAATAGATTATCTCAAGTCCTAATTTAAATTAAATAATTACTCTATCGTCTAGATATATTTAGGATTCCCTAAACATGCGAAACTCAAATTCAAATCCTAACTGATTTTTTTGAATTTTCTTTTTATTTGAAAAGGAAAAAAAACAATTTAAATAGAGATAACATCCACATTTAACACAACCACGCGATCCGCAAAATTCGTTTCGAACTCGGATTAGGCACAAAAATCGAACTATCGGTCATATCTATAGGGTTATAGATATTAATGGAAAGTCGATCATTCAAATTTGGAAAGCAGATAAAAATCATTATCGTACCCAAGTGATTATGGATAGGATAATGATTTTCCATATCGCCACGTATCATACCTTAGGGATAAGGTCGGATAGTTGTCCAGATACGTTGCTGAATTAGGAAAGATTCCTAATTTTGAATATTTTCAACTATTGCGAACAAGGCAAATATTATCCTAAGATATCTAGCAATCCACGCAATATTCACAGAATATTCAAACATCCAAAAATTGAGAAACGAAATATTCTAAAAATATTGGATAATGTTCAATTACCTAATTTGCGGATAATTTCCAAATTCGAACTTGCGGATCGGGATGAACGGCGAACGGTGGACCGGCGGCGCGGTGTCGGGAGCGACGGCAGCAGCAGCGGCGCACGGCGAGAAGCAGTGGCAGCACGCGGTTGCGCGCGGCAGGGGGGAGCAGCAGCAGGCGGCGGCGTGCGGCGGGAGGAGCGGCAGCAGCAGGCGGCGCGTGACGGGAGGAGCGGCAGCAGGCGACGGCAGCTGCAGCAGCGGTGCACGGCGAGAATCAGCGGCAGCACGCGGCGGCGCGCGGCGAGGAGCAGCAGCAGCAGGCGGCGGCGCGCGCGGGGAGCAGCAGCAACAAGCGGCGGCGCGCGACGGGAGGAACGGCAGCAACACGGCAGCAGCGGCGTGCGACGGGAGGAACGGCAGCAACACGGCAGCAGCGGCGTGAGGCGCGACGGCAGCAGGCGTCGGGGGAAGCGGCGGCAGCGGCAACGTCGGCAGGGAGCGGCGGCAGCAGCAGCAAGCGTCGGCGATAAGCGGCAGGTGGGGGCGCGGCGGTGCGCGGCAGCAACGCGGCGGCGCGCGGGACGCGGCGGTGGTGTCGCGGCAGGGAGCGACGGCAGCCGTGGCGTCGCGCGATGTCTTCCTCCTCTCTCTCTCTTTCTCACTCTCACACTCTAAAAATTTTCTGATCTGAAAATTGTGTGTCCCCCCATAAAACCCTGACCTAATAATGTATATATAGTATTAATCTAGGTCAATTAAATGGGCTTTCTAGTCCTAATGGGCTTAGGCTTGGGCTTTAATTTAAATGGGCTGAATTAATTAATGAGAATGGGCTAAATTAATTAATGAGAATGGGCTGAATTAAGTTCAAATTAAAACGACCGAGCCCGTTTGACTTGTAATTCCCGGCCCTTGCATTCCAAGCGAGCCGAGTCCCGTTTGATGAAATTTAAGCTCGTTCGTCACCGCCGGTCCGATGCAAAATGCAATTAATCTAAAATGAATTTAAACTATATGTTATGCAATTTAAAATATTTTTTTGTTTAGGGGTTAAAAATTTAATCCCTAATTTTCTATGCAAATTACACTAAGTGATGCGCCAAAATTTAGGTGTCAACAGGCGTAACAAGGCATTGTCCCGCTACTTCGGCGACGGCAACGGCCAGAACCCCCGCCCAAATGGCATTCCATAAAGGAGCATTGATCCAGCCTCCACCGCGATCGGCAACGTCTAGAATCCCCACCTAGACGGCATCCAAACACCCGTCGAGCATCATCTAGAACCCCCGCCTAGACAGAACGTGTCGTGACCATGCACACACTCAACAACCATTACCGATTCTGTAACATCCTGAATTTCGACCTATTTCCGGGATCCAACAAAGTGAATATTATTTCTCATCTGATTTTAGTACGTCTCGCCCGGAGCTGGCCCCTCGCGGGATACTGACCAATGGGAAAGGCTAACTAGGAAAACGGTATGTGGACCGGGGACCCGATCGCAAATCGAGCACTGATTCCGAGAAACGACAGGGAAGTATTTTGGGCCAGTGTGGGCCGATCTTAGGAAAGTGACGGAGTTGGTTTAGCCAACGACGTACGATCGGATTGCGGGTGATTCTGCTCGATCGAGAGTACGAGTGGCGAACAAATCCCGAACTTGAACCAAACGATCGTGACCCCTAGAATAACCAATAATTCCTTGTGTTCTCTCGGTAATCGAATCCGTCATGACTCGAGTAACCCTAGGTCGATACGCGTAACCCCTAAATAGCCACCCGTCAGTGAGAGGCTTTAAAATTTTGAATTGAGCAATTTTGATCGCCAAATTGGACCTGAACTTCGATGTCGAAATTCTATGGGTGTTTGCGACTATTTTGCGAGGCCAACGTCATTTTTGAGTGGCCACACATATTTGGGGTCGGTATGGTCGAAAAATGAAATTTCGACCCGGGACTGAAAAATTACCATTTTGCCCTTATAGCCTATTTTTGAGGTTCCAAATTTTGGGCTATTTTTGGGATTAAATTGTGGATAATTATCAAGAAAATTCAGAATTATTGAAAGACCAAAAGGCCCATCAATTATTGGGTAAGGATGAATAATATCCATTAGATCAAAGGGCAAAATGGTCCAACGCGCAAGATCGCGACACGTGGCAACCAACCTTTGACCATTGAAGACTATTTGACTCCCTTTCTCTCTCCTCCCCTCCTCACTTTCGGCCATTCTCCCCTTCGTCCGCTCCCTCTCTCTCCCCGTCCCTCCTTGTCCGGCCGTGAGGAGCACGCCGGAGTGCCGTCCGCCGCGCGCCGCTCAAGTCGCTACTGTGCATCGTCGTACACCACCACCGTCCCATCTCTCTCTCTCTCTCTGGATCGCGTGAGGCGTGAGGACCACGCCGGATCAGGCCCGCTATGGATCGCCGTCGTCGTGCGCCGCCTGAGAGCTGCCTCGGCCACGTCGCCGCCGCCCCGCGAGGATGCGCCGGCCATCACCGCCCGCCACCCAGCCAAACCGCCACCACCCTCATCGACCAGAACCTCCGCCGTGAGCTGTCGGAACGCTACCGCCGATTTCACCGTTTACCGGCAATTGGCCGCCCGTTCCCATCGACTAGAATTTTGGGAAGCGTAAATAGGTGAGTGGAAATCCGAATCCCTAATTAGGATTATGTGTACTTTGGACAAGTTGTAGGGGTTAATTAGTGGGGGCTGATTTGGGCTGATGTTGTGGTGATTTTAAGGCCCTAAGGTGATGATTTAGGGATGGTTTTAAGACTGTGGAGACTTGGCTTAGAGGGTGTACGAGCTGGATTTGCTTAATGGTGCAAGTTTAATGATTCTCGGATTACTGATGTTACTGTACCTATGCGCTTTATTATTATTTTTGTGATCATTATAGGCAGAATATGGTGAAGTGTTCTTCATGAAAGTTATTCCCAACATCTTTAACTATAACATACTTTAATCTGGGAATTTTTAGAAATCATTTGAGGCCATTCGGAAGTCCATTTTTGGACCAAAACAAAACTGCCCGATTTACTGTTCACCCGACCTTCTGGTTTGTTCGAATGTTTATAAATTTTTCCATACCTAATTTCAAAATACTTCCTCCACAAACATTGTTGGGGACATTTGTGGCTATAACATAAAAAAATTTCAAGGCTTTCCAAAATGATTTGGGTATTGAATGAGTTGTATTTCGATGGCCTGAGGGGCTGTCCGAGCAAATCGGATTTTGTCCGACTTTGAGTGTCAAAACGAGGTGTTTACTGTTTGAACTAGGTTTCTAGTCCTTCATAGAAAATGTTCATCGAGATGTTTTGTACAACATATCCAAATTTCAAAATTTTTGGAAATGATTTACCATTTATTTCAAATGGATTTCTATCACTGTGCAACTGCCCAGTTTGGACCCGATTTTGTATATTTCCGATTTTCTCTCTCTCGGACTGATTAGTGGCTGTCCATTGAGGTTTAATTGGGCCTTGTATGGCTAATGTGTGGTTTGTTCGTGAATTGCCATGTGTGAATGATTGGGCCATGTAGTTGCTGATTTTGGTACAAATTGTTCTGATTGTGTTAAATTTTGTGGTGCCTCGTTTGACCGACTCAGTGGTTGAATGGTACTTTGGCATGCTCAATTGTTTAATGCCATGCCGCCTGATTTCGTGTTCAAGCAACACGATGTGTGATTGGCCAATCATTGGTGTGAATATTTATTGCCCAAGTGCGTAAATTATGTTTTGGACCACATGGTACTAGTCGGCCAAGTGCGCATGTTATGCCAATAAGTATGGGCAATTGATTGGCTATTTGAGCACGTTGATTTGGCATGTTTGTTGAAATGCCGTGCTGAAATTGAATGCTCATGTTGCATTGTACGACATTGCATGGCCACGCATTGTGTATGCCGAGAATGGGGCATGAGATGAGATTGTGCGAGAATGCGTGCCTGACATGAGCATGTGATCACCTAATTGCCCGATGCGTTTTACGCTGGGTTTAGATAAAAATTGGCAGTGTGCCGTGTGATTACTTAAGACCTTCGGGTCGTAGCCTTCGAGTTGTGCCGTCCTCATGCACTTTGAAGCAGGACGATGCCCGGTTCGTCTAGAAGACAGCGTTGGTCCGTAAGGAGATCGGTGTTGTGCCTCATGCACTTTGAAGCAGGCTAGAGATGATGGGCCGGATGTGCTTTGGCGCGGGCCGCGGAGTATTGTGAGCCTTCGAGCCGTGGCCTTCGGCTCGGAAAATTGTGGGCCTTCAAGTCGTAGCCTTCGGGTCGGTTTATAAACTGCAAAATAAGCCGTGTGCTAGAGTGCATGATTTGAGAAAATTCATAAGCATAGCAAATGTGTGCCAGAGTATGTGGCTAATGTGCATGTCGGTGATTCGTGTGTGAGACAGGCACTTTGAAGCATGAGCATGCGTATGGCGTATGTGTGACCAGTGTATCGCGTATGTGCCGTGATTTATATAAAATGCCTAACCTGTAGGGTCAGTTGTATGATTGATTTGGGCCCGAGGGCCTAGGTTTGTGGTTGTGTTGATTTGCTTGTCGGGAGGTGCATGTTAGCCTAGTTTCGGTTTAGGAGGCCTACTCACTGAGATTCGTCTCATAGTTATTTAAACCCCGTTTTTCAGACTCCTAATAGAGGTTGCCTGGTGTACCCGATCCATATGAGAATCCGGAGCCCATAGAGCAGGATCCCGAGCAAGTTGGCGAGGTCGAGCAGATGGATTCGGAGGATGAGATAATCGAGGCTGAGTCTGAGTCATCAGGATCTGATCCCGATGAAGTTTCCTAGGATCAGCCTTAGCCTTCCTTAGGTCGGGCCAGTAACCCTTCTGATTATAGCCCCACTTTAGACTGTCCCTTGGCCACTTAGGGATTTTGTTAGTAGTGGCCGTCGACCCGCTTTTGTTTGGTGATTTGTATTAGTGTATAGTGGACATTGTATATGTTTTGAAGTTCAATGCAAGTCTTGATTATGAGGCTTTGAATTTTTTCGACATTCCTGATACCCTTGGTCATGTATTGTTTTGTACGGGTGTTTTAATTATCGCTTCCGTATGTGCCTTATGCTCTGTGTTGGGAGTTGGGTCGGTGACGCGGCCTGGGACGTCGCAGCAAATTAGATCGGTACGTGGGATGATTGCGCTTCGAGGGGTTCGGGGCGTGACATTCCAATTTGAATTGGTATTAGAGCAAGGACAGCTCGATCCAATTAGGTCGAAGCTTGGAGTGATAAGGAGCAATGACCTTGGGTAGACAGTAGGGTGACCTCGTGTGCTAAATGTACCTCCTGACTATCTGTGTCTTGGTTGCTTGATGTGATTGGACCCATGAAATACAGGTGCGGCAGGATCTGAGGTGAGTATGTATGCCTCTTTGATGGAGGTCTTATGTTGTTTGTGCTAGGCTACATGTTGGTTGCTTGACTGTGTTGTGATACTTGCCTAGGACCTTAGACCTGTTAGATTGGTTTAAGTCTCTAATCCCTTAGGGGGTGTTATAGCAGGTAGGTGATCATTGAGGCAGCAAGATTGAGGAGAAGGGGTAAGAAAACCCAAAGGTATTTGAGTGCGGTAGGCCAAGAGGCCCAAGACTTAATATTAGAGGCTGTGACTCAGACCCTATAAGAAATAGAGAATGTATGGGCAGGCAAGCTTGGGAAAGGGGTCGTCGTTATTGCCCAGGCTGCTGAGGTTGCAGTGATTACTGCTATGAGTGGGAATAATGCCAGCTAGGCCAAACTCAGATAGTGGCCAATAGGCAAAGGCACTAGTTGTTGGAATGGTTTCTCAGGTTGAAATCGTATAAAGTCAATGGTAAGGGTGACTCCGAGATTGCACCGAGGTGGGTGTAGGAATTAGAGAAAGCCTTTGAGATTTTGGGGTGCACCGAGACTAAGAAAGTAACGTTGACGAGGTATTAGCCGCAAGACAATGTTAATTATTGGTGGAAGATCGCCAAGGATAAGATATCCCTAATGAGTACAGCCCAGATTTGGGCCATGATTGTTAAGAGTTCCTATGGGAAAATATTTCCCAAAGAGTGCCCAAGAAAGAGAACTGACGGAGTTTAGGTGACTTCGCCAAGGGCAGATGACTATGGAACGATATGAAACGGAGTCCACTTGGCTGGTTGAGAATCCATAGGACAAGGTTCAGAAATTTCGAGACGGACTGAAGTCGGATCTCCGAAACCTAATGATCTCACTGAACATCAGGAATGATTGGGAAGTGTATGAATGAGCTCAAGTGATAGAGCGAGATCAGTTGGAAAGTGCAACTACTTCTAGATAGTGATTTGCTCAAATTAAGGATAACCGCCGCTTCGGGAAAAGGCATATGGCGGGGAAACAGGCGATTCGTCCCACTGGTTAGGAAGGATGTCAGAAAGCCAAACCGTCAAACAAGCCGTTCTGAGGCTTGCATCGAAAGTGGGAGTTGGAACAACAGGTTAAACTGGATGAGATTGAGTCTATTGTGCTTGAGTCACGTTTGGTGTGACGATTCCTCGAATGATAAGGTGATGGTGTTGTTGAAGTGTCTTAACTGTGAGATAGTAACCGGGAGTAGAGAAAAGAGTGTCAACTTGACAGTGTTGGTCAGGTGCAATTTTGAGTGGGGAATTGAAATGGATTGGCTAATAGGACAGAAAGCCGTTATGGATTGCAACTATAGGACGATCCAATTCAACCCAGTTGGACGTCTTAGGTTTGATCTTAAGGAAAGTCAAGGAGGAATCTCGATTCCTTGAATGTCCTCATTTGAGGTGACTAGATATCCTATAATAGTTGCGAAGGATACGGGGTGAATGTGGTTGACCCGACCGTGACAGAATTAAAGTTGAAAGAGTAAACGAGGTGTGTAACCTTCCGAGGTCTTTCCTTAGGAATTGCCAGGTTGCCACTAGAACGGGAAGTGGAATTGTGAAAGAATTGGCCCCGGGGTGAAGCTGATTTCGAGGGCACATTATTGAATGTTCTTGTTGAAAATTTAAGGAATTGAAAGTCTAGATGTAAGGACTTGTGGATAATATTTTATCCGCCCTAGTATGCCTCCGTGGAGAGTTCCTATAGTGTGTGTGAGGAAAAAGGATAGGACATCGAGAGGGTACGTAAACTACCGGTAGTTGAAGCAGTCAGCTGTAAAGAGTAAGTACCTACTGTCGAGGATCAATGATCTATCTGGTCAATTGTAAGAACCTCAATGTTCTCTGAGATTGAACCACGAACTTGATGTCACCAATGGGGACTCTGAAAGGAGAATGTTCCTAAGATTGTGTTACGGACTGGAAATTTTCCATTAAGAATATGAATAGGAAATACAATTACGACTACTTAACGAATGAGGTGTGGGCACTATGAGTGCATAACGATGCCCCTCGATTTAAGGAATACCCCGCTGTTTTTGCGGACTTAAGGAACTGGGAATTCAAAGAACTCGTGGGTTAGTTTGTCATGGTGGTCGTTGACGATAGTTTGGTGTGTGCGACAAACTCCAAGGAGCATAGGTTACAATCGACAAAGACACTATGAACCTTAAGAGAGCACGCACTTCACGCCAAGCATGGCAAGTGCGAACTTTGGCTCGATAGAGTCGCGTCCCCTGAACATATAATTTCGAAAGATGGAATTGTTGTAGATTTGACTAAGGTCAAGATGATGACTAAGTGGCCGAGATGGATGCCAATAACTGAGGTTCGCAGTATTCTAGATTTTGCTGAAAATCATCGACGTTTAGTAGAAGAATTCTCGTCGATAGCTGTGCTGTTGACACGGCTGTTTAAGAAAGAAAACCAAATTTGAATGGAATGATAAGTATGAACAGAGTTCCAAGAGCTAAAGCGTAGGTTGATAATTGCCCCAGTATTGATTATTCAACTCGAACCGGGAGCATTCAAGGTCTATAGTGACGCTTCATTAAGAAGACTTAAGTGTGTGTTGATGCAACACGGTAGAGTAGCAAATTATGCGTCGTGCTAGTCAAGGCCACGTGAAAAGAATTACCCGACGCATGATGGAAAATTGACTACAACACCCTGTATCGCCATGAAAAGACTGGATGAGTAACGGATACGCTAAGTCGTAAGTCGATTGGGGCGTATAGGGTGATCCAGGAATGAACCTTGTTGGGAAGGCTCAGGAACTCGGAAGTTAAATTTGAAGTGAGCCGAGTGTTAAACCTATTAGTTACACTGAGGATCAAGTTGGAGATCCAGGCTAAGACCAAGGATTGGCGATTTATGGACCAAGAGATTCAAAAGAGTCGCTGAGATGGATGCCGATAAGAGGAAGTTGAACTCCCATGTATTCGGGAATAGAAATTTTGAGTTTTAAGAATGATTGTGTATACCCGATGAGGCGAAACTCGAGGAGGAAAAATTTGAATGAAAATTTCCGCAGTAAGCATAAGGTTCACCTGAGTAGCACAAATGTGTGTCCAATGACGTAGGGAGTAAGAAAGAAATCATATTTGAGACCCATGAGAGTAATTACGATGTTCACACGGGCAGTACGAAATGTGCCAAGATTTATGGTGACACTGCTGGAAAAATGGGATGAAAGTAAATATGGCCAAGTAGATGGCCAAGTGTTTGACGTGCTTATAAGTGAAGACACAGCACGGTAAGCCTAGAAGGCTATTATGACCGTTGAATGGAAATGTGACATGATCCCAAGGATGTTGTAACAGGATCAAAGTGAAGCTGGAGAAAATCCGATTCCATCGGAATAGCAGTTGATAGACCGACTAAGTCAGTACACTTCCTGACATTGTGAACGGACTTTGAGTCGGACAGATATGTAGAGTCGTCAGAAAGGTCACACGATCGGAGACGACGATTTTTAGAGCTTGAGATTGGGAACTAAGTGGCAGCCCAAGTGTTCCTCAATGGAAAGATTATCCTAATTTGACAAAAAAGGGAAGTTGAGCCGAGCCATGTCAGATTGTTCGATATTTGGGAAAAGATCAGAGATTTGATCTAGCAAATTGCCTCGTTGCCTAATATGTCCTAAGTATATGATGTATCCCACGTGACAACGTTGAAGAAGTATGAACCAAATATGACCCACGTTAAGGGGAAACGGACGTGGACGATAAAGTGTCGTACGTGGAAAGGGCCAATAAGGCTTAAGGACAGAAAGGATCATGGGCCACATAATAAGCCAGTCCTAATGATCAAAGTGTATGGGAGCACCGAAGGATAGAAGGTGCCATTTGGGAAAGCGAAGAAGCCATACGACATCAAACCCCCAGTTGTTTGAGGAGATAAGCTTGAATTGTAAATTTCGAGGACGAAATTTTTATAAAGGGGGAAAAGTTGTAACATCCTGAATTTCGACCCATTTCCGGGATCCAACAAAGTGAATATTATTTCTCATCTGATTTTAGTACGTCTCGCCCGGAGCTGGCCCCTCGCGGGATACTGACCGATGGGAAAGGCTAACTAGGAAAACGGTACGTGGACCGGGGACCCGATCGCAAATCAGGCACTGATTCCGAGAAACGACAGGGAAGTATTTTGGGCCAGTGTGGGCTGATCTTAGGAAAGTGACGGAGTTGGTTTGGCCAACGACGTACGATCAGATTGCGGGTGATTCCGCTCGACCGAGAGTACGAGTGGCGAATAAATTCCGAACTTGAACCGAACGATCATGACCCCTGGAATAACTAATAATTCCTTACGTTCTCCCGGTAATCGAATCTATCACTACTCGAGTGACCCTAGGTCGATACACGTAACCCCTAAATAGCCACCCGTCAGTGAGAGGCTTTAAAATTTTGAATTGAGCAATTTTGATCGCCAAATTGGACCCGAACTTCGATGTCGAAATTCTATGGGTGTTTGCGACTATTTTGCGAGGCCAACGTCATTTTTGAGTGGCCACACATATTTGGGGTTGGTACGGTCGAAAAATGAAATTTCGACCCGGGACTGGAAAATTACCATTTTGCCCTTATAGCCTATTTTTGGGGTTCCGCATTTTGGGCTATTTTTGGGATTAAATTGTGGATAATTATCAAGAAAATTCAGAATTATTGAAAGACCAAAAGGCCCATCAATTATTGGGTAAGGATGAATAATATCCATTGGATCAAATGGAAAAATGGTCCAACGAGCAAGATCGCGACACGTGGCAACCAATCTTTGACCATTGAAGACTATTTGACTCCCTTTCTCTCTCCTCCCCTCCCCACATTCGGCCATTCTCCCCTTCGTCTACTCCCTCTCTCTCGCCGTCCCTCCTTGTCGACAGTGAGGAGCATGCCGGAGTGCCGTCCGCCGCGCGCCGCTCAAGTCGCTACCGTGCATCGCCGTACACCACCACCGTCCCATCTCTCTCTCTCTGGGTCGCGTGAGGCGTGAGGACCATGCCGGATCAGCCCCGCTGTGGATCGCCGTCGCCGTGCGCCGCCTGAGAGCCACCGCGGCCACGTCGCTGCCGCCCCGCGAGGACGCACCAGCAATCACCGCCCGCCGCCTAGCCAAACCGCCACCACCCTCACTGACCAGAACCTCCGCCGTGAGCCGCCAGAACGCCGCTACAGATTTCGCCATTTACCGGCAATCGGCCGCCCGTTCCCGTCGACTAGAATTTTGGGAAGCGTAAATAGGTGAGTGAAAATCCTAACCCTTAATTAGGATTATGTGCACTTTGGACAAGTTGTAGGCAAAGTTAATTAGTGGGGGCTGATTTGGGCTGATGTTGTAGTGATTTTAAGGGCCTAAGGTGATGATTTAGGGATGGTTTTAAGGCTGTGGAGACTTGGTTTAGAGGGTGTATTTAGTTTAGAGGGTGTATGAGCTGGATTTACTTAATGGTGCAAGTTTAATGATTCTCGGATTACTGATGTTACTGTACCTCTGCGCCTTGTTATTTTTCTTGTGATCATTGTAGGCCGAATCTGAAGAAGTGTTCTTCATAAACGTTGTTCCCAACATCTTTAACTATAACATACTTTAATCTGGAAATTTTTGGAAATCATTTGAGGCCATTCAGAAGTCCATCTTTGGACCGAAACAAAACTGCCCGATTTACTGTTCACCCGACCTTCTGGTCTGTTCAAATTTTTATAAATTTTTCCAGACCTATTTTCAAAATACTTCCTTCACAAAAATTGTTGGGGACATTTGTGGCTATAATATATAAAAATTTCAAGGCTTTCCAAAATGATTTACGTACTGAATGAGTTGTATTTTGATGGCCTCAGGGGCTGTCCGAGCGAATCGGATTTTGTCCGACTTGGAATGTCAAAACGAGGTATTTACTGTTTGAACTGGGTTTCTAGTTCATCACGGAAAATGTTCATCGAGATGTTTTGTACAACATATCCAAATTTCAAAATTTTTGGAGTTTATTTACCATTTATTTCAAATGGATTTCTGTCACTGTGCAACTACCCAGTTTGGACCCAATTTTGTATATTTCCGATTTTTCTCTCTCTCGGACTGATTAGTGGCTATCCATTGAGGTTTAATTGGGCCTTGTACGGCTAATGTGTGGTTTGTTCGTAAATTGCCATGTGTGAATGGTTGGGTCATGTAGTGGCTGATTTGGGTACAAATTGTTCTAATTGTGTTAAATTTTGTGGTGCCTCATTTGATCGACTCAGTAGTTGAATGGTACTTTGTCGTGCTCAATTGTTTAATGCCATGCCGCCTGATTTCGTGTTCGAGCAATGCAGTGTGTGATTGGCCAATCATTGGTGTGAATGTTTATTGCCCAAGTGCGTAAATTATGTTTTGGGCCACATGGTACTAGTCGGCCAAGTGCGCGTGTTATGCGAATAAGTATGGGCAATTGATTGGCTATTTGAGCACGTTGATTTGGCATGTTTGTTGAAATGCCGTGCTAAAATTGAATGCTCATGTTGTATTGTACGACATTGCATGGCCACGCATTGTGTATGCCGAGAATGGGGCATGAGATGAGATTGTGCGAGAATGCGTGCCTGACATGAGCATGTGATCACCTAATTGCCCGATGCGTTTTACGCTGGGTTTAGATAAAAATTGGCAATGTGCCGTGTGATCACTTAAGGCCTTCGGGTCATGCCGTCCTCATGCACTTTGAAGCAGGACGATGCCCGGTTCGTCCGGAAGACGGCGTTGGTCCGTAAGAAGATCGGTGTTGCGCCTCATGCACTTTGAAGCAGGCTAGAAACACTGGGCCGGATGCGCTTTGGCACGGGCCGCGGAGTGTTGTGAGCCTTCGGGTCGTGGCCTTCGGGTCGGTTTATAAACTACAAAATAAGCCGTGTACCAGAGTGCATGATTTGAGAATTCATAAGCATGACAAATGTGTGCCAGAGTATATATCTAATGTGCGTACCGGTGATTTGTGTGTGAGACAGGCACTTTGAAGCATGAGCATGCGTATAGCATACGTGTGACCAGTGTGTCGCATATGTGCTGTGATTTATATAAAATGCCTAACTTGCAGGGTCAGTTGTATGATTGAACTGGGCCCAAGGGCCTAGGTTTGTGGTTGTGTTGATTTGCTTATCGGGAGGTACATGTTAGCCTAGTTTCGGTTTAGGAGGCCTACTCACTGAGATTCGTCTCATAGTTGTTTAAACCCCGTTTTTCAGACTCCTGATAGAGGTTGCCTGGTATACCCGATCCATATGAGAATCCGGAGCCCATAGAGCAGGATCCTGAGCAGGTTGGCGAGGTCGAGCAGATGGATTCAGAGGATGAGATAATCGAGGCTGAGTCCGAGTCATCAGGATCTGATCCCGACTAAGTTTCCTAAGATCAGCCTTAGCCTCCCTGAGGTCAGGCCAGTAGCCCTTCTGATTATAGCCCCACCTTAGATTGTCTCTTGGCCACTTAGGGATTTTTTTAGTAGTGGCCGTCGACCCGCTTTTGTTTGGTGATTTGTATTGGTGTATAGTGGACATTGTATATGTTTTGAAGTTCAGTGCAAGTCTTGATTATTAGGCTTTGAATTATTCGACGTTTCTGCTATCCTTGGTCATGTATTGTTTTGTACGGATGTTTTAATTATTGCTTCCGCATGTGCCTTATGCTCTGTGTTGGGAGATGGGTCGGCAACGCGGCCTGGGACGTCACAGCAAATTAGACCGGTACGTGGGATGATTGCGCTTCGAGGGGTTCGGGGCGTGACAGATTCTTATCTTTATGAATTAACCAAATGCCAACTAAGTCTGTACTCATCAATTAAAAGGCCTCGCCTTTCTTTTGTAACAAAATCTCCGAAAAGTCCCCAAGAGAGAGAAAAACCGAGTATGCACAGAATCGAGGCCAAATGGGCAGTTGTGCAGTGACCGAAATCCATTTGAAATAAATAGTAAATCAACTCTAAAAATTCTAAAATTTTTATATGTTGTACAAAACATCTTGATGAACATTTCTTATGAAAAACCCAGTTCAAATCATAACCATGTCTTTTTTCCCTTAGAAGTCAGACCAAAAATCGGTTCCTTTGGACAGGTTACCTGTCCCCCAAAACACGTTTCACTCAGCACCCAAATCACCTTGAAAAATTCTGAAATGTTTATATGTTATAGACACAGATGTTCTTAAAAATTTTTGTGAAGGAAATTTGTTGAAATAAGGTCTGGAAATATTTATAGAAAATCGGAAAGACCAAACGGTCGGGGTGAACAGTAAATCCGGCATGCTCCAGATGGTCCAAAGATGGACTTACAAATGGCCCTAATTGATCTCCAAAAATTCTGAATTTAAAGTATGTTATACCTCAAGATGTTGGGAACAAATTCCATGAAGAACACCTCCTCAGATTCAGCCCACAATGATCACCAAAAAAAATAAAAATGCGCAGAGGTACAGTAACAACCAGAAATTCGAGAATCATTAAACTTGCACCATTAAGCAAATCAAGCTTATACAACCACTAAACCAACTATCCACAGCCCATAATCCATCCCTAGACATGCCATTAGTAACCCACTAGTCTAACCAAGGATTAGAAAGCCATTTACCAAGGGTTTAAGCAAGAAAACCGGTGAACAGGCAAACTGAGCTCCGGCGGTGAACAGGGCTGGACGAGAAGCTCCGGCGACTTGGCTAGGATGGTTGGAACGAGCACAAGATGGTGGTGGTCGAGGTACCAGGAGTAAAGTCTAAAGAGAGAGAGAAAGATGGGAAAATGGGTGTTTTCCAGTTGGTTTCTAGGCTAGTTCAAGCTTTTGTGAACAATCCGCACTCCGGCGGCCGGACGGGTGGCTGGCTGACGATTCAGGCGGCGATTCCAGTGGCGTCTGAACCGAAGAAGCAAGGCGGAGGTGATGGTGCTTGGAGCTTCGGGCGATTCCAAGTGTCGCGACCTAAAATTTTCCTCTCAGGCTAATGGATTGTTAAGAATAAGCCTAACTCGGGCCCTCCCAAGCCCTACCAATTCGCAACTTAGGGTTTAAGTTTTTAACATGCAAATGTTTTCATGCTTGGAGTCGCCACTAATCTATTTGTGGTAGGTCGATTAGAAACCTAAATAAAACATAGGGAGGTATGTTTTATTCCTACGAACCAGATATTCTACGCCCGGGGACTTGATTACGCTAGATCTAGTCTAACGCCCTTTCGGTACCTTTTCTTTTCAAAAATGTTTTGGCAAGCAATCTGGATCCATTTTAACTTAGTCACCAACATGTGAGGTGTTCATGCGGGTGCGCAAACCACCAATTTAACACCCAAGAAAGCATTGAATAAATTGCAAGTTTGAAAGAATTACTTACCTCGAAGCAACGTAAGCATCTGCATTGTTAGCTAGAAAATCACATCAACAACCTAATATGATTTCTAATTAACAAGCAGTTCACTCAATATTTTTTAGGATTTTCACTTATTTAAATGAAGACTAACCTATATGCAATGACGTGCAAAAATGACACGTAAGTAATGCAACCTAGCATGCAAACTATATGTCATGCGACGACGTGACCTAATTCTAATGACGGGCAAATGATTTATTTTTGGTATTTTCTAATGAAATTCGGAATAAAAATATGCCTAAATTAACATGCCACCTATGATGACTTAACATATCTTAACATGACTTATTTTTTGAGATTTTTGTTAAAATTCGAAATAATAAATTACTTAAATTAAGAATGCAATCTATCCTAATCTACCATAAAACAATTCATTCCTTTTTTTGGGATTTTCATGAAAAATTCGGAATTAAAAAAAACAACCTAAATAATCTATTAAGATTATAATATTACTTAATTTAAACTAGGAAATAGATTATCTCAAGTCCTAAGTTAAATTAAATAATTACTCTATCGTCTAGATATATTTAGGATTCCTAAACATGCAAAGCTCAAATTCAAATCCTAACTGATATTTTTTTTTGTATTTTCTTTTTTATTTGAAAAGGAAAAAATAATTTAAACAGAGATAGCATCCACATTTAAAACAGCCACGCAATCCGCAAAATTCGTTTCAAACTCGGATTAGGCACAAAAATCGAACTATCGGTCATATCTATAGGGTTACAGATATTGACGGAAAGTCGATCGTTCAAATTTGGAAAGCAGATAAAAATCATTATCGTACCCAAGTGATTATGGATAGGATAATGATTTTCCGTATTGCCGCGTATCATACCTTAGGGATAAGGTCGGATAGTCGTCCAGATACGTTGCTGAATTAGGAAGGTTTCCTAATTTTGAATATTCCAAAAAATATTGCGGATATCAGATAATTATCCTAATATATCTAATATTCCACACAATATTCACGAAATATTCAAACACACAAATTAGTAAATTAAATATTCTGAAAAATATCAGATAATGTCCAATTACCTAATTTGCAGATAATTCCCAAATTCGAACTTGCGGATCAGGATGAGTGGCGAATGGTGAACCGGCGGCGCGATGTCGGGAGCGACGACGGCTCGCGGCAATGGCACGGCGGGGCGACAGGTGGCTGTCCGGTCAGCGGCGGTGCAAGCGTGCAGGATAACAGGATCGTCCAGGCGGCGGCACACGAGCGACGCCGGGCGTGATGCGGCTCCGGGAAGTGGCGTGCGACGGTGGGGCAGCGACGCGCGGCAGGGAGCAGCGGCAGCAGGCGGTGGCGCACGGCGAGAAGTAGCAGCGCGCGGCAGAGAGCAACGGCAGCAGGCTGTGGCGCACGGCGGAAAGCAGCAGCGCTCGGCAAGGAGCAACGGCAGCAGGCGGTGGCGCACGGCGGAAAGCAGCAGCGCGCGGCAAGGAGCAGCGGCAGCAGGCGGTGCGGCGACTTCGGGGCGGAGCACGGCGGCAGGCGGTGGCGCGCGACGGGGACAAGGCACCGGAGGGCGCGGCAACAGCGGCGTCGGCGTGCTGCAAGGGTCCGGGCGACAGTGCACGGCGACGAAGAGGCGGAGCAGCGGTGGTATGGGGCGCGGCGTGCGACAGCGCGAAGCGCGGCGACATGGGGTGGCTCCGGCGGTGTGGGGCGCGGCGTGCGGTAGCGCGCGGCGACGTGGGGTGGTTCTGGCCGTGTGGGGTGGCTCCAGCCAGTCTCCTTCTCTCTCTCTCTTTCTCACTCTCACCCTCTAAAAAAAATTCTGATTTGAAATTCTGAGAGCCCCTCTAAAATCCTGACCTAATGATGTATATATAACACTAATCTAGGTCAATTAAATGGGCTCTCTAGTCCTAATGGGCTTAGGCTTGGGCTTAGATTTTAATTTAATTTAAATAGGCTGAATTAATTAATGATAATGGGCTGAATTAAGCTCAAAATAAAACAACCGAGCCCGTTTGACTTGTAATTCCCGGCCCTTGCATTCCAAGCGAGCCGAGTCCCATTCAATGAAATTTAAGCTCGTTCGTCACCGCCAGTCCGATGCAAAATGCAATTAATCTAAAATGAATTTAAACTATATGTTATGCAATTTAAATATTTTTTGTTTAGGGGTTAAAAATTTAATCTCTTATTTTCTATGCAAATTACACTAAATGATGCGCCAAAATTTAGGTGTCAACACCAAGGAAGGAGAGAGAGAGAGAGCTCCGAGTAGGAGAAGAGAGAGAGAGGGAGAGAGAGGGAGAGAGAAATCCGGGAATGAGAAGAGAGAGAGAGTGACAATCTGACCACTTGAAACTGCTGCTTGACCACTTAGAATTATTGTTCTTTCTTTTAAACTGCCCCTCCACCTTTAGGGCTAGTCTGCACACATCCTCATATGTCCAATACTGCTGTAATTGGACAACATCAGAGATCTCATATCGCAGCCCTGCCAGATATCGTGCAATCGTCTGCTCGTCTTCCTCCGCCACATCACAACGCATCCGCAAGCGATCAAATTCTTCTGTAAATTCCTCAACTGTTTTATCACCTTACTTGACGTTATGATACTTGATAAACGCCTCTTGCCTATAATGAGTAGGCAAAAAAATTTTCTGCAATAACTTTTTCATCTTCTCCCAGTGATCCACCTTCGGCTTCCCCTCTCTAGAACGTTGCTTTTTCACGTGTTCCCACCAAATCGAGGCATGTTTTCGCAGCCTAATAGCCACCAACTTCACTTTTTGCTCTTCAGTCAGATTCTTAATATCAAAGATCCTCTCTACTGTATGTAACCAATCAATAAACTCATTAGGATGAGTCTTACCATTAAACTCCGGAATCTTGATCTTCATCCCAAAAATTTGTGAAGAGCGATGATTTCCAGGTCGTACTCCTCGATTCTGCCACTGGTTCAGAATCCCGAAAGGGTTTACGTCTTCCTCTTCATTATCGGATGGATCCTTAGATTCTGCTTCTTCTTCGAATTGAATGCCCAACCTTGTCTTCGCAAGTTGTCGCTCCAAATCCTGGATTCGTCTTCTCTGTTCTTCAATTTCTACGTCTCGCAGATCTTTTAGACGCGATTGGTCGTCTGCTTTAGGAACGACTCCATGCCCCCGGCCACCACGAGCCCGCCGTCCACGACTGCGATTCTATTCAGCCATTAATTCAAGCAACCTGTGCTTTGATACTAATTGATGCCGAAGCACGATAGAAATTAGGCTAAACAAAAGAATCGAAACGATAACAAGGAACAAACTGTTCTCTTAATCGATTAACAATCGATAAGTTTTCAAAACATCCAAAAACTACTGTCTCTCAAAACCCTAAAAACAAGTTTATAAAGGGTGTTAACCCTAATGACAAAAAAAACGCAAAAATTACAAAAATACCCTTAATTCGAAAATTACTAAAATAATTTTAAAAAACCATCTAAACGACCCCGAATCGCGAAAATCCATCGTTAGTCATAGCCAAAGGCTATGGGTATTGATCAGCACGCCGTTTCGCTTCAGCTGATCAAATTTGAGCTCAATTCGACATCATTGACTTTAAGTCCGCCGGTTCGTCCAGCCGCACAACGGGTCCGCTGATTCCTTAGGTGCATCACCGCTCGTTAGTTTGAGAAACGCTTGAGTTACGTTTAATAAAATTTAATTATTAATTAGAGCCCAAATTGGACATCGAAAAATTAGGAAGTCACGACGGGACGTTAAGATGACGTTGTGGTTGGAACGTATAGCTTTGGATTTTCTCGGATCCTTCAGAAAAATTTAAATTCGGCAAGAAAATGGAAAAGTTACCATTTTACCCTTGAAGGATTACAAAGGGCAAGTGTTAGAGGGGAATGGCATTTTGATCATTTTGCCCTAATTTTTGAGTTGGACGATTTTGTCCTTGGAATTTTATGAAATTCCCAAATTGCCCTTGGATTTTTTTGGAAAAGATTCAATCTCGACCGTCGATCTTAAGATAAGATCGAATCTCGACCGTCGATTTGATTTGTGAGACAAGGGCAAGATGGTCATTTTGGCCCTCAATTATTGATTTTGACTATTTAAGCCCAAAGTCACTCTCTCTCTCCTCATTCTCTCTCTCTCATCTCTCGGTTCCATCTCTCTCTCCCCCTCCCTCACCGTGAGCTCTCTCTCTCTCCCCTTGGCCGCTCGCCGCCACTGCCGCCGGCCACCGCCCGTCCGCCATGCCGCCACCGCGCCACCACCCTCACGACGTACCACCGCCATCCCCCTCACCCTCTCAGTTTTCTCTCTCTCTCCCCTCTCCCGTGGCCGTGAGGAACCGGCCCAAGCTACCGCTCGCCGTCGCCACCATCGAGCCACTCACCGCTGCTCACCATTGACCACCGCCCGTTTTCCGCTCTAGTCAAGTTAGTCTAGAGTTTGGTAAGTCGCACCCTAAACTTTATTTAGAACATCGGGTATCGACGGACAAATTTGAGGTGTAATCGGGTTTAATTAGTCGCGGATTAGTACAGTTTTAGGGGCGGAATGGATTACCGGGCCTTAGAAATGAATTTGGGAGATTTTGGTGGAAAATTAGAAGCCAAAGGCGGGCTGTGAAGGGCTGATATGCGTGCTGTGATGTGCTGTCCGGTACGTAAATTGGATATTTGGATTCGGTGGTTAATTGTGTGAAAATGTCGTGAAGGGCTGGAATTGATTTGTCGTAGTTTGGATGTGGAAAAGTGGCAATTTGTATGTTGATTGTGTGTTTGTAATGTGGCTAAGTTGTGGTGATGAAATTGGGTGCATTAATACGTAATTGATTGATGCCCAAGTGTGCCCACGTGTGAGAGTTGAGGCGTTCGATGTACGTGTGATCACTAAAAGGTCCTGAGACGTGTTTACGCAGGGTACAGATAAAATATATGGTATGCGAGTATGTTCGTATGATCACTAAATCCCTGAGGCGGTATCATTACACAGTGATATTTATCCATCCTGAGGCAGTACTATTACACGAGACGATGCTCGGTATTACCGGAGGACGACCAACCTGAGGCGGTATCATTACGCGGGTTGTGTCATAGGTGGTGGGTGTTGAGCTTGAGGCGATACCACTATGCGGGCAAGATACACGGCCTGAGGCGGTACCATTACGCGGGTCCCGAAGTATTGATATAAGTTAGTCGCAGTAAGCCTGAGGCGGTACCATTACGCGGGCCACTGGCGAGGTAAGTGTGAGATGGTCGCAGTGTACCTAAGGCGGTTTCATTACGCGGATCACTGGTGAGTGTGTGATAATAATGTGATGAGGCGGGAATGAATGCATGAAATGAAAATTGAACGTGCATGTGATTGGATGTAGTGTTGTTGTGGCTAACGTGCAGGTTGCATGCTGGAAAGGCCTAGGTAAGTGTAAATGATGTGCCTGCTATATGATTGTTGGGTGCTGTGATGTTTGTGATTGTCTGGAGGTACATGATAGCCTAAGTGGGGTTTAGAGTGTGTGCTTGCTGAGATGTATTCTCATGGTTGTTTCAACCAAACATTTCAGAACCCCGGCCTGAGTAATTAATCCTCCGTCGCTGCCGCCGGAGCGTTTTGGAGTCTCGATGCACACTGATTACAGTGTTGTAAAGTTTCCTATAGATGATAATATGACATGGGTTAAGCACACAATAGTAATTTGAGTAGACATAGGGTTAACCCTTTGGCAGGCCCATACTTACACCTTGTGGTTCTTCCGAGATGGGATAGACGAGTTTGGTCCCGTCCGAAGATTTGACATCCCCTTTGATGAAGTCGGGAACTGGAACCCGTCTGCTATACCTCCTCCTGACGGCGAGATGACTAGTTTAGAGACTAGTCTGGCACAGTCAGGACTGCAGCCTACGCCTGCAGAACCTGAGCCTTCGGGAGCTGAACATGACCTAGAGCCTGAAGAGTCACAGACGGGGTACAATCCCATGGACGTGGATCTCGAGGCGATTCCGGAAGAAGAACCAGAAGAGGAAGCACCCGAGGCAGAACCAGAGGATGAGCCTGCTGAGCCTGAGGAAGAACTGGAGTACATACCCCTGTATGAGCAGTGGATTGACCCCGAATTTGTACCAGAGTACGAGTGTGATAAGGAGTCCAACTCGGAGGAGCAGGGCAAGGTTCCAGTGGAGTCGGGTGACATCAACCACCCGATTGAGATTGAGGTTGAGCCGGAGTCCTCGGAGGAGCAGACCGTCCAGGGGAATTCAGGTTCAAAGGACGAAGAGTCTGACTCAGAGTGGACGCCAAGTAGAGAGCGTAGGGATAGAGTAGGGGTTTGGGATTAGCCTTTTTGGAGCGTGCCATTTTGATGATAGAATACCCAGGTCATCGATCGTTTTGGTTATCGGTGGTTCGTAGTTCGGTGTGTTTGTTTATGTGGTGGTTTTGTAAAATTGTGAATATTGTATAAGTTTGGATGAGAAATGAATATGTGCGTTCTTCCTGTTTATCACAGTTTTAATTGCCCGGGTATTTGTGGTTTCCGCTGATCGTTCCAAATCTCTGATAATGTAAATTGGGTCGGCGATACCCTGGGACATCGCATTAATCGACTGGAGAAGTGTGTCGCGTGCTCGATGGGGTTCGGAGCATGACAAGAAGAACATTCCAATTTACTTTCTAAAGTAGTTCCAAGGTATGCAGTGCCACTTGACCTTGTCATGATGTCAAAGTAGAGTGCGTTTACTATTATGAGACATTATGGTGCACATAGAGTATACAATACTTAAACTACTGCTGCTCAAAGATATCAACCACTTAGGATCCCATGCTTTGATACACATTATTGCAAATTATTTCTGATTTTCCTTTTAGCAACAAGAATTAGCCCTTTCAACATGCTCTTGTAACGGACAGCAATGCCTATACTTCAGGTTGTTGAAGCAATAGTAGGTATGTGGGATTTGAAGCTCACGGAATAACAACTTACTTGAGGATCACTTATGACATCATTTTCGTTCTTATCAAGTTAATTAAGTCTGCAGGTCAAAGCATGATCATGATAACTTCCTTCAATAGGGAAATATTTTTTTGGACTCGCTTAGCACCACATCTATTAGCCAAGCATTATTTTTTTTTTTTTATAACAGTGTGTAATCTCAAGAAAGCAATTACAAGAACAAATACGCAATCCCACAGCATGGTTGCTCCTGTGCAGACACTTTCTGTACAAATTTGTGTGGCAGTGAAAACCATCAAACTTTGCAGGAAGAATTCACACATTGCATCAGCTAGCCATTCATCACAACCAAAGTTAATATGAATTTTGAATTTGTTGCACCTTCAGTATCAACATAATTTGGCCACCCCAAGTGGACAGGGCCGCTCCTCTTGTAATTAGCTTTTACCATAGACAGGGGGAGACTGCCATGAAGTGATAGGATTAGTCAGATGCTCTAAAAGGCCTTGACAGACCTCATAAGAGAAAAATGTTAGGATCTCTTTGTGAGTTATCTTAAGTAGAACAAATTGAGTTTTCTCAATAGTACATAGCTACCCCTCTCTCGTCCTAATGTGGCCCCTAGCCATGCAATGCATATCTCCCTTAATATAATCTTCTCTCTTTTTTCTTTGTTTTATGACTTTCTTCTCATAATCAGCAAACCCATAAAAAATGCCTTTTCATAGTCCCTTTTAGGAAATATGATAATGCAATTTATATGGAAATGAAAAGATGTGGAGAAGAGGCTTTCAGGGAAATCTTTATTAGTTACAGATAAAAATCTAAATTATACATGGGACAAAGGGGGAACTTCTTTCTATTGAATTCACTATCGTAATAATTATCACCTAATAATTTGGGGAGAAAAAGCGGTAAAATGTTGCAATATATTTCAAGGTCACCCTCTTAGTTTGGCTAGGATTTGTGTCTGGTTTAACCACCATAACCCTTTCTGGCCATTGTTGAGAAACTGCATTATGAGATTCTTATATCGCAAGTATTCAAGACGAGACAGTCCACAGGAAGTCTACTGATAGTTCAATATTTATGTTGAACAGATAATTTATACTCTCTCTTACACTCACAATTTACCGCTGTTAAAAAAAAAAAGCAAAGCAAAGAAAAATGCGACCGGCTAATAAATATATCAAAAGTCTAACTTTAGCTCTCTTTTCCATGAAAGAAAATAAGGAGAAGAATGTGTTTATATTAAAACTCGTCCCAACTTACAGGAAGAAGCTAGAAAGGAACCTTGTGCTATTATCCTCCGGAGATTTTGTTCCTTGAGGAGTAAGTAAGGAGGACAAAATGAATGACTTCCCTGTTTCTAACCTTTTATCATTCTCCTATACAATGCCTCCAACGTCTACCTATCTTCTACTTAGCAATGCTAATCCATGGTCTTGTGCTGTCCTTGCTACTGACAGAAGGACCATTGCAAATGCATGATTGAGAAGAGAACTTGGCGGCTGTTGTTGACAAAGGGAAATTAGCTGATAACTCCTTCCTGGGGAATGATATGTTCTTATGATGGGAGCAAGTGGTGGAACGACTTCCTTTCAACTTGTGCAGCGCACATCCACAATTACGATGGTATGGCCTCCTCTTGATCTCCGCATCATTTATCGACAAGCATCCGTCAAAAACACCTCAAAGCATTAATTCTGCTACTATGGTGCCCATATTCTTCTCTTTTAGTGACTCTTCTAGATTGTTTTTTGGTTCTGGTGGGGTTTTTAAAAATGTTTATGTGATGATGTTGTGAATCATTTGCAATCTTTTGGAATAACTTATATAGTATTTGGGATTGGTGTATGGTAGTGGGCTGTAGGAGTTCTCTAGAGGGTGACCTTGGTATTAGTTGATTTCAAGACAAGGTTGACAGTGTTCCTAGGATTTTTTGGGCAGTTAGTTAACCAAAATTGTGCTTCCCCAGGGATTTGGGATTCCCAATTGTGGAGGAGAGAGAGAGAGGGAGAGAGATCTAGGGGTGAGAAGTGTCTCGGCTCAGCTGGCTTAGAGTACTAGAAGTCAAATTCAAGAAGCTATTAGCAGCCAGCATTGATTTCTCCAGTGAGACGTCTCTTTCAAATTCGTTGGTGTAGCGAACACTTAGAAGTTTCTTTTATTGTTCAATTTTTATATATGTCTAGTATTCGATGTTAAACTTTGTCTTTTCTACAAATTTTGGTCCCCTTACTTCGGTTGTGCCTTGCAAAGTTGTTTCTTGATCTAGTAGTTCCATGCAAGATATTGTCAGAATCGCCCGTAGAGGTGACGAACTTAAACAAAACTTTTGTCATCTTGTTTAGTCTCATATTTGAACTTTTGATTAATTTTTCCAAGAACTAACGTGGTCGTTGGTCACTGATTTCTATTGAAGGGGAACATTATGGTATGTTCTTTGAGCATCGCCAATCTAATATATGAGCTCTTCAACCTAACTGCAGAATGATTTTTTTCACTGCTCAGCATCGCCAATCTAATATATGAGCTCTTCAACCTAATTACAGAATTATTTTTTTCACTGCTCTTGAAGTGTGATTGGACCCTAGGTTCTATTAACAGGAGAATTCAGTGGATCACCTATTTTGCCCATGTCTGGCTAATATCTGTTTTTTAACACTGTTAACGTCTTGGAACAGTTCAGGCAGATTTAAATCGTGACAAGAATTGTCGACTGCACCCTCTTCGCTATCGTGTATAATTGGAAGATTTGGGATTGGAACCATAATTTCATTGGTCTTTTCTGTGTCCAAGTTTATGGGACTTCCGATTTGCTATCTGTATAATGTACTCATCCCATATAACAATTGAGTAAATTTGTAATTTATCTTAGGCTACACAATTAAGTTAACTATTCTTTTGTTATGGTAAACTTATAGTCACGTCATCCATGTAGCAGTCCAAATGCAGAAACTAAATACACCTCATTAGACAATTCGTAATTCATCTTAGGTTGACTTGGTGAGGATATGTGTCCAGAATACTGTTGTTGTTCAGTTTCACCAGTGTTGTTATGTTGCATGCGTGGAATGCAATTGCAAAAAAGAATCTCAAATCAGATTGATCAGAGTAAAGTAGAGCAATTAAAATATGTGGTGGCCATAACTAACTGGCCGAAGCTTTCAAGTGAAATTGAGTTCAATTAGGTATGTTTAAAAGATTATGTTTGGGCTTCCTCTTTTGAGCAGCTATTATGTGGGTATTAAACTTTTGGTGCGATTCCCAACAAGTTTTGAGTTCCCTTGCTGGCCATTGTTAGAGAAACTGAATATATCTGACATTGTGAGAGATCGTAGTCTCGACTCATGAGTATTCAAGAGAAAACAGAGCAAAGATTTTTACTAATATATGTGAAGTGGATAAATTTAACTCTATATCCCATGTAGTTATATTAGGAGAAGAATGCGTTCGCAATAGAACTCGGTAGAATTTACGGGAGGAATCAGGCAAAGAAGCTTGTGAAGCCTATGAAAGGGGCACTGTCTCTGAATTGCAAGACATATAGAAGCCAATTCAGATCAATAGAACTTCATTCGAATTTATTTTAAGCACTGCCACTTGACTTTATCATGACGTCAAACTAGAGTGCGATTACTGTTACGGAACAGTACGCTAGACATAAAGAGTATACAGTAGTGAAATTACTGCTGCTCAAAGTGCTTTCATACACATTGACAATTATTTCTTATGTTCCTTTAGGAACAATAATTCGCCCTTTCACCATGCTGTTGGAGCGGACAGCGACGCGTATACCTCAGCTTGTTGAAGCAAATATTAGCTATGGAAGGGGCTTAGCATCTCTCACCTAGACTTCCCTCGTTCCTAGAACAAGGAATTCTTGTTTAGAAATATCCTAATTAATAAATTTTTCTTCCTCGTCAAACAAAAACATCAAAGGCTAGACCCTCATCTCAAAACCAAACAGCGTCCTTCAAGCATAAACAAACATTTTTTAGATCCAATACTTGTTGGGGTGTGGTTCAACTCCCCTGGGCCGCCAGAGAGCATTTATAGTTTGAGCCTATATTTTATTAGTAGTTTTGTCTTAAACCCATGAATTTCTATTGAGTATATATAATCTCTTTCTCTTGTGATTGAGGTTGTAACAGAGAACTGAGAGGTGCTAATTATAGTAAAATATAGCCCTAATTTAAGGGTGAATCAGGAAAAACCTTGTGTCTCGATTCTTTTTCTCGCATTTACTCTCTATTTCGCTGTGTTTGTGTGCCTAATCCTAACAATACTTACCGAATTAGAATATCCGCTTCGGAAAAATCTGTGCTGGCTGTGACCAAGCCAAGCCAAGAATAATCTCTCTCTCTCTCTCTCTCTCTCTCTCTCTCTCTCTCTCTCTCTCTCTCTCTCTCTCTCTCTCTCTCTCTCTCTCTCTCTCTCTCTCTCTCTCTCTCTCTCTCTCTCTCTCTCTCTCTCTCTCTCTCTCTCTCTCTCATAACAAGAATCTAGACAATTCTAATATCACAAAGCTCTCTCTTGAACTTTAGTCATATACAAACGCGCAATATGCTAAGAAGAGAGGGAGATCAAGTAGATAATGGCCACCTTAGCTGCTGAGATGATGCTCCATTGTGTGCTTGAAGGAAGCTTATCACTGAATGACACGGAGATTGAGCACCAGCCATACCACCGCAATTGCAGCTGTGCACTATATAAGTTGAAAGGCACTTGTCCAAGTGCTTGTGACAGACATGGAAATGTTTCATACTCCAGAAAAGAATCCTGGAAGGATTGTTGTCTATCAGTGATAGTTTCCAATTGCTCTTCTCAGTCTTCCTCGTTAGTTAGCAGCCTTTCGGTTAGCAACAGAGACCCCTGTGAAGCAGCTTTAGCAGAGCAATGATGTGTACATTTTGGAGCAGCATATGTGGTGAACATAGAAGAGGAAAGGTTAGGAATTAAGAAGAATTTTTTTTTTCTTTCCATTCTATCCTTTTTCCTTTCTTAGCATAGATGGCTCCTCAAGGACAAATAGTCATTTAGAGAATATAACAGTCCGTTTGGGAAAGGCTTTCCCAAGGGGCTTTGCGCATCTAAAGCCCCTTGGGCCAAATTTTGGGTGTTTGCTGAATTTTTTCCAATTCACCCAGAGAAAAAATTGGCTTTGCCAAGGCTGAAAGCCCAACACAAGTCTTTGGGTGCCTTGGGCTTTCGGCTTTCTAGCATACATGTCCTAGGGTTAGTAAAAAAAATTTCTTCCAAAACTATCCTCACCAATTTTTTAGTTTTCTGGTTTTGCCCTCATTATAACTATCCATCTTCTCTACATGAGGGTGGCCGGCGAGGCCAAATCTGGCTATGAGGGGTCGACGTCATCATGTAACCCAGGCGACGGTTGCCTGTCGCACAACCACAAGTGGCCCTCCCCTGGGTCGCACAACCCTCGCCACAGGTTGCACGACCCCAGGCGGCCGCCTGAGGTTGTGCGACCTTAGACGACGGCTACCGGCAGCTCGAGCCGAAGGGTTTGGGCTTTTTCTTTCGTAAAAATATAGAGAGAAAGTCATTTTCAAGAATAATTTTTCCAAACACTATTTTACCAAAAGTTGCTTTACAATGGACTTTTAAATACAATTTGTATTTCGAAAAATTCCTTTATTGATTGATTGCTCTTATCACAAGCTAAGACGATTTAAGATCACGCACTGCCATAATTGAGTCACTACAAATAATCTCCTTTGTCATACCATTTCCTTGCGAATTAGTCTCTCTTTAGATATTTATGCAGATTTGCACATGGACTGCATGTTGATCCTCTTTTCTCTATGTCTAGCAGTGACAGGAATAGTGCCCATAAGCTTAGAACCAGCACCAATCACGACCAACTAATTAGAAGAATAATGAGCGCAAGGTTTCCGATAATGTAAATTTCGGAGACACCACATTTACAATAAATGGAAAAGACAGCACTTTGTCACTCCGTTGAAAAAGAAAATCGCCAGAAGACAAGCAATGGCATGGATCAAGTGAACTCTCAACTAAATGAAAATGTCAATTAGGGTGAAAAGGCCAGTATGGACACGGCATTCAAACTGTCCGATTTGCAACAGCTATCGAGAGGCACATGCATTGCCCTTCTGGGGAATCAATCAAGAATACAGATCTGGTTCTCTGTTACAGTAAATATGGCTACCTTTTACAGCAAAAACAGTAGCACAGGATACGATGTTGACCATACAATGCAACAGTGATGAGCTTAAATGACCATAACGTAAATTTCACATAAGGCTGGTTATCTACATCTACAAATAACAAGACGCTGTCCGTGGCTAATAGGCAATTACCAACTGTTAATCGCTTTTAAGATCATTCTATCCACTAAATTTTATTTGATGAGATTCAAGAACCAGCTCTATTAGTAAGTCCAGATCGAAAAAAGCAATCGGTGCTCAAGCATTTAAATAAAACAATTTAAGGGTACCATCTTCTTTATCATTTCAATGAAAAGGTGCGGGAGGAAAAGGAAACAACCTGCGGAGCCCTGAGAAAGTCACCGGTGGCAGGCTAGTGCCTGTGGATCATCCAGTGATTACCGGATGATGGGAACCTGAGGTCTACTCGTAGCACCACTAATGCTGTCTAGATCCGGTGGTTTGCAAAATTTGGGACCTAGGAAAATTCGATGCAAGAAAATTTTAGCTAGTGGGCCAAATTGACAACAGATTCAGCAAAAACCCATCTTCACTTCATCAGTGAAGTAGCTTTCTCCTCTCTCTTTAATGGTGTAAGTTCGTTACCTAAATAAACTTCAGGCGTTACACCTAAATAAACTTCAGGCAGACAGCTCTTCAAGTACATAAAAACCAATGACAGCCTTATTGAAGAAATTAAATCATCTGGGTCTTGTTAGATTTGCAGTCAAAAGTCCAAATATTATCCATAAACAGCACTTTTGATCTCTAAAATTATAATGAGCTTTTTATGTAGTTCTTCCACTATAAATTCGACCACTTTTTAGTGTGGGAGAATCAATTTTCACTCATGGTCCTGTGGAAAAACAAATTGCACGGTTTTATCCTCTAAGTAATGTTGGCATTAAATGTTAGACAACTAGTCACGTACGTTGACGTGAGTGATGGACAGTGTTTGCATAGACAACTCCAGTTTTGTTATGGATGCGCTCATTCTTGAGTGCCTACACATATCATGGATATCAAGAATCATAATTAAGATGCTATCACACAACATCTAAAGACCAAATGTATTTTTCTATATGTTGAAAATATATTGTATTAGGAAGTAGTTAGCAGATGAGTCTTAAATAAGGTAATTAGGTTTTTGGGTGTCTCTCAATACTCCATAGATAAAGCCATCTTATTATTTCATTAAGCCATTGAGTAAAGATGTAGAACTTGACTATTTTCGCTCTCCCTCTCTCGAAGATCCTGGAGTATTTACACTACTTAAGGAGCACAAACTATATTTTCCGTGCAATATGTTGGTGCTCTTCTATAGCCCTATCACTGAAAGAAATGGCATACATTTTTCGAGAGCTAACAAGAGTAAGTATTTTCCTTGGCACAAGGGGGCATAGGTTAAAAGGAGGTAAAAGAACGGTCTGTAATTCTAGAGGAAAAGCGTAAATCTATGGATATTACAGAGGGCAACATAGTGCACAATAACAAAACAGTTCTACATTGACAACGCCACTTACTAGGAAAATGCTCATTTGTTATTCCTAATTGACAAGCATATAAAATTCCGCTACCATCACCAAAAAAAAAAAAGATAGTTGTCAACGATCAGACTTTGACAAATTAGTCAAGAAAAACTTCTATTTGGACCAGTCAATGCTGACGAAACTAGTCCCAAGTAGACATGGCCACGGTTCGGAACCAGCCAGTTCCAATTCATGGCCATGTGTGAACCGGAACCGGAACCACCCCTAGCGGTTCCGATTCCGAACCGACCGGTTCAGGTTCGTAATTTAAAAATAAAAAAATTATGAAATAAAAAAATTATGAATTATAAAATTATGAAATAATGAATTATTTAATATAAATTGTAGTTAAAATGTAAATTGTAGGAGTGATCGGGTTCCCGATTCGGTTCGATTCCGCTCGGAACCGGGAACCGAACCGGTAAGATCGATCCCTTAATTTTAAAACTAGAAACCGAACTGGCAAATCATAGAACCGGATTGGTCCAATTCTGGGCAGTCCAATGGAACCATTTGCTCTTAACTAGCAAAGGATCGTAGTCACAAAAGACATACAACTTCACATGCTCATGACTTACCTTGGGTTTTATACACAACCCCTTTGATGATCTCTTCATTCCTATTCGATGTGGGACTCTTGGCATTTGCATGAAGACAAGCTACAAGTCTCACATTGAAGGTGTTCAAGGCAAGCCGAGAGTCCCACGTCGAATGGGAACGAAGAGGCATTAGAATCACTGTGTATAAAATCCAAGTCAAGCATTGTAATTAGAATTCAATACACCCAAGCCAAGCATTGTAATTAGAGATCAATGCACTTACAATGCATGGCAATTAGAGTTCAAATTGTTTTATAAAAAAAATTTAACTAATGAATTTGTTTTAAAAAAATTAATTATTATTATTTTTAAAAAATAATTTGGAACCGGAACCGGGCCCGTAGGCCACGGGCCAGTTCCGGTTCCGAACCTCAGGCCTGGTCAACGGGCCAGGCCCGGATTTGACCAGGCCGGTTCCGGGCCGAAACCAGCCCGTGGCCATGTCTAGTCCCGAGAAAACAACATTCTCAAAGCCTAAAGCCAGCTAGCCAAGGCTCCCATAATTCCTAGGACTCTCAACTCTCCACCATATTCTCCACTAAAATATTAAAATTTCCAAGGGAGACAGGTTCGCAGATACTCACTCTACCAAGAGCAAGTAACCCTCCATCAGAAAATTAAAACTATAACTAAAAGGAACTCCAATCCTTATTCAGGCTAACCAAAGATTTCCAAAGTTTCAACAACATAAATTTTTAAAGTACATGTTCCAAATTCATATCCTCATACGTCCCACCAGCTTAGACTCTTTAAGGATTGACCGAGGAAATTCACTCTGCAGACTTGATCAGTATCCTGGACTCTTACTTGGGGCATATAAAAGAAATCAAAAAGAAGACAACATGATTGACTGCTATATGATTTGCACGCAACTCTCACCTCCAAAGCCACAATGGACTATAGAACATGTCTTATTCGAAAGTATATCTAAAAGAAATTGACACTCCAACGTTTAGATCCAAGGAGATCCTTTTTTTTTACTATTTTTTATGGAAAAAGCCCACAAAATGAAGAAAATAACTTCTAGGTATCCAATTTTAAATGAATTAGTCGAAGAGAACTTTTTCTTAGGAATCTATGCTGCCAAAGCCAACGTCCAAAAAACAATTTTAAGTTTTCAGAAATCAGAGCCAAGCCTCTCTCTCTCTCTCTCTCTCTCTCTCTCTCTCTCTCTCTCTCTCTCTCTCTCTCTCTCTCTCTCTCTCTCTCTCTGTGAACATTGTGAGGAATCAAAACATCCCTTGGGAAGTCCGTGATAGTTAACTAGTTTGACAAGACACTATGGAGAATTCACCAACACAAAGTTTTCTCTCTAAAGAACACCAAAGCCTCCTAACATACACTCATCTCGAGCTCTATATAAGCAATCTTGAAAGCAGCGAAAGCTTCAACTACTAGAAGAGATCAAGAATTACATCATCCAGTAAACGCAAGCACATACCATGTAACATCCCAAATTTCGACTCGTTTCCGGGATCAATAATATTGATATTATTCCTCATTTAATTTTAGTAAGTCTCGCCCGAAATTAAGCTCTCTCGAGATACTAACCGATAGGGAATGGCTAATTAGGAAACGGTGCGTGGACTAGGTACCCAATCACGATTCGGACACCAATTCCGAGAAACAACAAGGAAATATTTTGAGCCAATGTGGGCCGATCTTAGGAGGGTGACGGATTTGATTTGGCCAATGACGTACGAACGGATCGCGGGTGATTCCGCACGACCGAGAGTGCGCGTGACGAACAAATCCCGAACTTAAACCGAACGATCGCGACCTCCGGAACTAGTGATAATTCCTCACGTTTTTCCAGTAATCGAGGCCATCACAACTCGAGTAACCCTAGGTCGATTCGTGTAACCCCTAAACAGCCGCCCGTTAGTGAGAGACCCTAAAATTTTAAATTGAGTAATTTTGATCCCGGAATTGGATCCGGACTTGGTCATCAATTTTCGGGACCGTATACGACTATTTTGCAAGACCGACGTCATTTTAGAGTGGCCACGCATATTTGGAGTTTTTACAGTCGAAAAATGGAATTTCGACTCGGAAGTGAAAATTTACGATTTTGCCCTCCGGACTTCGAAGTTGATTTTCGAGGGCTTGTGCGACTATTTTCGCGATTCCGACATCATATTATGTTGGCCACACATATTTGGGGTTGGTACGAGCGAAAAATGGAATTTCGACCCGAGATCGGAAAAATGACCGTTTTGCCCCAAGGCTATTTTGGGTATTCCGAATTTTGAGGCATTTTGGGGATTAATTTATGTTCATTTCAGCCCAATAATTCATCCTGGCAAATGACCAAAACGCCCTTCAATTATTGGATAAGAATGAATAAGGGCCAAGTGTTCAAGGGCATTTTGGGGATTTTGGAAAATTGGTCAAAGTATTTATTACATTTGTTTCTTACCCATCAAGCCAAGCCATTCTCTCTCCTCTCCCTCTCCACTGCCGGCCACCTCTCTCTCTCCCTTTCCTCTCTTTCTCGGCCAAGAGGCCGATCGCCGCCGGAGGAGCACCGCCGGCCGCCGTTCGCCGCCGTGCCGCCGCCCGAGTCACCTCCGACCGTCTCACCACCACCCTCCCATCTCTCCCTCTCGTCTCTCTCCTCCGTTCGGCCAAGGACACGCCGAACAGCCCCAAGCCGTGGACCGCCGGCGTGAAGGACTCGCCGAACCGCCGGGACGCCGCCGCCGATTTCATCGCTCGCCGGTGATTGGCCGCTCGCTCCCCGTCATCTAACCAAGTGTGGAGCTTAGTTTAGTGTGAGTATAAATTCCTAAACCTAGATTAGGACTAATTTTGCCCTCTAGATAAGTTTAGATGATTTTTTTAGGGTTAATTAAGTTAGATTTTGGCTTGATTATGGGCTGATGACTATCGGATGATTTTGGGGCATATTTGGGAGTTAAACACGTCAATTAAGAGGTGAATTGATGCCCTAATGTGGCTGTTTGGTGGCTGCCATACTTAGATCCGAATTTGGATAAATTTGACTAAGTTGAGGCCTAATTGGATTAATGCCGTGATTGGCCATGTTGAGAATTAATTAGACAATTTGGGGAGTTTAATTGCAATTTTCCCGATTATGCCTTGTTTAAATGATTTGTGGGCTGAATTGTGTGCCTTAATGATCAATTGAATAGTGTCATGCCGCGTGGTTGTGTGACCGATTAATGCATATATTGGCCATTGATTGGCGTGAATTATGGTGCTCGAGAATGTGGATTATGTGTTGAACTTGCTAGCATGTTAGTTGGGCACGTGTGGCATGAATTGAGCACGTATTGATTTTGTTGAGTTATGTGATCGTGATTAAAATTAATTGCTCATTTTGCATGGTCACGCATTCCGTATGCCGAGAATGGGCATGAGACGAATTTGTGCAAGTATGCGTGCCTGACATGAGCATGTGTGATCACCCTAAATGCCCCGATGCGTTTACGCGAGGCTCAGATAAAATTGACAGTGTACTGTGTGATCACTTATTGGCCTTCGGGTCGTGCCGTCCTCATACACTTTTAAGCAGGACGATGCCCGGTTTGTCCGGAAGACGGTGTTGGTCCTTAAGGAGATCGGTGTTGCACCTCATGCACTTTGGAGCAGGCTAGAAATACTGGGCCAGATGCGCTTTGGCGCGGGCCGCGGAATGTTGTAAGCCTTCGGGCCGTGGCCTTCGGGTCGAAAAATTGGGGGCCTTCGGGTCAGTTTCTAAAATGGCTAAAAAAATGAGCCGTGTGCCTGAGTGCATCAATTGAGACGAATCATGAGCATGGCAAACGTGTGCCGAAGTATGTGGCTAATGTGTGCCCCGGTGATTCGTGTGTGAGACAGACACTTTTAAGAGTGAGCATGTGTATGACATACACTACAAAAAACGGGATTTTTGCCACGAAAATTTGCAACGAAAAAATTTTCGTTGCAAATTTGCGACAAATTTTCCAACGAAAAGTAAAATTCGTTGGAAATTTCCAACGAATTACAAAAAAACCCGGTACTATTCGGCATTTTTTATATTCGTTGGAAATTTCCAACGAATTTTCCAACGAATTTTCCAACGAATTTCATTTTTCTGGGCAATTATTTCAGTGTGTACAATTTTCGTTGGAAAATTCGTTGGAAATTTCCAACGAATTTCAATTTTCCGGGCAATTATTTCAGTGTGTACAATTTTTGTTGGAAAATTCGTTAGAAATTTCCAACGAATTTCAAAAAAACTCGATATTGTTCGGCATTTTTTATATTCATTGGAAATTTCGTTGGAAATTTCCAACGAATTTCAATTTTCCGGGCAATCACTTCAGTGTGTACAATTTTCCAACGAATTTCAATTTTCCTGACAATTATTTTAGTGTGTACAATTTTCATTGCAAAATTCGTGAGAAATTTCCTACGAATTTTACAACGAAAATGCTAGTTCTTCCTTATTCAATATTTTCGCGCTCGTTATTCCCACAACTCTCAATTTCCACATTCATTCTCTCTCTCTCTCTCTCTCTCTCTCTCTCTCTCTCTCTCTCTCTCTCTCTCTCTCTCTCTCTCTCTCTCTCTCTCTCTCTCTCTCTCTCTCTCTCTCTCTCCTTTGCCTTCCGCCTCCCCCTCCGCCTCCTCCCCCGCCGCCCCCCCTCCTCCTCCGCCGCCCCCCCTCCTCCTCCGGCTCCGGCGCGCCATGGACAACAAGCCCCCGACGCCCCCGACTCCAGCAAGCCTTGTCGCCGGTGAGGGCCGAGCTCACCCAGATCTGGGCGAGCTCGAGCTCGCCGGCCATGGCGAGCTCGGCCCTCGCCATGGCCGGCGAGGCTAGGAGACGACGACGGACTTGACGGGCGGCGGCCCCGAAGCCTGCTCCCGCCCCTGCTGCTGCTGCTACTTCTTCTTCATCTTCTTGTTCTTCGGCGCAACAGCCTCGCCGGCCATGGCGAGGGCCGAGCTCGCCCAGATCTGGGCGAGCTCGGCCCTCGCAGACGACGAGGCTTGCCCTCGCCGGCCATGGCGAGGGCCGAGCTCGCCATGGCGGGCGAGCTCGAGCTCGCCCAGATCTAGGGGAGCTCGGCCCTCGTCGGCGACGAGGCTGGCCCTCGCCGGCGGCGAGGGCTATTTTTCAACCAAAAAAAAAATTTCGATGGAAAAAAAAATCCCACAATTTTTTGACCAAAAAAAAATTTGTAGTTTCCAACGAAAAAAAATTCGTTGGAAAAAAAAATTCGTTTCCAACGAATTTAGTCACGAGTTTTCCAACGAATTTTCCAACGAAAAAAAATTCGTTGCAAATTTCCAACGAAAATTGAAATTTTTCGTTGGAAAAATTTGCGACGAGTTATTACCAACGAATTTTTTTTCGTTGGAAAATTCGTTGGAAATTTGTTTTCCAACGAATTTTTTTAAATTTTTCGTTGGAAATTTTGTTGGAAAAAATATGTTTTTTTGTAGGGATACGTGTGACTAGTGTGTCACGTATGTGCCGTGATTTATATAAAATGTCTAACCTGCAGGGTTAGTTGTATTCTCGATCTGGGCCCAAGGCCTAGGTCAATTGATTAAAATTTTTATGCAGCGTATACTTGATTTGCCTGTCAGGAAGTGCATGTTAACCTAGTTTTGGTTTAGGGGTTGTTACTCGTTGAGCTTGTCTCATTGTTGTATAAATCCATTCTTTTCAGACCCCTCCCAGTATTGAGGATGGCAGGTGAGCCGACACATTTTGGAAGGAGCCGCGGATAGATATGGTGTTTGACCGCAGAGCCATGTACCCTCTTTGATGTTGGTGGTTTTTGACCTATTTTGGCTTTTAGAAGGGTATCTGGTCTAAAATATATATTGTAAGTATTTTTACTAGAAATGTAATGTGTATATTTCCAGTCTCATTGGTTTTGACTATTATGATATCCTTGGTTGTCTGATTTATTGTACGGGTGTATATATATCTATATACATCTATATACATCGCTTCTGCATGTGCTTTGATTTGTGTACTTTGGGCGTTGGGTCGGCGACGCGTCCTGGGACGTCGCAGCAAATTCGACCTCTTCGTGGGATGTTCGCGCTTCGCGGGGTACGAGGCGTGACATACCAAGCTCATAAGAAAAGGGAGATAGAGAAGAGAATGGCCACCATAGCAGCCGAGATGATGCTTCGATATGTCCTTGATTCAACTTTGTCGTTGAACGACTTGGAGATCGAACGGAGACCATACCATCGCAATTGTGGACGTGCACTGCACAAGATAAAGGGCACTCACCCAAGTGCTTGCAATATGCATGGCAATGTTTCGTTCCCTAGGAAAGAATCAAGGGGAGATCATTGTTGGTCGATGACAGCCTCCAAAGTTTCTTCTGTCTTTGCACGTAGTTAGCAGTTTATCAATCAATGGTAGACAGCCCAATGAAGCAGCCATTTCGCAGCAATCAAATGTAAATTCTGGAGCAGAATATGTGGAGTACAAATCTAGAAAAGTATAAGCTAGGAACCGAGTAGAGAACTTTCTCCTTTTATAACCACTAACAGCTCCTCACATGAACGAATAAAACTGTAGGATCAACAGCACCAGTTCAGCTATTGTAGCATACTAATACTACCCATCCTTCAGCAATTTGCAGGAAATTTTCTCCGTTCATTTGATAATCGAATGAACAAAAACTTTAAGGTCGGTATTCTTCAATCTAGTGCTTTCTAACGCTTCAGAGGATGAAAACGTCTACATTCAGAAGACTTGCAGTTGATTGTTTCAATGCTTTGATCACAGAGCACCAGAATGTCTCCACACCTACAACATAATTGACATTTATATAAATATATATTATTGATTAGATCAGGAAAATGCACAAATTGCAATTCAGGATGTATTTGCCCAGTGTATGTTACTTCCGGTAAGTGATGTAACAGACCGAATGCTCTGTAAAACTTACATGGACTCAACCTCCACATTCACCACATAATGTTGCTTCATCACGAGTTCACCAAAACAAACTCTTGCTTCCCTTCTGACCAAAAAAAAAACTCTTGCTTCCCAGCATACCATAATAACACAAATCTCAACTCTCCGATGTATACAGCCCATTGGAAGTGCCAATATTTTATTGAGGAAGAAAAACAAAGAACGCATCAAGAAATTATAATGTGGAAAGACTTCTTCTTTCATAGGGAATCATCAGCCACATTTTGTGCTCCCACTTAAGCTCTACTTTTCATCGATTCATAGTCCATGAAAAGAATTGCACAACATCTGGTACCATCAGCAGAAAAAGTATGTAATTCTTTCTTCATTTCAGACTGCTAAAACATATCCTCCCCTAATTTTGTTCCACCGCAACCATCCAGTATCACCTTGAAAATGTCATTTTGACGATCTGGCATCAAGAAGCTCAAATGTAGCATCAAAATCGGAAATTTCACCACCGACTTACATAATTCTCCTGGCAAAGGCAGACATTAAGTGAAAGGAGAATCATTTTCATACAACATGCAACTTCAGATTATGCGCGGCATGCATGAAGTACCCTCTCATAGCTAGTAACGACAACAAAGATCGCAACTTGTTTTTGAGGTAAGAACGAGACACTAACCTGGCACAGCAACAACCTGTAAAAAGATAGACCCATTTTTTTTCCCTGAGAAAAGGGAGGTGAGGAAAGCTTTCAAGAACGTTAAAAGGAAACTCTACCCCAGTGCATTTGCCCTCTTGAAAATTGCAGCTAGCTGCCTGCATTGGTCAACCTCAAAGCGACGCGACACAGACTATGTTAGTGATCTGCCCTAAGAATCAATCGAGATTGATGCTCTAATATTAGTTGTGGATTAGGTTGTATCGGAAAATCGACCTTCACTATACTTAGGCAATCATAATGTTTTGCTAGAGACCACTTATGACTTGTAGGCCAAAAAGGGTTTTGAGCACACTGCTAATATTTAGTGAACCTATAAAGTCACACACAATAACGAACTGAGTTAATATTTTTTGTGCGTCGGGATCTACTTACAATAAGAAGTAGATTTTAATTTATTCTCTATTTAACTTATCTACGCAGTCGTGCACGTTATGAGATAACGATTAAACATACGATTGAAGGTGGATAGTTTGGCAAGCCTAAATCGTCCGGCTCCACTTCTTTTAATTCGCGTAGATAATGAAGCTCTATATATATATATATATATATATATATATATATATATATATATATATATATAGCATGTGGGTGACGAAAAAACCCTAAGAAAGAGAAAAACGCCTTTAAGAGAATACGAAGATAATCGTTCTCTGTTCAGTGATCTTTGAGAGAGTCTCAAAGATTAAAAGCGATCAGGAAAAAGAAGTCCAAGATCTTTAGCTAGCACTTGGATCGTTAGAGACTTCCATTCGTGTGTGTGGATACCGGTAGAGGCGCAACACTTAGGGCGCTAATCTAGACACAATCGATTATCAATTTACTTTCGATCTGCAAAAGGTACGTATCGAACTTCCGTTTAAATTTCAATATACGCATGAATCCTATCTAGGGTTTCGATTTATAGATTCCGTTGTGTTTTTAGCACTAGAGGAATCCAACAGTGGTAGCAGAACTACTTGCGATATATTGAAATTGAATAGGAAACCCTAATTGTTGATACATATGATGTATGTCTGAATTGATTCTAAATTAGAGTTAGATGAATTGGGAATATGAATTGATATGATCAGTTCGAATAATTTCACATTGGAACGAATTTGAATTACTGCAATAATGTGGATTAATGTGAATGATCCAAAGGCGTTGCAGAATTACGAATTCGGTTTAGGGTATTGCGAAGAAACGAAGCAGGACATCCTTAGAGGCGGTTTAGTTGAAACTGCCCGCCCTAGTAGGGACAGTTTAAGGGGACGAATAGAATCCTAAGAAAACATAATTGAGAATTCTATCTAGGTTTCGGGGGCACTGCCCCCAAGCCCCTGCGAGGGCGCTGCCCCTTCGAACCCCGCTCACTGATCGGTCAGCAAGACCCCGCGAGGGGCGCTGCCCCCTTGACCCCTGCATGGAATTGTTCATTCCCATATATATGATCATATACCTTTGTTATGATAAGTGATGCTTTGTTTTCATTCATAACATGCATACATTATCACTAAATAAACATTAATAGTCCCTAATAAAAATTAAGTAATAGTATTAGGCCTTTCCAATCATGCACCAATTAATACTTGAATCGTCAAAAGATGGATCTGCCAAAGCAGGGTGTCTTTAACTATTTGAGTAAAACAGGATGGATAATGATTATCCATAAGTCAAGATTGGTTTACTTAACGAGGCTATCAAAACAATTTTGAGCCTTGAGGCATAGTATTTGGGGATAAGATATGAGATGTCAACCCCAACAACCAAGAGTTGTATTCGATACAATTGACAAAGAGTTGTCTACCTAAATAACTTAGTCTTGAGCGGTAAGCCAAAGTTTACTCGAGTCTTGGTAAAATATGGATCTTGGTCCACTATACTTATTGGGACACATGTTATAAAAGTATAGTGGGAGTTTATTATAAATAATATTAATGAACAATTCACTTTGCATATTTGTTGTAGATAATGGCAAATAGCTCTGCATCAAACTTTTCAGTACGATCTGTCCTTGAGAATGACAAACTGAATGGTTCAAACTTCTTAGATTGATATAGAAGCTTGAGAATTGTTCTCAAGCAGGAGAAAAAGGATTATGTCTCGGAGAAACCTCTTCCCCAAAAGGCACCTCCTTCCAACGCTCCCCATGCTAAAAGGAATGCTTATCAAAAGCATAAAGATGATGCATTAGATGCATCATGTCTAATGTTAGCTACTATGAACTCAGACCTTCAGAAGTAGTTTGAGAACGTAGATGCCTATGATATGATCATAAACCTGACAAATTTGTTTCAGGAGCAAGCACACACTGAAAGGTACCATATGGTAAAGACCTTAATTGAGTGCAAGCTAGCAAGTGGGAGCTCAGTTAGCCTACATGTCATAGAGATGATAGGTTAGATTGAAAACCTGAAATGGCTGGGCTCTCTCATTAGCCAAGAGTTGGCTATTGACATTATTCTTCAGTCATTGCCTCAAGATTATGACACGTTTGTTATGAACTATAACATGCATAATCTGAATAAGTTTATGACTGAACTGTATGGGATGCTCAAAACTGTTGAGCAGAATATCAAGAAAGACCCTACCCTTAATGTTCTCGTGGTTCAAAAAGGGAAAGGCTTTAAGAAGCCAGGTAAGGTCTAGGGTAAGGGCAAGGGCACTGAGCCCAAACCTAAATCCAAGACTAAACCGGGTCCAACTGCTGATGCTGTATGTTTCCATTGTGGCGAGAATGGACATTGGAAGAGGAATTGCAAGAAGTATTTAGAGGATCTGAAGAAAAAGGGAAGTGAGACTTTCGATTCATGTATTTATATTATAGAAGTAAATGTTACTACTAGTTCTACTTCATGGGTATTGGATACCGGTTGTCGTACTCACATTTGTATAAATGTGCAGGGATTAAAACGAGTAGAATACTTACAAAAGGTGAAGTGAAACTACGTGTTAGAAATGGAGCAAGAGTTGCTGCATTAGCCGTAGGAACATATGATGTAACTTTACCTTCTGGCATGATTTTAGAACTGAATAATTGTTCCTATGTACATGCTATACACAGAAATATTATTTCTGTTTCTTGTTTGGACAAGGAAGGTTTCTGTTTTGATATAAAGAACAATAGTTGTTCATTTTATATTAATGGATTGTTTTATGGTAGCGCCCATATTGTGGATGAGATATATGTTCTAAATCTTGATATGCCAATCTATAATATAAATACAAAAAGGTTTAAATTTAATGATTTGAATCCAACCTACCTATGGCATTGTCGATTAAGCCACATAAACGAAAAACGAATTCACAAGCTTCATAGCGATGGACTATTAAATTCATTTGATTTTGAATCATTTAATACGTGTGAATTTTGTTTAGTTGGAAAAATGACAAAAACTCCTTTTACTAATCAAAGTGAAAGGACAAAAGAATTATTGGCCTTTATACGTACTGATGTGTGTGGATGACTAAGTTCTATAGCCAGAGGAGGTTATCAGTACTTCATTATATTTACTGATGATTTCAGTAGATATGGATATGTTTACTTGATGAAACATAAATCTGACTCCCTTGAAAAGTTCAAGGAATTTCATAATGAAGTTCAGAATCAACTTGGCAAGAGTATCAAGGCTCTTCGATCTGATTGAGGATGAGAATATTTAAGCCAAGAGTTCAGTGATCATATTAAAGAGTGTGGAATTGTTTCATAACTCTCTCTCCCTGGAACACCACAGTGGAATGGTGTCTCTGAGAGGAGAAATTGAACTTTGTTAGACATGGTTCGATCAATGATGATTCATTCAGATCTTCTATTATCTTTCTGGGGATATGCACTTGAGACAGCTGCGTTTACACTAAATAGAAGTCCATCAAAAACTGTAGAGAAGACACTATATGAGATGTGGACATGAAAAGTTCCTAGTATGTCTTTTCTAAAGATTTGGGGTTGTGAAGCTTATGTAAAACGTTTACTTTCTGATAAGCTTGGACCCAAATATGATAAATGCTTCTTTGTAGGATATTCTAAGAAAACGAAAGGATATTGCTTTTACAATCCATCAAAGAACAAAGTGTTTGTTACTCGAAATGGTGTCTTTTTAGAGAAAGAGTTTCTTACTAAAGGAACCAGTGAGAGTAAGGTAAATTTCGAAGAAGTTATTGTGCCACAAGAGGATGTTCCAATTCATGAGGAACCTCAATTAGATCTACAAAGAGTTGTAGAGTCTGCTTCAATAGCACCTATAGTTTATAGGCCTAAAAGAACACATCGTGAGCCTATGAGATATGGTTTTCACGTGACAGAACATAGTCATCTATTGTTAATTGAAAATGACGAACCTACAACCTATACAGAAGCTATAATGGGCCCAGACTCTGATAAATGGCTTCAGGCCATGAAATCCGAAATGGACTCAATGTATCAAAACAAAGTTTGGATTTTAATTGATCCACCCGAAGGTGTCAAACCTATAGGGTGCAAGTGGGTTTTCAAGAAAAAAACTGATATTGATGGAAAGGTTCACATCTATAAAGCACGGCTAGTAGCTAAAGGTTTCAAACAAACTCATGGGATTGACTATGACGAGACCTTTTCGCCAGTGGCCATACTTAAGTTCATTCGGATTATCCTAACGTTTGCTGCATATTATGACTATGAGATATGACAAATGGATGCAAAGACAGCTTTTCTTAACGGAAAATTAGAGGAGGATGTGTATATGACACAACCTGAAGGCTTTACATCACCAGATAACACTAAGAAGATATAAAAGCTTTAACGTTCTATTTATGGATTGAAGCAGGCATCACGGAGCTGGAATATTCGTTTCGATGAAACTGTAAAAAAGTTTGACTTCATAAAAAACAAAGAAGAAGCTTGTGTATACAAGAAGTCTAGTGGGAGTGCAATTGTGTTTCTAGTGTTGTATGTGGATGACATACTACTCATTGGAAATGACATTCCTATGCTTCAGTCAGTTAAGACATCGCTAGAAAAATTTTTCTCCATGAAGGACATAGGAGAGGCAAATTATATCTTGGGAATCAGGATCTATAAAGATAGATCTAAGAGACTTATTAAACTAAGTCAAAGTACATATGTTGACAAAGTCATCAATAGGTTTAATATGCAAGACTCCGAGAAAGATTTTCTCCCAATGACACATGACATAAGTCTTAGCAAGACTCAGTGTCCTTCAACACAAGATGAGCGAGACCACATGAGTAGGATTCCTTATGCATCAGCTGTGGGATCCATCATGTATGCTATGTTATGCACTTGTCCTAATGTTGCTTATGTATTGAGCATGACAAGTAGATACCAGTCAAATCCAGGGAAACCTCACTGGATTGCTGTTAAAAATATCCTTAAGTACTTGAGAAGAATTAAGGATTTATTCTTAGTATATGGAGGTGAAGAACAGATCACTGTAAGTGGTTACACTGATGCTAGTTTCCAAATCGAGAAAGACGACCTTCGATCGCAGTTAGGTTTTGTTTTTTGCATGAATGGTGAAGCAGTGTGCTAGAAGAGTTTCAAGCAAGACACTCTTGCAGATTCTATGACAGAAGCTGAGAATATTGATGCTTCAAAAGCATCAAAGGAAGTTGTTTGGATTCGAAAGATCATAGAAAAACTGAAAATCAGTCCCACTAGTTCAAATCCAGTGGATCTCTATTGTGACAGTAATAGAGCCATAGTCTAGGTCTCACCAGAAGACCAAGTACATACTCAGGAAGTATCATCTCATTTGAGAATTAATTGAAAGAGATGGTGTCAAGATGTGCAAAGTTGCAACGGAGTTGAATATAGCCGATCCATTGACAAAGGCTCTTCTATAACCTAAGCATGAGCGTCATTGTAACGCTTTAGGCCTTAGACACATTAATGATTGGTCTTGATGTGAGTGGGAGTATATATGATATACATTTTCATTGTTCATTAATAAAATATATATTATATTTGATTTCGATTTAATTTGAGTATATAATTGAATGCAAAATCTTTATCTCCTGAATATTGAATATCCTTAATAGATAATCAAATACGTGATTTGATAGTGAAACTCTATTAATAGAGTTGGATATCAATATTCTAAATTTCCCTAGTCAATTGCTATTGTGCATTGGGACGCCAATGGTGTTTGAGACTAGCATGTGAGTCAACTGATGACCAAGTTTCACGGGTCATGAATATAGAGATATAAAGTTGATCACATGAAATACATGTTGGAGAACATTATATTGGACAGACCCGCCATGAGAATATTGTAGGATTGTTATATAATGTCATCAATGTTTCTCATCACAGCTACAGAGTATAGTCCTTTGACCTGAGTCTGTCATGGTTTCCTAGACGTGAATTGGCGTGCTTTAACATTATCAAACGTCAGCCATAACAGGTGATTTTAAAGGTAATGGCTGGGCATGTCATGAATCGTGCTGAGTGATGTGAGTAGACAAGATGGGATTTGTCTCTCTCATATAACGAGGGTATGATATCCTGGCCTCCCGTAGAGTTGAGACTGTGAAATGCATGGCCATGCTCAAGTGAGTTGAAGAGTCAACTACTTGCTTTGACAGTCTAGCTGCGGTATCGGGAAAATGAGTTTGAGCTATATAAGGATGACACTTGTCGTGCCTTATGCTTAACTCGGAAATCAAGTGACAAAGGGACTTAGTTTATATGATTGGTTCTAGTGCAAGTGGGAGATTGTTAGTGGTCTGCCCTAAGAATCAATCAAGGTTGATACTCTAATATTAGTTGTGGATTAGGTTGTGTCGGAAAATCGACCTTCTCTATACTTAGGTAGTCATAATATCTTGCTAGAGACCACTAATGACTTGTGGGCCAAAAGGGGTTTTGAGCACATTGTTAATATTTAGTGAACCTACAGGGTCACACACAATAGCAAACTGAGTTAATATTTTCTGTGCACCGGGATCTACTTACAATAAGAAGTAGATTTTAATTTATTCTCTATTCAACTTATCTACACGGTCGTGCATGTTATGAGATAACGATTAAATGTACGATTGAAGGTGGACAGTTTGGCGGGCCCAAATCGCCCGGCCCCACTTATTTTAATTCTCGTAGATAATGAGGCTTTATATATATATATATATATATATATATATATATATATAGTGTGTGGGTGACGAAAAAACCCTAAGAAAGAGAAAAACACATTCAAGAGAATACGAAGAGAATCATTCTCTGTTCAGTGATCTTTGAGAGAGTCTCGAAGATCAAAGACGATCAGGAAAAAGAAGTCCAAGATCTTTAGCTAGCACTTGGATCGCTAGAGACTTCCGTTCGTGTGTATAGATACTAGTAGAGGCGCAACACTTGGAGCGCTAATCCAAACACAATCAATTGTCAATTTACTTTCGATATGTAAAAGGTACGTGTCGAACTTCTGTTTAGATTTCAATATACGCATGGATTCTGTTTAAGGTTTCGATTTATAGATTCCGCTGCATTTTTAGCACTAGAGAAACCCAACAGACCAGACATACAGTCTTTTCTTGTGTCTTAAGCAACGAAGGAAGACCAAAGGCCTCTTTACATGCAGACAAGGCCCGTTATTGTACAAAAAGCAGAGACTTTCACAAAGCCAAGCTCTTTGTTGTGATTCCACGTGCGCGTGGCCCTGTTGTTCTTGATCTCCTTGTCCGTCGTCCATCATCATCTACGAGGAAGCCCGCCATCAAGTCGCGTCTGCATTTAGTGGTTAGAAGCTCGAATATGTATTTTGGCATATCATTCATTTACACGTCCATTATTTTTTTCATTTAGAGAAATCCGTCTGCTCATATTTATGCCTAAAAAAATCATATTTCTAACCTGACAAGATTTAATTTTTAACCTTAATCTTGTTAGGTTAAAAAGAAAAGAAAAGCTTTCATATGTCTTAAATATAGATTAGATTAGTGCATTACTAGACAAATAACATAAAAAAATTATAAAAATAAAGTATGCAGTAGATTTGTTGAGACTTGCTAAGAAAGAGTTGATTTCATGTAAGTGAAAACAATGGCAAAGTGTCCTAAAAGTAAAAGTGTGTAATGCAGTTGCTCTAATTAACTTCAAAAAAGTGGCGCGATTTCATGTAATTTGCTGATGTTTTGGCTAATTTTGCTTTAGATCTTAGAGAGGGTTAGGAGTTTGGTTTACGCCACCAAAACAACCGGTACCACTTTCAGGTGATAGAGTCAGATTTTTTTTTTTGTACATTGGAAAGTTATGATTCGATAAATTACGTCGAAACCTCCTCCTTACCAAAAAAAAATTATGTTAAGGTGTTTGATGTGCCTTAGTAAGTAATTGTGAATTTAGACTAGTACAAGAGTAGGGCCACTTTGCTGGAAATGAAGTCATAGGCATACCAAAATCATACCTGGAATCTGCTATGTTAATTGGAGTGATCTCAAACCTAACTATAGTAATAATTGGGATTTAGCACATCGAATGCATGCCCTCTTTGAGTTCTCCATAGACTTATCATGGGTCGGTTTAGCCAAGCAAGGGCTGGTCTGAGCCCATCTTGAGGCTGGACCAAACGACGTTTTCACTACTAATTCATGTCCGAGCCCATCAACTATAAATGCAAATGGGAAACTTAAAAGAAAAGGATTGTTATGCTCATGAAGATGCTATTCATGAGCCAAAGGCTCCATCTATATGGATGGTGGATGGATTTGGATCTTGTAATGAAGGCCCGCTCAATGAAGCATTGTATTGGAGGGGTCAAATTATCAATCCAAGCTTCTTTTTTTCCCCCACATATTTCTCTCCTCTCATGAGGATCTCACACACACATATATATAGTAAAAAGGAAAAATCAATTGCCGTCTAGTTCAGCATTTCCAAACGACTTTGGACCTCCAAAGGTGTTGAACCAAAATTTTGATGTTTGGTAATACAATCTCAACGGCCTTCGGTGCAAGGTTTTGCTCTGCATATACATGCAACTCAAGACAAGTCCCCACTTCTTTGGGTATTAGCATATTGGAATGCAATTTTAAGGAGATGATAAAAAAATTTTCTTTCCAACTTTGCCCTCACTGAACTATTTAAATTTCAGTTTTACCCTCATTCTCACAAGCAGCACAAACACGAGGGCATTGATGTGAGAGCTCGGGAGAGCTTATATCTAATCAGTGTCATGTGACCTCGGTGGCCCGTCGACCAGGTCACACGACATCAGCTTTACCTCATTTGGGGTCACGCGACCTCGGCGGCCTTCACATGGGGTTGCACGACACCAGCGGCTCGTCCCTAGGGTCGCCCTACATTGGTGTCGCCTCGCCTAAAGTCATGCAACCTTGGCACCACATCCATTCTCCTTTTTTTTCACTTTAATAATTTCTTCGTCATAAGTATTTTACAAATTGTTTATCAAACACTATTTGCTTTTCATAATAATCTTTTTAGTCATTGTTATCTGCATAATTACAAAGTCTTTAGGCAAAAGTTACCCAAAATGCATCCTATATCATTCGAGTTTCATGAGAAGATGGGGGAATTCCCAAGAGCCAAAAAGTATTATTAGTATTTGTCATGAAAGATCGCACCGATACTTCAAATTGAATTTGTGAAACAAGGAGTTTTTTATACGATAAAACATGGTCTTGCTATTTGTTGGAGATTTGATAGACCAACAAACATCAAAAAGATGAAAACAACGTTGAAGAGTTTGGTAAGATTTTGAGCATCTTGGGTATCTCGAGCAGCTATTGTCAAAATAAATTCTGAAATCTAACTATCAAAGACAAATTAAATCACACACATCTCGAGCATGGAAGAAAATGGACATCTCTTCTGGTCGAGACAAGTTGGCAAATCTGTGTAAGATCCATTTTCATGTCGACTGATGTAGATCACCTACCCCCAATACCCAAAAGTCACATCACACATTGAGAAAAAAGGGATTTTTGTTAGGTCAACAAGACCAAGCATCCTAAGATTTTGTAGGGAAAATGGGGTGCCTAATTGATTGAATTTGAATTCCTCTTGATTTTATTTGTTATTAAAAAAAAGAGCAATTGCCCTAATCTAATGCATTTTTTCTGAATTCTGAACTTGCCCTTGATTTGATCAAAAAAAAAACTTGCCCTTGATGAAGAAATCAGCAGGAAGAAAATAGGAACATGGGACCACTCTCTTCAAGCGCCAAGTTACTGCAGGAAAAAGAAGAAGCTTTTCTCAAGATTTGAAAGAAAGAAATTGCTGCATTGCAGGGTCAACATCAGTAGGAAAACAAAAGGGCAACTATCTTTTTTACAGAAAAAGAGAAAAGGAAAGCCAAAGATGAGAAGGTGTGTGGGTCTGCAAATGTTTGGCAGGAGATTTAATTGAAATCACCATCTGCCCTTTACAGGAAATTAAACCCCAGCAGAGATAGGAACAAAGATACAATGATAAGAGGCCTGAAGATTCCACTCCTCAGTTCTTTTCAAGATTGATAGATTTCAACTTTTGCCTTCATGTCATTCAATGGAGACCAATCCCATTCCCATCCCATCTAGCATCCATCGTTCCACACATTGATGATGATACAAAAAAATTATTTGCCAAAATGATATACAGAAAGACATGACATGCTCTTTTCGCGATGCTTAAACATGATTGATTCATAGTCCAACTTCGCACGTAATCATTTAAATCAATCTCTTGTGTCTCTAACATAATTCTCGTGCATGTACCGAATAAAAAAAGGATATTTCAAGACCTTGCGTAAATCGTAAGAGATTTCCTTTTGCTTGAAAACCTGTAAAGTGTTTCTTCCTGTTACAAGATAAAAACCCTTGATCTCAATGTTGAATGTCAAAAGTTGGTCCACCAAATGAAGCAGATAGATCGAATTGAATTCCCATATCAGTCATATCGTTTTCAAAATTGCAAGGTGCATGTGGCATGCACTATTCCGCTGGTGTTATTGTACCAATGAAGCTTATTGATTCCAAATCAACAAGACACAGCAAAAAGAAAATCTTACTATTTTCTTGCTCTGAAGATGCTAGGCCATGAATTGGAGCTGAGCAAAATCCCTAGATTTCTATATCGAAGATGGTAAATACATTTCATAGGATTACATGAGCTATTTATTTTTTTTGCATGCCCCGATGTTAAGAAGATGGATAATTCGCAACTGTTCAGCTATAACTATGCCCTCGATTTTTGAATTCCCTCGCATGTTAGATTACAACAATGAGAGAGTTTGTAATTTGGAATTCGGATTTAAGTAAAGACAGCGTAAAATCGATCAAAGTTTTGATTTCCCTCTCAAAGCTTTCACTTCCGATTCCAACAAAACATCAACCTATGATCTCCAACATTTTCCAAGAAAAGACAAACATCGATAATATCTAAGGTGTTAATTTCTAAACCGTCTAAAAAAAAAGTTTGAAATTTCATATGAGTATCAGTGGGTTGCCAACACAACATCGAAAGAATCAGGCTATCGGTATCCTTCCTTACAAACAATTTTTCAACAGTAGCCAGATCTTTCAGAAATCTGGCACCATTAAAAGATGAAAACCCTGTCTTTTCGGGAATGAAACAGCAGAATTGTCCCATCAAGAAAATTTCAGTCATTGCTTACACGATTTGGCATAATTGTTTGGTTCATTCAAAGCAAATGAAAACAGTATCTGGTGAACCAGTGATGAGAGAAAGGAGTCCTTGTCAACCAAAAGCCAACAATGTGTTTTTGAGTAAAGTTCATTTAGAGTCGCACACCTTCAGAAGGTCAAAGACTAGTGGGTTCAGTACAACTTCATTTTCGTGTGGGGGTGTGAACTTCGGCTCTCAAGCTCAAAAGGGTCCACTTTGGACACGAAGTCGAGGACAATCGGATTGGAAAAACAATCTCAAAGAGAATCCGGGAAACCCGGTTCGTCACTAGAAAGTCAATGTAACCATTCTAGTCGTCATGTCGATATTCAGGGGGCGATGCATGAGCATGCGCGTTTGGATGGAAGCAGGCGCATGCAAATTGAACAGGGGTTCCCTACACAAGAGCCCCTTGATGTAAATCTACGCTGAAATTTCAGAACTGAAATTCTGTGGACGGTAGACCTTTGACTTGGAAGTGCCTTGCCCATATAAAATGGATGGGTATGTGTGCATGAATATAAAAGTGTGGATGTCTTCTTTTCTTACAAATGAAGACAATGGGTTTAGTGGACTCGACACCGCAATAACTGCATGCAGGTGAGCGATTATTGGGCACACTTTTGCGTGCTCGCGATCCAATTGGCACTATTTAACGATTATTGTTTTTTATTTATTAAAATTGAATTTATTATTATAATTGTTGTGTCCTATTGAAACGGTATAAATATTCACATAAAAGTTACGGTTATTTTTTTTATTGATTAATTTCGAATTCTATTACTTTGCCTACCGGTTATTCGGTGTTTTTATAACCTTTGAAAGGTTATGTTTGTTAGGACATAACTTCTTAACCATTGAAAGGTTGGTGTTTGTTCAATCATTATTTTCAGAAGTTATAAAATTCCGAGTAAATAAAATAATCCGAATTTTCAACGTGTCTGTTCACTTTGCAACCTTTCCCAAATGGTAGCTTATGTTCTAAAGAGTGATATAAATTCGTCAATTTTCTGTTTGATAAAAAGTCTTGTCGATTTTTCTTTCTCAAAAAAAAAAATTCAGCCGTGGTTTCTAAATCATTTCCTTTTGAGAGTTATTGGAGAAATGTTGAACTTGTCATATGGTATTCTTCATCGAGACTTTATTGTATCCCGAAGGATTTTTACCGGTATCCATTAGCAACACTGTGAGGCAAATAATTCCTTAAAATGAGCGTTATCGTGCTTCAAAGTCCGATTCAATTCTTCTTCCCGGTTGCTTGATTTTGCAGCTCCCCAACAACTAGATGATTAGCTCACTTCCTAGACAGAGTTACACAAGTTGCTGTGCGGAAGATTTTGAGAGGACGGAAGTAAAGAGAAAAGAGGTCCATGTGAATGAGATGATGGGCTCTATGAAAACGAGTGATGAGGGAGGGAGGGTGGGGTTGGTGAGGGCGACTTGAGCACGCATATGAGCAAAGGACTCGTCGGGATTGGAGAGGAGTGGGGGACCATCCGAAAGCAGCATCGCCCTAGACAATGGTTTCGATTCGTGTTCATCATGCAAGAAAAGTAAGATGATGAAAACCCAATGTGGAGGGACCACTCTTGATCGATCGCGATCGCGATCGCACCCATCGCCCCTGCCCCCGCGTGAGAAGATGCTCCGGCGATTGTTGTCCACCATATCATCGGTTAGCATCGCCAGGCGTGATCATAGTCGATGTTAGCATCATTAGCACGCGATCGCAGCCGATGCTAATGTAGTTGGGCTGGTAAGGAAAGTTAGGGCAGAACTCGGAATCCATGTTATTTCCTTGTAGCTCAAGAGGGATCGGTGTTCGATTGAGTTGAAAAGTTTAATAGAAGAGGATATCGAAGAGGTGTTGCTCCACTTGCAAATCCCCGTAAGTTATCGCAGATCAAAACTCACGTAGATGCCGACTGTTCCTAGCTTCTTAAGAGGATCAAATGCAAATTAATAATCATGAGAGAACTTAGTTCGATAGTGATAAATGAGATCCCCCTCAAATACAAGGATTGAATTTATCAGAGAAATTGACAAAAATAATCCCTAAATTTTGGCCTAACGTGCAATGTTATCCTTAAACTTTTAATTCGTTTAATTTGATTCTTGAACTATTCTTAATTATTCAATCTAGTCCCTAAACTTTCAATTTATTCAATCTAGCCTCTCAACTTTCCATAAAGAAATAAAAAAATTTCATAATTACTTTATGGCCCAGATTTTAGAATATTTTTTCATTTCAATCGATTTCCTAAATCAACAAAAAAAAATTATCTTTTTACTACCTTTTTGGACTTTATAATATTGCTATATTTCCATTGAAGTAGATATAAATTAGATTAGAGTCAATCGAATTCATATTCCTTATGTTTTAAAAGTAAGTGTTTTCATAAAAATATACGATAAGGTTATTAATTTATCTATAGAAACCTCGTACTTAGTTTTTTTTTTATTTTCACGGCACTATCCTCAATGCCTCACGCATGAGGTCATTTGAGCTCCTCCTTCCAAAGTTTTCGTGTTTGGTGTTCTCTTAATTATATGTAATTTAAGAAATTAAAATAGTAAAAATATCGACTCGATACAACTCTAAATGAGATTTTACATGTACCATTATTTAGATCATAAGTTGAAATACGCATAAATGGTATTATCGTAACATTTACAAAACCTAAAAACATAATAAAGTAATGGAAAGGTCACCATATTTTTTCACTGATTCAGAAAATTGAGTGCGATGAAAAAAAATATTCTAAAACCCGGATAATAGCGTGATTTGTGGAAAGTTGTGAATAGCATTGAAGGACTGGTTTCACTTCGCTGTGAAAAGTTGAGGGACTTAATTGAAAATTTTGAGATCAGATTAAAAAATTAGGTAATAATTTAATGATCTCATTGAACGAATTGAATTTTAAAAAATGATATTATATATTAAACCAAAGTTTAGGTACTAATCACGACATTTGCCTGAGATATTACTGCATACCACTTTTTGTCTTGCCGCACAAATTGACATTAGAGAAATGGGAACCCAACACATGCAATGCATACACCTACCATGCATGATGGATGCCTGCATCCATCATGCATGCACACATGCATGCGTGCACCCGTGCATGGTTTGGGGGGGGGGGGACCAAGATCAGTGGGCAGGCGCGTGAGCTGGGACGTCGGTCAGCCGCCGGATGCTGCTGTCCCGTGGGCCCCACCCACCCCCTTACCTTACCTGTCGCTCGGTGTGGTCCCATGAAGCTGGGATCAGCCACGTGTCGTGTCCGTACCGGTCGGGCCAGAGCTGCCGTCTGGCGCTCGCGCGCGCTCGCCGGGGCGGTGGTCCAGGGGAGATCGAACACGGGTCGGGGGCGCAGCGGTGGTCAGAGCAGTGGGACCGACGACATGTGTGACACGATCGAGAAATTAAAAAAAAAATGAAACAAAAATAAACAAATAAAAAAGGATTAGGAATTGAAAAAAAAAATATTTAAAATAATAAACTAGGACTTTTTTGTTTTTTTTTTGGGGGCAAAAAAACTAGGCCTTTTAATATACGACTTTTGGTGTACACGCCTTCTGGAAAAGTACAAAATTCAATCACATCATCCGCAGCGCCTGGGGCATTTGCAAAACGTTGAATTGAATTTCAAGACACGTACTCGCTTATCCATAACTTAAATAAAAGAAAATTTTTCTTCGACCCCGGAAAATTAAAAAATAAAAATAAAGGAAATTTTCTTTTGGATGAAGGGAAAAAAAAAAGTAAAAGGGAGCAGCGACCCTTTTGGCGTTTAGATTAGGGGGGAAAACGAAGCGTTCGTTCTGGTAGATGCCAAAAAGAAGATCCTCGTGTCAGCGTGCATTCTAAATGGTGACCCCAAAAAAAAAAAAAGAAATTTTTGAAAAGCAGAAGTGAAATTAGATTAAGAAAAATAACAGGTGAAAACAAAAACCACACGTACGTGAAAATGACTGAATTAGTATATTCTCCATAGTGCCCAAAGTTTGCACCTTTTTTCTTTACCTGGATACATAGTTACACTTGTTGTTTTGTATCTTTCAATTCCCTCTTCATTTACCGTTTTAGGAGTTTTATCGCGTCGTTGAGGATAAGTTTCGTGTCTTACCATCCCCTCTTCATTTATCGTTTAGGAGATTGTTAATTTGGCCGGAACTTTCTATGCTGGTCAGACTTTCTCGATTCAGCTTAGACGAGGAGTCTAATGCAAACATACTCGGCCTCGTTACTAAATTACCGCACTCTATATATGAATTTCCGAACTTTTTATCGTGATTATGACTATTGCAGTCGCATAATTTCATATAAGAAATAAGAATTCAAACTTTTTTCTCTTTTCATCTTGATCACCCACAGTTATATTTTGACTCATGCTCAAATTGCCAATTAGATCACTCCACAAAAGTCCAACAGCTGTTCTCCAAACCCACCGTCCATAAAAATAAACCAGAAAAGAAGAAAGAGAGACTTTTCTTTCCTTCCTCGTTGTAAACAGGAGACACTTTCCATTCTCAAATCTCTCGAGTCATTTTCCAAGTACTCACCGCTCCTCCCGCGAGAAGAAAAACATCACCGCCACCGCCACCGCCACCGCCACCGCCCCCACCATCACAACATCCATGGCGTTCTTGTCGTCGTTGCAGTGACAAGGAGAAGATCTTGGTCATCCATGGCGTACAACCACGACCAAATGCCGCAGGAACAGGTCCCGTTCCGCCACTACACGGACCAGGGGCACCACCAGGGCAGGGACGGCGTGCACGAGTTCTTCTCCGCCTCGATCCTCCGCCCCCAGAACTTCCTCCGCCTCGACTCCGAGCCCAACAACGCCCACAACGACGACGACGCCGCCGCCGCCTTCGACGACGACGACGACGGAGGGGGAGGAGCGGGAGGAGGAGAGGAAGAGATGGCCGAGGACGACGGCGGCGGCGGCGGCGGCGACTACGAGAGCGCGAGGCACAAAGCCGAGATTTTGAGCCACCCGCTGTACGAGCAGCTGCTGAACGCGCACGTGTCGTGCCTCAAGATCGCCACGCCTGTCGATCAGTTGCCCAGGATCGACGCGCAGTTGACGCAGTCGCAGAGGGTGGTGGCGAAGTATTCCGTGCTGGGGAATGGTGGGGTCGTGGACGGGAAGGAGCTCGATCAGTTCATGGTAATAGTTTCGTGTCATCTGGGGGTTCTTCTTCTTTTGGTTGATTTCTCACAAAGTGTTTGGTTGACTGATGCTTGATTTCATGGCTTCTCTTGTGGAATTCTGGAAGTGGGTCTATCTTAGTTTCTGATAAGTTTGTCGTGGTTGGTCAATGCGATTCAGTTCTCAAACCTGGAGCTTCAGTTTTACTGGGAATTATGTTCAGGGCATGTAGCGTCTCTTAAATTTCGAAACTTTCCTCTGTTTTTCGTTTTCTTTTGCAGTATTTAGACTTGTATTTGAACGGGAGGAATTTCTTGTAGAAACGTTTTTGTGGGTTCGGCTTGTTTGCGAGAAAGATCCGAACTTGCCTTCGATGCTGCTTTCATATAATTTAGCTGAGAGTCCTTTGATCGGAACATGGTGGATATTTTCTTTCTTTTTGATAGATTTGTTCTAGATGTGGCAGTTGAAATCTCGGTAACTCTAGTTAATTCGAGTTGTCATCTTCAGAAGTAACTATCTGCCTGAGATAAGAGATTGAGAACTTGAATTGAGTTATACTTGTCTTCACTCTGTTAAGTGTTATATCTTCAAAGCCTGGGTGTTCTTATTTTGCTAATGCTTCCTCAATTCTGCATCTGCGGTTCCTTAGGGTTTGGTTTCGCGTTCTGACTTCTAGTTCCAATTGAGAGAGAGAGAGAGAGAGAGAGAGAGAGAGAGAGAGATTTGTCTTGTAGCTAGAGTCCTGCTTCCTTTTGTTTTTTGCTTCTATTTCATGATCTGCTGGGCATTGTCGGCATTGTCTTCGTTTGGGCTTCGGAAAGAATGTGAGGTACGAAAAGATGTCAAGTTTAGTGGATAGAACGACTTTTTGGCTCAGGATTCTATTTATAATGTCCTCTTGTCGCATCAACGTGGGAATCGTGCTGTTTGAGTAACACTAATAATTCAACTTTTGAGAGTGCTTAGGAGAATCTGTTGCCACATGACTCCACTTGTCTGTTCTAGTACACAGTATCTCCCTAGATTTTCCTAGCACAAAAACCAGCTTCAAGATCCTTCTGTCACCTAATCTTTGATTGTTCTCCAAAACAAGGATAAGGATCTTACCGTAATTAAAATTGCCTGAAAAACTGACAGCGTGTGTATTCATTAAGTCGAAGAGAGATGTCTTTTTGTGCTTCACAGTCCAAAATAACACGAATGAAAATATGGAGCTTCCACAATTGCTTCCTGGGTCAACTGCAACTGATGTTGCTCATTAAAAAAGTTTCCTGCAAATGTATAACACAGATGATCATCATGAAAACCTTCGGTGCAGTAGTATCTGATAGTTGGCTTCCTTGAATCTCATATCACTTAGGTTTAACAAACTAGAAGAATTACTGTTAAGTCTGCAGAACTTAATTCATCTTTTGAGATGACAGAAAATATGCCGTGTACGCGCATCTGTGGACTGAGATCTTCTGTGATTTGGTGATCAGCACCAAAGTGCGGAAGTTGATAAAATAAACTAACATGCATTAGAGGGCATGAAGAAATTTCTGCTGTCGTGACTGCTAAGCGGTTTTACATTGTATAGCCGATAAATTTTTTTTTTTTTGGTAAGGATATAGCCGATAAATTTTGCTATATACATTTAAGAAAAAAAAGTGTTGTCTCCTCGAATAAATGAAGGCCCTAAGATTCCATTAATTGCTTGAGACATTGTACACACTCATCATTAGTTATTTTTACTCCAATCTTCTCTGTTATTTTGATATATTTTTTGCACTATTTGAGCTTCGAGGTCTGCCCTGTAGTTTCTCATCTGAATTTTCTTGTCTTTCCCCCACTTCTGATGCAGACACATTATGTTCTGCTGCTCTGTTCCTTTAAAGAGCAATTACAACAACATGTTCGTGTTCATGCTATGGAAGCAGTGATGGCTTGTTGGGAGCTGGAGCAAGCACTTCAGAGCTTAACAGGTTGTTCCCTTTTCCTAATCCTATGTTTCATTGTCTCCTTCTGTTTGAGTTCACGTAACCAATTGTACATAACCCCAGGTCTTTTGGAGTCTCTTTTTGTGGATGTGATGGTGCAAATGAATATTGAAACTTTCCTGATATGAAGAGTAAATAGTATTTAATATTGATGTTTTAATGGAGTCATTATTTATGGTAAAGGACCTTGGATGTTGCTAAGTATTGTGCACTCTCTCCTCACTCTCTAGCTTATTCAATTCAAGGGTATTTTGGGGTGACATTTACTCTTTTTACTTTTTGTTTACAACTTGTTTGGTAGCGTTTGAAATTTCATTCTTTTTTTGATTTTGAACTACAAACATCAAAACCTTTAGACTTCTAATCATTTAAATTGTTTATATTTTGATGGGAAAGCAGCATTTTGGAGGGAAAGAAGATATGTCCTGAATGCACTCTTATTTTATCCAGAAACTATGCTCCATCAAAGAAAAATTATTAGCATGACACCAGATATTGGCTAGTTATGATTTCCCTCACATTGCCAAAACAGGAGTATCTCCTGGTGAAGGGACGGGGGCTACAATGTCTGATGATGATGAGGATCAAGATGATAGCGATACCAAATTGTTCGATGGAAGCTTTGATGGGCACGACAGTATGGGATTCGGGCCTCTAGTTCCGACTGAAAGCGAGAGATCCTTAATGGAACGGGTGAGGCAAGAGCTGAAGCATGAACTCAAGCAGGTATCCAGTTATTGCCTAGCACTATTTGTTTTGGTATATTACAATTCTTATACGATTGATCTGCTTTCCACTTCTCAGGGTTATAAGGAAAAGATTGTGGATATCCGAGAGGAGATTCTGCGCAAGAGGAGAGCCGGAAAGCTGCCAGGTGACACCACCTCTCTGTTAAAAGCATGGTGGCAATCACACTCCAAGTGGCCCTACCCAACAGTATGGATATTATGACTCTAATCTCATTGTTCGGTACCAGTTCATTCCAAACAATTTGCTGAGGATTTCTTATTACTTCGCCTGCTTAAAAAATTATCTTAGGAGGAAGACAAAGCAAGGCTAGTACAAGAGACGGGCTTGCAATTGAAACAGATTAATAATTGGTTTATAAACCAACGAAAAAGAAATTGGCACGGTAACCCATCGTCTTCCACAGTTCCCAAGAGCAAGCGCAAGAGGTAGGCTGATGAACATACAGAGTCCAAATTTTGGACTTCTTTGAGAATGATATCTCACTGTGATTCTGAAAGAAGCCATGCAGGTGATCCGGATAAAGAGAGACCTATGTAATGCAGCTCCAAAAACCACTTTGCATCTATTGGTTTGCAACAGCCGCCACATGTGAGTCCTTTCGACAGGAAAGGTCTCGGCCAATACTTAAATGGGCAGCGAGAAGACTGCACTTTGAAGATGGTATAGAAGAGCTAATGGTGGATCAACTATGCACTTCGATTTACTTAAAAACCATGCTTATGAAGAAAAAAGTCGAAAACCCCCCTCGGCTTATTGCCCAGCTCTTTCAAAAGTAGAATGTGTATTGCTGTGATACTGTGTTTAACTTGCCAGAAACGTGTTGGCACGACTGCTATTAATTTATCTCGCAACAACATTAGTGCTTATCTGATGCTAATCTAATGATCGTGTCTCTTCATAGGGGAGTTTTTATTCATAAGTTCTCATCTGAAGCACTTCTATCAAATTATGGAAAGGAGCTTACATAAACCTCATTTTAGCAGAAGTAGCTCGCTGGTGGCTGATAAGAACTGCACGAGTCTTGCATATGGAACAGGGCATAATGTTTGCTATTAGCATCAGGTCGAAAGCAAAGGAAGGAAAGTTCCTGCACTGTAACTGGTCGATGGTTTGAGGTATCTTGTAAGAATCTCTATCAGCTGGTTTGCAATAAAAGCAAGCTCATTGAAGAGAACACTAGTTGAACTTGGATGAGTTTGAATGTCACGCTCCAACATGGACTGCCTAACGTATTTGACCTCAAAACCCAAGAAATATTTAGACCGTCCACACTTTGACATGACATGAGCAAATCATCATAGCTTTCGTAAAGATCAACAGGAAGCAGCAACCTCTCTTCGACTGTACATCCAACATCTGAAAACTCAAGATTTTTCGAGCACCGAATTCTTCATTGAATCACCAAAAAAAGAAGGAAATAGCATAAACTAATTTTCCAATCCATGGTCAGTGATTTTCGATCTTTCTTGTGGATCGCTATAGTATCCATAGCTTGCACAACGTATTTCGATAATTATTCTAGGCTAGAGCAATGAAGGCCCATTGAACAAGAATTCACCGTGATAATGCAAAAGAATTCTACTTATCGTTTGTCTTTTTTACTTTTTTTCTAATCAGGTCCTTATACTTCTAATTTGTTTAATCAATTCATTCTACTTCCTTACCAAGTCAATCTGACACCAAATCCGACCAAATTCAGCTGACGTTGAATACAATGTCAAAGTACGATGTGAATAAATTTTAGCTAACATAGAGCCTATAGGGATGCCATAGTTGAAATAATTAGCTAATATGAGCAGCGCCACAGCATAACGTGGATAAAAATTTAGCCATTTGGATTCTCACATGGACGTCCATGAAAGAAAAACTCTATTCAACTTCACAAGCCAAAAACATCGTCTGTTGGATTTGGTGCCGGAGGGTTGATTATAAAGTTTGAGAAAGTAAAAGAACTTGATTAAACAAATAAAAGTAGAGATATCTGGTTATTAAAAAGGGCGAAAGCATAAGGATGCAAAAGCATAATTTATCCTCTAAAATAATGAAACCAATGACAGGTGTACACAGGAACAAATAAAAAAAAACTATCATAAAAAAAATAATTGGCAAAAAAATTCAAAGAAAATCTCTTATCATTCTCATGACAGTCCAATTCCAGCTTGTCTCTCCTGATCATTCCTGAAACTGCCCACAAACCTAGCAGGGAAACCTGTCATCAACAAGCCATCTTCCTCTCCTCTATCACCACCTCCATCGAAATTGAGTGCGTAGCTCTCCGCATCATATCCAAACTTGCTGGCGTTGTCATTCCTCTTCTTATCCGATCTCCAATACCCACCAACCTTTCTGATGAAGTTCTTCCACTTCGGCCCCGCCACGACTTCTGTGAACTCCCTCGCTTTCTTGAGCTTGCTCATCGCCCAAGACTCGTCGCCGTCGCGGCTGCGCCGCATGTAAGGGTGCGCCCTGCTGCCGCCCCTCCACCACTTGAGGCAGAAACAGCCGCACCCGCTCGGAGAAACGCCGTCTGCATAGTAGTCGAAGCCGTCTTCTCCTTCGTGTCCATGTTCTTGAATTGGCGAAGGGTATTCTTTAGCAGCCATAAGAGAGAGAGAGAGAGTCTATGAAGGTCCTTTGATGAGGGAAAAAGTCGATATATAGGGTATGAGAGAGGAGGAAATATCGAAGAAAGAAGCGCGCCAGATCGTGAGCGTGTTGATTAGCAGGGGGAAGAGAACCAGCCAAGAAATAACTGACACCGTGGTTTCTTGTACAATTCAACAAGAACACAGAAACAAAACATCAAAGTGGATTGCGAACGATGAACAAGTCCGCCGGAAATTTCGTGGGGGATTCGATATTTATAAGAGTCGTCTAGTTTGACCATTATACAATGGAATCAAACAGCAAATCAGAACAGAAAGAAAGAGTTGACCAGCACCAAGACGTGTAGAGTTTCTTGGTCAATTGGCTTCTCTCATTATCTCTCTCTCACGCTGATTCAAGCACCTTCATGGAAAGCACGGTCTTCACGATGGCATCTCCGTTGTTTCCCCGAGTAAATGCGATTAATTTCCGCGGCAAAACTTGTTGATAGAAAAAGAGATCCATATTAAGATCCTAACTACGCGTTAAATTAGTTTCGTCCTGAAAGTTCCCAATTTCACCAGCAAAAATCTGCACAAAAGTTCAGACATCATAAGCAGACATGGCCCTGGTTCAGGAGCCGAACCGGAACCAGCGGTTCCGGTACGTGGCCATATATGAACCGGAACCGGAACCACAAGGGGGCGGTTCCGGTTCCGGGCCGGTTCCGGTTCCGGCTGGTTCCGGTTCGAGGGGGGAGGAGGAGGAGAAAAGGGGAGGAGGCGCAGGGTAGCGAGGGGGGAGGAGGAGGGGGCGTCGGCGTCGGCGGCTGGGGTCAAATCTGGGAAGACGGGGGGCGAACGGAGGAGAAAAAGGGAGGACCGGAGGAGGCGCAGGGGAGAGGGTGGAAGGAGGGATTTAGAGGAGGACTGGAGGAGGTGGGCGTGGGTGGGGTTGGAACGTGGGGCTGCAAGCTCCCGCTGCTTCTTGTCGGCGGCATTGACGAGGCTCTCGTTGAAGATCTTGTAGAGGCCAGGGACGCAGGCGACGGGGCGGTGGACCACCTCGTTGCCCTCGTAGACCCATAACAACTGGGTATGCTTCTCGACGAAGCCGATGTAGGTGTTGGGGCGGAGGAGGATGTGCTCGAGCTGGGACTTCTTCTGGTAGGTCTCCTCCACGGTCTTGCCCTTGCGCGCCGCCGCCGCCGCCGCCGGTGGTGCGGTGGCAATGTTGGCGATGTTGCTGGTCTGCAGGGGGAACGCGTGGGCCATAGGTTGCGGCGGCGGAGGAGGGGAAGATTCTAGAGAGGAGGAGAGAAATCGCTACAGAGCACAGGTTAAGTAGTTTTTTTTTTGGGAACCGGGCCTGGAACCAACGGTTCCGGGCCGGTTCCAAAATTATTGGAACCGGAACCGGGCCAGTAAACCATGGGCCTGTTCCGATTCCGAACCGTGGGCCCGGTCAACAGGCTGATCCCGGATTTGACCCGGGCCAGTTCCGGGCCAAAACTGGCCCGTGGCCATGTCTATTCATACGAGTCTTGGCTTCATTTTGTTGACTATTAACAAGTCTTATGACCTGACCTGCAAGATACCCACCAAAAAAGGGGCCAAATTTTATTGACTTTAAGGGGAACAACATTGAAAGCTCTAGGCTCAAGTGGGTTCATAGTAAAGCCGCCGAAGCCGGACATTGGCCGCTCAAGTTGACCCGAGTGAAAGTGAACGTGGTATGGCGATTGAACCACCCTTTAATGCCAGTAGACCAAATCATTATATTGGAACAAGACACAGAGACGGCAAAAAAGCCTATCGAGAATCAAAGAATGGAGCTTGGCCTCATCAAGCATGTATCTCGGAAAAAAAAAATGAAAAAACACGAGACCGACAACGTTAACACATAATGATCAAACCTACTTTTCTTATAGCATTCACACAGAAGCACATCAGCCATTTCTACGATTCAACATACAAAGACGATGAAGAGCCAACTATGAACTTCAGCTTGTCTGGTATACTCTGTTTCACTGACTATATAGAATACCTATGTGTAATTTTGCATCTTTTGAGAGATCCTCGAGCACATGGATCGCAGTTCGTTTGCAATTTCGGTGAAGCTTGGTCTCTCTGATGGCTCTGCTGACCAGCATCTCTCCATCAGGGATCTCCATTCCAGATCACAGGATTCCGGTACTGGCGGCCGCAGCGTATTGCTCACGATACCACCTGAATTCATCAGAATCTCAGAAATCAGCAGCAAATATTCAACCAATTGAAGTAAAAAGTAGTATGAACTTTTACCTATGATGGCCCCATAATGCAAATCCGCGTATGGTTCTTCTCCAGTCAGTATTTCCCACATCACAATGCCAAATGAGAACACGTCAACCTAAGCAGTAGGTTGTCATTAAACAGATTGCAGTTAAAAGTAAATATATACCGATAAAAACAACCATATAGATTCAAACACATGTATACTTGGGATAATCAGGGAAGTGAAAATGAAAGCGAGACGCCAACCTTCTCGGACACGAGACTACTGCTGCCATTTAAAAGCTCAGGTGCCATCCAAGGAAGCGTTCCTCGCACTCCACCTGATATCAGCATTTGACATTTTACCTTGGACAGACCCAGATCACCAACCTGAGAGACGTGTAAAAGATCAAATTGGAGGACCTTTCAGAAGTTCTGGGGAAAACCAGATTTTGCTATCCTATAAAGAACAGGAAAGATTATTAGATCTGTGGCAAGGAAATAGCAAGTATCATGATCGACCTGAGGCATATTGAAGTCAAACAACACGAACAAAAAAGATTCCATCACCTCTCATCTGTTGGACAACAGATGTCACGAATCTAATCTAATCAATGATGAGCTATTCTCTGGTTATCAAAACCCAAATGTCAGAACTTCACTAAGATGCTAGTTGGACCCAGCATCTATGTGGAATACAACAATATTAATTTGAGAATGTCCTTTAGCAGAAGAACTTCCAACAAGATAACTTCCAAAGAGAGGAAAATACCAGAAATTTAATGTTCAATGATCATTCCCACATCTTGCAAGAGAAACACTTTAAATGCAGCCACAGATCATGCAGCAGCTGCACAACTACACTGCACCGACAATTAGACAGCCTACAGCTGTACCTATAAGCCGATCAAAAGCAAACTTTGTGGATGGCCTGAGTGTTGCAGCAATCGTGCTTCAGGCCTATTGCAGTGATTGTGCAAACACGAGTATAACTCAGTGAATGAGTAAACAGACGGACACAAGAATATATGTTAAAGGTGTGCATTATCCTCAAAGTCCAAGCTTTGCAACTTCTAGACAGATATTTGCCAATAAATCAATCTTGCTTGTTTTTTGGCAGATGAGTGGAAACTCTTATATTGAAACAGACAAAGTTACTTCAAACTAATTGAGTCAAATTAACAGGAAGTGCTTTAATTTTACCACAGGCCCCCGATTTTGGCTTATGGTGTTCTTTCCACAGTTTGAAACAGCAGAACAAGAAGTTGTCCCGTGTCGGCAAGATCACTTTGTCATGAAGGAGATCTAATAATGTCCTTTCAGAAACTGCCATCTAACACATATACACCACTGTCTTTTGAGTACTAAGACATCACCCCCAACATATCTACAAACAGAGAAATTGGGATTGGCACATGCTCGATTAAAGAAGTTAATCAGTCATTCTTGATGTCCCTGCCATCCACCTAATGCAGACAACCATTTTTTTTTCCACTGAATGACTCAACAGCTCCAGGAGCAAAGTCTGTATCCTCTTTCAGAGTAGAATAGTACCATGGTAAGGACAAATATCCATAAGTTCATAATAATGAGTCAATAAGCATGCACAACATAACTCACAGCTGCATTAGAGACATCATGTGAACTTCGTTATCACTCAAGCATTGAAAGAAGAGAAGATACCAGGGAATCAATGTAATAAAGTTCAGCATTTTGAACTCCAATCAACCATCCGTCCACTGACCTTACAGATTGGTCGATGGGGATCTCGAAGATTGACGAGAAGGTTGTCACTTTTCAAATCAAAATGCACTATGTTCTTCCCATGCAGGTATTCCATACCAAAGGCCACATCCATTGCAATCAGCAGACGCTTCCGCTTGTCAGGGTTCCTGATAAGAACTTAGTTTAGTGATTTGTCTTTTACAACAAATCAAATACAAACTAAACATTCAAAAGAATTAATGAAAAAGTGACCTAATTGCTGCGGACATCTTCAAACGCCCAACTTAGACACGTGCACACACATATGCACATCCACACACAGGCATGCCCACACACACACACATGTTCATGCACACGCACACCCACAGAGAGAGAGAGAGAGAGAGTCGTACCTTTCACTTTTCTGCAACGCATTTCGCAAAGAGCCATTAACCATGTACTCCGTTACTGTTGCCACGGAACCTCCAGGGCCATCAAGCACAACACCATAAAAGGCCACCACATTTGGATGATGCAAGTCAGCAAGGTTGATTGCCTCATTCCAGAAATCATATCTCTGTCTCAGCATGGCAACAGTGCCAGGGATTCAGAAAGGATACTATTAAATATCAAAAACAACAAAAAGCAAGAAGATCCACACCATTCTCTCTTGCTCTGAGGGCTTCCCAGAAAAGCACCTATCATTTATCCGTTTGATGGCTACATCAGTACCCCTCCATTTTCCATGATAAACAGTCCCATAGGTGCCAGAACCTAATTCTCGCAACTCTTCAAGGTCGCTGTTCTTAATTATCTGCAGAATGGAAATCCAAGCAAATCAAGATCTGAGTCCCAGAAATACTGAACATAAATCAGAGTATAGAAAATCTCTCACTTGCAAGCGACCAATGCCATCTGATACAGGAAACCCGAAATTCACCCTCTCTGCCACTGTAGAATTAGCATCCTACATGATAAATGTCAGAGATACATGATCATTTTATTGATAAACTTGAAGGATGAAGCAACCTAATAACCAACACTTTGAAGAACACAAAAGAGCTTAAGCACCTCAGTGTCAGCATCTTGCTGCATATCTTTTTCCTGGTATGCTTCATGAGCGGGCTCATTTCCTTCATAAACTGTTAAGTCAGGATTAGAAGGAAGAGCTGACTGAAGAACAGAAGCGGCTACACCCTCAGCAACATTCTGAAGCTCTTGCTTGATGAGATCCTCTGCTGAACCTACAGAAGATAAAATTAAACAACTATAAAAAAAAAAACAAACAGAAAACTACCTTAACAAACATAGAAAATCCTATAAAGAACAACCTTTGGAAGATGCATATTGTTCTGAACTGATGTAGTTTGTGAAATTATTGAATGGTTGCTGGACTCCATCCTCCAACTGTACCTCTGCATTCAAGTCCCCGACCTTTCGGCAACGGTTATCCAAGAACTGATCCTTAGCTCCAAGGCCTTCTTTTCTCAGTGCAATTTTGGTAGGTTTTGGAGGAGGAAAATGATTATCATGATTAAAATTCCAGGGATCCTGGTTTATGAAAAGTGACTTTGAAGGATCCTGGATATTATCAGTCCTACCATTCAAGTTTATAGTTCCAATATCACCAGGAACATTAATTGGCTGGAATATAGAAGCATCGTTGTTCCATGGAGCACTAGAAGAGATTCCCTCAGTCACAGAGGCTAAGCCAACCCCAGAGAACACAGAGTTGCCATGATAGACACCTTCAGGTTCCATTTGGATAACTATCCTAGATTGAGAATTTGATTTTGGAATACCAACATTAGGTGGTTGAGATGTGTTTTGGAATTCCACCGGTCGAAAATCACGCAAATAAGGAACTTCAGGTGCTGAAAGAGCAGACATCTCGGAAATTGGGGCTTGAGTAGTCTGAGGAAACATATAGGAAGTGTTAGAAAGTCCAACCCAAAAGCTTAAGCTATTAGGTGGATGGAGACCACATGAATATAAAGAGCATTTAGGACCCGTTGTCAATCGATGTGGGATAATACTTCAACACCCCCACTCACGTGCAAGCCGGATTACGAGCAACACGTGAAATTTTGACATCGCACACGTGAAATTTTGACATCACACATTCACATGGAATTTTTACCGCGCACATTCACGAAAAGGATAGTATTGGCTCTGATACCATGTTAGAAAGTCCAACCCAAAAGCTTAAGCTATTAGGTGGATGGAGACCACATGAATATAAAGAGCATTTAGGACCCGTTGTCAATCGATGTGGGATAATACTTCAACAGGAAGCATCACAGAAGATGTCCCCTTTCAGATTTTGCTGTACCTTTTGCTTCAATATCTCTGCCTTTCTTTGTTCTTCACCTGGCAACTTACTGTGCTCAACAATGGCAGGCATCTCAGGGGGGCTTATCAGTAGAGTTTCCATTCTCTTATCAATGGGTTTTACAGGACCCATGGAAATGGAATAGTCCAGATTTTCTACTCTAGATTCAATGCCCGGAAATCGAGAATATTCTTTTGAAGATTCATGAACCTGGTGTTCAGATGACTGAGCAGGTTTGCCTCCTACAGGACAAGAATCGGCAGTAACTGGCTTGCTAGCCATGGCCTCCGGTTTAAGATGGGCTTGAGCTGGCATAAAATGCTGCTGGACACCTATTTCAGGAGAAGACTCTGGAAGAACACCCATGAATGCACCAAATGGGGACTGGTCATTGCCAACAAAGCCCTGCTTCCTAAGATCAGGATAGTCCACTCTTGGAAAAGCAGTGCTCTGATTTTCATGTCTTGCCTGCAAATCTTCAGGAAGCTTTTCCTTGTGAGCAGAAACTTTAGGTTGAGTGCCATTTCCTGGATCAATAAGACCATCCCCTGGGGTTCCAGTTACCATAACCCTGTTCATGGGCCGAGATTGTACATTGTCTTCCAGGCGGAGACTATGGTAAATTGAGCTTGAAACCGGTACATGACCAGTACTACTGTCTCTTTGGTCCTGCACCAAGGTATCAGAATGTACATGAGGCAATGCCTTTTGACACATAACGCATTCATCAAACCTCTGAACATTATCAGCCTGCTGATGAGTTGTTGATCCATCAGAGTAAACTACCTGTCCTGGGGGATAAACTTGATGCCAACCATAAGCACCACCAACCATTGCAGGAGGTGCCTGGACTTGATATGCATTGTGATTTTGCTCAACAGGAAGCAGAACCAACCTCTGCCCAGATGTTCCATCATGACCCAACTGAGTTTGTTGAGGATGAAATAATTGCTGAACTACAGTTGGCCTCAAACCCACTTGCGAAGAAGCAGGAACCATTGTCATATGTACGGGAGATATGAACTGATGAGAATTACCACCGACAGCACTCTCAGAGAACTGTTGTTGGGTATACACAGGCCCAGATGTTCCCAACAGATGAGGATTTGAAAAACCCATCAAAGGAGGCACGGGAACATAATCGGTGTGGTTGCGCTGATCCACATAACCCTGCGTGTAAGGTGAAGCTGATGGAATTCCTCCTGCGGCTTGCTGCATATCATAAGCCAATGGTCTCTGGGGCACGGATTTTTCTAGTTCAATCTCCGGTTGTAAAGATGATGCTTCGAGAGGGCTAGACTTGACTACTGGAATGCCAACAGTTGCAGAAGAATCATCAGCATAGGTCGTAGGGTTTTGATCAACAAAAAACAATTTTGAAGTATCACTAGAGGCGGCTAAATTTCCTCCAGGAGATAACGTGCTGGTCGATGGTGGCCCACTTAAATCTGATTGGATAGGAACTGCGCTATCAACAGCTTCATTACCACTAAAATCAGAATTTTGCGTGGATGTTGCACTTGCTATACTCTCTTTCCTAGTAATGCCACCGCCCATACCATCCATTATACCATTGACTGCTTCAACATATCTCTGCCCACTACTGTGCAAGTCCCCAAACTGAATTCCTGAAGAATCAAGCTCAGAAGCAGAGAAAAGAAACACTCGTATCTTAGCTGAACCATCTGAAGACCTCTCGACCAACTTCTCATACTCTTCCATCATATTATCAAGATCATCAGGACATGAAACTGAAACCAGAGCATCGAGATCCTCATTAGGGAGCTGGTACTTTATGACAACTGGCTGCCCATAAGTATCCTCCATCTTCTGCACTAACTCATTAAAGCTCACATCTCTCTTGACGCTGATGATTCTTGTTTGGCCTCCAACGTATCTCAACATACCATCACTTGGTCTAGGTAAGATTTTACCCCCAAAACTACACAAGAACTTAACTTTCTTTCCTGACACTGAATCTTCACCCCCTTCTTCGCTTGGCTGACCAACCCCACTTCCGCTACCTTGGTTGCTCGAATGGGGCCTCCGACCAATTCCCGAATCATTACTAACCTGCTCTTCCACATTCCCGCTGTCCCTACCAACCAAATTCCCACCAGAACCACTCCGATTCACAATTTGACCTCCGACCTGATCCACTGCATTGCTGACGATCCTATTCCCTACATAAGGGCCTTGACCAAACCCTGGAACTGCCTCATTACCGTTCTGATCAATGGCATTACCTCCTACTGTACCCACCAAACTAGGGTTATAACCGAACCCCATAGCTGGATTTACACTCATGTGTCCATAAGGAACCGGCGCATGAGTATACCAAGCGGCAACACCAGGCGCACCATTCGAGTATCCCAAACCTCCGTATCCAACATCCGGAACCGTTGCCGGATAGAAGACCGGCATCGACTGAGGGCTACCGGCCTCATGAGCAGGGTTCATGAAATACCCTTCCCCAGTCCGGGTGGCAGTTGCGGGCTGCGCAATGCGTGGCTCCTCGGCCGTGGTCCGAGCCACGTTGAGGGGTCTTAGATCCATGGGGACGGAGCTTTGATCGAATGCCATTCTTCAAACGAATATTCGCCCCAACACAACCCGAATCAGGCAATGCGAGGAACAGCCCAAAAGCGAGGTTCTTTCTTCCACACAAACTACGACTACCCTTATTCGAGTCCTCCTATTTACAATCAGATTCTGGACACTTCTCGCGATGCTGCACCAAACCCAATTGAGATTGAGCTGATTTACCTCCAAAGAAACGATCTTTCGACAAGCCCGGACAAAAGAAAACACACAAAAAAAAAAGGCCGACAAAAGAGCAAACTAATCAACCAAGAAATTGGACAAGCACCTTCCACAGGGAGAGAAAGAAGGAGAGAGACGAGCTGGGTCGGGGGAGAACAGTGCTCGAGCGATCACTACAGCAGATAAGAGCTCAATTTAGGGCTTTGATTCCTCTCTCTCTCTCTCTCTCTCTCTCTCTCTCTCTGTGGGAACTTGCAGGTGCATCTGCAGTCGTCTTCTCCACAATTCGCTCTGTTTTCTTGAACCTTTTTAGCCTTTTTTTCCTCCTTTTCCTTATAAAATGGAGGTGTAATCTAGCAAGATATAGTTAAATTACTCAATTTTAATTTATTCATTTCTTAGGAACGAAGGACATGAGAAAGAGAGAGGGAGAGAGAAAGAGAGAGAGACGGGGGCACGTGTAGGGTTGCATGCAAATTTGAGTTTTTTGAAGGAAACAAACAGAAGTACTAGATTGAGATTCGGTTCAAAATTGAATTGCTCATTCTGAAAATTTCATGTTCACCATTGGCTGATTGATATGCAATAGGATTCAATTAAGGAACTAATTTTAAACACGCAAATCGCTTATCTCTATAGGAAAAACAGAGATACGATCAGCTTTCTTTAAACTTGATCAGAGTTTGATTAGTTGAGACGGAAAAATAATTATTATTTGGGAAAAAAAAGAAGAAATCCCATGACCCATTAAATAATTTCAGAATAAAATGACATCTTCAAAGTAAAACATTGGTTATGACCAAAAAAAAAAAAAGAAAGGAGTAAAACATTGGCTGCCCAACAAAAACCCCTTTCACGAGGCAAAAGCTACCTCAGGTTCGTCCGAATTGCATAGAAACAAACACACAACCATGTTGTCAAGCTCCGTTGACTATATTATTTCTGGTCATTGTTTAATTAATAAATCCAAAACCATGCACCCCATAGTTTAGCAACTACTTTCTCCTTTAAGAACTTAAAAAGAAAAAGTTTTGAAAAGTGGATTTTTTTTCTATATGATTTTATCTTATTGTCTTGATTTGGGTGGTTTAAAACTAAAGGGAATTAATGCTTTGCATAGGCTTCTAGACTTTTTTCTATATTTTACTTCAATTATGGTTGAATGGATAAGGCGGGTCAAAAAGTGGAGAAAGTGACCAAAAAACCTTTGTAGGGTGACCGCCATGGAATAAGGCCTTTGAATGAATAGAAAAAAAATAAAAATAAAGTTGGTGCCTTTTTGTCTAAAGTATATACGTATGAAAGACATCACATATGCTCTAAACAAAGGCCAATTCAGCTTATATTTGGAAAAAGGATCTTCTCTATTGATCAATAAATAAACAGTTCAAGACCAATGTCATCATTATAAAAATGTAAATGAAATGGTCAAAGTTCGGTGCGATCGAAGAAAGCCATTTGTCACCTACACTTTGTTCATTGCTTGTTGCCCTTCCAATGTGATATCACTCCCATTGTATAAAGTATCATTCAATGGCTCAATTGTTATTCGTAAACATATATGATGTGTCGTCTAGTTAAAACAAAGTTGGATCTCATTTGATCAAATACAAAAAAATTATTTCACGGTGGTATAATATTTAAGTGTAAACAACAAGATTAAAACTGGTCTACAATAATGATGGAGACAGATTGACTCTTTCAACTCATGCTTTTATCACTACATTTTCTTTTGTTATTAATCTATAAGTATAGGCGTGAAAATCTCCTACCTAGAAGTTTATGAAATACCATGCAAGTCTCATGAACCGGTTAAGTTCATGCCTTTGGTCTTAGTAATTGGTATGGAGCAATACGATTGAATCACTATTCTTATTTTGTATTGTATATGATGATATGCTGTGGAAAATGCCTTCCATAACCATTTGATCAGCTTGACTGGAAATCCACATTATATGGTCTGTTGCTATGCTCCATATCACCAAATTAATTGAGACACGGGACAAGCCATGAATTTTACCACCTTTCAACATTGTCATTTGGTGGAAATATTAGGAATTAGAAATGGCAAGATTGATCTTCTTGTGTCTCTTCCTTGCAAGATCATAGCGATGAATTATCCTTTACATGCGAGGTAACAAATCTTTAATCAAATACTCATCAATCACGCCTCTTATATGAAAACGCACTTCTTGAGTTTGTTATAAGTCGGGCTTAACACGGAAAAGTACGAGATCAGAATTATTAACGGAGAATGCGAGATTTCAAATTCCAACCTCTCTTTGCTACCGTGTTATGCAATTAGACATTAATGGACCCTAACCTGTTAAATTCCGTAATATAGCATGTCCCTAACCCTAGCACCTTTGCATGAATTATTATATACGTGGCCCAAGGTTTTTTGACTTGTGGTGTCTTTTTCTTGTCACGGGAATCAAGATAACTGACGTGATATAACGATACACGTTCATATGCACACATCTTATTCAATGCTGTGCTGGTGCATGTGTGATGTGTCTCTGTATTGAACTTTCCCCACCAACTTCATCGAAAGCCACCTTACTTTGCCAAGAAATACACAAAACAACGTTTGTCCCCACGAATGGTCCGAACATGGTCAACAGCAAATCCCAGATTGCGACTCATCACACCAGCTTTGTTTCATTTTATTTCTTTATTGTTTTTTTATTTAATCGGCTGCTTTTGTTAATTAAAGCTCCGTTAATTTCACGAAAAATAAATGATTTGAATAAAAATTTTCTAAAGATGATCTCTTGTATTGTTTAAAATTATTAGTCAGTGAAAACTCTTTTCGTTACCAATAGCTTATATGTAATTATTTTCGTGGATAATGAAATATTTTTCGTCATTTATCTATTTTTGTATGCGATACAAGAGATCAGTTTCGGGAAAATATTTTTCATATCATTTATTTTTCGCCAAACGAACGGAAACTGAGAATATCTATCGGACCTATTTTTGTTTTCATGATCCTCCATGATCGTATTAATTCACTTAATAACACGGTTTGAGTATGTTCTTTCCTTGCTAGCTTGTTCGAAAAATTAATTATGCTCTTTCTTTTCCTTTTTTTTTTTTGCTTTCTTTGGGTACATTAAGTGTAGTTTTTTGTGATTATTAACTATTATTGTCTTGTCACCAGTCTTTTCAATTCACCATGAGTCAATGACGTACCTAATTAAACAGAACTGAAAGGGTAGGAACTAGATGTTCCAACAACATTTTGACTTGTTGACTGTTGGACGATCTCTTAATGATGATATTCTGGCCCAAGGGATATTATACCTTTACTGTTTGCAATCTTCTGCTTGCTTCAAACTGTAAAAGATTGATTATGAACTGTCCCCAGATGGATGCTTTTGCATTTCGCGGAGCCCGTGATCTTGTCTTTGTTGATAGCCCTCTTTCTTTTATTGTAGTTGTATCATGTGCAATTGCCTGAATCACGGGACATTCTTTAGGCCGAAACTACTTCTTTTCTCGCCGGTTGAGCTTTCCACTGAAAAAACAAATACCAGTTGTGGGAATTCCGTTGCTTGGAGTGTGTTACCTTTGATCAGTGCAAGAAAACTCCGCACCCATTATTACAAAATACTGTGGAGTAGCACAATGCTCTGCCTCTGCATCAGGTCCCAATGCATACGGTGCACTTTTCGTGATAGCCGATACTAATTTGTAATGTCTAAAGTAGAATAATGGCCGATAAGCAGATTCTAGACTTCCTTTGCTGTATTGATGTGATCAAGCTGAAGTCTGATCGATGGAATCAAAATGTTTCGAAACCATGTTAGAATCTTATGATTCTTGCTATCTCATTTGTTGCTATCTCATTTGTTCAAACGTTTAGCAAATATGCCCCAAATCTCAGCAGTAGTCTTAGTAGACTCATGAATATTGCCACGACTTAGTACCAAAGTTAGCATCTTCTCAAAAAACTTGATACTCTTATTGATCCATTCAAGATGGTTTGAATGGGCAAGGCAACTTGAGTTTTCTCCATTCCTCTCACCTTAATAATGCATTAGCAGCAAAATATATGGAAAGAATAAAGAAACTGACTTATTGGAGAATGTATTTGGATAAGAGAAATGATTGGTGATAGGTTTTAATCTATTATGAGAATAATAGTTTGTTTTGGACCACAAAAAATCAAATAACAAATAATTATAAATTGTTGTGAGTGAACTCCTCAAAAATTTGTGGTTCACAATCACTACAAAAAAATAAGGAATTAGCGACGAATTTTGTGACGAAAAATTTGGCAAAATCCGTCGTTAATAGAATTTGCGACGGAAAATTTCAATTTCCGTTGCTAAATTGTGACGGAAAAAAATTCGTTACAAATTAACCACGAAATTTATTCGTCACAAAATTCATCGCAAATTAGCCACGAACATTATCCGTCACAAAATTCATCGCAAATAATTCGTCGCAAATTAGCCACGAACTTTATTCGTCGGAAATTTCGTCGCAAATTAGCCACGAACTTTATCCGTCGCAAAATTCGTCGAAAATAATTCGTCGCAAATTAGCTACAAACTTTATTCGTCGCAAATTAGCCACGAACTTTATCCGTCGCAAAATTTATTGCAAATAATTCATCGCAAATTAGCCACGAACTTTATTTGTGGCAAAATTTATTCGTCGCAAATTAGCCACGAACTTTATTCGTCGGAAAATTCGTCGTAAATTAGCCACGAACTTTATTCGTCGCAAAATTTATTCGTTACAAAATTCGTCGCAAATTAGCCACGAACTTTATTCGTCGCAAAATTGGTCGCAAAATTGGTCGCTACTTATTCATTGCAAATTAGCCACGAACTGTATTGGTCGCAAAATTTGTCGCTAAATATTCGTCGCAAATTATACACCATTTGGGCCATCAAATCTTGTCCATAGCAATAGCTACGCATAAATGAACATCATGTAATACATTCAAAACAATCAAAGGACACAAGACAACCATAGATTCCGCTTCAGAAACAGAAAATGAACAAACCAGGCACAATGCCATATAATTAAAAAATATAACTGAAGGAAAGATGCTAGTCCACAAAAAATAATGATATATGCAAAGTTGCAAAGTCTGACATGATGCTATTTGATATCCAATCTTATAATACATTCAAAACATTCAAAAGAGGCGAGACAACCATAGATTCTACTTCAAAAATGAAAAATCGACAAACTAGACACAAGATTAGGCAAGTTTGGTACTCGGTAGGACACCAGAAGCAGTCACTTTTATCGACACCTGATAAAATGTGGATACATAAATAAAGATATTCAATCAGTCCAGAATATAAAAGAAGTGTTTATGCATGGATGCAGAACTAGGTATAAAAAAATAAGTAGGAGGGTTAACAAAAAACGTTTCAGGACGAATATCAATGTTCTTACATATGAATATGAGTCAACTTTGACATCCACTGTAATTTTTTCACCCTTGTAAACCGTATTTCTGTCATCTAGGAAAAATTAGATCCTTGTTCAAACAGCATTCAACAGTTTAATAACTTAGAGAGGTGAATTACCAACACCAATTCTCATGAAGAGAGGACTCAAAGTCAATTAAGGCGTGTATTTCTACAATGTTCAAATATCATGATTTTTTGTAACAAGCATGTCATTCTGGGATCTCTAAATTTTCAGTTTTTCGCAAGCAAAAAACCTAGTTGTAAGAAAGTTGTGCATAGAAAGTAATTATAGGGCAAACTGCACTTATGGCACAAAAGATTGTGAAGCAAGCTTACCCCCGATTTTGGGAATTTTAATTAGAAAGGATCGAGAAAATCATCATCATCATCAGCAATCTCAACATCATTGTGTCGCTCATCATTGTGCCCATCACCTATTGATTGGTGGGAGGTACAAGAGGAACCTCATCGTGATCGAGGTTGAGGTGTCCGTAACGATTTGCATTTGTTGTTTTAAGTCATTTATTTCTTCATTCTTCTCTACAAGTATATTTTTCAGTTGGTTCAATTCTTGGATAATTTGCCCCTTAAGTTGTGTCCTCCTTGGAACAGCCGCATTGGATGATGAAGTTGCAGCATGATTCGTCGTGTATACCCTTGACAAGGATCCTATCCCAAATATTTTTTTCTTTTTTCATCCCATCCGTTGCCTCCACCCATAATGCCATACTGTCAACTGATGGCTCAGATGCAGCAACACCATCACCACCACTAGCATTGCTCATTAAAAGTTCATCATATTTTTCCTGCATTAACAATATAGGTGAAAATAAAATAACTTTGTATATATAACTACCATAAATATTAAAAATATTCACGATTTTTATTCTAGTTTTCATAAAGTCCAAAGTATAACCTTACATACCTTAATAGCTTTTGCTCGATCGCCAATCCATGTCTTATCTTTTTTTTTAAATGTGCGTTCAAATGTAGCTGCAAATGTCGGTTCCGTTCCCAATTCATGTGCCTACAAAATGTAAACATGAGTAATTGAATTAAATTAACTTATAACTCATTTAATAGACTTAACATTCATTTTCGATGCTCCCCAATATTGATAGAGCCCCCAGCATATGTGGCAGACCCTTCACTAGAACTAGAAGATCGATTCTTTTTATTCTGCTCACTGATTTGCTGATTCTTTTCAGTTTTTTAAATTCTGTTAATTTCCGTCCAATTGTCAGCTGTAATGAAAGCCGGCTTCACTTGCTTGATCTTCGCTCTATTCATCACATTTCGTATGTGATCACTGACTTTCTTCTTAAAAATTCTTCTCACTTCATTCTTTTGCTCTTCATCCCACCTGAACTTCCGCTGCAATCAATACAAAAACAACTGAAAGTTATTATGATGGTCACATATTCATTACCATACACTAGACAATTCAGTGATAGATTTTATAAAGTTCATTTCGGGAAAAATATGTGGTCCCTTTAGTACCGAAAACTAAAGAATTGTTCTAGTCCCTTTACATCATTCTTGATCATCAATATACTACACCGAACTTAGTTAGTGAGAAAATAGAATATCTAAAACTTACCTTGAACTCATTCCACTACAAATCTTTCACTTCTCGTGGAGCACTGCTGTAATTAATATACTGCCCCATCCAATAGTTTTTTACTATTTTATTCAGTTCCTTCACAACAAACGTAGCATCCGTGAATCTGCAAACATACGGATATTGTGCAATATCGATAATTCAATTGACATCCATATCTAAAACCATAAATATTACATGTACTTAAAAAAAATGAAGTACTTACGAATCTTCAAATGGGCATATCATGAATCGGTTATCTTCTTCACCTGTATTTCCCTCATTATTCGATTGTTACGCTGAATAATAAGGTGGAATGGAAGGAGATGGATCTGAAGGAGATGGAACTGAAGGAGATTTAGTTCGCATGTGTCCAAGTCCCCTAACATGTTCTTGAGTGTTGGAAGAAAGGCTAACGTGTCCATATTGTCAATCAGCATATAGTGGTTGAGGGTTAGATGAAATGGCAGGGGAAGAGGAAAGGGACGAGGACGAAGACAAGGAAGGGGCTGGTCTTCTATGCATGTGACCTCCACGTGTATACTGACAAGTAGGAAGGTTAGACAAATATGTAAAAAAATATGAACAAGTATTACGGACACATAATGACGTACATGACGAAGCTTACCATTTTGTTTCAGAAGAAGAAAATGTATCCTCTTAATTAGCCAATGCCGAGTGTTTACAACGTGCAATTTCCTACGAACAAATATACTATGAATCGCACTCATTTTGATATCAAACATCAATATATGATCACAATATGCCATGCTAAGCCAACAATAGCCATAATTAACCACACGATCCACTTTCAAACCACACCATCATTTATCAAGTATAGGATCAACCATGAAACATCAATTTCAGCCACATGATCTTCGTTCTCGAAATTTATTTATGCTCCATAAATTGATTTCTGGAATAGAAATTTGTTTTGATTTGTTGATTTTTTTTGCACATAAAAAAATTTAAATTTTACTCAAAGTGGGTGGCCACAGGTATTATAAGCCATTCTGTTAAGTTTAGAAATTTTTGATTTTTTTAATTTTTTTGGCACCTAAAAATATTTAAATTTCACTCAAAGTGGGTAGCCATAGGTATTCTAAGCCATTTTGTGAAGTTTTGAAATTTTTTATTTTTTAATTTTCTTGGGCACCTCAAAAAATTTAAAATTTACTCATAGTGGGTGGCTACGGGTATTCTAAGCCATTTTGTGAAGTTTTGAAATTATTTATTTCATTTTTAGTTTTTTGGACACCTAAAAAAAATTAAATTTCACTCAAAGTGGGTGGCCACGTGTATTTTAAGCCATTTTGTGAAGTTTTGAAAATGTTTATTTTATTATTTTTTTTCTTTTTTTTGGGCACCTAAAAATTTAAATTTCACTCAAAGTGGGTGGTCACAGGTATTTTAAGCCATTTTGTGAATTTTTGAAATTTTTGATTTTTTTGGACATCTCAAAAAATTTAAATTTCACTCAGAGTAGGTGGCCACATGTGTTCTAAGCCATTCTGTGAAGTTTTGAAATTTTTGATTTTTTTTTATTTTTTTTAAATTCACCAAATTTCACATTTTCTCGAAATCTGAATTTTTTTTATTTTCTGAAAATTTTTATGAATTTTTTAATTTTTATGCATTTTCTAAAAAAACGCTTAATCAACCACATCATCGTCATTATGTTTCGGAATGCATTCCATGCGCACCCTAATCAACCACACGATCGTTATTGAACGCTTAATCAGCCACATCATCGACAAATTAACCAGACGAACATCAATCAAATGCACATGCAATCTTGAAATCGACCCCTAACTTAGCCAACCAATCCGACACTAAACAATCCCTAAACAAGTCTGATTAATACCCATTATACTAGGTAGGGTTTAAGGAGTCGCTTACTTAGTTCAAGGCCAAGAAAAACCAAACAATGGGGCAAAATGGCCGATTGGCCTATGGCGGGCTCGGCGCAGGCGCGGGTGCAAGTGGCGGCTAGTCGGCCAGGCGCTCAACACGGCGCTCAGCCATAGCGGGGCAAGTGGCCGGGCGAGATGGGCGACGGACGGGCGAGTGGCCGGGCGAGCGGTTGGGCAAGAGGCTAGGCCATGGGCGACGGCTCGGCCACGGGTGCACAGGAGATGACGGCGGCTCGGCTGCGACAAGCGACCGCTCGGCGGCGACGAGCGAGTAGGCGATGGAGGCTCGACCAGAATAGGGGAACTCAGCGGCGACGGCAAACGACGGTGGAGTTGGGCGGCGACGGCGTCGGGCGGTGACGGCGACGGTTACGGCTATGAGCTCGGGCGAGGCGTGCGGGCGAGCTGGGTGGCGGCGAGCGGCGAGCACACAGGCGGAGCGGCGACACTCGCGGCTGCTGGGCGACGACAGCGTCGGGCGGCTGCTAAGGGCCGGCGGTCGGTCGGTTACGAGCTCGGGCGAGGCCCACAGGCGAGCTGGGCGGCAGTGAGCTCGGCCAGGCGAGCTGCGAGCACGCGGGCGGAGCGGCGACACTCGCGGCTACTGGGTAGCGACGGTGTCGGGGGGCTGCTGGGCGGCGACGGCATCGACTACGAGCTTGGGTGAGGCGCGCGGGCGAGCTGGGTGGTAGCAAGCTTGGCCAGGCGAGTGGCGAGCACGCAGGTGGAGCGGCGACACTCGTGGCTGCGACCTGCCAGGCGCGCAGGTGACGACGGCGACGGCATGCTAGCGGTCTGGTGGTGGGGACAACGCACGGCGACTGGGCGATGCCGGGTCGCGACGGACACGACGGCGAGGCGAGTTGCTACTTGCTCGCGGAGAGGAGGGGAAAGGCAGTCGGCAGAGAGGGGCACGGTGGCGGATGGGCGGTGCAGCTGGGCGGAGGCGAACGGTCGGACGGAAGAGAGAGAGAGAGAGAGAGAGAGAGAGAGAGAGAGAGAGAGAGAGAAAAAGAAGAAGAAAGGGAAGAAGAAGAGAAAAAGGAAGAGAGAGAGAGGGGGGAAAGGTCTGCCATGCAGAGGAGGGTGAGTGGACGTGACCGGGGGGAGGGGGGGAAACGTGCACGAGCAGGGAAGGAGAGAGAGAGAGACAGAGAAAAGCAAAAAGTCAAACGTGCACGAATGTGGAATTCGTCGCAAATTTGCAACGGATTCCAAAAATAAATGCCATTTTACATTTCCGTGGCAAAATCCGTCGTAATTGTGACGGATTTTGCGATAGATTCCGAAAATAAAGGCCATTTTTTGAATTCGTTGCATATTTGCGACGGATTCCACATTCATGGCCTTTTTTGGATTCCGTTGCAAAATCCGTCGTAAATTTGTGACGGATTCCAAAAATAAAAGACATTTTCCAATCCGTTGCAAAATTCGTCGCAAATTTGCGACAGATTTTTATGACGAATTCCAAAAATAAAAGCCATTTTAGAGGCCGCTCGGCCTCCCCCCATGGCCGTTGACCTCGCCGTTGTCCAGATCTGGGCGATAGCAAGGTCGACCGGCGGCCATGGCGAGGCCGCTCGGCCTCCCCCAGATTTGGGGGAGGCCAAGCGGCCTCGCCATGGCCGCCGGTCGACCTTACCGTTGGCCAGATCTGGGCGACGGCGAGGTCGACCGCCACACCTGGGCGAGGTCGACGGCCATGGGAGGAGGCCGAGCGGCCTCGCCGGCCATCTGGGCGACGGCGAGGTTGATCGCCACATCTGGGCGAGGTCGACGGTCATGGGAGGAGGCCGAGCGGCCTCGCTGGCCATGGGGCGAGGCCGAGCGGCCTTGCCATAGCCGTTGGTCGACCTCGCCGTCGCCCAGATCTGGCGACGGCGAGGTTGATGGCCATGGGGGGAGGCCGAGCGGTCTCGCTGGATCGACGACCGGCGAAGAAGTTAGGAAAAAAAATAAACAAATAGTCAATAAAATAAAAAATTTCAAATCTAGCGATGAATAGTTTTGCGACGAACCGTATTCGTCGCCAATTAGTCACGAAGTTAGCTATGATACTTACTAGTAAAAAAAGCTTTACCGAGATTGATTTGTGCGTGCACGGATAGGTTTATCGAGAGAAACGATAGAGGGAAAAGGAGGGAGAAAAGCGAGGGGGGATACGAGGAATCAGTACAGAGAGAGAGAAATTGACGATGGGGGTGGATATCACGAAAGTTATTTTCCGTCATAAATTACAAATTAGCGACGAATTCGTTTTCGTCGCAAAATCCGTCGCAAATCAGTGACGAATTTTTTCTCTGTCGCAATTAGCGACGGTAAAAAAATCCATCGCTAATTTTTTCGCAAAATAGTAAATTTCATTGCATAAATTAGCGACAGGAAATAAATCCGTCGCTAATTAGCGACAAAAAATTGGTCGTCGTTAATTTGCGACGGAATTAGCAATGGATTTATTTTCCATCGCTAATTAGTGACGAATTTTTATTTCATGGCAAATTCCGTCGCAAATTAACAACGGAAAAAAAATCCGTTGGAAATTTCGTCACAAATTAGCAACAAAAATTTCCCGTCGTAAATTTCCGTGGCAAAAATCATGTTTTTTTTTTGTAGTGAATAAGTTGTTATTCTCATAGTGACCCACCAAGATTGAAATGAGAATCAACACATTTGAAAACCTTTGGAACTAGTACCAGAGACGCAAGAACCGATCTAACAAACAACAAAATTGGCTTGATCAAACAAACCTAGCTGAGTCAATGCTAAATTAACCGCTAACGTGGCCAGACAATGTTGCTAGTATACGCTGATGTGGCAAAGCCATAGATCGACACACAGTAGAGTCAACGATGAGATGGCATTGACATGTAGGATGACCTGCTCTCCAGTCTGACGCGGCGGATGACATGGCGATGAGTGGACGTCACTTGGCCGTTGGTTTGACATGTAATTGACATCAGCAAGCACGCGCGCAAGGAAGACTATTGACAGTTGAGATGTGTGGGGGCACATGAAGCGCGTGAGAGCAATTTGATCCCTAGTTTTGCGGCACATGGAGGCGTGTGCAGTGGCGGAATATGCCAGGATTTCAGGATCTGAGTTGTCTAAGGGCGGGGAATGTGATGGTGGTGTTCGTTTTTCGAAAAATAGAAACAAGTATTGAATCAAAACTTATGGGGGGACGGCGAGTGTGGTAAGAGAGCGGACACGGGCGTGGCTAAGGATACTACTATCACCGTGGAGAGAGATCATGGGCAATTCCTCGAATAGGAAAAGGTCCAAAGCATATTAGAAAGTCCAACTCAAAAACTTAAAACTAATAGGTGGTGGGATACCACATGTATATATAAAGAACACATTAATCAGTAAATAAAGATGTTAGATGCTTTAATACTCCATTTTCACATGTGTCGGATTATGAACGACATACGGAATTTCACGTATAGAGGCCGCGTATGCAAAGTAAATTGGTACTGCCAAGATAAAACTTAAATATGCAGAAGTGAAATATACCCTTTTATTGCTCCGTATATATTTATGTATTTTCACACGCATACCTATCTGCTCATTATGTTCAGACCGAGAAAACGAAGCAGAAAGAAAGATGACACAATTCTATGGACGGACAATAACAGAAGACCGAACGCATTAACCACATCTTCAAAGCACACAACGCCTTTCTCTTATGTAATGGCATGCGTCCTTCTCTCTGGTGTTGCTGGCAACCTGGAGATGAAGTTCCTCGATGGTAACTCGTCATCTACATTGCCCTCATCGGCGCCACCTTCATCAAAATTCATGGAGTAACTCAGAGCGTCATAATGGAGATCCACGGACGAGTGCCGCCTCTTGTGCCTCCCGAGACGCGACCTGGGATTCTTTGTCTTATCCTTGAATTCAGGCATTTCCTGGGCATTTACCGGTTTCGTCCACGGACAGGATGACCTCCCGAGCCGAGGAGACGTGGCGTCGCCATAGGAGGGTAGAGGCTCGTCCTCCCCATGGCATTGGCGCATGTGGAAGCAACACGGAAGCTGGCGGAGGGAGGACTTAATCATCTGCCTGAGAGAGGTGGGGCTCGCTAAGTCCATGACAGTGGCCGCGTATTGCTGGTAGCTATGCCGGTGGGGTCACGGCAGGGGCGACGCGGTGGTACAAAGGCATAGCTGGTGGTGGTTCTCTAAATTATATGGAGGAGATGATGGAAGGGATGTGGTTGTACAAAGGGATGTTAGAGGCAGAAATAGCATATTGACGTGGTTTCGAAAGAATTCTAGATTCCGTTTTCTGTAAAGGAGTGGTGTTACTTTTTTGAAGGCGGAATTTTGGGGAAGTGAAGATAATTCCTGAAGTTCCTGTCTAAATCTTGATGCAACCATTTTTATCCCCGTGAAAGCTGAAAGGAATTTACGAAAAATACATTAACCTTCTAGAACTTTTGACTATTTTGATTATCGTACATCAGTACATACGTGTATATACACGTATGTAATACGATGATGTTCTTAACTTCGGGCGCATCACAAAGTGTTGATCTCCACACACACACACACACCAAAAAGACAAAATCTCGACATTTTCTAAACAATCATACATGGGATTATAGACTGAACAACACATGCAAATAATACCTTCTCAATAAGCTCTTTTATTCATAATTTATCCCTTGTGTCGTAGAACGCGTGTTACGCAGACATTGGTCAAATAATTATGAGTGAATGTTGAGACTCTAAAATAAGGGTTGTTGGGAGCGCGCAGAAGCTCGATACTGTCATCTGGAGAGATCGTCAAGAGAGAGCCCAAGGCCGAGCCTATCGACATATTCAGTTGGACTCACTTTTACTCAAAAGTTTAAGCTAATAAGTTATGGGCCAACTAGGGTATATTAATTACTCACTACCACATTGATTATCCGATGTGAGACTTCTCTAACACAACTCACTCGTGTATCTCAACAATCTTCCCCTCACATGTGAGTTCAGTGCTAGGTTTGCTCCCCCTTAATTTAAATATTTTTTTGCATTAGCTTATCTCGACTTGAATTTCTAAGTCATTGCAATGCACTTGCAACTATGCACAACAAGAGTGCAGGTTATTATATCCGAAGCTGTCACCAATCATTACTTATAACTTTTGGATTTGCGTCATGTAGCGATCCAACACACCACAAGAAAAGATCTAAACCATTCGTTCCATCTTTCCCTATCCAAGGCCAAGCGAGCCCTAAATTTGGATCTAGGGCTCAATTGACCTCCCCCGAGCTGAGCCTTGAGCCCTCGACTTATAGCCGTCAACTCTTGTCCTCGTTGATGGAGACAAGGGACGAACCGGCATTGTGCTTGGAGATGGAGGACGAGAGCTCAGTCAGATGAGCGAGTAGGGCACGTGAGTGTACAAAGAACGGAACGAGTGAGGTCGAGAGAAAGAGAGAGAGGGGCCACTGCAACTTTGACGGCCGAAGGAGGGGTGGTGCATGCGTGCGATGGCGGTGCCCGGGTTCTGGTGGCTTGGTATGGTTAGGTGGGAGAGAGAGAGAGAGAGAGAGAGAGAGAGAGAGAGAGAGAGAGAGAGAGAGAGTTTTTTGGTGGGGTGTTTGAGAGATACATTACGAAAATCCAATTATCCATGAAGTGGTAACAGTACATGGTCACAGACAGTACCTCCGCACCCCTTAAATTAGGATAGATTAGATGCTTCCGCCGAGGAAAAGAAGTACAAAATATTTGTTAAGTAGTTGCTTACATCAAAAGCAATGAGGATTGTGAAGTAGTTCAACATAGATTGAATCATGATGCTTGCGGCTGGGAAACATATGTGTGCACGTCTTAGTCTAGATTACTATAATATGCTCAAATTGCCATTACAGGAAAACCATGAGGTAGAGTGTGGTGATGTGTATGCATAAGAAAATCAGGAATTGACATCTTCTGCTATCATGAAATAGCTATTAGTCTTCATTTTGTGAAATAAAAAGATATTTCAAAGATTTGGAGATTTAGGTTCCATTCGTTTCGCGGAAAAAGTGATATTTTTGAAAAATATTTTTCAGAAAGTCATTTTTTAGGAAAATGACTACATTTTTCAGTGTTCGGCTGAGACTTAAAAATGAACTGAAAAATATTTTTGTCATTTGTTAAGGAAAATCTCATTTGATTTTTAGCGTCGTCGTTTGGTCGGAAATTGTTAACATGAACTTGGCCATCCTACATGGCTGGGCCGGCGCTAAGTGGATAATTTTTTGTAATTTTTCAAAAGAAAATATAATTTTTTAATAGTTTCTTTATTTTTGAATTTTTTAATAAATTTTCTTTTCTTTCTTCCTTTGCCAGTCGCCGACCATGGCGATAGCTAACGATCGGCCACAAGCAAGGAACAAGCTCGCCCAAGGCCAACGAGCTCGAGCCTCACTGGTCTCAGGCAAGGTCTCACCTCACCTCACCAAATTTAGCAAGGCTCAGCCTTGCTTGAGTAGAGGCCTCGCCAGATCTGGTGAGGCGAGGCTCAAGCTTGTCGGCCACGTGCGAGCTTGCCCCTCACTTGTGGCGGGTCATTGAGCATTGTTGTGAGCGGCAACTGGCATAGGAAGAAAGAAAAGAAAAAATTCAAAAATTAAAAAAAATGAAAAAGAAAAAAGAAGAATTAAAAAGAAAAGGATTGTGAATGCGTGTAGGGAGGAAAGAGAAGGGAAACTTAGAGGAAATCATTTTCTTCGAAACGTATTTTTTCCATTAGGGGAAAATGTTTTTCTTGACTAATTTATTTTTTTTGAACTGAATGTCGGAAAATCCAGAAAATATTTTTCTGGAAGTAGTTTTTCGTGAAACGAACGAAATCTTAATAAAAGTATGGTGTACACTGCCGCCCAAGGGCCCAAAACCACATTGTCAAAAGAAGACAACGAAAACGAAAACAAAGCCCAAAGCCACGATTGATTTCAATATGCGAGCGCAGCAACCAATTTTCTTTTGTCTAAGTCTCGCAACAAAGTATTTTCTATAGACGTAACAAACTTATAAGACATGGGTGAAATTTGATTAGGTACATATGACATGTCGGTCATGCAACCGATACATAAAATACTTTCTCTTATTATGACATTATCTTTATTTTTTTAGGAATCCTCCGAGCTCGTTTTCATCAAGAAATCTCTCTCTTTTGTTTTGGTGATTAGTAAAGAATGCACAAATAAATCCCAATTTGGTCCAAACAATTTGAAAATTTTACATCACGAGGGCCCGATTTAGAACTCGAGTAAAAGTTGGTGCTTTTATTAAGACAAAAAAAAGTTCGAGCCATAATTATCACTCAAAATAACGTTGGTGCTTTTTTTAGGAATTAGCCCAAAAAATATGAGTTGTACGAATTTCCGAAGCCACCTTGAGTCTATTGCAGGGTTGTGATGTGAACCCTCCACTAAAGTTCTAATTAAATGAAGATTTGGTGAGCGGAAGAATTCCAGTGCTTGAATACGAAATGGAACCAATGAATAATAATAAGTCTGATCGTTTGGCTAAAACCCACAAGACAAGATAAAGAAAAGAGGAGAACTTCTAACACAATTTATGTAGCAGTTACTTGGTCCAAAAGAAGGCCCTGGTCATTTAAACTAAAAAATATAGCATACGCATAAAGTCACAATTATATTGGGATTATATAACAATTTCGCATGGAAATAAAACATACATGTTTTATAAACGTTGCGCGCCCGATGATAGCGATAGATTATATATCCATTGACAAGCCAGCGATTGTCTTTTCTTGCGTCCGATTATTGCAATCGCTTGACCCCGCCCAATGCAAGTGAGCACTTGAATCTGGTGAGATTCACATTGAAATTGCACAATCCAATGACTCGCATGCACCAGACTCGCATAAGTCGAGCACTTAGAACAACTCTCTCCCTCCTCATATTCGAATCAACTAAAAAACTTTAATTGCAATATGACACAAAAACTGAGGCAAAAAAAAAAAACTGCATGAGTTGACCAACAAGAGTACGATGTCAATTGATTAATCTTTTAATATGCTAATTCGGTGTACCAAGAGAGAAACTCCTCAGTGTGTATAAATAGAGTTCTCCCTCTCGTGTGTATTAAGTTACCTTTTTTCTTGACAAGGTCGGAAAAATGACCAAAAAAATCATAAACTTATTGTGTGGATGTCAATTCAGTCTTAAACATTTTGATAATTTACCAATATAGTTAATTTTAGCCAGAAATCGCTACGTGGCACAATTAGCGCTAACTTAAACAATTTTTTTTTCTTTTTGAATTTTTCTTTCCCTTATTTTTCCTTCTTTCTCCACCGATCATCAGGCCTCAACAATAGCCAGCAACTAGTCACTAGCAAGGGTCAACCTCCTCGGATTGGGCAAGGTCAAGCCTCGCCTAGCCTCTAGCGAGGTTGACCTTGCCGAATCTAGTGAGGTCAAGCCTCGCCCTCGCCGGATCTAGCGAGGGTTGAGCATAGACGAGGCTAGGTAAGACTTGCCCAAGGCTGGTGAGGTCGATTCGCCAAAGGTCGGCGTGGTCGACCCTCTTTGGCCTTCACTTGTGGCTGGTCGCTAGCCATCGCCAAGGCCCAACCAAGAAAGAAGGAAAAAAAAAAGAAAAGAAAAAGTAAAAGAGAGAAAACAAATCTATGATTTATAAAAAATTAAAAAAAAGCACAAATAGGTTCCCGTCAGCATTGGCTGTGCCATGTACGATGGTCGACATCCACGTCAGTGAATTCTGGCCAAAATCAAAATTTCAAAAGATTTAGAACAAAATTGATCAAATTAAAATGTTTAGTACTGAATTGGCATCCATATAAAATATTAATGACTTTTTTAGTAATTATCCCGGTAAATGTCATAGTCCAAACACCAAGTCTAGTCTATTGCTAGAAGAGATCTGTGAAGCCTTTAAGATGCCGATTACAGAGGTGAAAACTAAGGCAATTCATGTCACATAATTATTTGAGGATGCAAGTAGGTATATATGTAGCAGGTTTTGACATTATCTGGACAGGCTATTGAAACTTCGAGGTAGTATGGTCAGCAGTAGGAATGAAGCTTCCTTGCTTTTTAAGAAAAATGCAGGGCCAAATAATAAAGGCAAGCAAGATGCTATGAACTTCCTTAGTTCGATTCCGGGTTCACCTGCAAGCAACAGGTTCTTGTAAGATCTTCCTTTTTCTTCAACACCTACCCTCTCTCTCTCTAAATATATGTTCATTCATCCACTGAATTAATCCAAAGCTCATTTGCGACTTAATTTTAGTACATATTCTTCGTAAACTCGATTGCCAAGATGCTTCCTGGAGTCGAATGTGCCCGGAGGAGAAGGTTCTATCAGAGCCGAGAACAGCCCAACTCGCCGGTCATCACTACTACTGCCGCTACAACTGCTACAAGACGTTCCTCGTTCTGTCTCTACACAACCCAGCATGCCGCAACCTCCTCTTCTCTAGTACGTAGTTCCGTCCTCTCTCTCTCTCTCTCTCTCTCTCTGTTGCGTGAGGTCATAATTAGAGGGTCTCGAGATTTCAGGGAAAAGAGGTTTCAGATGCATATATATATATATATATGCGAATCTATCGCAAAGTGTTTTGTTGGAGTCTCTTCTCTTCAACATATCTTGTTTCTGATATTCAAAGTCAGGTTATTTTAGATTTGTCACTTGATCTGATGTATCCATAACTTTTCTCATTTTCTTCCATTGTGAAAATCAGCAGGGTAGGAACATAATCAACCAAGCATATGGAGATGACGACGAACTGGGAGGAGTGGCAAGGGAAGCCAAGCATAGACTGGATGAGAGGTTGGGAACTCTGAGGAAACCAGAAACCATGAGAAGGTCAACGGACGAACTTGCGTTTTGACAACTTGTTCTTTTTCTTTTGTTTATTTTTGTTGGAATTAGCTGCAAGGTATGAATTGGAGCAAGAACCTTCGGACTCTATGGTTGTGTGGGATTTGTTGGTTCTCCAAATTAGAATTGGAGCGAAAAACCGTTTACTTATTATCTTTGCTTGATCTTTTTAGGCACCACGATGGAGAGAGCTCGAGAGCAAGGGAATTGCAATTGCAGACGATGGTTCATGGAGTGCAGAGTGTCGGCAAAGGCAGCGGTTCTACCATTTCGAAGAGGTTCAGTTGGGGCAAGATGATGAGGTGGAGAGCCACTGACCAAGATGAGTGCGCCATTTGCCTGGAGAGGTTCGAGGCCGGCGAGACCCTGGTGCACCTACCCTGTGCGCACCGATTCCACTCAAGGTGCTTGGTTCCGTGGCTGGAGGCTCACGCTCATTGCCCCTGTTGTCGAATGGGCATCTCGACATAGTCATACAAGGGAAACTTCCCTGCGATAGTCATACAGGGGAAACTTCCCCGCGACTTCCTTCTTTTGAAATGTTGTGTTACCAGGAGCAAATAGGGTTGGCAGTCAACAACATGGTCGAATCATTTGGGCCAGGTTAAACTTATATGTATGTACTACTTGCTTATTGTGGTAGTTGACCCATCATAAATCTTTAGTGGGCTATAGAAACGATCGGTCAAGGATGCACGTGGAGAGTGACGTAAAGCGAATCATACTCTAACCTTGAGAAATTTGAGTTGAGAAATCCTAATACATAAGCACAAATTAAATCCATAGGTGTACATGTTATAATCGTTATTCAATTGAGATACGGCAAACAAAGACCTATCGTGTTGGTACAACACGAGCTCCTAAAGAGTACTGATGAAATCTGTATATGGCGATAAATTTAAGCAACCGACCGAACTCATCACCAGAGGAAAAATGCTATAACTGTCAAGCAGGAGGATGATGGCTACCTTGGAGCTTGGCGTCTCAGAAAGAAAAAACCTGAAAAAAAACAGCGGTACAGCCAATACTATCAAAATCTACTTTTATCATATATTCACACTCAGCACATCAATCTTCAGGATACAACTGCAATCAGCAACTTGTTTGGCATATTTCAAATATGATATTTGTGCTTGAGGGATCATGTACAACATCTATCTGTGATTGTAGATCTTGGAAGGGCTCTTCAAAGCAATAGAACACAACTCCTTCGCAATTTCGGCGAAGCTTGGTCTTTCTGATGGCTCAGATGGCCAGCACCTCTCCATCAGCGATTTCCATTCTGGACCACAAGATGCTGGTACTTGCGGCTGTAGTGTATTCTTACGATACCCCCTGGTTTGATTGCATTCTCATTAGATATTCACTTCATTGAGATAAAAGTATAACACGAAATAACATTGCCGATCATGTGATTAGCATCCAAATCTGCATACGGATTTTTCCAGTCAACAGCTCCCACATGACGATGCCGAATGAGTACACATCAACCTAAGCAAAAGGTCAGGTTATCATTGACACATTGCGGATCTAAACCTCTGGGTCATATTACACCTCGTTCCAGATTTTTCCTTGAACCATGTTATTTTAGTGGGTCATAAGTTATGGACATCAAAGGTATATAGACTTAACTAGATATATACAAGGGTAATATCCATGTATGCAACCCATCAATCGAAGAAAATTCCAACCAGAGACGGGGTCCTAAAAAGTACCCTACTGGCAACAGTACACAAACACGTTTAAGTTGGGATATGTACAGAAGTCAAAATGAGAGGTGAGCTCCCAACCTTGGCAGACACAGGATTACTACTGTTATTCAGTAGTTCTGGTGACATCCAAGGAAGTGTTCCCGCATACCACATGATCTTAGGCTTCGTTCGTTTGGTGGACAATGTTTTCCCGGAAAACATTGTCCGGGATTTCCGGTGTTCAGGGGTGGAAAATAACTTCCCAAGGAAAATGTTTTCCACTAACGAAAAAAATCCTTCTACAAATAGGAGAGGAAATCATTTTCCAATCTTTCTTGCTTGCCCTCACGTTGCTCTCACGCCCTCTTGCCCTAGCATCGTCCTCACCTCCTTGTGTTACCCTCTCGCGTTGCTCTCTGTTTCCCATCTTTCTCAAGCCTTCTTCGTCTCTTCCCTCATCTCTAGATCCGCTCGTTCTCCGTTGCTAGCTCATGCTTCGTCTGGTCCCTCTTCTCGTCCCACCAAGACGCGATTTTGAAGTAATCACTGTCATTTGCTCTCATTTCTGTTGATGAGACTGATGGGAATGTTGCGTTATGGGGTTGGGGACGGCTGAATGGTCGGATTGATTGCGGAGTTTGTTAGATCTTTAGGTGTTTGTTCTGTTGTCGGGTTGACATGATCGAGTTTGCTTTTTGGCGTTCCTTTTGGTTCAGGGAGCGATTTGTCAAGTTCCCCAAGACTGTTCAGATTCAGAGGAAGAGGAGAATTCTGAGGCTGAGGTTGAAGGTTCACCGCCAGCTTTGAATCAATTCTGAGGCAGAGAATTCTGGAATCATATGAGATTATCTCCTGCTGTTTCTGCTACTGGGTTTTCAAGAAAAGGCTAGATTTGGACACCCAATTGAAGAATCAAAACGAATGAATGTCCGCCACATGTGTGATAGCCGTCGATATTACAAGGGTTTACTGATTCGTGATATTCATCAGTCGTCATCCTTTCAAAGTCATTGAACTTCATTCACCAATTGTATTTGCTTTCAAATGGGTTTCTTTTTATTTTCTCTCGCTGGAATTGGAAAGTGCCAATTTTGCTCAATTTTCTGGCAATCTTGAGCCTGCAGTTCATGGGGTTGAGTATGCATTTGGAGCTCATGAGTACCAATCGACCGGGATCTTTGAAGGCGAGCCGAAACAGTGTGAAGGTTTCACGTTTAGGAAGACAATACTCATTGGGAAGACAGATATGAGTCCTGCAGAAGTTAGGGCAGTGATGGAGGATCAAGCTCAGGAATACAGAGGAAATGCGTATAATCTCATCACCAAGAACTGTAACCATTTCTACAATGATGCTTGCATTAAGCTCACTCTATGCATTAAAGGCAAGTGTATGCCCAGGTGGTGAAGTCTGGAAAATATTTTTCTGCTGAACGGCATAAAATATTTTCCTGATCTTTTTCACATTTTAGCATAACACCGAAAAATATTATCATTTTTCTGAAAAATAACTTCCCAAAAACTATTTTTTAGAAATGTCATATTTTCCGTCAAACGAATGGAACCTTAAAGTCCAAGATCACCAATCGGACAGCAAAGTGACAGATTTCAGACATCAAATGAAAGGATCTTGCATAAAATCCGAGGACTGAAAAAGCCGTCAATTGCTGTAAAGAGGTTCCGAGACATTGGCAATGAAGCTGGTTTTTAAGTTTCATGTGCAGCTACTTTGGCTATGATCTGAAAGACATGCTCACGTATCTTCAGTTTGTAAAAGAGAGAGACGACAATGAGAATAGTGATTGGGCTGGACAAACTTAAGGTGAGAACTTTGCACGGTGTAGGGAAGGAAGAAGATGGGAAGAAATAAAGAAAGAAGTTATTTGGGTTTTTTTTTTAAGGTTTGTTAGTTTTTACCCAAATTTATTTTGGACAGAATTGCCCATATTCCGTCTCCGAAAATGTCTCAAGCTCGCTGGCCGGTGAGTTCAGGGGCTTATTTGAGATTGATTTAGCCACTTCAAGTCCTTATTTAAAACAATGTTTACTTCGGGTCTTTATTTGAAAAAATAAGCCCACTCCGAGTCATTATTTGGAATTTTCTCATAATTATATGAGTACATCTAGGGATGAGCGGTTCAGGTTTCGTAAACTATTCTCATTTTTTGGAACTTAGAACCAATCTTGCATATCTTGGAACATGAAACCTATCTTGTCACAAGTTCCAAGATCGGTCTCAGGATCTACTTAGGTTTCAATATAACTTATATACATACACGCAAATAATATGAAATATTAACAAAGTAAAATTCTCAGTCATAAAATGAAAAATCAGACTAGTGACTCCAAATTATACACTCATAATTGGATGTCATGGAATACCGTAGGATCATGCAAAGACATAAACCAAGAAAAACACAAAAACTTATTTCAAGCTCTAGTTTCTACCTACCTAGAATCTGGAACTTATTCGTCGAAATAGGTTCTCTATTTTTTGGAACTTGGAACCTAAGCTGCATATCCTGCTCACCCCTAAGTGCATCTGTTTCATTCTTCTTTTCCAATAAATCTTATCGAATCAAAAATATTTTACTGATAATAAAGAAAAATATTGGCATGACATTAGAAACCCTACTTCCTATGTTATCGTGTATTTGTATATATTTATAAAAATAAATATAGGAAAAAAGAAATGTTTCAACAAGTCTCATAACATATAAACTGGATACAAAACCATGGAGGAATAGTTATAGAAAAGGTCCTAAATCTATTGCACTTGTATCAATTTAATTATAAACATTTCGGTTTAGCTAATTTAATTCTAAACCTTTTGACAAATTTATCAATGTAGTCCATTTGCCCAATTTTAACCGGAAATCGCTTATGTAGATGTCAGTTATCTTACATGGCACAGCCAGCAATGATGTAGACAAATTTTTTATTTCATTTTTATTAATTTTTTTCCTTTTTCTTTTTTCTTTTCTTCTCTTTTCCTTCTTTTCTTTTTTGTTTTATTGTGGCCAATGAAGATTGTCGAAGCTTGTTGGTCTTTGGGTGACGGCTGTGAAGACCTCACCGGCTATGGGCGAGGGTCGCAGCCTATGCCCGGCCTCTCCTAGATTATTAGGCGAGGTCATGGTAGCTTAGGGCGACCATCATGGTGCCTTGCCCTCGGCTGGCGAGGCTGGCCTTGCCCAAATCTAGGCCAAGAGGCTTCGCCCCTAATCGCAATGGTCTGGGCAAGGCTAGCCTCACTATGGCCTCGCCCAAATCCGGGTGAGGTTGCCTCACCTAGTGGCTGATGTGAAAATAAAAAGAAAAGAATGAAAAGAGTGGAGAAGACAAAATTAATAAAAAAATATTTAAAAATTTGTCCACGTTAGTGCCGGTTATGCCACGTAAGTCGGTTGTCGTTCACATTAGCGATTTTCTATCAAAATTGATCAGATGCACTATATAGGCAAATTATCAAAATGTTTAGGACTAAATTGGCCAAATTTAAAGGTTTTAAACTAAATTAACACAAGTACAATAGGTTTTGGACTTTTTTTGGTAATTTTCCCAAACCATGAATGGTGGGGGTCGATAGATGTAATTTGATAAGAGACTGTTGGCAATTAATTTTGATTTAGACTATTCTTTTTAATACAAAAATATGGGTTGTATGTATTTTCAAAGCTATCTTGAGTCTATTGCAAGGTTGTGATGTAAACTCTCTCCCAAAGTTTTAATTAGGGATAAGTGTATTAAAAATCCTAAAACTTATCACGAAAGTATAATTAAGTCATAAAACTTTTAAAAAGTGCAATCATGTCTTAAAATTTGTCAAATTATTCCAATCAAGTCGTTCCTTTGATTGCACATTTTGAAAGTTTTATGACTCGATTGCACTTTGATAACAAGTTATATGACTTGATTGTGCTTTTTGAAAGTTTTAGGACTCGATTGCACTTTTATAGTAAGTTTTTCGATTTGATTGCACTTTTTGAAAGTTTATAACTCAATTGCACTTTTGTGATAAGTTTTAGGATTTCCAGTGCAGCTATCTCTTTTAATTAAATGAAGTTTTGGTCAGCAGAAGAGTTTAGCGATTGAATACGAAATAGAACCAATGAATAATAAGTCTAATCGTTTGGCTAAAACCCCCAAGATAAGTTAAAGAAAAGAGGAGAACTTCTAACACAATTTATGTAGCAATTGCTTGGTCCAAAAGAAGGCCCTGGTCATTTAAAATAAAAAAAAATAGAGCATACAAATAATGGCACAATTAAAATGGGATTATTTAACAATTTTGCATGGAAATAAAACGTACATATTTTATAAACATTTCACACCCTAGGATAGCGATAGATTATATATCTTTTGACAAGCGATCAATAGTCCTTGCTTGTGTTTGATAATTGCAGTTGCTTGAGCTGTTAAATTTGATGGTATCCCCGTAAGAATTACACAATCCAGTGACTCGCATGCATTGAACTCACGTGTGTCAAGCACTTAGAATAACTCTTTCCCTCCCTACATTCGAATCAACAAAAACACTTTTGATCGCAATATGACGCAAAACCGAGGCAAAAAAGGCACCTTGAATTAACTAACAAGAATGCGATGTCGATCGATTAACTTTTATTATGCTAATACGGTGTACCAAGAGAGAAATTTCACGGTGTATATATTTAGAGTTTTCTCTCTCGCGTGTATTAAGTTACCTTTTTTTCTCGACAGACAAAAATCGGGAACATTACCAAAATATTCTTAACCATATTATACGGAAGTTAATTTAGTCATGAATCTTTTAATTTTACTAATTTAGTCTTAAATCCTTTGACAATTTGCCAATGTAATCCTTTTAATTAATTTTGATCGGAAATTGCTGTTAATCGTAATAGTGCTTGTATATGCAAAATAAAGTTGTTCGACAAACCTGAAATCACGTTCTGACGAGTAATCCAAATGTCGACAAATGATCCGAGCCCAACGAATTCACGTTGTGTCCTTAGGACAATTTGTCCCCTCTACTGGTACCCAAGGTTATTAAACAATTGTCTCCCTGGATAGAACGGATCGCCTTTCCAAAGAAGTAGAACTTCTTTAAAGGAAATGTTCGAACGTAACTTCGCAGAATAATCGCACAAATGATAATAATGAAGAAACGAAAAAAATGAAAATGTCTAGAGTGCGTCGGGAAAAAAGTCTCGCGGGAATAAAAATGCCATGAAGAGTCACCATACCGAACTAAACGGTTCGATTATATAAATGGCAAAAATGAAGAGTCGCGAGCAATGAAGACTCGCTTGCGGTTTCCGTTCGGTTTGTGAACATTCACGAAGGCTCACTTGAACCGAAGCGATTTTTGTTCGGGCGAACCAAACCTCACGAACAGACATGTTTGTTTGTCCAAAAATAAATAAATGAATAATTTCTAACAAAATATGTCTGTTCGAAAAAAAATAAAAACCGATGGAATGGACCTGGGCTCGATCCGAGCTGAGCTGGCCAGCCGGACGGACGGACGGCGGTGCGCGCGGGGGGGTATCGACCTAGCTTGGCGTAGGTCATCTCCCTTCCACAAAAGTGGGGTACCTCTTGGGACCCAAACCCATTTGAGAGGCTCATCTAAATAAATCATCTCCTATCACAATTTCTATCCAATGTGGGACTATTTCCATCCACACTTCTCATTCACAATTTATTGATTTTGAATACTAAAATCCCAACAATCCCCCACACGAATGAGAAGTTCAGATATCATGACTCTTCGTGTATGCATGAGATGCAATGTGCGATTATTCCATGAGAGAACGTTGCATTGGGATAAGTAGTCTGAGGCTTTGAACTTTCCCTAGTGAGACCTATCGAACATACTTGGTCAATCAGTAGACTTAATATCTTTGAACTGTTGACCTTCGGTGTAAGTCAATAGAAATCACACAATTATCTCTCAAACAGAGTTAGTTCTCACTGTTGTGTTCGTTTTGGCCATGAACACCGCCTGGTTTCATGAGTGCTTTAAAGAATTTGGCCTTTCAAATTCTTCATAGAAGCGGTCCTCATTTCACACTCACATAGGTGATTTCTGATTGGGTGGTATATTACATACCCGAATCAGAATCATTAAAAGCTTACACTTAACCTCCACATGTTAGTACTGTCTCCATACGAGAATGAGTAAGAGTTGACAATACACTACTCCGCCTGCATAACTTGGTTGTTCCTTTGACTCTAGATCTTGGGATCTCCAGTCAACTAGGTAGGGTTTTCGCTATGATGACTTATTTTATAGGTCTTAAACCCATTCCCTTTGATGTTTTTACAACCAACTCTCTAGTTAGGCCTTTTGTTAATAGATCCGCAACATTATCTTTTGACTTCACATAGTCAATCATGATAATTTCACTAAAGAGTAGTTATCTACCAGTATCGTGTCTTCAACATATATGTCGGGACTTTCCGTTATACATGACATTCCTTGCCCTGCCTATTGCCACTTGACTATCACAATGGATACACACAGCTGGCATTGGTTTATACCAATTAGGAATGTCTTCTAGGAAATTTCGAAGCCACTCAGCTTCTTTACCGGCCTTATCCAAAGCAATGAATTCTGCTTCCATAGTAGACCTTGCAATATAAGTTTGTTTGGATGACTTCCAAGACACTGCTCCCCCACCAAGTATAAACACATACCCACTTATGGATTTTGTGTCTCTTGTGCCGGTTATCCAATTTACATCATAGTATTCTTCAAATACCAATGGATACTCTGTGTAGTGCAAAGCATAATTTTGAGTGTGTTTCAAAAAGCCTAATACATGTTTCATAACTTTCTAATGATTTTCATTTAGACTAATTGTAAATCGACTTAGCTTGCTCACAGCACAAGCTATGTCTGGCCTAGTACAGTTCATGACATACATTAGACTGCCTAGTATACTAGCATACTCATTTTGAGCTTTACTTTCACCAGTATTCTCTAAAAGATGTAAATTAATATCTATCGGAGTCTTTACTGGTATAATGTCTAGATTTTTGCACTTTCCAAGAATCGTCTCAATATAATAGAAATGTGATAGAGTTAATCCTCCATATGCCTTATGGATTTTAATTCCTAAAATAACATCTGCAATCCTCATATCTTTTATATCAAATTTACTTGTGAGAATTCGTTTGGTTGTATTGACAACCTCACTATTGCTACCTATTATAAGCATGTCATCTACATACAAGCACAAAATAGCAAAATCATTATGAGTGTTCTTAACATATACATATTTATCACACTCATTAATCTTAAAACCATTCAACAACATGATTTGGTCGAATTTAGCATACCATTGTTTTGGTGCTTGTTTCAATCTATAGAGTGACTTGATAAGTCAACATACTTTCTTCTCTTGTCCTGGAATAATGAACCATTTGGGTTGTTCCAAATATATTTCTTCTTCCAAATCCTCGTTTAAGAAAGCTGTTTTAACATCCATTTGATGGATTTCAAGCTTATACACTGCTGCTATGGCAATTAGCATCCTTATATATGTAATTCTTGTAACAGGTGAATAAGTGTCAAAATAATCAAGACCTTCTTGTTGTTTGTATCCTTTTACCACAAGCCTAGCTTTGTACTTATCAATAGTACCATCCGCTTTCATTTTTCTCTTGAAAATCCACTTACATTGTAGTGGTTTATTACCAGGAGGAAGGTCAATCAATTCCCATGTATGATTTGACAAGATAGATTCAACTTCACTATTAATAGCTTCTTTCTAGAACGGGGCTTCTGGGGATGTCATAGTCTCTTTAAAGGTCCGAGGCTCATTCTCTAACAAATATGTTAGAAAATCATTTCCAAAGGACTTAAAAGTCCTTTGTCTTTTACTATGTCTAGGTTCATCCTCTATAGGATCGCTTTTAGGTATAGTATCTTGAGGCCTCTTATCATTGTTAATTGGCTCATATACTATGTTATACGGAAATATATTTTCAAAGAACGAAACGTCCCATGACTCAATGATCGTATTAACATGTATATAGGGGACCTCAGACTTATGAATAAGAAATCGATATGCATTACTATTAATAGCATATCCAATAAAGACACAATCAACGGTTTTCGGTCATATTTTAATCTTTTTAGGTTTAGGAATTGCAACCTTAGCTAAGCACTCCCACACTTTGAGATATTTAAAATTAGACATTCTGCCTTTTCACTTCTTATAGGGAGTTTGTTGTGTCTTTCTATGGGGTACTCTATTCAAAATAAAATTCGGCATCAAAATAGCTTCCCCCCACAAATTTTGTGGTAAACCGAAACTATTCAACAATGCATTCATTATTTCCTTTAAAGACCGGTTTTTCCTTTCCGCCACTCCATTAGCTTTTGGCGCATAAGGAGGAGTAATTTGGTGAATAATACCAAACTCAGAAAAAATTTCTTCAAAAGGAAATTCATATTCACCTCCTTAGTCACTTCTTATCATCTTAATTTTCTTATTTAACTGAGTTTTAACTTCGGACTTATAAGTTCTAAAAGCATTCACAGCCTCATCTTTACTACTAAGCAAATAAATATAACAATACCTCGAACAATCATCTATAAACGTTATAAAACACTTCTTACCACCTCTTGACGGTATTGCTTTCAAATCACAAATGTCTATGTGTATTAAATCTAAAGGTTCTATGATTCTATTATATATAGAATGAAAAGGAGGCTTAGAAAATTTTGATTCAATACATACTTGGCATTTTTCACTTGGACAGTTGAATTTTGGCAATAACCACATATTTATTAATTTCTTTATTGACTTATAATTAGCATGTCCTAGTCTAGCATGCCATAAATTAGGAGACTCAAGCACATAAGCAGAAACAACTTTATTCATAACATCATTGGGTGCAACAGTCATTACATTCAACTTGAATAGACCATCACTAAGGTAACCCTTTTCTACATACATCTCATTTTTGGAGAGTACAAACTTATAAGATACAAACACCAACTTGAAACTATTCTTGCTAAGAAAAGATCCGGACACTAAATTCTTGCGTATGTCCGGCACATGTAGCACATTGTTTAATGTCACAACTTTCCCAGATATCATCTTCAAAGTAACTTTTCCAATGCCTTCAACCTTAGAGGTTGATGAATTACCCATGTAGAGTTTTTCATCACCTTTCATAGACGTATATGATGAGAACATAGATTTATTGGCGCATATATGACGAGTTGCTCCAGTATCAATCCACCATTCTTTGGGATTTCCCACCATGTTGCACTCGGATATCATAGTAGTAAAATTGATACCATCAACACCATTGAAAATTAGTTCCACCATATTCGCCCGAGTCACCTTTCTTTTCTTGGCTCTACAATCTTTGGCATGATGTCCAGACTTTCCACAATTGTAGCATTTGCCAATGAACTTTTTTCAAGCCTTGGATAGATCCCTGTCCATAGTTTTTCCTCTTCTTGTTGGGTTTTGACCCTTCTTCAATAACGTTGGCCCTTGAGACCGCCAGATTATTGCCAACTTTCTTCTCGAAATTCCTATTGTCTTTCTCTATCCTCAATTGAATAATTAAGTCTTCAAGTGATAATTTCTTTCTCTTGTGTTTGAGATAGTTTTTGAAATCTTTCCAAGACGGTAATAACTTTTCAATGAAAGTAGCCACTTGAAATGATTCGCTAATCATCATACCTTCAGCATGAATGTCATGCATGATCACTTGAAATTCTTGAACTTGACTTAAGACGGTTTTAGAGTCTACCATCTTAAAGTCCAGAAATTTGCCGACGATGAATTTCTTCAACCTAGCATCTTCCGTTTTGTATTTTTTGTCCAAACTTTCCCACAACTCTTTAGCCATTTTCAGCAGACTATAAACGTTGTAGAGGGAATTGTCCAGACCATTGAGGATATAGTTGCGACACAGGAAGTCAGAATGCTTCCATGCATCTACAGCAGCAACCTTTTCCTTGTGTGTCTCTCCTTTATCCAACTTCGGAGCATCCTCCGTGAGGAACCTTGTCAAGTTCAAAGTGGTGAGATAGAATAACATCTTCTGTTGCCATTTCTTGAAGTCAGCCCCGTTGAACTTTTCTGGTTTCTCTCCATGAGTCGGAATAGACGCAATAGGCGTCATTGATGTTGTAGCCATTTTTGAAACGAAGACAGAAATGATTGAAAAATGCAATTATACAAACACGATACAAATTATCTTAAGATTGTTGATCGTAATAGTGCTTGTATATGCAAAACAAAGTTGTTCAACAAACCTGAAATCATGTTCTGACGAGTAATCCGAATGTCGACGAATGATCTGAGCCCAACGAATTCACGTTATGTCCTTAAGACAATTTGTCCCCTCTACTGGTACCCAAGGTTGTTGAACAATTATCTCTTAGAATAGAACGGATCGCCTTTCCAAAAAAGCGGTACTTCTTCAAAGGAAATGTTCGAACACAATTTCGCAGAATAATCACACAAATGACAATAACGAAGAAACGGAAAAAATGAAAATGTCTAGAGTGTGTCGGGAAAAAAGTCTCGCGGGAATAAAAATGCCACAAATCGGTTATATAAATGACGAAAATGAAGAGTCGCGAGCAATGAAGACTCGCTTGCGGTTTCCGTTCGATTCGTGAACAGTTGCAAAGACTCACTTGAACTAAAGCAGTTTTCATTCGGACGGCGGCGGCGGTGTGCGCTGGAGTGGAACCGACCTAACTTGGCATAGGTCCTCTCCCTTACACAAAAGTGGGGTACCCCTTGGGGCCCAAACCCATTTGAGAGGCTCATCTAAATAAATCATCTCCCATCACAACTTCTATCCAATGTGGGATTATTTCCATCCACACTTCTCATTCACAATTTATGGATTTTAGATACTAAAATCCCAACAATTGCTACATGGCATGTCTGACGTTGACGTAAACAATTTTTTTTTGCTTTTTTATAATTTTTTTGAATTTTTATTTTCTTCTTTTTTCCTTCTTTCTCCGTCAATCAACGGGCCTAGGCGATGGCCGATGACTAGCCATAGATAAGGGTCGACGTTGCCCGGCCACTAGCAATAATCAACCTCATCGAATCGGGCGAGGTCAAGCCTTGCCTAGCCACTTGGGAGGATCGATCTTGCTATATCCAGTGAGGTCCAACCTTGCCCTCGTCAGATCTGGCTAGGGTTGAGCCTCATCGGGGCTTGGCGAGCCTCGTCCAACGCTGGTGAGGTTGACCTCATCGGCCCTCGCTTGTGGTCGGTCACGGCTATCACCAAGGCTGGCAACAAGGCAAGGAAGAAGGAAAAAATAGAAAAAAAAAGTAGGTAAAACGTCAAATTCTTCGTAACTAAATTGGTTAAATTGAAATATTTACTACTGAATTGACATATATGCAATAAATTTATGACTTTTTTAGTAATTATCCCGGCACAAGTCATAGCCCGAATGCCAACTTCAGTCTCTTGCTAGTGAAGCCTTTAAAATGCTGAATTCACCGGTGAAAACTAAGGCAATTCATGCCGCCTCTATTTATTAATTGAGGATGCAAGTACGTACGTATGTAGCAGGTATTGACTTTATCTGGACAGCCCATTAAAACTTCGTGGTAATGAAGCTTCGTTACTTTTTAAGAAAAACGTAGGCAAAAAAGTTACGCAAGCAAAGATGCAATGAACTTCCTTAGTTTAAATCTCAACTACACAAACGACAAGATTTTTTAACACCGTCTATTAGATTTATACTTTTCACCTGCACTTTTTATATACTGAGCAACAGACTTTTGCAAGATCTTCCTTGTTTCTGCAACACCTGCCCTCTCTGTCTCTCTATGCATATGTTCATTCGTCGACTGAATTAATCCAAAGCTCATTCCCGACTTAATTCTAGTACATATACATCGTAAACTCCATTGTAAGGATGCTTCTTGGTGTTGAATTTGCCCGGAGAAGAAGGTTCTATCGTAGCCGAGGACAGCCCGACTCGCCGGTCGTCACTACCACCGCCGCTACGACTTCTACAAGACGTTTCTCATTCTGTCTCTACACAACCTACCATGCTGCGACCTCCTCTTCTCTTGTACGTAGTTCTGTCCTCTCTCTCTGTTGCGTGACGAAGTAATTAGAGGGTCGCGAGATTTCAGTAAAAAGAGGTTTTAGATGCATATATGTATGCAAATCTATAGCGTAATGTTTTGTCGTGTCTCTTCTCTTCAACATACTGTGTTTCTGATATTTGAAGTTCGGTTATTTTAGATTCATTACTTGATTTGATGTATCCATGACTTCTCTCATTTTCTTCCTTAGTGAAAAATCAGCAAGGTAGGAACATAATCAACCAAGCATCTGAAGATGACGAGGAACTGGGAGGAGTGGCAAGGGAAGCCAAGCATAGACTGGATGAGAGGCTGAGAATTCAGAGGAAACCAGAAACCATAAGAAGGTCAACGGACGAACTTGCATTATGACAACTTGTTCCTTTTTGTTTTGTTTATTTCTATTGGAATTAGCTTCAAGGTATGAATTGCAGCAAGAACATTCAGACTCTAGGGTTGTGTGGGATTTGTTAGTTCTCTAAAATTGAATTGGAGCGAAAAACGATTTACTTATAATCTTTGTTGGATCTTTTTAGGCACGACGATGAAGAGAGCTCGAGAGCAAGGGAATTGCAATTGCAGACAATAGTTCATGGAGTGCAGAGTGTCGGCAGAGGCGGCGGTTCTACCAATTCGAAGAGGTTCGGTTGGGCCAAGATGATGAGGTGGAGAGCCACGGACCAAGACGAGTGTGCCATTTGCCTGGAGAGGTTCGAGGTCGGCGACACCCTGGTGCACCTACCCTGTGCACACCGATTCCACTCAAGGTGCTTGGCTCCGTGGCTCGAGGCTCATGCTCATTGCCCCTGTTGTCGAATGGGCATCTCGACATAGTCATACAGGGGAAGCTTCCCTGCGACTTCCTTCTTTTGAAATGGTGTGTTACCAGGAGCAAATAGTGTTAGCAGTCAACAACATGGTCGAATCATTTGGGCCAGTTCAAACATATAAGTATGTACTACTTGTGTATTGTGATAGTTGACCCTTCATTTATCGTTATCGGGCTATAGAAACGATCGATTAAGGATGCGTGTGGAGAGTGACAAAAAGCGAGTCATACTCACAATTTGAGAAATTTGAGTCGAGAAATCATAATACATATATACAAAATATATCCATGCGTGTACATGTTATAGTCATTATTTAATTAAGATACGGAAAACAAAGACCCTTTGTGTCGGTACAACACAAGCTCCTAAAGAGTACCGATGAAATCTGTATCTGGCGATAAATTTAAGTAATGTATCGAACTAATCACCTGAGGAAAATAGCTGTAGCTGCCAAGCAGGAGGATGATGGTTAGCTTGGAGCTTGGCCTTGCCAAACGCGTCTCGGTAATCGAACATCTGAAAAAAGAAAAAAAAACAGCAGTACAGCTGATAATATCGAAATCTACTTTTATCATATATTCACACACAGCACACGAATCTTCAGGATTCAACTGCAGTCGCCAACTCGTCTGGCATATTTGTGCTTGAGGGATCATGAACAACACTTATTTGCAGTTATAGGTCTTGGGAATTAGAATACTACGAGAGTCATAGCTTTCGTATGATGCTCACTTGGGTGTCATAATTTCTTTTTCGATAACTTAAATGTCATAATTTCTAAAAATCGTTTACTTGAGTGCCATAACTTTCAATCGATCACTTAAGTACCAAAATTTTTTTAAAACGTTCAATCAAGTGCCGGAAATCCGACGTGGCATAGCACTTACGGTGACCAATTTTAAAAAATATGTGGCACTCAATTGATTGATTGAAAACTTATCCGGCACTCAACTAATCGGAAAAAAAGTTATGGCACTCAAGTGAATGTCGAACATAAGTTATGACTCTCAAATAAGCACCGTACAAAAGTTATGATACTTATGATGGTTTTTCCCCTAAATCTTGGAAGCGCTCTCCAAAGGAACTCCTTCGCAGTTTCAGCAGAGCTTACTCTTTCTGATGGCTCGGATGACCAGCACCTCTCCATAAGAGATTTCCATTATGGATCACAAGATGCTAGTACTTGTGGCCTCAGTGTGTTGTTCACGATACCCCCTTATTCGATTGCAATCTCATTTGAATTCTTTATAATTTTCTATTCTTTTCTTTACTTTTTATTTTTTTTCCCCGGACTTAGGGCCGTGCCTCCCTCCCCAAATTTGGCCAAGCGAGGGCTACAACGTCCTCACCCAATCTAGGAGAGCAAGGCCATCGGGCCTCACCTAGACCCAACGAGAGCCGTGACACTCTTTTCAGTGCCGACGACCCTCGCCGGCCCTAAGTCCATGGAAGAAAAGAAAAAGTATCAAAAAGTTATTAAAAAATGTCCACTTTGGCGTTGGCCGACGTCCGCATTAGCGATTTCTGGCCATATTGGTAGGATGGACTCAATTAGCAAAACATAAAAATATTTAGCACTCAATTGACATAATTAAAAGGTTTAGGATTGAATTGGCACAATCGCAATAGGTTTAAGACTTTTTTTGTAATTTTTCCTTGTGTCCATGGTAACTCTCATTCCAATCAAAAAGTAAAGAAAAAATAGAAGAAGATAGAAGACTCATTTGATACTAGAACTTTCAAATGCGTGAAATTGCACTTATTTCCAACATTAATTCTACAATTAAAAAAAAGTTCAAGTGCATCGATATATCGAGAGGAAAGAAGAGTGGAAAAATAGAAAGAGAAGTGAAGATACCATTGTCAAAAAATAATTACATGGGTACGTCTATTTGATTCTTCTTTTCCAATAAATCTTATACTCACATTTTTAATACATCTAAAATCGGATCACGAGTATTTTACTGAGGAAAAAGAAATATACTCTCATGACTATTAGAAACCCTACATTCTATCGTATCATGTATTTGTATATATTTATAAAAATAAATGCGGAAAAAGAAGAAGAAATGTATCAACGAGTCTTGTAGCATATGAACTAGATACAAAACCGTGGATGGTGGGAGTCGCGAGATGTAATTTGAAAAGTGCCTATTGGCAGTTAATTTTGATTTAGACTGCACTTCTTAATATACAAACATGGGTTGCACGTACTTTCGAAGCTAACTCGAATATGAATTGGAACCAATGAATAATAAGTCTAATCGTTTGGCTAAAACCCGAAAGATACGATGAAGTAAAGAGGACTTCTAACACAATTTATATAGCAATTGGTCGGTCCAAAAGAAGGCCCTGCTCATTTAAAATAAAAAAAATAGATCATACACATAAAACGTGCATGATCTATAAACTGCTGCGCGTCCGATGATAGCGATAGATTATATATGCATCAACAGGCCATCAATAATCTTTTCTCGCGTCTGATTATTGTAGTCGCTTGAACAGTAAAATTTGGTGGGATCCACCTTCAAATTACACGATCCGATGACTCGCTCCTTATATTCAAATCAACAAAAAACTTTGATTGCAAAATAACGCAAAAGCCGGGGCAAAAACACACTGCATGAATTAACTAACAAGAATACCATGTTGATCGATTAATCTTTTAGTATGCTAATGCGGTGTACCAAGAGAGAAACTCCTGAGTGAGTGTGTCTAGAGTTTTCTCTCTCTTGTGTGTATTAAGTAACCTTTTTTTTTCTCAACATAAAAGTTAGGAAAATTATAAAAAAAAAAGCCATAAACCTATTTTACAGATATCAATTCAATTATAAACCTTTCAATTTGGCTAATTTAGTCATAAACTTTTTGACAATTTACCAATGTCGTTCTTCCAGTCAATTTTTTTTGGAAATTGTTACATACCACGGCCGGGGCTAATGTAAACAATTGTTTTTCCTTTTTTTAATGAATTTTTTGAATTTTTTCTTTTCTTTTTTTTCCTTCTTTCTCTGTCAATCGTCGGGCCTCAACAATAGCTAGCGACCATCCATAGGCAAGGATCGACCTTGCCTAGCCTCTAGCAAGGGTCGACCTTGTCAGAAACGATGATGTCTAGCCTTACAATCACTGGATCTAGCAAGGGTTGAGCGTCATCGGGCTAGGTGACCCTCGCCCGAGGCTAGTGAGGTCAATCTTGCCAAAGGCCGACAAGGTTGACCTTCGCCTATGGCTGGTTGCCGGCCATCGCCAAGGCCCAGCAACCAGCCAAGGAAGAAGGAAAAAACAGGAAAAAAGAGAAATGAAAAATAAAATTCAAAAAAGAAAAATTCAAAAAAATTATAACAAAATTAAGGAAAAAAAAAAGCAAAACAAAAAATTGTTCTAGTCAGCACCCTCCGTATCACATAGAATGGCCAGAGTCCATGATAGCGATTTCCGGTCAACATTAGTCAAAAGGACTATATAGGTAAATTGAAAAAAAGTTTATAACTAAATTGACCAAATTAAAAGATTTATTACTAGATTGACATCTACACAATAGTTTTAGGACTACTTTGATAATTATCCCTGTTAAAGTCATTGTCCAAACGTCAACTGCAATCTATTGCTAGAAGAGATGTGTGAAGCTTTTAAAATGCAGGTGAATACTAAGGGAATTCATGCCACGATAATTAATTAATTGAGGATGCAAGTACGTATACGTGCAGCAGGTTTTTGACTGTATCTGCCCAGCCCATTGAAACTTCGAGGTAGGATGGTCAGCCGCAGGAATGAAGCTTCCTTACTTTTTAAGAGAAAAGAAAGGCAAGCAAGATGCTATGAACTTAGTTCAATTCCGGGTTCACCTGCCCTTTTTACATACTGAGCAAGAGACTTTTGCAAGATCTTCCTTGTTTCTTCACCACATATCCTCTGTCTCTCTAAGTATATGTTCATTCATCCACTGAATTAATACAAAGCTCGTTCCCGACTTAATATTAGTAAATATACATCGTAAATTCGATTGCCGGGATGCTTCCTGGTGTGCAATGTGCCCGGAGGAGAAGGTTCTATCAGAGCCAAGGACAGCCCGACTTGCCGTTCATCACTACTACCGCCGCTACAACTGCTACAAGACATTCCTCGTTCTGTCTCTACACAACCCACCATGCTCCGACCTCCTCTTCTCTAGTACGTAGTTCCGTCCTCTCTCTCTCTCCCTCTCTATTGCGTGGCGTCGTAATTAGAGGGTCACCAGATTTCAGGGAAAAGAGGTTTTAGATGCATAGATATGCGAATCTATCGCGAAATGTTTTGTTGAGTCTCCTCTTCAACATATTGTGTTTCTGATATTCAAAGTTAGGTATTTTAGGTTTATCTGTTTTTTTTTTTGGTAAAGTATTTTAGGTTTATCTGTTGATCTGATGTATTAATAAGTTTTCTCATTTTCTTCTGTTGTGAAAAATCAGCAAAGTAGGAAAATAATCAACCAAGCATATGGAGATGACGAGGAACTGGGAGGAGTGGCAAGGGAAGCCAAGCATAGACTGGATGAGAGGTTGGGAACTCAGAGGAAACCAGAAACCATGAGAAGGTCAACGGACGAACTTGCATCATGACAACTCGTTCCTTTTCTTTTGTTTATTTATATTGGATTTAGCTTCAATGTATGAATTGCAGCAAAAATCTTCAGACTCTGTCGTTGTGGAGGATCTGTTAGTTCTCTAAATTTGAATTGGAGCAAAAAACCATTTACTTATTATCATTGTTCGATCTTTTTAGGCACGGCAATGGAGAGAGCTCGAGAGCTAGGGAATTGCAACTGCAGACAATGGTTCATGGAGAGCAGAGCGTCGGCAGAGGTGGCGGTTCTACCATTTCGAAGTGGTTCGGTTGGGGCAAGATGATGAGGTGGAGAGCCACGGACCAAGATGAGTGTGCCATTTGCCTGGAGAGGTTCGAGGTCGGCAAGACCCTGGTGCACCTATCGTGTGCACACCGATTCCACTCAAGGTGCTTGGTTCCGTGGCTCGAGGATCATGCTCATTGCCCCTGCTGTCGAATGGGCATCTCGACATAGTAATACAGGGGAAACTTCCCTGCAACTTCCTTCTTTTAGATTGATGTGTTACCAGGAGAAAATAGTGTTAGCAGGCAACAACATGGTCGAATCATTTCCGCCGGTTTAAACATATATGTATGTACTACTTGTATGTTGTGGTAATTCATCCTTCATAAATCATTAACGGGCTATAGAAACGATCGATTAAGGATGCATGTGGAGAGTGCTGAAAAGCAAGTCATACTCGTACCTTGAGAAAATTGAGTCGAGAAATCATAATACATATACACAAATTATATCCATAGGTGTACATGTTATAGTCGTTATTCAATTGAGATATGGAAAACAAAGACCCTTCTTGTGGGTACAACACGAGCTCCTAAAGAGTACCGATGTCTGGCTAAGTTCTCTTTCTCTCTCTTCAATATTGTTAGGGTTAAAAGAAGATACAAAAAGGTATATATAGGCTTAATCTTAAGCTTAGCACAATTACAAAAAAAGCCCCCAACTTGTTAACACTATAATAAATAATAAACCCAACACTCCCCCTCAAGTTGGGGAATACATATCAAAAAGGCCTAACTTGTCGCAAATGTATGAAACTCGTCCACGTCGAAGAGGTTTGGTGAAAATGTATGCTAGCTGTTCCTTAGACCGTGTGTGCACCAACCGTATATCACCACAATTCACCTTTTCCCGAACAAAGTGACAATCAATCTCTATATGCTTTATTCGTTCATGAAACACTTGATTGCTAGCAATGTGAACAGCAGATTGATTATCACAATGAAGAGTAGATAATCCAGTCATAGGTAGTCCAATCTCAGTCAACAACATACGAACCCATTAGAGTTCACTTGTAACATTAGCCATAGCACGATACTCGGCCTCTGAAGTCGAAATGAAAGGTGAGATCTGAACCTTATCGGACACAGGATTACCACTGTTATTCAATAGTTCTGGTGCCATCCAAGGAATTGTTCCCCGCATACCACCTGATATTAGAGTCCGCTGTTTTACCTTGGACAGTCCCAGATCACCAATCTGACAGTAAAGTGACACATTTCAGACATCAAATTAATGGATCTTGCACAACATCCGGGGACCTACAAAGTCATCAATTGCTGTAAAGAGGTTCATGGACGTTGGCAAGGAAGCTGGTTTTAAAGTATCATGCACAACTACTTTGAATATGATCTGCTCCCGTATCTTCAGTTTGTAAAAGAGAGAGAATTATTAGAATAGTGATTGGACTAACAACTTAAGGCAAGAACTTTGCTTTGGATGCTAGCTGAAATCAGCTTGAATTTGGAACACAATTTAACTAGATGAAACACCAAAAGTCAAATTCCTTTGGCACAAGAGCTTCCAACAAAATAACTCTGAATACATAAACAAAGTAGAAATTTGATGGTCGCATAAATAGGGTTAATGATCATTGCACGACCTCATGCAAGACAAACACTATCAATGTAGCGACAAACACTATCAATGTAGCAACAAACCATGTTGCAGAACTCACTGCATTGACAATTAGAAAAAGTACAGCTGCACGGACAAGCAGAATGACAAGCAATCATTGTGCTTGAGGCTTGAGCAGCAGCATAGCAGATATCAATGCCGACATGCATGTGTAGCAATTGCGGAGCACAAAATTGCAGTTAAGCTTCGTATGCGTAAATATATGGACAGAGAAAGACATTCAAGCATGTTGAATGGTGTCTCGTTTTCTTTTCTTTTTGTTTGTTAGACATTTGTGGGAGCTCTTATATTTTAGCAGGTAAAGTACTTCAAAACAATCGATTCAGAATAACAAGAAGTACTTCAATGTGACCAAGCGCCCCAGCTTTTAATATAGGTTTTCTCCTGAATGACTAAACAGCTCCAGTATGCAAATCTATTTCCTCTTCCCAGGGAATAACAAGTGTCTGCGCATGCACAACATAACTCATATCTCCGAAACAGAGATGCATGTAATGTCAATCAGCCACCAGTCCACTGACCTTACAAGTTGGTTGACGGGGATCACCAAGATTGACAAGTAGGTTATCACTTTTCAAATCAAAATGCACTATCTTCTTGTCGTGCAAATACTCCATACCAAATGCCACTTCCCTTGCGATCAGCAGACGCTTACGCATGTCAAAGTTCCTGAAAAAGAACTTAGTTAAGTGGTGAAAGGTGTGCGTCTGTCTATTTATAAATGTACACATATATATACATATGTACATACACACACACACACACACACATATATATATAGAGAGAGAGAGAGAGAGTCATACCGTTCACCTTTCTGCAAAGCCTTTCGTAAAGAACCATCAACCATATACTCAGTCACTGTTAAAACAGAATCTCCTGGACCATCAGGCCAATGGTGCACAATGCCATAGAAGGCCACCACATTTGGATGATGCAAATCAGCGAGCAATTTTGCCTCATTCAAGAAATCATGCATCTGCCTCAATAGAGCAACAATGCCAAGTATTCAAAAATAGTACTATGAAAAATCAGAAACAACAGAAAGCAATAAGATCCACACCATTCGCTCTTGCTCCGAGGGCTCCCCAAGAAAGCACCTCTTGTTGATCCGTTTAATGGCAACATCTTTACCCGTCCATTTTCCGTGATGGACAGTCCCATAGGTGCCAGAACCTAGTTCTTGCTTAACTTCAAGGTCACAACTTTTAATTATCTGCAGGATGAAAATTCAAGCAAATCAATATCTGGGGCAAACACAACCACCTATTTTGAAGTAAAGGAATTTTCTTACTTGCAAGCCACCAATTGCATCCGACACAGGAAAGCGAAAATGTACCCTCCCTGCCAACATAGCACTGACATCCTGCGGGATGAAAAGATGCAATAAGCAATTTTAAAATTCATGCACTTCAAGGAAACTACCTGACGGACACTAAAATATGTATGAACACAAAGGATCTTAAGCACCTCAGAGTCAGCTTTGTGGTGCTCATCTTTCTCCTGGTCGACTTCATGAGCAGGCTTATTTCCTTCATAAACTGTCAAGTCAGGATAAGAAGGCAGAACTGTCTGAAAAGCACAAGCAACTACACCCTCAAGAACATTCTGCAGTTCTTGCTCAATGATATGCTCTGCTGAACCTACAGAAGATCAAACAATAAAAATAAAAACCCCAAACACACCCAAAATTAGTCATAGAAGTCCTAAAAGAAGCACCCCTGGAAGACGGAAAACAATCTGAAGATTTGCAGTTTGTCAATTTATTAAATGGCTGATGGAGTCCATCCTCCAATTGCATTTCCTTATTGAATTCCCCAACCTTCCTGGATTGGCAAACTAGGAAGAAGACCTTAGTTTCTAAAGGATTCTTTCCTTAGTGCAATTTTGGAAGGTTTTGGAGGAACCTGAGCATCACGATTCAAATTCCAGAGATTATTACCTTTAGACTCAGCGCCAGAAGAGCCAGAGCATTCGTTGGAGAATCATGAATTTTATACTTGGATACGCGAGCAGGCTTACCTCTGACAGGAGAAGAATCACTAATAACTAGCTTACTTGCCAAGGCCTCCTGTTTAAGCTGACATTGAGCTGGCATAAAATGCTGCTGGGTGCCGATCTCCAGGAAAGGTTCAGGAACAAGACCCTGCAAAACACCAGATGGGGACTGTCCATTGCCAGCAAAGCCCACCATGTGCTTCATAGAATCAGGATCATTCATTCTTGGAACAGTTTTGATATTGTCTTCAAGAGGTAGACAATGGTGAATTGAGCTTGAAACAGGGAGATGGCTAGCAGTAGTGTCTCTCTTGTCCAGTACGACAATATTGGAAAATGCATCAGGCAATGCTTTTTGACAAAAAGCACGTGTCTCAAACCTCTGAATATTTTCAGCCTTGCAACAAAATGCTGATCCATTGCAATAAACTGCTTGTCCTGGTTGAACCTGGGAACCATTAGCATCTCCAACCATTGCAGAAGGTGCTTGGACTTGATATGCATTGTGATGTTTCTCACTAGGAAGTGGAACCAACCTCTTCCCAGATGTGGCCTCTTGCCCCAACTGATTTTGTTGAGGATGAGTAAATGGCGGAACTACAGTAGGCCTTAAACCCGCTTGAGAAGATGCCATATCCATTGTTCTATCTACAGCAGATATAAGCTGCTGAGAGTTACCACAACCAGCATTCTCGTGAAACTGCTGCTGGGCATAAGCAGGACCAGCAGTTCCCGATGGATGAGGACTTGGACGATCCATCACATGAGGAGGATGCAGGTGCTCTATGTTGACATTCTCCTTGTGAGGATCCACATAACTTCGGATGTAAGGTGAAGCTGATGGAATGCCCCCTCCTGCTTGCTGCAAATTGTTAGCCGATGGTCTCTTTGGTGCAGTTCTTTCTTGTTCAATGTCCAGTTGCAAAGATGATGCATCATTAGAAGCAGCTAAATTCCCTCCAGGAGACCGTGTGCTGGTCAATGGTGGCCCATCGATATCTGCTTGCACAGGAACTGTTCTATCAACAGCATCATTGCTGCTAATATCAGAATTTTGTGAGGATGTTGTGCTTGCTGTACTCTCTTTCCTTGTAGTAACACCACCCATACCATCCATTGTACCATTCATGGCTTCGAGATTTCTCTGCCCACTACTGTGCAAGTCGCCAAGCCTAATGGCACTTGACGAATCCAGCTTGGGATCAGGGAAAAGAAAAACTTTTAGCTTAACTGAACCATCTGACAATCCGCTTCTCTCACACTCATTCATCATATGATCAAGATCATCATGACTCGTAACAGAAATCAAAGCGTCCAGATCGCGATCAGGGAGCTGGTACTTCACAACAACTTGCTGCCCACAAGTATCCACCATCTTCTGCACAAACTCACTAAAGCTCACATCTCCCCTAATGCGGACTATCTTCGTTTCGCCCCTGGCATATTTCAACACACCACAATCGGGAATACGCAAGAGCTCACCCCCAAACTTACATAAGACTTAACTGTCTTTCCCAATACCAAATCCTCCCCAACTTTATCAATCAGCCGGCCAGCCCCACTTCCACTACCTTGGTCGCTCAAATGGGGCTTGTGGCCGACACCTGAATCACTGCTGAACTGCTCTTCATCATTTCTGCAGTCTATAGTGACGAAATTCTGGCCAGAACCATTCCGATTTGCATTTTGACCTCCGGCCCAACCCACTGCATTGCCGACGATCCTATGCCCTACATACGGGCCATAACCAAAGCCAGGTGCCACCTCATTACCACTCTTATCAATACCATTTGCACCAACGTTACTCACTATATGAGGATAACCAACGGCTGCAGATGGATTTGCACGTGCATATCCATGGGGCGCCGGCGCACTTGAGTGCCACTCGGCACCACCATCAGCAACATTGGCATATACGGTACCTCCTCCGAACCCGGGGTTGGGAACCCGTTGAGGGTTTAAGACCGGTGCCAACTGAGGGTTAACAGCCGTGTGAACAGGGCTCGAGATAAACCCGTCCTGCGTTTGGCCGGTAGCCGAGGCCTGCGTCACAGTAGGAGGTCGTGGATCCTTTGAGGCTAAGTTCTGATGAAATGCCATTTCTCCAAAGAGTACTAGAACAGCGCAATTCGAACTCGGAGGATGCCAAACAGTGTGAAAAATTCAAGGGTTTTCTTCAACAGATTGCGATCACCTCAGTTCTGCTCCATATGAGCTGATTTAAAGTTCAAGGAGGGATCTCTACACTAGCGCAACAAAAAGGAGGAAAAGGCAAAAGAACTAGTTGACAAATGGATGAGTACCAGAGAACTTGGAGGCGTGGAAGAAGAGGACTTCAAAGAAGACGAAGGCTGTGCTCTGTCAACTCAGCAGACACACATGAAATTCGCCAATAGGGAGAGAGAGTGAGAGAGAGGAGCAAAGTTTGCGGAGACCAGCCTACCACCTCTCGCTGGAAATTTCTTATGTAGCCTGACAAACTGTAAGTCTTCGTCTTCTTTATTTAATGCTAAAAAACTTCGAACTTTCTTCTTATTATTCTTCTGCTTCTTCTTCTTCCATGACTCAACTTTCCCATGTTCTTATCTGAAAAATTCTATAGCGTTCCAGAATCACTTGGCGAATACTTTGAGACGGAAACATCATTGGCAAGGTTATTCCACAGGACCTAAACAGTGAAAACGCAGAAAAACAAACTTCTATTCTCTCATGGGGATCTGGTAATCTGTCGTCTATTTATGGTGGTAGTCTAGAAGGATTCCTGGGAGGTGGCTGATGGATTCGGGTTCTGCAATGTAGGTAGAAGTTTACAAACTACTGCGGTCGAGTTCATCAACCGGTCCATGATCGATTATCGACGAAACCCGTTCTGCTACATCGAATTAAATGTCATATGCTCGAAAGGATCTTAGACCCTCGAAGGGAGTACTTGCTTCGAGAGCCCGCTTAAAAACGCGTGTTTCAATGCGTTCTTCTGGACGTGATTAATTCTGCGCATCACGTTAGTTACCCCACGAAGTGATTTCACTGTGTTTCTAGGAACGTGTGTGTTACAACAAGGTGAATTTGAAGCTTTTTGGCCCAGATGAGGTCGCTCCACTTTGCCTTTTTTTGCTTGGAGAGAGGGCTTGAGGGTCAAGCTGTGCTGTTACTGTTGCAGAGTGTGAACCAAAACCCTATAGCCGACAGGTATATAGGGGAATTTTCCTCGTGACTACCCTCTGTTTGGATTCTTGTACCTAAAGAAATGTTACGGTCAAGGACATTTCTGGAACCTTTGGACAAAACAGAAGATAAAAAAAGGACACGCCAACGATTATTTTCTGACAAAATTTTCTCTGAACATGACACCTGAGATTTGAGATAGTTAGAATCAGACTCTTCTTGTTGTGAGAAAAATTTTTGGTGCACTTCATAGCAAGACCGCACCAAATTCAATTGCTTAGATATATTTAGCTACAAGCCTCTGGAACATGTATGTTAATATTTTTCTCTTTTTTAACATGTCTTTTGCGGGATGGTTATATTTCGTAACTATGATCAAATCACTTCAAAACATTTGCAAATACGTAGACATTCATTTTGATCATACCCTTCAATTGGTAGGAAAGAACCTAGCTACGATGTGTTTGGTATTAAGACTTGCCATCATGTGCAAAAAGCGTTTTATACCTGACAATATTATGCATGAAATAAATAACAAAAACCAGTCAAATCACATATAAAGAGGCCGGGGAGATCTGGACTTTAACTCGTGCTTTTATGTGAGAGAGAACAGTTGATCTTATCGAAAGCCAAAATCTATCCAGTTACGGGCGGCGGAAAGCATATTTCAAGAGTGCACACATGAATTTAGTCTCCTTTTTCATTTTTTTAAGATTAATATCACGAAAAATCTCAAACCGATACACTTATAATAAATTTATCCAAAATTAATTTTTTAATCACGAAAAATCACAAACTGGTACACCTATGATAATTTTACCCTTTAATAGTTTTCGTTAAATTTTACCGTAAAATTTCTGAATTGAATAACACGTGGCAGTTGATAGGTATAACAGTTTAAGATTTTACTCTCTGTTTGTTATAAGTGTACTATTTTGTGATTTTTCGTGATAAAAAAATTAGTTTATAGTAAATCTGTCACATGCGTATCAGTTTTGGGTTTTTAATGATCAAAAAATTAATTCGAGATAAATTTATCACATCTGTACCAGTTTGAGATTTTTCGTAGTATCATCCTTTTTTTTTATACGAGTTATGTTAACAAGCGACCTAAAAATACTAATTAATTAAATAAGGGGGGAAATCGATATTCAAAACATGTGTCACTCCAACGGAAGTTACAATTTGTTTTGTTATTTGATTGTTTAAACAAAATGTTGGCAGCTCAATCGTTTGACCTTAACTTTGTGGAAATCTAATCGTTAACGCACGCCGGCTTGTCCGCATTAGACCCGTCGTAGAGTAGCGGCGAGAAATGTACGGCGCCGCTGGTCGCTACGCGGCGTCGTTTCGGACATCCCCCCCCCAAAAAAAATCTCAACGGCTAGTTCCAAGTGACCGTTCCAGAGCGTTCTTGGTTTTCAAATCTGAGGAAAACCGATTTCACGAACACTTCCTTAAACATCAACACAAAACCAAGAAACGCCTTCCTCTCTTTCATAATCCCCCACAACCCACCACGATCGCAGCTCCGGTTCACTCTCGAGCCTCGTCAAAACTCGATCTTGATCCCGGAAAGCTCGCCAAGTTTTGATCTTTCCTGCGTACCCCCGCCTTCGAGAACATGCCTCAGTCGTACACCCCCGCGTACTACTCCACGCTCCATGACTCCATCACCTCCCTCTGCAAGACCATACTTCCCTTCTCCTTCAAGAAGCGGCGCCTGCCCTCCGCCGAGCACAAGCTCCAGCAGACGCAGTCCAATAACCTGAAGTGGCAGCAGGACTCCTTCCACCAGATGCTCAACCTGATGGGCCTCCACAAGGAAGGGATTTTGGGTGAAAGTGAGGTCTCGGCTTTTCGGTCGCATTTGCTCGAGACCCTCATCGCCGCGCCGGTGTGTCACGAGCATCCGACCATACTGAGGGATAAATTGCTGTTCTTGCAGGTAGGCTCATTTTTCCATTTACTCGCCTTTGAACTGCTTGTTTCTTGTGAGAAATTGCTGGCATTGTAATGTTCTGGGGATTGGAGTTATATACGCGTGATATGTCGAATGATCTGGAGTTTTGAACCTGATTGGTGCAGTTACGGCTCCACCTCCCGAGTCCTGACCCGGTTTCATGACTATGATAAAACTGAAAAATGGTTAGGAACCACATTGTCTTACAAGTATATTGAAGTACTTAGATGTATAAAAAAATTTATTTTATCCATTAAGTCAGCGGCACGCAGGACAAGTATTTTGAAGCTCAATCTTGGGTATGCTTGATACTCGAGTCTCATGATCACTTGATTCAAGCTCCCACAAGAACTATATTGATCTTTAGTCTGCTAATCGGTCTTGAAGAGCTTAATCAAGGAGCTTGCGAGCAGTTTAACTTGCTTACATCTCTAGTTAGAACACTAGTAAGGATAAACCAACTAGAGGCTTTTAAGAAGTCTATGGTGATATCATATAAGTTAGCTCATAATTGAGTCTTAATTGGGGTTCTGGTCTACAATGTTGATAGTTCAGTTGGAAGCAATAAAGTTAAAAACATATATGTGTGTGTACGTGTGCGGGAGCGTGACTCCAGAAATAGGACATCGAGTGGATATGCAATATTTTGAGTTCGACTTAACTGTTTGTTGGTACTGAAAATGAGAGAATGGGTGAAGATTATGGGAGGATCATTTACTTGAGGTCTCCTATTAGATTGTAGTAGAACTTTTCCCATTTCTCACAATTGCAGTATGTGACATCGAACAAGCCACATAACATTTATGCGCTTTCCTGTTCTCCCATCAGAGTAAGGACTGTCACATTTAAGGGTCGTGTTATATTGTTGAAATGGCTGATTGTTGCTGTCCTTATTAGGAACTCTTGTATGCCAAATGCATCACGGTGGATGAGTACCACTCTTCGAAAAGGCCACTATTGCAGAGACTTGCAGTTCAAGGAGCTGAGATTGATGCCAGAGATGTCATACTTGCTGGGCCAAAAGACACAAAAGAGAATTCTGATGAAGAATGGTCTGTCATTGACTTGAAGGATGAGAATTCCACGCTCAATAAAGAGAACTTGCAGTCAAAGAGCAAACTGAAGCAAAACTCAACGATGAAGCATATTAAAGGAGCAGTTTCCGCTCTTAGTTTCGGATCATCTTACAAACCAAGCAAAAGCAAAGCTGAAATAAGCATATTTGACACATTCTCTCAGAATCTGAGCTCATCAAATTTCGACATGACTTCCTCTAACAATGAAAAGCCATTCTGGGATGGCCGTTTAAAGGAGAAAGAAACTGAAACACAGTCAATACTCATGGCAGAAAGCTTGCCCCAAGAATCTTTGAAGGAAAGTGGTGCGAGTAGCAAACAAAAGAGAAAACCATTTAGGACTATCTTTCAGAAAGAGCAGAGGGAAGGACATGGAGGAGACAACAATAATGGTCCTGAAAGTGAGGAGAGATCGTCGAAATCAGCAAAGAAGCAGTGGGGTTTTGAAGGATTGAAGAAATGGAAGAAACACGATTCAGATGATGAGACTGCTCCGTTGTCACTTAATGAAAGGTCATATAGTGAAGCTTATGCATGCATTGGTGAGGGACCTGATACTAAGCAGATTAAGAGAAAGTTGCTCTCGGACGGTTCCCCATCAGATTTTTTCATTGATAAGGTATGTGAATTTACTTGTTGAGCATTGTTCTGAAGACCAAGTGCCTTCATTTGCAACTTTGAGTTAACACCATTAACCAACTCAACAATGCAATTCTTTTGCAGGTTTTGGGTGATAAAATAAAGAAGGAGCTGTCTCGAATTCAAACAGAACTTGGCACCACAAACCCCAAGATGAAATTCTCGTAAGCCTTCTTCTTTAGAGGAATCATAAGTAATGCTAGCGTCCGTTCTCCTCATCTTGAGTGATTTAAAGTAACGATTTTGTTGCATGCTCTGTTTCATTTCGCCAGAGATGAACAGATTGAAGCTATTTCAACCAAGCTTCCTGTGGACAAGGCTGATCTGAAAAAGTTCTTCCCTAGGTAAGAAACCGATTCCTCTTTTGCTAGTTCTCTTTTCGTCCACCACAGAGTGATCTTTTGATTCATCTGCTTTTACTCTCGACTATATTACATATAAGGGAAAACTAAACGAAGTTGTAATAAGTTCTTGTGTTCCTTTATGTCATGCTAATAATAAGTTCATCTACTTTTTCCTTATAAAGATCGTGGTGTGATCAATATGGGGATATGGTGCTCGACGTGGTGAAAAAAGAGTTCAAGGATCACGTCGGGGAGATGGAGAAGTTGAGAAATGCAGCAAGAGAGAGACACAACCACTCTGCCCGATGGACGACATTTGATGACGACGAGAATTGTCACCCAAATCTTTTTGCTGCAAATAAGGATTACTCGTTGCCTCAGAAGCAACCATTTGATTCTAGCTGCTTTGAAGAAAACCCATTCTTTCAGAATTACGCTGAAGGATATGGACGGAAGTACTAAGCAAAGAAGTGGATTATGGAAAGAATCGACTATGTTTGGAATAGGAATCATGAAATCTTGGGTTGAAAAAATGCAAGGAGGCCTTCTCTATATTCTTCACCTATTCTTATGATACATGGGGAGTTACCATTGCTCCCAGTAAACTAAGAGAAGAAATCTGTTCTTCAAGAAAATTACATTTCTTATAATTTGAGCCCTCCTCCCTCCCTCTCTCTCTCTCTCTCTCTCTCTCTCTCTCTCTCTCTCTCTCTCTCTCTCTCTCTCTCTGTGGTGCTAAACATGTTAAACAGAATTTAAAAGCGAGGAACGAGAAATTTCGGGATGCATCATTGTCAGGTCATCCTGAGAGCCTAGATGCAGAATCTAATGTCTCCAGGTGCAGGTGGATCCAATATGATAATTTGCCTTGGGAATTTACATTAAACCAGATCACAATCTTCACCCTATTTGTCTGGTGTTACAACGAGTAGATAAAAGATATGCCTAAACAAGCTTCTGGAGATGAGCACAAAGTAGGAAACTGCTCCAACGTTCAAGGTCATTGAATCGAGATTCTAGACAACTCCATGAATTCATCTTTGAGTTTGACATACATCTCTTCTTCTAGACAACTCCATGAGATTTTAGGTAGCAAAACTACCAGCACACGCTCTCTCTGACTAGTAGCTGTGTGGATAATCTAGTTTGTAACAATGACATTTGTCAAAACAACACTGGGGAGAACTCTATCCTGTGATCTGTATAAAGTTGCATGACCGTACACTTCGCCACACTGCTCAGAAGAAAACTTGGGGAAGAAGAATGCATAACCCACCACCACCACCCCACGATCCTCACCACCTCCCACCCCACGAGCCGCCTCCTGGCCTTCCACATCCCGAGCCACCTCCTCCTCATGGCCACCCTCCCCCTCCTGGCCCACACGCACCACCTCCAGGGCCTCCTGAGCCTCACCCTCCTCATCCTCACCCTCACCCTCACCCTCACCCTCACCCTCACCCATGACCCGATCAACTCAATCACATCCGAAATATGTGTCTTTGCGTACGTTTGTGTTTAAATTTGGATTGTTGTATGTATAGTTTTGTCTACTATGCTATATCAGTGGCATACTGTCATTGTGCTGCTTCATCTGACATCATGTCACACAAGATGGCAAGAGCTGTTCCAAAACTCGCCTGATGTTCCGGATCTTCAACGTCTCTGCTTTTGTCACTTCATATGTACGTATACATGTTGCAGTGCAACTATAATTAAGTAAGTGTTGCCATTGATGCTTCTACTTGTCCCCATTTTGCTTTTTTTGGGTATTACAAGAAGGGCTGAAGCATAATGAAGTTCTGGTTCGAAGCAATTGGCGAGCTTTGAACCTTGTTCAACGCAAAAGCAACAAGAAAAGCCGACGACGTTCTAAGTAGCTAACACCACTAATTGAACAAAGAACAAGAGCTATTTAACAAGAGTATATGATCCCCCTCCCCCCGCCGCCGCCACCACAACCCCCCCCCCCCTCCCCCTCCCCCCAACTAGCTTTTGGAATATCTGTCCTAGCAAAGGGCTCTAAACCATTGTTCCATTCGACTCTAACTTGGTTGATGGTACGCCCCAAGAAGTTTGAGTTGCTACCAAGAGTTGCAGAAGAAGCTGGTAGACACAAGAAACACGGAAAACAGAAAAGGAACGTGCAGCTTAAGGCCAGTGGAATGACCCACAAATGTGTGGAGGGCAATAATCACGAAAGGAGAAGTCTCAACAAGGAAAGTCGATATGTACAATTTCTAAGCTACATGAACATCTGACAATTGTCTTGATATCATGATCATTATCATCATCATCCCCTGCCGAAGAATACAACAAAGTTCCTCTCAGGAATCATCTCGAGCTTCTTCCAGTGCCAATGAGAAAGAAAAATTACGATCTCATGACCGAAAAAATGAAACCTCGATAACTTCGTGCTTCTCCATCTCAATGCCAAAAGAAAGAAGCAGAAGAGAAAAAAGGGCGAAAAAAAAAAGATGGCTTCTATTACCGGAATGAACTATACATAAGCAGGGAACTCTCACCAATCAACCATGTAACCTGACTACATTTATTTCCCACTCGTCTAATTTATTTCTCATCTTGAAAACTGCATGACCTTCAGATAATTTCTACAATATCATCCTTCCAAAAGGCATTTGAGGTTCTGAAGTCCTTCGGCGGAGATACTTCTCCTTACTCTACCCTTTGGCGCCACCAGCTGTGGAGGCCGCTCCAAGTGAAAACTCACTATCACGACTGTCAAATTATCGGTTGCTCCTCTCTTTATTGCTTCTTCGACTACCTCTTTGCAGCATAATTTCACATCATTGTGCTCTTGGAGCCGCCTCCTGGCAAAATCTATGGCATTCTGGCTAGTAAAGAAATCCCACATCCCATCGCTTCCGATTATCAAAAACTCATCTTCTTTATTCAACGTCACCAACTTAAGCTCTGGTTCGGCACTTAATGGCCCGCCAACTCCGCTCATTTTCTTCATACCTTCGAGATGCCAATCTCCCAATGCACGTGTGACACCTAACACACCGTTTAGATAGCCATCGTCAACAAAACCACCCAAGGACTCAATCCTCACCTTCTCTCTCGTACAGCAGGGCCTGTGGTCTTTAGACATTTCCAAAGCAATTCCTCTTCGTGAGAGTACAGCCCGGCAATCACCAGCATTTGCCACCAATAAAGACCTGTTGAAAGCATTCCTGAGGAGTTTACAAACACATTTTGACCAATCATAATGAATATGTCAACCACAATAGTACCTGCTATAGTTCTCATGTAAGATTCAAGTTTCACATAAAAGGTGTAAAAAAAGTATGATGCTTCCATCTCTTGATTTCAATTTAAGTCATTTATCCTTTTTCTGTTCCTATCAGCACATAATCCTACATTAATTTGATCATTCAACCAGCATGCTTAATCAGCAGACTGAAGAGCACAAGTTACCTGCCAAATATCATCGCAGTAAGTGCAGTCGTCCCAGAGGACAAGGCAGTCTCGAGTGTGCATGACTTTGCAAATGCAGCATCAACCTCTTTGAATGACCTCACGACGACTTTCTCAAGCTCCAGAGGGAAATCAGAATCCTCAACTATAACTCTAGGCAAATGGTCACGGACATACTGTGCAGCCGCCTTTCCCATATGCCCATCAAATACCTGCCATATGCCAGATTAACCGGTCAGAGTCAGAAGCTGATAGATAATATTAGTATAATTATTTTCAGTATCTAAGTTCATTCTGGCTAAGTAATTGTGATTGATGCATACTCTATTAGTGCAAGATCCTACAGACCCTGGTTAAATCAAATAATAGAAGGTCTGAATGCAGCATTTCTATCGGAGGCTTGAATCACATGCAGCTCTAGACAAAATAAGCAGACTGAAGATGAGATTCAAAATCTCCTAGAGAGAGGGTTAATGTATCGCAGAATTCCAAAAGCTGAAAGGCTGGACAAAGCAGATTCCATGGATTAGGTTCCACCCAGTGCAACTTTATGAGTATCAAATGTTTATATAACGTGCCTTACACTTATAGCATCAAATGACCAAAAAAATCCTAAACATACAGGGCAGAGATGCCTAAAATATTCAGTGGCTACTTCTGATATAATTTGAGCATCAATATTTAAGCTCAGTAAAATTTCAAAGCCATGGTGATAAGTGCATTGCCCAGGTATGATGCATTAAGAGGTTGATAATATAGATGATTCACCAACATTTAGACAATCCAAGAATAGAACTAAATCACAAGTATATCACTGATTGAGCGCGGTGAAATAATTGAGTATCAGTCTGTAGCTAACAAGCAGGTTAAAGGACTTACGCCATAGAGAGAAACAACTTCCTGATTAAGCTTATCGTAGCCAAAAGTTTTAGCCAGATTGCCAATGCAAACATGGGTATCCTCCATATGGGGCCGACCACCAATATCAGACCACTCTCCTGACCTAAGCTTGGGTATGAAGTTGCCTAACATGTTCAGTCTTTTCTCTAATGCCACGTTTTCCTCACAAATGCTTTCCAGCTGCAAAAGGAAGAGGAACTATCTGATTAATATGAGAATTCACAGGGGATGACTAAATCAGGAAATATTCAATAACAATCAGTCTTTCATCGAAAGAAGAAAACGCAGCAAGTCACTTGACCACTGGTATAGCAGTCATTTCTTGTTCTTTGTACAGAGATACAATTCGAAATGAACAAAACCTCAATCTAATCACATGAACTGGTTTTCAGCACAAGAAGTTTAAGGATGATGACAATCATTCAACAGGGAGCTCACATTATGAAAAGCAAAAATAAAAGGTTCCCGTCTACCATACGGAGAAAAACAAAACTTATGCCCCTCAGTAACAGAAGCAGCGTCAAAGCAACATCTATGTAACTTGTGAAATCAAGTTAGAAATTAATGCATCCTCCCTGATCTAATATGCAAGGCAATGACCTAACCATGTCTCTAGCGTGGACCTTTTTTTTTCTAGCTTTTACGCGTAAATCATGTATTAATCAACTTGTCAATGGCTCTCACACTCTTTGGACATAGCCAGGTTTCCTGCATTAAAGCCGGTAACGAATTTCATTTTGAAAAGACTATTTCTATGACATGAAGTACGGCCTACACAGTTCCTGCACATGATATATTCTTCTTCCTTTGTTTTTCCCCTCTCCCGGTGGAAATTTCGAGTGCTCGTGCATTCAGCAAAGACCAAAAGTAGGGAACTTAACATGTGGATATAATTTCGCCCTACATCCAAAGACAGCCTCTTAAATTGAGAAAAGGAAGAGCAGAGACAATAAAAGGTCTTCCAAACAACAAAAAAATCTTTAATTTTCACGAATTAGCGTATGAAACCTAAAGGCAAGTACAAACAACAACCAAGCTAGCAAAATAGTGACCAACAGAAAGAAAGAGAAATTAGTTCACACCAAACCTAGAGAGAACATGACCATCTCCTTCAATATCAGAGAAGACAAATTTACCAACAAATTAAGCAAAAACCAGTCAAAGTCACAACCTCAATACTCATCACCCACGAAGAAAAGCACCAAAATACACACTCATCATCCTAAAGAAGTCACAGAAACACATTCAGAGCTCAAAAACTATGAAATCACATCCACAAATCCCGCTCTCAAATCAAGTTCCAAAATTGAATTAAAAACAGAGAATTCAACCACAAGAAATCAAACAATGACCAGAACAGGGAAACAAGAATTAATATAAAATCAGCAGAGCGAGCAAATTTTTCTTTTTTAAAGAAAGAAGTCAAATTTTCTTACTGGGAATGAACTGCGAAGGCCAGCCTGGTCGGTGGGGCACACAACAGGAGGCTGCCTGTCGAGATTCTCTACCTGGGTATGCAACATTTCGCAATGCGAGGGCCAGGACTTGCTGTTGCTGGAATCAAGATCCTCCATCTCCTGCTCACCATCCTGAACACACATGGCTGACTTCTCTCCTCCTCAGCTGTTTAAGCCAGCAACTTGGGTTGGTGCTGCTGCTGCTGTTGTTGGTGGTGGTGGTGGTGGCGGTGGTGCTCTTGCTGGGGGAGGTATCTGGAGGAACAGAACCGACAATTTAGAAAGGGTGGAAGGAAAATAGTGGGCTTGGAGAGAAGATTCTGAGGAATATCAGTGGAGGCTGCTCTGTTTTTCAGCAGAGAGAGAGAGGAGAGAGAGAGAAAGATGACCAGGGCCGTTAAATTCCAGATTTTTCTAAGAAAGCGTGGCTGAAAGGATCGGTTGGTTGGCTGGGGTTTCATGTTCTTGTCCATGTTCCTCTGCTCTCTTCTTCTTCTTTTTTGGTTTAGTCAAAGGTTAGGAAAAAATATATTTGTATAATTCTTTTGGTTTTTTGGGTCGAAGATGCTGTATAATCCGAGCAATCGACAAAATCAACGGCAATATCAATTTTGCAAAAGAAATTTATAAATAATATTCTTCGAAAAAATGATGATAATTCTCATATGTTTTGGGTACATTTTAATTGTTCGGCACCACAAAAAAATCTAAATTACTCTCACTATGCACCCTAGTACCCAAATTTTTTTTTGTCGTGTCACTAAAGATCAAAAACTATTCCTACTATGACATCAATACCCTAATTTTTTCCGTCTTGCTAAAATTCCCAAACTTGTACCAGTGTGATACTTATACATATTTGGGAATATCGTTGTCATACTGAATAATCTTTATGATTTTCTTGTCATATCAGTATAAATTTGAGATATCGGCGACATAAAAAGATTTGGGGTATTGATGGAGTTTTTTTGTGGTGTTTTCTCCATTTTTAATTGGAGCTACTAAAATGAGCATAGACAATAAAGAGTCATGGGAGGAAATGTTTAGATGGAAAAGGAAAATACAGTTGGTCAAGAGGAAAGATATAAAGTTGTGGTGGGGTTCTGTTGGATTTTGATGGATTGAGTCGGTCATTGAATGAATGGCATTCGGCCATTGTTGTCCTGTTTTGCGCAATAGCTGAAGTGGCCCCCCTTCTTTGCAACCTTTTCATCTTTTAGATTTTTCTCCGTTGAGGTTTAGATTTTTTTTCCTCTCCCCACTTTGAAAGATGCTTTTACCTTTCTTTTTTGCAACATTTTTGGATACTTTTAGGTTTTAACATTAAACTCGTGGAATTTGTTAGGGGATGGATGATTAAGATAAATGGTGGGAATTTAGAGATTTTTCTTTGGAAGTGGGACTAGAATTTAAAGAGATTGCCAAGGGCTCCACACATGAGAAAAAGTCCCTTTTAGAGATCTCGATGACAACCAATTTACCAGCACATAAATATTTCATGGATCCTAATTTCTTTGTAAATTGAACGTAATATTTATATGTGTGTAGTTTTTTTTTTTTTGGTTTCACTCATCTATTCTATATACAAGTGTGTGTTACTCACAAAATTAAACTCTGAATCTAGTACTCGCCGGCTCCACCCTTTCAAAGTTTCAATTCCTTTACCAATAGAATTGTATGCTTGTTGGTTGTGCGCAAAAATTAAAACCTATATGATTGTAACAAGAATATATATGATTCGAGTTGTTTTAGGAAATGAACTTAAATGGTAATAGGATGATGAAAACTAACTTGAATACAAAATCCAAGAAAAAAGATTCACAGTAAGAAATCACTATTATAACGATCCTTTAACTTGTCATTTTGTTTGTTATTTAGTGTCATACGATATTTATTCACCTCTTAGGCTCTGTTTGTTTTGCGAAAAATGCTCATTTTCGGGAGCTTAAATTGCTTGGGAAAATGAGTTAAAGGAAAATGTTTTCTTATCAAAGCTTAAATTTAAGAAAATGATTTCCCTTTTAAAAAATCGAAAATTATTTTTCAAATATGATTAGGTGTTGACGCTTAGACCAAAAGTTCCGCACTTAGGCATAAGAACCCTAATGCTTGTTCTCAAGCACTTGACAACAGGGCCAAGTCCCCAACGCTCAGGCCCTAGTCCATCAAGGCCAGGCTCAAGAACCCCACACCCCGTCCCAGGTCCATATAGGTCGTGCCTGAGAAGCCGAGCCTAAGTCCTCAGCGCCCGTGCCTAAGTCCATCGAGGCTAGGCCCCGAACCCCAGGCATCCGAGACCAAGTCCCCAAAACTCGAACCTAGGTCTAATGAGGCTAGGCCATAGACATTGGTGCCTGCACCTGGGTCTATCGAGGCCAAGCCCTAGACCTTGATGCCCGCGTTCAAGTCCCTAGTGGTTGGACTCGGGTTCATTTAGGTTATGCTTGGGACCCCAGCGACCTTGCTAGATCGAGGGTGTCGAGGAGCCAAGCACAAACACCAAGTTGTCATGCTTGGTTTTAGTGGACCCAAGACTAGTGATCATGTCCGAAAGTTGGGAATCATAGCTTGAAACCTCGATACCCGTGCCAGGTTCCTTAGTTACCCATGTGCCAGTCATTAGCGCTTAAATAATGTATATTTATTTAGGAAAATCAAATGAGATTTTTCTTGTCAAATGACAAAAAATATTTCCCAATTCATTTTTCTTAGCCAAACACCGAAAAATATTGTAATTTTCCTTAAAAATTAGTTCTCGGAAAATATTGTCCAGAAATGTCACATTTTCTACGAAACAAATAGAGCCTTAGTGTATGTGTGGACTTTGATGAAATTTTTAGACAAAAAATTTTGAGGTTGAACGACATCTTGGGTTTATTTGCAACAATTTTGGTTACATTATATAAAACACTCTGCTCCTTTAATAATTCACAAAACCGAAAGTAATGACATTCCAGTTTTTATGTCAACCTAACTCTCAAAAAAGTGCACCTGTCTGTCAAAATCGAATTGCCACCACACGTGGCCTTATAGGGGCGATATTGAAAGGCAATCTCTTTTGTGTCAATTTTATGAAACCCCCCATATTTTGCGACCGTCACAGTTTTATAGTTTCGAAAAAAATAAATTTGCGTGGTTGAGAAGATGCCACAAGATCAATACGTGGCCTTATAGCCTCTCTAGTCAATAATAACTCATAAGATAACGCATGATTGTTAGGTAGTTTTGAAAAATCAAGCCAATTACTTGCATCTATGCTCGAGGTGGGGTTGGTGGTGGTGGGTTGGACGCACGTTTGAATTCAACCAGCCACAAAAAAATACCACATTTTTGTAGCATTGTAAATAAAATTAGCATCTATAATGTGGTCCTCCTATAAGTTTAATCCTGTCCTTTTATTGGGAATTTCAGATTAAAAATTGGTACTCTAAATGGATATGTTATAATATTAGGACATTTTAATATTAAAGTATGACTTACATCTAATTGATTAAGTTTTTACAGTAATTAGCACGGATGCTACAAAATTTTATATAGGAGCAGAGTCGGGTCTTGTCCCATCTCATTTTATTTGTGCAGTTTCCTCGCTTACTAAATTTCACGTATCGTTTCTAATCCTGCTTGCAAGTGATAGGGAGTGTTAAGAATTCCAGAATTTGAAACTTTTAAGTTTGGATTTTCGAACATAGCCAAGAATAATATGAAATATAGCCCAAAGTCTGTTTATTTATTTTTATATAATTTACTTTAGAAGATGTATCATATGATTTGCAAGAGGGGGTTTTGCCAAATCAACGAAAGTGACATTAAAACATAATTTTTGTTATATTTTCCCTTTTCTATTCTTCCCTAGAAGAGTTAGGTGATGATCCTTACAAAATGAAATAAAAGCTTCTGCACAATTCTTGTATATTTAAGAAGGCTTCATGAGTCCTTCCCACATGAATCACACGATCATGCATTATTCCTAAAGCTAGACGACACTTTTTAAGTGATGACGAGTTGGGATTTCCTTTCTTGTTTTTTTATGGGAAATAATTCCTTAAAAAATGATTTGAAAGGGAGAGTGTAGGCAATTCATAGGTTGGTGTGAATTGTAAGTTAAGTTCTGATGGGATGATGGCGATGGATTGACATGGACGTTAGATTTCTCCTGTGCTCTCCACGTTATATTGTGTTGCGTTGCTTTTCTCCTTTCCACAGAAAAGGCAAAAATATCACTAATCATTTTCGAATTATGTGTTACATCATTTTCCATTTTTCGCAATATATAATCTCACTGCTTTTATTTTGTTTTTTTTTCCTAATGAAAGGAGAACTATCTTAACAACATGTCTTGCCAAATGGGGAAGAAGAGATTACTCCCTTTTTATTGTATTTATTAGAAAGATACGAAGGTTCACCTAATATGTATGGAATTTCTTAAGAGCATGGGAAAATATGACTTTCGTCTTATAAGTACAATAAGAAGCCCTCTGGAAATTTGCATTTTTTACTTTTATTTACTAACAGATGGAAAATTATAGTCTCGACCATATCAGTTACGAACCCATTTGAACTTTTGAACATTTTGTAGAAAATAAAATTGCAGAAAACGCACAAAAAATTGAAAAAGAGCAAGGCGAGATCAATTCGTAGAATGAGCTAAAATTTGAATTCCATCGAAGCGTTAATTGTTATCGCCATCATCAACTTTTCGATTTTAAAATCTCTGTCGACTGATTACGATTTCTCAACCAAACTACGGTTGGCTCCCTAGATTTCAAAAAATGCGTTGATGTTGTCTCGTGGTACTTTCCAAAGTCAAAGACTCCTTTTGTTGGCAATTGCAAACTTTCCTTTCTCAATTGGACACTGACGTGGCCCAATCCTGTCCAATCAAGTTGGTGCAGCTGCTGCAACTTTGGTCCCTGGTCTTTCGATTTCTCTGCTGGTGCGCTCCTCGCCGATACAATTATTCGCACTGCCTATATCATTACATGGACCGGTTGGTGATATTTCCAAAGTGGATCAAAGATAAAAAAGTATAGCGCAATTTCATGACATTTTTAGTGCATTTCCCCCTTAGGACAAAGAAGTCTGCAGCCCATCTCTTGCCGCATAGCAGAAGCGAAACTTCTGCTAGTGACGCACGCCTTAAATTAGTGAAATGATTCCTTTGTCCTTTTCTACTGCATCATGCGTTGATGGCCAATCTTTACTCAAGAGGTTGAGCAGGAAATTGCAGAGAGACCTAGAAGTCATCCACGGTACCATCTCTTGGGATTTTAGGTGTCAATATCACGGGAAACTTCTTGGTTATGTCCTCGTCCAAGTTCCCTTTCTTTATTCCATTATAATTTTCTGGGGATGCATAGATATGGACCCGATTCAAAGAAATGCAACCTAAATCTCATATGAGTTTGGTATTATTGTTATAACGAACCATACGAAACCTTATCGGATTCAAAGGGAAAGTTTAATGAATCTTCTAACATCTCGACATCTCCGACACGGTAACGAATTTCACTGACACTTCTAGGACATGCTCTTGAACGTGGTTAAGTGCGAGAAATGTGCCTTCCCCGCACCCCAGTTTCTCCTTTTCTTTGTTTAATAGAAAGCTTCAGTTGATGATGTCCTTCAAGAATGCAAAGCATGGTAGTTTCTAGATTATGAAAACTAATGGGCCCAAAAGAATCAGAAAGAAGTAGCAGTGAAAGCCTAACAAGGCTGTTTCAAGTAGCCCATTAATGAATATACAACGGGTCACCTAATCGATTTTGTGAGGAAACACTGGATTTTGAGGCATATATTTGGGCCTTGGACACGACTCTTTAGGCTCGCCGGCTTGACCAGGATCGCGGAATCGATATTTTCATATGAGCTGACCTGAGCTCCGCTAATTGATCAGGTCTATATGTGACGAAAGGTATTGATTGATGCTTAGGTTTGGACGTCTTCTTATCAAAAGATTTGTTCCATATATATCAAGAGGTGAGAAGATTTCTTCTCTCTATCAAACCTCTTCATCACCCTCGAGTGAAGCAAAATGTCTAGTCTTAGAGATTTGCCTAACATCATTTTTTGTTCCTTGTGTGATTCATAGCATTGTCTGTATCCTTTTTTTTTTTGGTCGTGGTATCCTTTTTAGCATATGCACAGATTCGTCTTCTTCAGATTTTGTTGTCCATCGAAGATGTTTCCTCATAGCCAATCACATATTTCTTCGTGGCCAAAAAAAATTACAATAATATGTATCACAAGCTTTGCACATAACTCGGTAGTTTTTTTTTTTTGGTTGCCAATTGCATCACTCAAGTTCAAGATCAGTTTGAGACAAAAAAAAAGTTCAAGATCAGTTTCTCCACTGAGTTTTTGAGAACATATACTTGTCCCTATGGACACCTTGATCATACTTGACCTAGCATCACGCACTAAATAGCAATCTAAAGGCTTTGTAATCTTGACACATAGACTAAGATAAATTTAAATCAATAAGTTTAGCCAAAACTAGGAATATTATGGTTCCTTTTCAATGGGTAGGCTTGAAATTGTAATAACTGTGTTTTTGAGGCTCTCTCTCTCTCTCTCTCTCTCTCTCTCTCTCTCTCTCTCTCTCTCAAATATGACATGTGGGGCTCTCTACGAAGCATTTATTAATCAAGACTTGTTAGACCACTCATGCCTCAATCATTGCACTAATAATAATATATCCAAAAAATTGGTGATGAACAAGATCATCCCAAGAACCCTGAAAACTTGCATCATTTCTGTAAAATGCTTCCCCTACTTCCATCATTGGTTCTTTTTAAAGATCATCCTAAAGGTCTTCTTTTCGTTTCCTACTTAATTGTCTCGCTACACTTACTGCTAAACAAGGAGCTTTGGCCCTACTTTTTCCCTATATTAATCAGTTGAGATTTTGGAATGTTTCCCTTTAATTTAGTGAATTAGTCCAATGAAGTAATGTGTATTGCGTCCGGATATTGCTCTGGAGTTGCCTCCTTGTTCTCAGAAGCAGCCGAGGAATCGGCGGCAAAGTCCTTACGCCCTTCAAGTTGTTCGCTTATTTGGAGTTTGCCCTTCAAACTTCAATTAGCTTTGCCTCTTACAATATTCTTTTTCTCTTCAAGAGTGACAAAGAATCGTATGTAATATATGAATACCTTAATTAATAGTTTCCATATATCTCTAAATAGGTTTAGTATGAACAACTCCTTATGTCATTGGAATTCATATCAGAAAAGACGTATCCTTGTACTCTGATTGATTTTGTATATGCTTAACTTATTGAAGTTATTCAAGTTTCTGCAACCAACCTTTGCATTGGAAGTTGCAGTTCCGTTATGGATTGTCGAAGAAATAAGATTTTCAATTGCTTTCCTGCACAGGGATGCATTCACGAACTTGAACACGGCTATTGGCAAAAGGTATTAATGCCAGGGATACTAACAATAGCTGCTTAATAAATAGCATGATAATGTATATGACGATATTAACTGTTTGTTAGTGCTCGGGTTATTCAGTTCAACAGCAGAAACTTGCAACATCATTTTGTAAGCAAGTTAGGGTAAAATGCATTAGCGCACGTACATGCACATGCAGCATTTTTCTTTGTAAAATTAGGTTGTTGATTCAATAAGTTGTTTCAAAATATACAATTTCTCTAATTCATAAGTATATCTGTTGCTATTTCTCAGTATGAAACCTTTGGTTCGGATCTCACCATCCCTTCTGTTACTGAAGTCCATCGGATCGACAATAATTTCTCAGTTGACAACGAAATTCGAAAGCACTGAAATGTTCGATATCAGTATCCGTCCATCATCATCTCATGCAACATGAGAAAAAAGGCGAAATATTTCCATTCACAAGCATTTAGCCTTCTCTTGTTGTGCAACAACATAAACTCTCTCAGGAGTTATTACAGAGCTCCAATTTAATGTGGTCAGAGGTCATTCTAAGAGCAAGAATGCTGTATAGCTACAGCAATCTAATGGGTCTAAGTGACTTTAAGTCCCGTCAGACAGCTCTCTTTGAGAGTCAAGCGAAGATCATCCTTTTCAAAACTATTGGAACAGAAAGGGCCCGAAAAATGAAAAACAAACAAAAAAGAACCAAGCTGGAAAATTAGTGCTTGTGGTGCCTAGGTTTGTGGTTTCTTGGACCATAGTAGTCTTCATGTATGCTTGGCAAGAAGCCGTCACTTGATTTCTTCTGTGCTGTTGAAGCTCTCTTCTTCTTGCTTCCAACGCTATCAATCCCAAGTTTTACTTGAGAAGTGGCCACAACCTGCAAAATGGTTTAAAAAAAAAACAAAAGCTTTTCACTATCATGGAACAATTGAAAAACAAAAAATGGAGAAGTGATCCATATCTCTAATTAATCTTGTTGAAATTTACAAAAGATTGTGCATGGACTTCAATAATGCTAATGTGGGTTGCATGAAGGAGCTGAATATATATGATACTCACATGGTCAGGGAGTTTCTGGTGACCTACAAGGGATGCCAACTCTCTGCTCAAGCGAATCCCTTCAAAAACCAAAAGAAGAATGTCAAAAAAAATATTTCATGTGCTTAAAAAAGAATACTATTTAAACCCAAACTTTCTCGATGGAGAATGCTTAGATGAATACCTTGAGCTTGAAAAAGGGAAAGAGATAGAAGCAGAAGAGGGATTAGCAAACTAGGCTTCATTTGCCCAGGGAAGTGTTGATGGAGGTCTAATTTGAAATGAAGTGCCAGAAAGAGCTCGATGATAAAGAGAGAACACAAAGATTGGTTTTGCACTTGAGTTTTCTTGTTTTGGCTTCTCTCTAGCTCTTTCACTGAAAATTTCCTCGACCCCTCTTATAGCTTGTGAGCTAAGGGCCAATTGAGAGTTGGAGGATGGAATGAGAAGTGAGTTTATTATTGGTTGGATAATTGGCTTGTCAGGGCCCACTTGAATCCTTCAACATGACATCGGTCCATGGCATTTTTGTCTCCCTTTTGTTTTCTTTTATTTACTTTCCCTTGACAAGTGAATATTAGGATCTTGATAAAATAAAGTTTTTCCAAAGTTCCCATTGCCACCGTATTAGGAAATATAAGTGTATACAAGCTAGTTAGAAAAATGATCAAAGAAAGCACGAATATACTCCGCTTGTTTGAGAAAGTATGATCTGCGTCCACAAATGTATTTTACTCTTTATGAAATAGAGTATAATGTAGAGCGTATGAATTTATAATCTCTTTGTTTTTTTTTTGGGGGTCTTTATGGCCGTATGATGTCAGCATCTTAATGTGCTCAAAATTCAAGCAAGATCAAAATTTACCTTCCCTAATTATGCATCTTAGTATGTACTGCAATGATATAATCTATTAATTCTCTTCTTAAAGAGTGTGTTGAAAACACTATGCTTTGGCATCATCAAGTACCTCCGCAGAACATTATGCTCGTTGTCATTTTCTTTCATGAAATGGGAAAGCATAGGTCAATTTGGACATTTGATTAGACAACCCATTTGGCAATAGCCGTACCATCTGTATGAAATCTTTTTACATCGCCCATCGTATCGAGTATTGGTGCTGGTATTGAGATGTTTATCTGATTAAATAACATGATGTACTAATTCCATTTAGGAGGATTAGTCAACAAAAAGATTACGTGGTTCGTCATGTATCCTATTGCTTGTTTCGTGCAAAAGTCATATCATGCTGAAATGATGGGACATTGGAAATGGTGGAGGAAAATTTTCAAGATTCAAGGGGTTTCTGGCCTAAGTTTTGTGAATTTTCCATAGGATGCTTTATCACTGTCTTTTCAAGTTGACCATGCATGGATCTTTACCTATCTATCACGTCATTTCACGTCAAATTAGAAAGACAGAAAAAAGATATCACCCAATTTACAAGCAAAATGACCGCCCTATGTGTCAATCTTGTAATCACGTTCTCTCTTTTTTTAATTCCAATTGTCTTGTGGGCTATAGAAAGTTCTCGTTATAAATGGATAACCACATTTTTTTAAAAAATAATTAGATGTCCCTAGAGCAATCTTAATTTATTCACCATTTGCCTTCCCTTTTCAAAAAGAGAAATATTATAATCATATAGATGTTTCAAGGGAGACAAGACCCTATTATTTATGCAGTATTTCCTATTTGTATATCCACTCATATTGGAACTTCGGAAGACAACAATTAGTGAGACAATGGAACAGGAGTTGCAAAACTCAACATGATGATGTCACTTTGGGGACATCATTTACCACTAAACTCAAAAAGTTTTCAAGAGGAGAAGCGCTTTCGCCTAGGTTGTTGTGTTATATTAGCTAGCCCGCACACAAGAACGTTCCTATTCCCCATAAAGTCATTATTGAACAAACGAGGTGGAACAATTTTGTTTCCTTTACTGAATAACTAATAAAGTGGTGTATATTTATAAGTTAATATATAGTTTGGTTCGATTTGCTACTGAAAGGGACCGACCCATCTAGCTCTTGTTTAGTATGGTTCCACACTGCCTTATTTTTCCCAAATCAAATTGGTCCAGTTTGGTTTGAAATTTCTAATCTACTCGACTTCCAAATCAATCAAATCGAATTGAATCGAATCATATCATACTTGTTGATACCGAAATTTTGGCCAGTCATTTAGGAATGTATTGCTTAAGAAAATCAAGGATTGACCCAACCCCTAGACAAAAATATCATATGCATAGCTCACATTTTATTTAGGACCAATACTTGCCATAGTCACATGCGGCGCACATGTTCCAGTCACATAATAAGGAATAATATGATATTTTGTGGACTAGGGTTTCAAATTAAGATGAAATCGTCGATGCTGGTGCAATCTTGATTGTCTTGGATTAAAAATTTAAATCCAATTTGAGTCTAAGATTACTCCAAGATAGGTTCAAGGATCAATTCTAATTTGGATGTTGGCTCACGACAGTTACCTTTTGAATGCTTGATGATACTATCTCTGTCGTGGTATCTCGTCTTCAAAAGGGATTTAATCGTTCGTAATTTTAAACAAAAGAAAATTTGAAGGCTTGAATATGTTCGGAGATATCAATATGGAGGAGTAGTTTAAGGTAGGGATATTCGATGAGGGAATAGTGGATTCTTGAAAGATTGAAGTGAATAACAAAATTTTCACTTCAGTGGATTAGGACGAGAAAACAGCCAAGAGAAAGAATGGACTAAGAGTCTGATCCATATGAGCGAGAGACCTAAGAAAGAAAAGGACAAACAAACAGAATTGGAAGCAAATTCAATCAGCAAGGAAATTTGAAGCAGCCAGAGTGACGGTTTGAAGGAAGGGGGGCACGTCAATCTCTCGAAGGACATCACATATGCACGATCTCTTCAGTTACAGGGCAATTCTTCATCCCATCAACAAGGACGAGCTCTCTCCCTATAAATAGAGACGCTCGGGAAAGAAGTGAAGGGGGGATGATCATAATTCCAGAATTCAGAGATCACTCAAATAATTCAGAGAGAGGACACAATTGAGAGAAAAAAGAAAGAGCGAGGAGGAGGACTCACGGCCGAACCACTTTCGTCCGCATCCTGCTTGAGCACCGACGCAAGCTGCTGCTTCCACCGCCACAGAGCTGCTGCTCTCCAGCCACAATCGATGCCGCTGCTCCCTTGAGCCGATCCTGTGACGACAAACCACCGTGATGTTGCTGCTTGATGAACCATGAAGTCACTTGGTTGAGCATCACTGAGTCATCGTGGCCTGTTGCTGTGCCACAAACCCCCTGATGTGCTGCTGCCCGAGCTGACAGTGTCCGAGCCCTTGGCCACGCTCCTTCCGAATCATCCCAGTTGAGTCTACCACGAGCGATACTGTCATCCAGCTGTGCACTGAGCTGTCCAGCCGGATTATCGCCGGAGAACACCTCACGGTGGCCGAGAAGTTTCTTTGCCGTCCAGCTTCCAACGGCGTTTGTTCAGCTCCTCACATCCACCAGTCGTCAAGGCGTGGCTACTCAGTTCAGAGTTGCCCAATTTTCTGGTCTTGGTTGTAGCTGTTCATATTGGCGGAAGCCACATGTTCGTTTGCCCTGCTTTGCAACACGTCCATCCACTTGAAATCTCCCCTACTACGGCGTGAGGTCCACCAAATTTGCTACTGCCGCCTTTGAGTTGACCCATCATCGTTACTGTTTTGGCATTGCCGCGACTAACAGCTTCGGCCGAGCACAACAGCAAATTTGAAAGCCAATCCACAAATTAGGTAGCGATCCTATCCATATTAATTTGAATATTTCATTATCTGAATTAATGGGCATCGTTGTCTAATTTGAGTCTTCAAGTTTTATGCATATCTCCAAGACTTTTAAGGTATCCCTAAATTAGGAAGTTTTCCTAATTTGACAACGTGCACATGGTCGACAGTCCGATCTCACTCTCGGGATACGACTCGCGATCGCACGGAAAATGGGACAATTCGATCCCATGCCCGGGATACGATTTGCCGGTTTTATTAGTTACGAAATTTGAATACATTGTGCTGATTTTCAAATATTTTGATGCGATTTGATTGCTATGGATGATGTTTGATGTTGGTTTGATTGCCATGCATGTTTATCTATAGTTATAGATAGTATTAGGATAATATTTTTCCTAAGTTCGAAAATGCCAAAAAGATTTAAAGTGTTAGTTTAGGATAGAGTTAGGTTTTAAATTTTTTCTGATAGGATAGAATAGCTCCGGATGGGGTCCTAGTTTAAACTTTCCTAATAGATAGAATAAGATAATTCTAGTTAGAATTTGCATCCTAGGATATTATCCATAGTTAAGATAAGATTTTAATTTAAATTAGGATTAAGATATGTTAACTCCTAGTTTGAATTAAATTATATCTAACTATAGATAATATTTTCCTCATTAATTTTAATTTCGAATTTTTAATTAATAAATGAAAACACCAAAAACACCCCTTGTATGTCATTTAGTTAATTATATATCTTAAGTTAACTTAATTAGATCGCATGCCATGTTAGAATAGGTCATGTAGACTATATCTAAGATTAGGTTCGCATATCATGCATTGCATATAGCATAGTTTTAATAAAAAATCAAGAAAACCAAATAAAAGATTTGTTTAGAAACCATGGTTAAGATAGGTTTAGTCTTTATGTCATCAATTTCTACCTGGATGTTTGAATTATTACTTTGATGCAATTTATTTAAATGCTTTGGTTTATTGAGTGTTTATTTCATGACTGCGTAGCCGCATGATCATCTCACATGTTAGTAAATAGGTTTAAAATCAATTCAAGTTGCCTGTCAAAATATTTTTGAAAATAAAAGGAAAAAGGTATTGAAAGGGTATTAGAGTAATTTAGTATAACAAAGTCCCCGAATCTATAATCTTTGGTCCATAGGACTAAAGTAGAATTGGGTTTTTAATTGAACCACCAAAAAAATATATTAATGGCGACTCCGAAATGAAAATGATTTACATGTTAAGAATTTTAACTAGCCCTCGAGCTAGGTTTAGCCATGGTAATTCATTAGTCGAACCTCTAGGTGGTGCACCCCCAGGGTAGGTTGTGACAATGCTAAATTTAGGAAAAGATTGTTCTATTGACATCTTGTTTGGTTTGATTTGTGCTATCGACATTATTGTCGTAAGAGGGCGAGCATCATTCCAACACCAATGACCAAGCTGTGTGTAGGGTGAGGATTGACAGTAGGATAAAGACTGAGCGATGAGCACTTAGCTACGAGGATAGCTTCTTTTTCTTCAAAGTTATTAAAATTGGAATTTGGCTTAGGCTACGTTTGTTTTACCAAAAACTGCATGATAAAAGAAAATAATTTTCATGAAAATAATATTCAAGAAAAACGGTTAATTTTCATTTGTTTAGTGGTTTAGGAAAAGAGTTTTCCTTCTTGTCAGAATAGAAAGTCATCCCACAATCTAAGCTTGCTGTTTTCAATTTATGGAAAATATTTTCCGTTAATTGATTAGTTTTTCATTATTCAAACACCAGAAAAACGGAAAAAAACTTTCTCGAAAATAATTTTTCTTTAAACAAACAGACCAAGCTTGTGAGTAGAAGTAACTCTCTAAAGCAAGCTGCTTGCTAGTAGCTCGTAGTCTGCTTGATAAACATAATTACTTGTGATTAAAAAAAAAAAACTTAGCTGCTTTCAAACTGGAGCTCGAGCTCAAGTTACATGAGCATCTGGTCGAGCGAGCTCAAGCTCATACTCTGCTCAACAAAAGCTTGGGAGTCTAACGAGTTTAATCGAGCTTCTATTATTTTTTTCAAAAATATTTAATAGTTTTCAAAATATACATTCAATTTCCCAAAACTAGATACGATCTGGTAGATAGTATTCAAGCTTATTAAACTCGAGCTCAAATTAATTTATTTGTTGGCTATGATTGAGCCGAACTGAATTGAGCTCAAGTATATTTTGATTTTTCTGGTCAAGCCGAGGTCGAGTGGGCAAATCAATACTTGATCCAACTTGAGTCAAGTTCCGAGTAGCAATGATGAAAGTCAAGCTCGAGCTCGAACTTGATAGTGTATCGGCTGGATTTGGGTCGATCACGCCCCTATATGCGAATCTCTTCCTTCCTTAGCCAACAAAAAAATTGTTTAGAATGAATTGTCATCGTATATCTCTTCATTGTCTAGAAATAAAAAATAAAAATAAAAAAGAAATATGGCAGTTTTATTGTCGTCCGACAGATGAAAAATGTACATATCTTAAATAAATATAGTAAAGAGGAGGTTTAATAATTTTTTATGATGTTATGACAGTTGGAGGTGGCATTAAGAAGCAAGTGTGAAATGAGCGTAATGTAAAGAGTGGGCCGATTGCTAGGAACACGAAGAAGTAGGTAAAAAGTGGATCTATCTGGCCTCCATATTTATGGAATTCACCTCATTTAGAAAGCATATCTCTATCTTTCGGCATCTAAACGGGAGGTGGTTTAGAAATGGACTTTCAGATCGGATGGACTGGCCATGTGAGAAAGGCACATATCATTACAATAAATTTGATCTTATGGCCGCCGAACTTGATTTTGGTGGCTGGAAGTTTGCCAGATCCTGCACTTTTGGCAACCAAACTCTTTTGGTCGCCAGATCTTGCACTTCTGGCGACCAAATCATGAGTTGGTCAGATATAAGTTTAAAATTCCTAAATTGAACCATAATTTCACTCTCTCCCTCTCCTTCTCTCTCGCCGTAATCCGACTTGCCCCTTAATCATCGCCGTGTGCCCTGCCGTGTGCCCTGGCTAATGCCACCGCCATTCGCCCCTGCCCTGGTGAGCCCACTTCTTCCTTCTTTTGAGCTTTCTTGTTCCGGTTGTGTAAGGCCCGATTGGGGTCGTGCACTATCCTCTGTGGCAATTAGAATCAAATGAGTAACTTTGTTTATCTATTAACTTTTTAACAAAGTGATTAAAACATAGGATTTACATAGCCATAACTTGTATTGGAACTACAAAACTCTCTCATATTTGATTAAATTTCAATCACTATCCATCCTTATCATAAAAAGAATTACGATCTAGTATATGTTTTCGAAATAATTATTGTTATTATTGTTGTTATTATTATTATTATTATCTGTTACGACTGATGCGGAAACAATAATGAAATAAAGCTGAGAAGAATAAAGAACACACAAATTTACGTGGAAAACCGTTGAGAGAAAAACCAAGGGGAGAGGAGAAGTAAAATACATTATAGAATATTGAGGATTACAAAAGGTGGCTCAAAAGTTAAAGATTTTTTCTGTCGCAACTTTTTAACCTAATAACTTAAGAGAAAACAATATTTATGTTGCCCCCAAGCCCTAATGTTGGCCTAAGCCCATAAAGAATTTAAGACATACTCAAAACATCTCCACCTTGGCTTAAATTCTACATTAGCAATAACAATTTTCTCCTCCCGTTAGAGTAAAACTCAGTTGCAGCAAACATTAACCAAATCCAAGAAAAACTTGAATTTAGTAATAGATAAGGGCATTGTCAACATATCAGCTGGATTATTTTCTGTACAAATCTTCAAGATCTTGATATAGCTATTAGCAAGAATGTTTCGAATAAAGTGATACTACACATCAATGTGTTTTGTCCTCTCATGATACATCTAATCTTTAGTAAGATGTACAGCACTCTGACTATCACAATGGATAACAGTCACACCATGATCCACGTTGAGCTCTCTAAATAAGCCTCTTAACCATATAGCCTCTTCAATAGCCTTTGTAATTGCCATATACTCTGTCTCTGTACTAGATAAAGTAATTGTATACTGTAAAGTAGCTTTCCAACTGACTGCACAATCTCCAATAGTAAAGATGTATCCAGTGAAAGACCTTCTCTTATCAATGTCACCAGCATAATCAGAATCAATATATCTTGTAAGAGTATCACCAGTTTTCTTAAACTCTAAACCAAAATCAGAAGTACCCTTCAAATATCTCAAAATGCACTTCATAGCTTGCCAATGAGCTTTTTCTGGGCATGATAAATATCTACTTATCATGCTAACAGCATGTGAAATATCAGGCCAAGTACAAACCATGGCATACATGAGGCTGCCAATTGCGCTAGAATATGGAACACGTGACATATATTTTATATCCTTATTTGTTTGTAGACATAAACTAACTAATAATTTAAAATGAGCAACAAGAGGCGTAGTTTGGCATTTTTCATACCAAAACGATCTAACACCTTCTCAATGTAACTTTTTTGGGAAAGCTACAATTTTTCCTTTTTCTGATCTCGTCGAATTTCCATGCCAAAGATTTTCTTCGCTCCACCTAAATCCTTCATATCAAATTCCGCACTTAATTGTGCTTTCAAATTTTGTATATCAGATTTATCTTTTGCTGCAATCAACATGTCATCGAAATATAATAACAGATAAATAAAAGAACCACTTTGAAGTTTGCACATATATACACAACTATCAAATTTGCTCCTCAATAGCCAAGTTGTACCATAAACGAATCAAATCTTTTATATCACTATCTAGGTGATTGCTTCAAGTCATAAATAGACTTTTTCAATAAACAAACATGATCCTTCTTACCCTTAAATTGAAAATCCTCTTGTTGACCCATATAGATTTTCTCTTTAAGTTCACCATGCAAGAAAACTGCTTTCACATCGAGTTGTTCTAATTCTAAATCATGCATAGCAACTAACACAAGCAAAACCCGAATGGAGCTATGCTTAACGACAAGTAAAAACACATCCTTAAAATCAACTACCTCAATCTGACTATAACCTTTAGCAACTGGACGAGCTTTGAATTTGATGTCTTCAACTCCAGGAATACCTTCCTTTCTTTTAAAAAACCCACTTGCAATCCACAATTTTCTTTTCTTTGGTGGCTTGACAAGATCTCACGTTTGATTCTTTTTAAGAGATTCCATCTCTTCATTCATAACAATCAATCACTTTGCTGAATCTTTTGAAGATATAGCTTCCTTGTAGGTATTAGGCTCATTATACCCTACTAAATCTACAATTGAAAGAGCATAAGCAACAAAATCTGAGAACCCATATTTTTCTAGAGGCTTTGTTATCCTCCTTGGTCCATCTCTAGCAATAGAATATTGTTCTTTCTCAAGTTCTTCAATCTCAAAAGTATCAGTAGATGACTGAATTGGTTGTGAAGAAATTACTTCAAGCTTCACATTCTCCGTAGTACTTTCTAGATTTTCATGACAAGGAACATATGACTTCTTGCTAGGATGAAGCATAACAAACTTATAAAAACTAACGTCTTTGCTAATGATAATCTTAGATGAATTAGCACACCAAAGTCTATAATCCTTTACATCAGAAGCATAACCAAGAAAGATGCGTTTTTTCGCTTTAAGCTCTAGTTTGCTTTCACTAACATGTGCATATACTGAACATCCAAATACTTGAAGTGAAGAATAATCAGCAGATTTACATGATCATATTTCCTCATGTGTCTTGCACTCAATAGATGTGCAAGGATAATGATTTATCAACCAATCAGTTGTATTAACTGACTCAGCCCAACACCCGTTGCCCAAACCAGCGTTAGACAACATGTACCTAATCCTTTCTAATAAGGTTCTATTCATACGTTTGGCAATACCATTATGTTGTGGTGTATTCACTGTAATATGATGTCTTACAGTGCCTTCATTTTTGTAGAACTCATTAAACTCACCTCCACAAAATTCTAGCCCATTATCTGTTCTTAGTCTCTTGATCTTCTTACCAGTCTGCTTCTCAATCAATGTTTTCCATTACTTAAATGTAACAAAAAATCACTCTTTTGCTTTAGAAAATAGACCCAAACTTTCCTTGAAAAATCATCAATAAAAATAAGTAAATACCTCAAACCAAGGCCTTTCGAAGAAACTTTCGCAAGGCCCCAAAGATTAGAGTGAATATAATCCAAAGTGCCATTTATTGTGTGAATTCCTATCTTGAAACTGACCATTTTCTATTTTCCAAAGACACAATGCTCACAGAAATCCAGTTTTCCAATTTTCTGATCACACAAAATACTTCTCTTACTCAACTCCTCCATCCCTCTAGCACTCATATGGCCTAGTCTCATATGCCATAATTTAGTGTTATCTCATTCTGACATAAAGGATGAAACTATAGCTGCACCAGTAACTGTAATACCTTACAGTTGATACGAAGTTCTAATTTTTAGACCTTTCATCAATAGAAGTGAACCTCTCGTAATTTTCATAACTACACCTTCGGCTGTAAACTTACAACCATTAGCATCAAGTGTATCCAAAGAGATAATGTTCTTCTTCAAATCAAGAACATGTTTGACATTCTCCAAGGTTCTGACCATGCCGTCGTGCATCTTAATATTGACAGTCCCAATTCCTCCTGCTTTGCATTTAGCATTATTTTCCATTAGAATAACTCCACCATCATATTTCTTGTACGTGGAGAACCAATCATGATTAGCATACATGTGGTACGAACATCATGAACAAAAAATCTAGCTATTATAGAATTTGTCTTTATCATCTGCAACCAATAACCAATCTTCATTTTCTTCTTTAGCAACACCAGTTTGAGAAAGATTTTTGTTTCCTTGATTCTACGAATTCTGGTTGTTCTGATTGTTCTATCGATTTGCATTCCTTTGATTTTGTTGATTCAGATTATTTTCTCTTTGCTGTTTTGCCTTTAATTTCAGACAATTTATCTTGATATATCCCTTAGATTTACAGTAGTTGCAAGTCAAATCCCTATGCTTCGATTTTGATCTGCTTCTACCACCATTGCTTCTCTCAACAGATCTTCCTCTAGCAACTAAACCAGCCCCATGATCATTATTGCCTTCAAAAGTCAATTATGTATCTAGTTTTTGTTTATTTAGAAGACTAGTCTTGACATCTTCAAAATCAATAGTTTCTCTACTAACAATCATGGTCTCTCTAAAATTCTTATAAGAGGGAGGTAGTGAAACTAGCAGTAAAAGAGTTTGATCCTCATCTTCAATCTTAATATCAGTACTTCTTAATTCAAAGATGATAGCATTGAAATAAAAAAATATGAGACTTAAGAGAAGCATCTTATGCCACATGAAGAGTGAAGAGTCGTTGCTTAAGCCTCAACCAATTGGTGAGGGATTTTGTCAAAAAAATACTCTCCAATTTCGTCCATAAACCTGAAGCTTTTTTCTGATTTAGTACCTCCTGCAGAACTTCATTGGTGAGACACAACTGAATAGCAGATAGAGTTTTTTCATCCAATTTTTCCCAAGTGTCATCCGACATGCCAATTGGTTTCTTTCATTTCCCAAACAGAGTTTTCTTAAAACTCTGCTGCGTAAAAACAACCAACCTACAAACTTGCCATAGGTTTGCTACTCCCATCAAACTTCTCAATATCAAATTTTGTTGTTGAACTTGAAGCCATAATCAGAAGATCGAAAAACCTCAAGGCTATGATGCTAGATTGTTAGGATTGATGTAGAAACAATAACAAAATAAAGCTGAGAAGAATAAAGAGCACACAAATTTACGTGGAAAACCCTTGAGGGAAAAATCACGGGAAGAGGAGAAGCAAAATCCATTATAGAATATTGAGGATTACGAAACGTGGCTAAAAAGCTAAAAACTTTTTGTCTCAACTTCTTAACTTAATAACTTGAGAAAAAGCAATATTTATGTTGCTCCCAAGCCCTAACGTTAGCCTAAGTCTATACAGAATGTAAGACATACTCAACATTATCATTATTATCTTTTGGCTAATTGTCACAATTCTTTGTTATTACGTCCTTGTCAAGCACGATCTGGTGTGTCCCTATTCAGTTTTTTATCTTGGTCAAGTTCACAAATTTTTCCTTTATCACACGCGTAAATTGTTTGTTGACCTTCTGGCAACTGCTTCACATTGAATGACGTCAAACGAAATATGAATGATCAAGTTGGCAATTCCTCAAGAGCCCTTATTAGTGACTCAGCATATAGTTGAATGTCCAGAAAATTCTGAAAATTTTGTTGGGCAATATTGATGTTCTAAAGTTTGAACCGCTAAATAAATGCACGGTTTAATATATAAATGGTCTTGTATTCTCCTTTATTTGGATATTAACTTAAGACTAAAACGTAGAAATATGTAATACGGGAGGCAAATATGGGTTTGAAAAAAATTTAAACTCGAGACATCATGTTTAATAACATGTGAAAGTTTGTGAGATCAAAGTTAAATATAAATGGTCTTATATTCTCCTTTATTCATTTTAGAATTGTCGGCTGCCTCCCACAAATTTCGCAATGAATAAGGAAAAATAAATGTCTAGTTTAGTCAAGAAAATGTTAAACTAGCCCTTCTGTCTTACCAAGACCAGTCCCACTTGTATTAAATAAATTGCTGTCTAGATCTGATGAAGCACAATGTCCAAAGATATACAGTATCTGGTCAAAGATAGCTTTATGGGCAACAGTTTCTTCAACATTCAACTCCATGATCGACCCTGATGGATATGTAAAATACGTTCTCTCTTGCTTGAACAATTACATGTTGAATCCCTCTGGAGTTTGAAAAGGGAAATGGAGAGAAGGGTAGTGATCATAGGAGCAGGAATCAGTGGCCTTCTCGCCTGCAAGTATTTGGTCGAGAAGGGCTTTGACCCGGTGGTGTTCGAGGCCGACGACCGCATTGGGGGACTCTGGAATCGCACCATTCGATCGACCAAGCTCCAGAATACGAAGGAAACTTACCGGTTCTCGGACTTCGATTGGCCGGCCTCCGTGCAGGACATCTACCCGAGCCACACTAAAGTTCTGGACTATGTAGAGTCCTATGCTCAGCACTTCAGTTTATATCCTTACATCAAGTTCCATTCCAGAGTGATTAGTATCGATTATGTTGGGGAGTCATTCGAAGAGATGAAGACGTGGGATTTGTGGGGCGGGACAGGGACGGCCTTCGGCTCGAAAGGGAAGTGGCATATTACTGTCCTGGACACAGAGACTAATGCCACAGAGGTAAATTAGCTATTTCTTGATAGTTCAGTTCAATTCGATCCTGAGATTTGAGAAGCATCAATACGTGCTTATTGTCTAGTTTCAGACATTTACGATTGCTTGATGCGATTTTAAGTGAATGGTGCATTTTGGCCAGGTTCACCAAGCTGAATTTGTTATTCTCTGCATCGGACGGTTCAGTGGGCTTCCTAACATTCCAGAGCTCCCACCAAACTATCACTCCGAAGTGTTCGATGGCAAGGTGATGCATTCAATGGAATATTCAGATATGGAGAAATCTGCAGCTGCTGAATTGATCAAAGGAAAGCAAATCACAATCGTTGGTTCGCAGAAATCGGCAGTGGATTTAGCATTTGAATGTGCAAAAATAAATGGTAAGAGCAATATCGAGTAGACTTATCTGCTGGTAGACTGTAGTTGTGTGAAATGTTACTGTGAGCTATATAATCAAGTTCTGTCAAAGCTTTGAAATTCGTAATATCCTCTTCAAAGTTCATCTGAAACTTCTGCAATTTCGTCGAACAACATTGAAACCCATTCTATAGAAGAGTAAACTAGCGCATGGAGTGGGCTTCAATCATGCTCAAAGTTTCTGCACATAAATGATTTCGTATCTACAGCTCCTGACGCTTCTTATAGGAATTGAATGGTTGTGGTAGCACACCAACAAGGACCATATTCTAATAGAAGACTTCATCGAGAGATGCGCTTTCCATGCTTTAAATGGTCGAGCTTATCTGATATTAGCGTTTTCCTTATCCCATCCTCATTTCTTGGTTGGAATCAGGAGTCAAATACCCTTGTGTGATGATCCAGAGGAATCCTCATTGGTTCCCGCCCAGTGAAAGCTTCTTAATGTCTCACCTTGGCTACTTGTACTTCAATCGATTCGCGGAGCTGCTTCTTCATAAGCCGGGACAAAACGTCCTGTACCAGCTTCTTGCCACAGTGCTTTCCCCATTGGTATGCGCATGCTTCCACTTTTTCGGTTTAGTACCACAAAAACTTGCTTGTCTATCAGTCGTAATTGTAAATAGACGACTCTTTTATCTGTCAATTTTTGTTTTTCATAATTCTCTTTGTTATGTGCATCCACTTGTCAATCAAAAAGCTTGTTCACGAGGTAACACTGAAATTTCTAGAGATGGGGCATCTCGAAATTCTCAGAAATCTATCTCCAGTGGAAACTCCCGTTGAAGAAGTACGGATTAGTACCGAGACAAAGCTTTCTCGAGGACATGTCTTCGTGTCAAATAGGTGTGCTGCCCGACAAGTTCTACGATAAAGTGGAGGAGGGAAGCATCCTAATCAAGAGGTCAGAGAGCTTTCGCTTCTGCAAGGAAGGTCTGATAGTTGGCGGAGAAGACAAACCAATCTCAAGCGATCTCGTGATCCTTGCTACCGGATATAGAGGCGATCAGAAGCTCAAGAACATTTTCAAAACTTCAGTCTTCCAAAAGTACCTCGTCTCTTCACCAACTGCAATCATTCCTCTTTACAGGTACCATTTCATACTCGCAGCTGCAGCACCAGTTAGCATTAGTTTCCACTTAGAAACCTTGAAATCCAAGATGCACTCAATGTTTAAGTGAGGATTATCTATCAAGGACCAACAATAAGATATTATCTAACTCTGTGACCGCATTGCAACATCTGGCTAACCTTAAGGTCTATTACATATTATTACAACAATAAGGTGTGGTACGAATTTGAGGGCACTCAAAACGTAGTTTTTATCCCCATAGGATTTTTTGATAATGTCACGTTTGATTTTAGTCTCATTATAACTGTCTTAAATGCCGACTTCAGGCAGGTGATTCATCCTCGGATTCCGCAGCTCGCGATTATAGGATATGCGGAGGGCTTCGCGAACCTGCCGACCTCGGAGATCGGATGCCAGTGGCTCGTGCACTTCCTTGACGGTAACATCAAGCTGCCGAGCATTGGGGCAATGGAAAAGGACGCAGCGAGTTGGGAAATTCACTTGAAGAGGTACGGTGGGAGGAATTTCTGGAGATCATGCATTGGAACCACCAACATTTGGTACAATGACCAGCTGTGCAAGGACATGAACTGCAATCCCAGAAGAAAGAAAGGGTTTTTGGCCGAGTGGTTCCAACCTTACGGACCAACTGACTATGCAGGCCTAACTGATCAGAAACACTGAAAAACAGACATAAACCTTCCTATGATCAGTGATGGATTCGACATGTTGCTTGTGATATATTATGTTATAGAATAGGGGATTGGCTCATGTTATGGTCGTATGCTTGGATTTTTAAGCAAAAGTCCACAAGATTCGAGTCATACGAATGCAAAAAATAGAGTGATTTTTTGGCATTTTGAATGTAACTTCTTGAGACAACCCGCCCTTGATACCATGCTCTACAGAATGATTGTGCTAAAGACATATTTTCATATGGTGATTTGAGATAAGCGTATTTTCAATGGCTTCCTGTGCTCTCTGACTCTGCCCAATGGTTATACAGAATCCAAAGAGAAACTGCAGATTGGTACATAGAGGAAGATGCCCACAAGTCATAAAGAAAATATAAATTAATTAAAGATGATTGAGAATTGATCAAATTGCAATGAAAATCAAGGAACAAACCGTAAAAAATTAGTACAATTTACTCGAGATAAAACCTTCCAGAAGAGGGGGAAAAGACAACTCTTATTTGTCCTCTGTTTTTTTGTTGGGGAAAACAAGAAGCGAAAGACGTAAGTTTTGAGATGTTATCCCAAATTTGTATGGAGCCCCCAGGTACTTCGTTTGAGCCAGCATTTCCACATACAAGACACTCGGAACAAACAAACATCGCCCAACTGCGAAACTACGATAAAGAAGAACTAATGAAGGAGAAACCCAGATCACAAAACAGAGACACCACGCTCTGCAACCATCTTGATGACCATGGCTTCCTCTTCGATGCACCAGCTGTCTTTCGCCAAATGCCCCCTTCTTCCTAGTGATTCCTGGCTGCAACCTCGCCCCCAATTCTCGTCCGTACGCTTCCCATCGTTCAGCGTCCGAGCCAGCTCTGTTCTTGCTGTTGAGCCGGTACACTTTCCAAATGTTACGCCCGTTTTTTTTTTTTTCTGTCTCTCTTTTTTTTGTTTGCCCCAGTCGATTATGGAGTTCCTGCTATGCAGTGTTTTTGAGGCTGTTGATATACTGTAACTATGTATGCTCTAGTGTTGTCTTATTGTAATTCTCGCGTTCTTATTTCACAAAAAAGAAGTAAACTGTAATAAGAATGACATCAAGAACTGTCAAGAACAACCCCAGAGCCAGACACCTAACAAGTAAAAACTTTCATTGAGCCTTACTTGCTGAATTTTGCAGCATTTTTCTGTTAATGTGTTTCCCGTGGCATGCTCTTCAAGGTTGTCAATCTGACTTTGTGATGTGGTAACTTTCTGATTGTATAAGCCTTATTAGTCCACAATGAGTGTGACTTCACGATAATACATTGATCCCATCTTGGTTTAACACTTCACCAGAATTATGCTATGTAACCGCAAATGTTTGGAGTTTAAAAGAGCTGCAACATCAACTTAGAAAGGCAGGATTTTTCACTGCCTCTTGAATTTGTGAGCCAACTAGGAAGTCAAATTTAGTTTTTCTGTGTTTTAAGTTTGAGGGTTGAGCGGCGAGTGCAGACATTTCTGTAGTGTAGCAATTTAGTTTATGATGTATATGCGAATGATAACCATAACGGAGCCATCCAAGTTTGACTCTGAAATTTTTTCATTTTAATGAATCTGCTGCAGGTGAACTGTCTTAGTGCTGGATCTCTAGTCTGTTAATGACAGATCCGTTTCCCTTAGTAATGTTCCCAACAAACTGAATTCTTTTGAAATGCCATTTTATGGGATATCTGCCAGTGCCAACATCCTTATGCAACATCCTTGTGGGCCAGCTTCTTTCTTTCTTTCTTTCATTAATATGCTTGTGAGTGAATCAGATTTCTCATTTCTCAGGACTTGGGAACTCAGAAAGACCAAACTTTGGCGGCTGAGATATTTTCATGCCCGATATGCTATGAACCATTGATAAGAAGAGGCCCATCTGGTCTAAACTTGTAAGTTCCGGAACTCATTATCTGATTTAGTCAACTGATTTGCATTAATGCTTTGATGGGATTAGTTCTTACTCATAACTTCAAAATGTTCAGGCAAGCTGTGTAGGTCTGGTTTTAAGTGTAATAAGCAATAAGTCGTATTCCAGCAAAGACAACTTTCTAGACCTTACTCTTGCTGCTGGTTTAAGGGACTACATTGAAGTGAAGCCAGAGCGGACAGAACTATTCAGGTATTATTAACTGTGGTCTACGACCAGGCCGCTTCAACTTGAATTATGGAATTATCATCATTTAATACCTTTTGCACTATTGGTGCAAAGGTCTTCTTCTTTTTTTACTTTTAACCATTACCTTTTTCGCTCTTTACCTCCACATCTGAAGTTATGTTCAATTGGTTGGGGTGGAAAGCAGGCGAGGGAGAACAAGTCCATACTTCATATGTTGAACTGTGATAATTGAGTCCTCTTTTTTATAGGCAGCAGGTTAAGGTTCCTCTATGGTTTGTGGATGTTCTTATAAGCCGGAATGGAATTTTGGAAATTATAAATTCCCTAATGCTTTTAGTTGGTTGTGCCATTATTTGAGATGACTTTACACTTTTAACTACTGAATTAATTGTGTAATGGGAAGGATATTCACATAAGAAATAGGATATTGCCCTTCCCCAAGGATGGATGTGCTAGCTTCCTTGCACCCATTGAGAATAATACTTGGTCTTTTCGCAATTTCCTCATTCTCAGATCATACTTTTCTGCTCAATAAACCCACCATATTATTTAATTTCAAGGTACATAATGTACATTCTTGCTCAATTTCTGCACTATGTCGTCTTCTCTAGATTTCCTTAAAGATTCACTGATAAATTTCCGTGAGGGTTCCGATTCCTCACCTTGCATTCTTGCTTTTTATAGGAGCCCCCTTGTTTCATTCTTATACGAGAGAGGCTGGCGTCAAAATTTTAACCGCAGTGGCTTTCCTGGTCAAGATGAAGAAGTACGGTTTCTGGCCGATTTTTTCCATTAATGGATTTAGCTATGAGGATATGTGGAAGATCATTTTGAAACTGCAATAGCTGTAGAAATTTTACCTTGTAAAATGTGCATGCGGTGTTCTTACATGGGCTATAAAAAAATATCAGATTCCTCCACTAAATGTGTTATGCAGGAGCAAGCCAATTCTAATTTTCTAAGCTTATTGTTCTTGCAAGATTTCTAACCTGTTATGCAGGAACAAGCCAACTCTAGTTGTCTAAGATTATTGTTCTTGCTAGATTTCCATGATAAGCTGTTAATGGCGTAATCTATTATTTCAATGCAGTTTAAAATGGCTCAAGAGTACTTCAAACCTGCAGAGGGTGGCCTTCTAGTTGATCTTAGCTGTGGAAGTGGTTTGTTTTCCAGAAAATTCGCGAAATCCGGGACTTATTCTGGAGTAATTGCTCTTGATTATTCTGAAAATATGCTGCGCCAGTGTTATGATTTCATTAAACAGGACGATGCTGTTTTAAAAGCGTAAGTTCTTTCACTCCATAGGAACTTGAAATTGTGGAAGCTGTCAAGTAAAATGTTATTCTTGTGTTCCTGTGAAATTAATAACTTATAGAGGAGATGGCTTTCATGATGCCTACTATTCTGGGACATTTGCAGGAATCTAGCTCTTGTTAGAGCTGATGTTTCAAGGCTTCCATTCTCATCTGGTTCGGTTGATGCTATACATGCTGGGGCAGCATTGCACTGCTGGCCTGCCCCTTCCAATGCTGTGCGTTTCTATCCCTCATTTAATCTAGCTCAGTGTTATTAAACCGTACTGTCTCATAAGTCACATAGGCATCCTGGAAATTGACTAGATACTGGAGTTATATTCGGGTGCTTCACAGAATTCAGAATGAGTAAAGTGAATTTCAAATATGAAATGGTGACACATGCCAGCGAATGAATGTTAGGCTTGAAGTTGCATCGCAGATGGATGTCATTCCAAGCAGCTTACCTTCGTATTATATGTTTTGATCTCCTGAAGATACTTCTGTCTGGGTCATCATTTCCTTCAGTGGGGATTTGTATTAAAACTTGGAAGAGATTATCGATTGCAAAATATAGTTAACAGTTACGCATCCATTATCGCTTTGAATGTGGCCAAGACATTCTTACTTTGATTATGGCCTATGGGCCATATCAACCTCTTTTCAGTGGTCATACTGGCAAAGTCACTCCGTGGAAGGATGGGTTAGTTATTATCAAGTTAAAATGGAAACTGGCCAGCTGCTGTGGCCCTGGACATCTTTATTGCACTACTCACTTCCAACAAAGATTAGCATTGAGTTGCCAACAATTGCCATTATAACAGGGGAATTACCTACCACAGATATCTAAAAGTCGAAGGATTTATGGGGATTACGTCCAGAGGCAACTTCAGACACTGTGCTATGTCTGCCTTCAGAAGGCAGAAGTACGTCATCAGAAGCATGGAGAGAGAGAGAGAGAGAGAGAGAGAGAAGGGGGAGTGGGGGCGGAAGCATGTAGGACCTGATAGCACCTCCCCTTGAACATGATGGTAACTTCAGATGGAGCTTAAATGAGTTGGTAAACCTGATTATGGAAGAAGGTTGAGAATGGAGACAAAATAGTGAAATGCTGGAGCTATGTCTTCTTTTAATATGAGTGATGAAGGGTCAGGCAACAAAAGCCAGTAGTCTCTTCTGTCAAGAAGTCAAGCAACAAGTCTTCCTAAGCAGAGAGGTTATTTTATGTGGTAACGCTACAAGAAATGTAGAGATTGAGACAAATTGAATAGGTTCACAGCACGGCTGGCATGGAAATTAATTAGGAATGGAGCTTGCACAACCAAATTATATGAGGTTCTTAGTACCTTCGTGCAGTGATGCAGTGTGTTACAAGTGTATTGATGAAGCTGATGGTTTGGGAGTAGTTAGCGGATTGGTCTACGAGAGGTCTCTAGTAAACTCATGGAGTATTTCACATATATACATGTCCAGGCCATATTGACCAAGGAGAGATACTGCAGTGGAAGAGGGGATGGAAATCTTTGTAGCTTTTGATAGTTACTAGCATACTTTAGAATCTGGTCTTGAGGGTTGTGAATCTGTACTGTTTCAAATAATTTCTTGCCGGTAATTTTAGAAGTTAGTAATTTCATATCTGCATGGAAAAATAATGATAATTCATGGATCTGGTTTGCATGATTCTGTAACTCCTCCCTAAAGCGCTCAAAGCAAATTTCATCATGGCTTAATGTGGCTGAACTCAATGATAGGTTCAGTTTATATAGTCACAGTACAATGATGTCAAAAAAGGTGTGGAAAAGAAATTTTGGTGATTACAGGTCTGACAAGCTTTAGCTGTGGAACAAGTTCCTGATATACACACTATTCTTCTACATCAAATGGCTCATATAAAGTTCTCGACCCCTCTGCCATGTATCGGCAGATTGCAGAAATTACTCGAGTATTGAGAAGCGGTGGAGTTTTTGTGGGAACCACCTTCCTCCGGTACACTCCATCTACTCCCTGGATAATACGGCCTTTCAGACAGGTGCATCTGTATGCATACTGCTTGGCACATTAGACCCATTTTTCTTCTTGTAATACCACTTTTGTACACTTTAACCTGCATACATTGCTACTCCGCTTGGACCATGAGGAGATGAAAATAAGATATACTAATTCACTTACGAATGGATTGTCGTTTCATTAAGGTCTGCGATAGAGGTTTAGATTTTGAACATCCAATGCATGTGTATTGACAAGTAATCCATCTTGTGGTCTGATGCGAGCCCACTTGCTCCAGATATAGTATATCGTTTCATCAATGATTACTTGTGTGACTGTTTTCTGTTAGAATTGAGTGCATAAACACGACGAAATAGAGAGTAAAGGCGAGAAAGAGAAATTGAGATACAAGATCTATCCTGGTTCATCCTTAAACTAGGGTTACATCAATTAAAAGATTCTACTATAATTAGCACCTCGCACCTCTCTGTTACAACTTTTAATAAAAGATAAAAAGAGACTATATATAGGCGGCATAAGAAAACCCTAGGAGCCGAGAAAGTCCTAGGCCATTTAGTAACTATTCACGGGCCTAAGCCCAAACTACCAATAAAATACTAACCGAAACTATAAAAACTCTCTGGTGGGACCATTAGTAAGTAATTCAAAGTACTACAACACCCACATGCAAGATCTATTTCAAATATTCAACACGTATTCCCCGTAGTAGATAATCTATGAGTTGATTAGTCTGGATCTCCTTTTTCGCTCACTGTCTTGGTTAAACCATTCTACCTAGGCTGAATCTAACCCTTTCCTTTTCCGAAGTTGAAATTTCTTGAGCAAACGGTTCTGATCCGTGCACCTATAACTCACTCTGCATAACTCATAGTGCAATTACAATATTTTGTGATACTAGGACAGCTTCTGATTGCCACATACCATGCACTCTTACAACTTTCTGATGTATGCTGGACGATCTCATCCTATGTTAAACTCCGTCATAGAGTGTCTTGTGAAGACAAAATGAAATGCTCTCAGACAACAATATAGACCGAAAGGTTTTCTTCCTTCATGGTCTTAGCATCTCTGTCTAGGTGGATTTCCACGAAACTCTCTTTTCGTACGGAGTGATTTTCTTAAAGTTGTCTCAAAGACAAGCTGTTATTCTCATAATGCGCGTCAAGCTTGTTTGTGACAATGTTTGGTTGTGTGGCAGAGAACTGCGCAGAGCATCAGCTTTCTGACTGCCGAAGAGATCGAGGATTTGTGCACTTCATGTGGTCTAACCAATTACACAAGCAAAATTCAGCAATCCTTCATCATGTTCTCTGCTCAGAAGCCTTGACAACAAGTAATGCTCAAAATTAAGATATTATTTGCCCCATGATTAGTTTCAGTGTTTCTTCCTTATCAATAAAGTGGGTCACTACATGATTTCTGAGAACATGTGAAATTATGAGCTTGAGTTCTGGGGAGGCGTAAAGTATTGTATCGTTACCAATAAGAAATGAATTCATTTTGGTGTCAAAATGATGATATTTTAGGGCCTTCGTTGAGAGAGGGACCGGAATGACAGTGCAACGGCCAACACCACGGTCGATTTTTTTGTTAATGATGATTTGAATCCAATGTTTGATGGTCCCAGATGGTCAAGTTGATAAACATCGTGTTAGTCTGGGCAAACTGATCCAATTTGTTTCTAGTGTTTAGGTGACCAAAACAATCTACTCCCAAGAGTTTTCTCTGTTATTCTTCTCTGAGAAAAGACCAAGTTCTTGAAGCTGCACATAAGGTTAACAGGCACACCAAAGAAGTAAGTCGAATTGACTCTTATGATGTACCTCATTAGACAAAAGAGTTTTCTTTTGTTCTTCTTTTATGAGAAAAGATCAAGTTCTTGGAGCTGCACATAAGGTTAACATGTAGACCAAAGAACTAAGCCGAATTGACTCTTATAGTATACCTTATTCCAAAGGAAAAGAAGGGATTTAAATAATCACAAGAGAAAGGAAATGGAGAGATTAACTAAAAATGCCTTTAGAATTCTAGCAAGAGAAAGGAATGAAATGTTACATGCTATGACCGTAACTGTAATGTCTTTTTACGTGATTGTAATAAAAACTACAATAAGGGTAAAACTAGGGAAGAAGAAAAAATTATTTGATAAAAGCACAAATGCCCTAATTAACTACTCCTGATCCCACCTGTATACGTATCTATACGTATGCAATAAAGAGTCTACTTATGTGTGCAAAATCTTGTGATATTCATGGGATTCTCTGTGAGCTTCAACACATTGGCTCTACACATTTATATGTACTGTAAAGATTATGTTCATAATGTTAACAATTTGTACATGAAAACCACAGTAGCATCACTCTTAGATCTTTCTTTTGGAGAAAGGGCTCTACATGGGAGCTAGCTCCTGCAATATTAAGTGATATATATGATATATAATTATTTTTGGGTGCGAATATAATAAAGATGGGTGAATGTGGAGGAGAGTTGGAGTTATAAATAGGAGGTTTAATATCATGAAAAACTCTAAATTAGTATATTTGTATCACATTTATTACAAACTAATTTTTGTGTTACAAAAACCCCCCATACTAGTACACCCGTGTCATATTTACCTTTCGTTAGCTTCTATCAAATTTTACCGTTAAATTGCTAAATGGGAATGACGCATGGTAATAACTCGGATGACGTGGCAAGTCCACATGAAAATTCTAATTTCTCTCTTTTTTATTTTTAACGGAATGACACCTAATTATAACTCAAATGATATGATAAATCCACGTGAAAATTCAAATTTCTCTCTTTTTTCATTATTTTATTCTTATAATTTTTAGTTTTTACGTC